>CAWUFW010000896.1:1200000-1915000 GCA_963921515.1 Calotriton arnoldi
CTGCTCTAAAATCCATGTGTTGGTTTCTGTGCTCCTGCACCCTTACCTTAATGCCCTGCTTCCCCTCTGACTTTGAATAGACTGTGACAACACATTTGATACATATTCAGTTTCCTTACCTCTGTGTTACTCCTCGTGCATTGTTTGTGTGCTTCCCTGCACAGTGTCTTTGTTTGTCTTATCCAGATGTCTTTGACTCTGCTTCGCAGCTTTCAGAGCGCCTTCAACTCCAACCATTAAACTCCTACCTAAAAGATGAACTACGAACCAGAGGAATCAAAAAAAGTCTCAAAAAAGAAACAAAGCATAGTCTTTCAACTAATCCTTCTGCCTAGTATCATCAAGATTTTGAAAGAGTTTACCTGAAAATATCAGAGCCAACTCAAACTTTCTATCCCTCTGAAAGACCTCAAAAGTCATCCCCTATGGAGACCCCTTAAAGAGTTGTCTTACTATTCAATGAATATTTAATACTACCTTGATACATTTTATCTAAAAACATCATTCATACCCTAAACTGTTCCCTTCAGAACATATCTCTAAACCAAACTCTGATATTGACCGTAAAGATGGATATTTTCTACTATCCAATTTTCATTATCCTGATTACTTGTAAAGTGATCTGCTGCCAATGTTACAGTGCCTAAATTGTAACAAAATATAAGAGCAGGTGCCCAACATTTTTCCTATTAGGCTATTGCCTTTTGCCACCACTGGTGCTGCCCCCTGCCTGTCTGGTCACCATATATGCCTTGATTATGGGGAGGAGTGCAGAAGTAATGATACTTTTCATGTGATGCTTAGGAGGTGCTGCATAATTTGGATCATAGATGTTACACACACACCCTTAAAGCAACCAATGACCAAACCATTTGTATCTGAAATAACTTGGCTTGCAAAGCTTCAGTGCCGAGCTGATATGTTAGTGTGTATGGTCGCAAAACAGTGCATGAGTCTAATCATGGTGTGTACATATTTATAGCCATGCAAGGCGTGCCAGCAGTGTGAGGCATAATTGTAGGGGCAGCCATCCATCATTGCGTGATGAGTACAGCTCTGCATCCTGGAAGTGAATGCTCACTGGTGGTAGGGTTTGTGGTGGGGACAATTTACAGTGCACAGGTGTGACAAGCAAGATGCTCAACAAGCATTTGGTAAGTCCTGCAGTAGGAGCATCAACACACCAACTAGTAGCACAGGTACATTCATAGGTAACATGTAGAATGCTGGCTCAGTATATAGTGTCCACATGTGGTGAGGCATTTTGAGTCCAGGCAACCCTTAGTGATAGTGTTTGGGTCCTTGATAACCAAAGCTCTCAAGGGATAGCTGTGGAGAGAAGCTAAGGCTTATTCAGGAGGGTGTAAAGCAGGTACATTTACGACATAGTCAGTCAGCAAGCTATCACTCAAGAAAGAACCACACGTGTTTAAAAAAATACAGTAGTATTTATTATAACAACACTAATAACTAAGTTGGTATCCTACCTGGAGATATCAAATACACACAAGAAATACTTTTGAAACAGGTAAGTAGCAAAGAAAATCACTTCGGGCCCTACGGGGGGCACCATATACTAAGACAGTGGTATAAGAGTTAAGTACCAAAACGAGATTGGTACCCAAGGACGGAGAAGCCCAGTGGAAGCAAGCAACCTACAAAGGTGAGTTGCTAGTGACCCCAAGGCGTCCGGGTGCAGAGTGGTTACACCGGGTCAAATGTCTATAGGATAACACAGGGTAAGTCACAGTTGGTATTTTCTTATTTCAGGACCCTTCCCAAAGGATACCTACACCAGGGAGCCCGGGTGCATAGGGGCAAATTGGTGTCTGAACCTCCCGTAGGAACCACTGGAGGATCCTGGAAGTCCGGTGGCTGCAGCGACTTGTGGACCAGAACAGTGGAACCAAACATGGTTTCTAGACGAGAAGTACCTGAAAGCAGAGGTGACAGAGTCCAAACCACCCAGAGGTGCCCAGGAGGAGCAGGGGCATAATGCCACCCCTTGTCAGAGGTACTTGCTGAAGCACAACGGTCTTGAGGAAGCAGCTGTGGAGTCCAGGTGATGATGCAGGAGCACAGGAGGGATCCACAAGCTGCCCTACGACGGATGAGGAATGCATGAAGATCAGTGGCTGGCATGACTGCTGAATAATTCTAGGCTTTTCTAATTTTGGACTGACTGCTGAAGACAGCACAGCGTTTAAAAAGTGCAATGGAATGCTTCCTACCAGTATGTTTTTCTTTTTAGAGTGAGTTGCTCTTCATAAAATAGTCAAAATGGGATTTCGTTTTGTGGTGAAGTTTCATGTACTGTAATTATCTCGTGCTTCCTAAGAAGCCATGCCGGAGATGTTCTCATAATGTTGCAAATAATCAAGTCTCTTGCTCCCCACAGCAACAATTGTTTGTTTATACATCTAAATGGTTTATTGTTTAGCGTTATAATCTCATTTCTCCTTGTTTATTCGTTAAAGGGGATACTTGACTATTAAATTTTGGTGGGTTCCTGGAGTAAGCCTGTTTTATGTAACACAAGCTTTGAAATGTTGATTGGTTTCTGTCATGTAACTTTTATTAGTACGGCCCATGGTACTACTTTACGCATGCAAAGAGCATGGTTTTCTGCTCCTCTAAACCCATAAAATGTGTTTATTTTGAGATGCGTGCTTGACTTACTGAGGCTTCTGTAAAGCATGTCCCTATGACGGACTGTTCTTTGATTTATATAAATTATTCTCTGATCCTTTACCAGAGCTTTTTCCCTATTCTCCAGAGACAGACTTCATGTTGGTCTCCTTGCTGACTTTATACTTAACCCCTTCCATGCTCATGACGAGCTGGACTCGTCATGGCACACAGTGCTCGTGTGATCATGACGAGTCCAGCTCGTCATGGAACCCAGCACAGGAAATCCCTCTGGTGCGGGCACCAGAGGGATTCCCTTTAATCCCCTAAAGCCTCGGGAGCTGGGGAAGAGCTTCCCCAGCTCCCGAGGCCCCCCTGGTTTCCCTGAAATGACAATCGGCGCGCACGTCGCGCTGATGTCATTTCAGTGAAACTGAAACTGAAATGAGCCAAGAGGCTCATTTCAGTTTCAGTTTCTACGTGCTCAGGGGCTATCTCAGCCCCCTGAGCACGTAGAAACTCAGGAGAGGTATCGTTGGAAAGGGGAGAATCTCCCTTTCCAATGGTACCCTCTCCTAGTGGATCCCTGCTTGGGGATCGCCCCAGGAGGGCGATCCCCAAGCAGAGATCCACCCACTAGGCACCAGGGAGGGGAGCGGCCCCTTGGGCAAGGGCCTTTGCTCCCCCATAAAATATTTGCCATGATTAGTCTTTCTGCCCCCCGGGGGGTAGAAAGCCCACTAGACACCAGGGATTTTTATTTGAAATTATAGTTAGGGGTGGGGGCTGCCCAAAGCGGGCATGCCGATGCCCCCACCCCCCGGCCACAAAATTAGTCTTTCTGCCCCCCCTGGGGGGCAGATGGGGCAGTAGCCCCCAATCTGCCCCCCCGGGGGGGCAGAAAGCCCACTAGATACCAGGGATTTTTTTTTTAATTATAGTTAGGGGTGGGGGCTGCCCAATATGGGCATGCCAATGCCCCCACTCCACCCCGCCACAAAGGTACAGTCTTTCTGCCCCCTCCTGGGGGCAGATGGGGGCAGTAGCCCCCAATCTGCCCCCGGGGGCAGAAAGCCCACTAGATACCAGGGATTTTTTTAAATTATAATTTGGGGTGGGGGCTGCCCAATATGGGCATGCCAATGCCCCCACCCCACCCCGCCACAAAGGTACAGTCTTTCTGCCCCTCCTGGGGGGCAGATGGGGGCAGTAGCCCCTAATCTGCCCCCCCGGAGGCAGAAAGCCCACTAGACACCAGGGTTTTTTTCCCTCGATACATTTAGGGGTGGGGTTGCCCAAGATGGGCATGACAATGCCCCCACGAAATTCCAGTCTTTCTGCCCCCGAGGGGCGGATGGTGGCAGTGGCCACCAATCTGCCCCCACCCGGGGGTTCAGAAATACCCTAGATGCCAGGGATTATTTTTTTATAGGCCCGGGGTGGGGGCTGCCCAGAATGGGCATGCAAATGCCCCCACCCTACCCCCAAAGAAAAAGAAAAACTTTCTGCCCCCCAGGAGGCAGATGGGGGCAATAGCCCCTGATCTGCCCCCCGGGAGGGGGCAGAAAGCCCACTAAGCGCCAGGGATTTTTTTTTATATAGGTAGGGGTGGGGGCTGCCCAGAATGGGCATGTCAATGCCCCCACCCCAAAAAAAATGCTACAGTCTTTCTGTCCCCCCCTGGGAGGTAGATGGGGCAATAGCACCTTATCTGCCCCCCGGGGGGGCAAAAAGCCCACTAGCCACCAGGGATTTTCTTTTTACAAAGTTCGGGGTGGGGGCTACCAAGAATGGACATGCCAATGCCCCCACCCACCCCAAAAAAGATGTCACTGTCTTTCTGCCCCTCCCAGGAGGCAGATGGGGGCAGTAGCCCCTGATCTGCCCCCCGGGGGGGTAGAAAGCCCACTATGTGCCAGTGATTATGCTGGCCTTTTATACGGAGGGGTGGGGGCTGACCAGAATAGGCATCCCAATGCCCCCGACCCCCAAAAGAATAGCCACAGTCTTTCTGCCCCCTCGGGGGCATATCGGAGCAATAGCCCCTGATTTCCCCCCTCCCCAGGGCGGCAGAAAGCCCACTAGGCACTGACTTTTTCGGAATGTGCCTACCTGTTGAATTTGGTTCCTAGCTCTGCCGGCACCCAGGAAACCTAGCAAACCTATACATTTTTTAAAACTAGACACCCAGGGGAATCCAGGATGGGCTGACTTAACTGGCTCTCACCAGGTTCTGTTACCCAGAATCCCTTGCAAACCTAAAAATTTGTCCCAAAAAACACATTTTCCTCACATTTCTGTGGTGGAAAGTTCTGGAATCTGCGTGGATCCACAAAATTCCACCCACCCCACGTTCCCCAAAGTCTTTCGAGAAAAATGGTACCTCACTTGTGTGGGTAGGACTAGTGGCCGCGACAGGAAACGGCCCAAAACGCAACATGGACTCACCACATTTTCACAGTGAAAACGGACCCTTTTTTGCAAAGTGCCTAGCTGTAGATTTTGAACCCTAACTCTGCCGGCACCTAGGGAAACCTAGCAAACCTATACATTTTTGAAAACTAGATACCCAGGGGAATCCAGGATTGGGTGACTTGACTGGCTCTCACCAGGTTCTGTTACCCAGAATCCCTTGCAAACCGAAACATTTGTAAAAAAAACACATTTTCCTCACATTTCTGTGGTGGAAAGTTCTGGAATCTGCGTGGATCCACAAATTTCCACCCATCCCGCGTTCCCCAAAGTCTTCCGAGAAAAATGGCACCTCACATGTGTGGGTAGGCCTAGTGCCCGCGACAGGAAACGGCCCAAACGCAACGTGGACACACCACATTTTCACAGTGAAAACGGACCCTTTTTTTTGCAAAGTGCCTAGCTGTAGATTTTGAACCCTAACACTTCCAGCACCTAGGGAAACCTAGCAAACCTATACATTTTTGAAAACTAGAAACCCAGGGGAATCCAGGATGGGGTGACTTGACTGGCTCTCACCAGGATCTGTTACCCAGAATCCCTTGCAAACCTAAAAATATGTCCAAAAAACACATTTTCCTCACATTTCTGTGGTGGAAAGTTCTGGAATCTGCGTGGATGTACAAAATTCCACCTACCCCGCGTCCCCAAAGTCTTCCGTGAAAAATGGTACCTCACTTGTGTGGATGGGTCGAAGTACCCGCGACAGGCAAGGGCCCAAAACCTATTGAGGCGACATCAAAATTACCTATCACAAACCAACCTGGTTTTGCAAGGGGTCCCATGAGTTTTTGGCCCCGGGCTCAACGGCCATCTAGGAAACCTACCCAACCCACACATTTCTGAAAACTAGACACCCGGAGGAGTCCAGCGAGGTATGGCTTGCGTGGGTCCTCCAAAATGTTCTTACCCAGAATACCCTGCAAACCTCAAATTTAGCTGAAAAAATCACGTTTTTCTCCAATTTCTGTGTGGGAAAGTTCTGGAATCTACGTGGATCCACAAATTTCCTACCACCCAGCTTTCCCCAGGTCTCCCGATAAAAATGATACCTCACTCGCGTGGGTGGGTCAAGTACCCGCGACAGGCAAGGGCCCAGAACGTATTGAGGAGACATCAAAATTACCTATCACAAAACAACCTGGTTTTGCAAGGGGGTCACCTGGGTTTTGGCCCCGGCCTCAGCGGCCATCTTGGGAACCTACCAAACCCACACATTTCTGAAAACTAGACACCTGGGGAGTCCAGCGAGGTATGGCTTGCATGGGTCCCCAAACGTTTTCCTACCCAGAATGCCCTTCAAACCTCAAATTTAGCAGAAAAAAATCACCTTTTACTCAAATTTCTGTGTGGGAAAGTTCTGGAATCTGCGTGGATCCACAAATTTCCTACCACCCTGCGTTCCCCCAGGGCTCCCGATAAAAATGGTACCTCACTTCTGTGGGTAGGCATAGTGGCTGAAACAGGAAATGGCCCAAATCGTATTGTGGAGACTTCAAAACTACCTATAACAAAACTACCTGGTTTTGGGGGACCTGGTTTTTTGGCCCCGGGCTCGCCGCCATCTAGGGAAACCTACCAATCCCACACGTTTCTGAAAACTAGACAACCTGGGGAGTCCAATGAGGTATGGCTTGCGTGGATCCCCCAATGTTTCCCTACCCAGAATCCCCTGCAACCCTCAAATTTAGCTGAAAAAACCATATTTTCCACATATTTTTGCGTGGAATCACCGTGCTGGCACAAATGTCCTACCATCCAGCGTTGCCCTTGTTCCCCCGAGTAAAATGATACCTCACTTGTGTGGGTGTCCAAAGCAAAACTGGCTAAAAACGTATTTTTAAAAAAATATAGCGCTTAGAATTCTCGGTGCTATACCCTAAATCCCTATGTTTTGGGCTCTTCCCAGTCACAGGCCTTTGGCCCACCCACACAAGTGAGGTATCATTTTACTCGGGAGAACAAGGGGAACGCTGGGTGGTAGGACATTTGTGCCGGCACGGTGATCCCAAGCAAAAATGTATGGAAAAAGTGATTTTTTCAGCTAAATTTGAGGTTTGCAGGGGATTCTGGGTAGGAAAACGTTGTGGGACCCATGCAAGCCATACCTCGCTGGACTCCCAGGGTGTCTAGCTTTCAGAAATGTTTGGGTTTGGTAGTTTCCCAAGATGGCCGCCGAGCCCGGGGACAAAACCCAGGTGACCCCTCTTGCAAAACCAGGTTGTTTTGTGATAGGTAATTTTGATGTCGCCTCAATAGGTTTTGGTCCCTTTTCTGTCGCGGGTACTTGACCCTCCCACGCGAGTGAGGTATCATTTTTATCAGGAGACCTGGGGAACGCTGGGTGGGAGGAAATTTGTGGATCCACGTAGATTCCAGAACTTTCCCACACAGAAAGTTGAGAAAAAGTGATTTTTTCAGCTAAATTTGAGGTTTGCAGGGGATTCTGGGTAGGAAAAAGTTAGGGGACCCACGCAAGCCATACCTCGCTGGACTCCCCAGGTGTCTAGTTTTCAGAAATGTGTGGGTTTGGTAGGTTTCCCTAGATGGCCACCGAGCCCAGGGCCAAAAACTCATGGGACCCCCTTGCAAAACCAGGTTGTTTTGTGATAGGTAATTTTGATGTCGCCTCAATAGGTTTTGGGCCCTTTCCTGTCGCGGGTACTTGACCCACCCACGCGAGTGAGGTATCATTTTTATCGGGAGACATGGGGGAACACTATGTGGTAGGAAATTTGTGGAACCACGTAGATTCCAGAACTTTCCCACACAGAAATTTGAGAAAAAGTGTTTTTTTCAGCTAAATTTGAGGTTTGCAGGGCATTCTGGGTAGGAAAGCGTTGGGGGATCCACGCAAGCCATACCTCGCTGGACTCCCCGGGTGTCTAGTTTTCAGAAATGTGTGGGTTTGGTAGGTTTCCCAAGATGGCCGCCGAGCCCGGGGCCAAAAACCAAGGTGACTCCCCTTGCAAAACCAGCTTGTTTTGTGATAGATCATTTTGATGTCTCCTCAATACGTTTTGGGCCCTTGCCTGTTGCGGGTACTTGAACGACTCACACCAGTGAGGTTTTTGGCCCTGGGCTCGGCGGCCATCTTACGAAACCTACCAAACCCACACATTTCTGAAAACTAGACACCCGGGGGAGTCCAGCGAGGTATGGCTTGCGTGGATCCCCCAACGTTTTCCTACCCAGAATCCCCTGCAAACCTGATATTTTGCTGAAAAAATCACTTTTTCGCACATTTTTGTGTGGTAAAGTTGTGGAATCATGGGGCTGACACAAATTTCCTACCACCCAGCGTTCCCCCAGGTCTCCCGATAAAAATGGTGCTTCACTCGGGTGGGAGGCCCAAGTACCAGCGACAGGCAAGGGCCCACAACGTATTGAGGCGACCTCAAAATGGCCTATCACAAAGCGACCTGGTTTTCCAACTGGGGTCCCAAGACGTTTTGGCCCGGGGCTCGGCGGCCACCTAGGGAAACCTACCAAACCCACACATTTCTGAAAAGTAGACACCCGGGGGATTCCAGGGAGGTATGCCTTGCGTGGATCCCACAACGTTTTCTTACCCAGAATCCCCTGCAAACCTGAAATGTGGCTTAAGAAATCACTTTTTTCACACATTTTTGTGTGGTAAAGTTGTGGCATCACGGGGCTGACACAAATTTCCTACCACCCAGCGTTCCCACAGGTCTCCCAATAAAAATGGTGCCTCACTCGGGTGGGAGGCCCAAGTACCCGCGACAGGCAAGGGCCCACAACGTATTGAGGCGACCTCAAAATGGCCTATCACAAAACGACCTGGTTTTGCAAGGAGGGTCCCATGAAGTTTTGGCCCGGGCTCGGCGGCCACCTAGGGAAACCTACCAAACCCACACATTTCTGAAAAGTAGACACCCGGGGGATTCCAGGGAGGTATGGCTTGCGTGGATCCCCCAACGTTTTCTTACCAGAATCCCCTGCAAACCTGATATTTTGCTGAAAAAATCACTTTTTCACACATTTTTGTGTGGTAAAGTTGTGGCATCACGGGGCTGACACAAATTCCTACCACCCAGCATTCCCCCAGGTCTCCCGATAAAAATGGTGCCTCACTCGGGTGGGAGGCCCAAGTACCGCGACAGGCAATGGCCCAAAACATTTTGTGATAGGCAATTTTGATGTCGCCTCAATATGTTGTGGGCCCTTGCCTGTCGCGGGTACTTGGGCCTCCCACCCGAGTGAGGCACCATTTTTATCGGGAGACCTGGGGAACGCTGTGGTAGGAAATTTGTGTCAGCCCGTGATGCCACAACTTTACCACACAAAAATGTGTGAAAAAAGGATTTTTCACCAAATGTCAGGTTTGCAGGGATTCTGGGTAAGTAAACTTAGGGGATCCATGCAAGCCATACCTCCCTGGAATCCCCGGGTGTCTACTTTTCAGAAATGTGTGGGTTTGGTAGGTTTCCCTAGGTGGCCGCCGAGCCCGGGCCAAACGTCATGGGACCCCCTTGCAAAACCAGGTCGTTTTATGATAGGCCATTTTGAGGTCGCCTCAATACGTTGTGAGCCCTTGCCTGTCGCGGGTACTTGGGCCTCCCACCCGAGTGAGGCACCATTTTATCAGGAGACCTGGGGAACGCTGGGTGGTAGGAAATTTGTTTCAGCCCCGTGATGCCACAACTTTAACACACAAAAATGTGTGAAAAAGGGATTTTTAAGCAAAATGTCAGGTTTGCAGGGGATTCTGGGTAAGAAAACGTTGGGGGATCCATGCAAGCCATACCTCCCTGGAATCCCCGGGTGTCTACTTTCCAGAAATGTGTGGGTTTGGTAGGTTTCCCTAGGTGGCCACCGAGCCCCGGGCCAAAACGTCATGGGACCCCCTTGCAAAACCAGGTCGTTTTGTGATAGGCCATTTTGAGGTCGCCTCAATACGTTGTGGGCCCTTGCCTGTCGCGGGTACTTGGGCCTCCCACCCGAGTGAGGCACCATTTTTATCAGAAGACCTTGGTGAACGCGGGGTGGGTGGAATTTTGTGGATCCACGCAGATTCCAGAACTTTCCACCACAGAAAAGTGAGGAAAATGTGTTTTTTTTGCCAATTTGTTAGGTTTGCAAGGGATTCTGGGTAACAGAACCTGGCGAGAGCCAGTCAAGTCACCCCATCCTGGATTCCCCTGGGTGTCTACTTTTCAAAAATGTATAGGTTTGCTAGGTTTCCCTAAGTGCCGGCAGAGCTAGGTTTCAAAACTACAGCTAGGCACTTTGCAAAAAAGGGTCATTTTCACTGTGAAAATGTGGTGCGTCCACGTTGCGTTGTGCGCTGCTTCCTGTCGCGGGCACTAGGCCTACCCACACAAGTGAGGTACCATTATTTTTGGAAGACCTTGGGGAACGCGGGGGTGGGTGGAATTTTGTGGATCCACGCAGATTCCAGAACTTTCCACCACAGAAAAGTGAGGAAAATGTGTTTTTTGCCAATTTTTAGGTTTGCAAGGGATTCTGGGTAACAGAACCTGGTAAGAGCCAGTCAAGTCACCCCATCCTGGATTCCCTGGGTGTCTACTTTTCAAAAATGTATAGGTTTGGTAGGTTTCCCTAAGTGCCGGCAGAGCTAGGGTTCAAAAACTACAGCTAGGCACTTTGCAAAAAAAGGGTCATTTTTCACTGTGAAAATGTGGTGCGTCCACGTTGCGTTTTGCGCTGCTTCCTGTCGCGGGCACTAGGCCTACCCACACAAGTGAGGTACCATTTTTTTCGGAAGACCTTGGGAAACGCGGGGTGGGTGGAATTTTGTGGATCCACGCAGATTCCAGAACTTTCCACCACAGAAAAGTGAGGAAAATGTGTTTTTTGCCTATTATTTAGGTTTGCAAGGGATTCTGGGTAACAGAACCTGGTGAGAGCCATTCAAGTCACCCCATCCTGGATTCCCCTGGGTGTCTACTTTTCAAAAATGTATAGGTTTGCTAGGTTTCCCTAAGTGCCGGCAGAGCTAGGGTTCAAAAACTACAGCTAGGCACTTTGCAAAAAAAGGGTCATTTTTCACTGTGAAAATGTGAGTGCGTCCACGTTGCGTTTTGCGCTGCTTCCTGTCGCGGGCACTAGGCCTACCCACACAAGTGAGGTACCATTTTTTTCGGAAGACCTTGGGGAACGCGGGGTGTGTGAAATTTTGTGGATCCACGCAGATTACAGAACTTTCCACCACAGAAAAGTGAGGAAAATGTGGTTTTTTTGCCAATTTTTTAGGTTTGCAAGGGATTCTGGGTAACAGAACCTGGTGGGAGCCAGTCAAGTCACCCCATCCTGAATTCCCCTGCGTGTGTAGTTTTCAAAAATGTATAGGTTTGCTAGGTTTCCCTAAGTGCCCGCAGAGCTAGGGTTCAAACACTACAGCTAGGCACTTTGCAAAAAAAGGGTAATTTTTCATTGTGAAAATGTGGTACGTCCACGTTGCATTTTGAGCCATTTACTGTTGTGGGCACAAGGCCTACCCACACAAGTGAGGTACCATTTTTATCGGGAGACTTAGGGTAACACAGAATTGTAGAGCAACTATTATTACCTATTGACTTTCGATGCATTTCTGCCTTCCAAATGAAAGACAATGTGTAAAAAATAAGTCATTTTGAAAAATGACCTATAATTTTCATGCTAGTATGGGTACTCCCAATTTCGGAAATGTGCAAATATCTACTGTTTCTAAAATCTACATTTTGTTCCCATTTCAGAAATACATAGGTGTCTTTCATAACAATTTTTCCATGTTTACATTTTCCCAAAATAATTGCTATATACCCGGTACATAATAAAAAACCATTGCAAGATGCTGCTCAGTTATTGGCTCTGGGTTCGTCGGGTTCTTGGTGAACCTACAAGTCCTATATATCCCCACAACCAGAAAGGTCCAGCGGATATAACGGTATATTGCCTTCAAATAGCTGTCATAATTAGAAGAAGTTACAGGTGAAAACGTTGACACAAATGGCTGTTTTTTCAACTAATTTTCAATTTTTCCTTTATTTAACTGTTAGTTTCTATAAGGAAAACTTTAAGGATCTACACAAATGACCCCTTGCTGAATTCAGAATTTTGTCTACTTTTCAGAAATGTATGGCTTTCCAGGATCCATTATTGGTTTCATACCCATTTCTACCATTAACTGGAAGGAGGTTGAAAGCACAAAAAATAGCAAAAATAGGCTATGTCCCAGAAAAATGCCAAAACTGTGTAAAAAAGTTGGTTTTCTGACAAAAGTCTGCTTGTCCCTGAAAGCTGAGAAGATGGTGATTTCAGCACCACAACCCCTTTTTGATGCAGGGAAAAAACAAGACGCTTTCATCTGTAGCCCTTTTTTCGCATTTTTCCCCAAAAAAACAAAATGTAGCTGTATTTTGGCTAATTTCTGGGTCCCCTCCAGGGGAATCCACAAACCCTGGGTACCTTTACAATCCCCATGATGTTAGAAAAAAAGGACGCAAATTTGGCATGGATACCTTATGTGGTCAAAAAGTTACAGGGGCCTAAGCGCGCACTATCCCAAATAGCCAAAAAAAGGCTTAGGACGGGGGGGGGGGGAAGGCCTAGCAGCGAAGGGGTTAAAGATTTCACAAGACTCTTCCTTGCTTTCATACTGGGCCGTCCCTATGATGGATTGTCATTTGAGTCTATACTTAGAATTTTCCCTTGACGTATGATATATATTGATGCTGATTTGAATTGGCTAACAGATTGCCCTTTTGCTTTCTGTAATGATTCTTAATTTTGAATAAACCTTCATGGTTTGGACTTTGAATCTTGTCTTGAGTATGTTTTCTATATTTGCCTTGGGCCCTCATCCTTTGAATTTCATATGGCCCTGGTCCTGCCAGTTGGCCCTTTAGTAATTTATTGGTGCATTAATAACTAAAGAGCTTGCTAGAAGCTGCTTCGTAATTTGGTAATATACTGTCAGGCTCCTGTCCTCTCGTCAGCAAAATTAAAGATGGTGGGTGCTAGTCCTGAAGTGACAGGACTGATACATATTAACAAAGGCACTGAAGATGAATGGCATGGATATCTAAATATATACATGCGGGACAGAACTGAAGAAAGCACTTTTCTTTCATGGTGATGACTGCTTTCACAGTTGCCCAGCAAATTGCAAAGCCCACACTGGCATGGACATCTCCCAGGATATCTGCAGTTCACCATCGTTGGGACTGCCTACCTTGGTGGGCCTGCCTCGGTGGGCAACAATAAGTGCTGGTGGCACTCGTTTGCAAAACTTAACCACTGCAATGTGGCTAGGTCTGCACTACATGAATAGAGAAGTGGTTTTCTGTGAATTACTTGAAAAAACGTGCATTAATGTTCAAACGTACTGCTCTTTGCCTATCTAAACCTCTTGATATGGTGTTCCTTCACTAGCTGCAGGAACTACCCTGACCAAACTCCTGCTCTGGAAATAGGTAAGATTGACAGTCAGTATTCCACTATTAAGTATTTTAGTTAGGCAAGGTGTGTGCAATGCAACCCTGGACCCACTGCTATGCTATGCTCTGGTGTATGTATCAGCCTCTCAGCTTTCTTTCTCTCTGCTTCAAAACTGATATCTCTTACGGTCTATGTTCCTCCTTTTTCAGCCTCACTGACAGTGCCTGTCTTCATCTCTTTTACACCACCTCCATCGATCCCGTTGACACCTATCTCTAGCTCATTCTATGGCATTCCAGCTGCCTGGTTTTTTTAATAAAATCTGCCTGCCATTAGATCATGTCTATATGTCTGGTGCCGAAAAACCTCTTGTTGACCCTACCAAAATCTTAGTGAAATTTGTGCCAGCCCACTGCTTATCATTGGTTTGCTTTCTTGCCTTTCTGCTTGATTTGTATTCAGTGTCTTTCCTTCTTCCTTGTCCTTGTCCCTCCCCTGGAGCAAAGCCTCTTTACCATCCTTATGGTTGGAAGACTTGTATCCTTCCACTGCCCATATTCAGGGAACTACGTTTTTTTTTTTTTTTAATTAGGAA
The DNA here is from genome assembly GCA_963921515.1 of Calotriton arnoldi. Classification (NCBI taxonomy): domain Eukaryota; kingdom Metazoa; phylum Chordata; class Amphibia; order Caudata; family Salamandridae; genus Calotriton; species Calotriton arnoldi. The sequence goes on from CAWUFW010000896.1 coordinate 1,214,102, forward strand.
TACATGGGAGTGCATGTGTGTTCTTGCTGTCTCCCTTGTGTGATGCTTGCCCTCACAAATACTCTCCCCACCCGTCACAACTGCCTGTAAAAAGACAGCAACAAGTATACTTTTGTAAGGTTATGACTAAAGTGCAGACTTTAATGATTGATCTTGTTTTCTCTCCTGCATTAGATTTATTGTACAAAAGCTTAGGCCTTGGCACTAAAATGCTTTTACAGTGCTTGGAGCAGAGGCCAGCTGCTGCACACATTGGCATTTGAGACATCCATGTAATTAGTATGCCAGAAAAGGAAATGTCTCTTTTTCTGAGGGCCCATAAATCTGCTCCTTGGACAACTGCAGAGTACCAATGGATAGAGTTTGTCTCAATTCTCAGTCCTGTGGGAAATAAATTAGGTTTTAGCGAGTGTTTTGCTTTAAACTTCTTTTTCTTTATATATCCTTTTCAGAGTTTCCTGTGTCTTAGGAATAAGAATTGTAAGAGTGCATTAAACCAATATGCATCAAAGCACTTAACCAGAAAAGGCGCTGAGTGAAGGGAGATGGACCTAAACAGAGTAAGACTTGAAAAACCGTGCTACTCTATAAGAAGTCTAGTTAGAAAATAACCAAGTTTTCACCTGCCTGCGAAAAATCAGGTGTGAGTTGAAACTCCTAATATGTTCCGGAAGGGAATTCCACAGCCTGACAGTCACCACTGTGAAAGTTTGTTGCCCCCATCTGACTTTCCTGCATCTCAAAACAATGACCTTGCTCCATCCTACTGATCTCAGAGGCCTGCTAGGGACATACCAATTGAAGGAGGTCCTAAGATAACCCGATCCCCGCTGATGGAGAGCCTTATGAATCAAGCACAGGGATTTGAAAGACACCGCTTCTCCACTGGCAGCCAGTGGAGAGTTCTCCATCTCTCCCTGACTGAGATGTGTTTTGACAAACCCAGGACCAGGTGTGCCGCCGCATTTTGGATGATTTGGAGTATATTTAAAGAATACTCATTGGCATTTAAATAAAGGGCATTGCAGTAGTGAGAAGTGATGAGCACGATGACCACTGACACCCTAAGCTCTTTCGGAAGAAAAGGTAGAATTTTCTTCAGAGTTTTAATGATCCAAAAGCAGGAGCTCACCGTTATATTGACCTGGGTGTCGAAAGTCAAGGTGTTATCAAAAATCACACCCAGATTTTTAGCCACGGCCACCGGAACAGGTAGAGTACCACAAGTTTCTGCCCACCAATGGTTGGTCCAGATCAAGTTTTCTGTTCCAAGCACCACAATCTCAGTCTTCTCCTCGTTAATTTTGAGCCAGTTCTCCCTCATCCACATGCAGATTTCTGCAATGCAAGCCCCAAACTTGTGTGCCACCCCTACCTAGTCATCGGAGATGGAAATGATGATCTGGGAGTCATCCACATAGGACGACACTTGGAAGCCAAAGGGTCGTACCAACTTCGCCAGTGGAGTGACATACAAGTTAAATAAAATAAGGCTGACGGAGCACCCCTGTGGAGCCCCACAGGGAAACTGAAAAGGATTGGATCCCCACAGCTAACTGTAAGAGTCCTCTTTACTAGGAAGGACTCCAGCAGGTTGAGGATGACATCCCTCACCCCGGCCTGGTGCAGCCTTTGCACCAACAAAGATGGAGGTATGGTGTCAAAGGCCGCAGACAGGTCTAACATCACCAGAATAGCCGCAACTCCCTGGTCGACTTGCCTTCGAATGGAATCAGTGGCCTCCAGATGCGCTGATTCAGTACTGTGATTCATCCTATGCCCATTTTGAGAGGAGTCCAAGAGTTCTTGGGGGCATATTATCAAGAACCGGCGTTAAAATTATCGCCGCTTTAGCGGCAGAAAACTGCAGCTAAAGCGGCGATAATGGGCTTGATAATATGCCCTTGAGAATTTCAATAGAAGCCCATGTTCTGATGTCAACATGGGCTTCTATTGGAATTCTCAAGGGCATATTATCAAGCCCATTATCGCCGCTTTAGCGGCAGTTTTCTGCCGCTAAAGCGACGATAATTTTAACGCCGTTCTTGATAATATGCCCCTGAGTTGGTGACGAACTGGGCCAATTCCTGGTTGATGTGCTTCTCCAGAATTTTGGCTGAAGCAGGCAGCAGTGAGATCGAGCCCGAGGTTGTTTGTCCTAAAAGAGTTTTGATTTTAGCCAGAGGAATCGGGGAGAACCTGGCGAAGCAGCTGTAGGTAGGCTGTCCCAGGGTGGCACCTTCCATGCTGGGAGTAGTAGGCCATCCTACCATCCAGGAAGCACTTTGCCTGTCATTCAGTTCAGGGAAATCTGCAAAGATCTTCATGATCTTGTCTCTAAAGAACTCTGCCACCTTATTACAGAAAGCCTGAGAGTTTTCTAGCGTGTGATGTGTATGGGGGCGACAAGAGAGTGCGTACTGTCTTGAATCATTCCTTAGGAATGTTAATTGCAGATCTTATCTTCTGGGAGAAGTGCAATGATTTTGTCTTATTAATCACACTTTTGTATTTGAGAAATAGCTCTCTGTGTTTATTTAAATTAGGAGCCAACCTCCATCTCCATTCCTGCCTCCGACACTGCCTTTGGAGATCCTTAAGCGCCTCCGAAAACCACGGGGTAGAGGGTTTTCTCCTGCCCTTAGGCTTAAGTCTAGCAAGAGGAGCAACCTCCTCAATAGCTGACAGTACCCATTGTTAAAATTCTATGGCAGGGACATTCTCAGCGGGGAATCCCGGGTCGCTAAGGTCTTTTCCTTGGAGTTTGACAAGGGCTCAGCTATTCTCATACAAGAGATTGTTCCATTCTCTAAAGGTGTTGGCAAAGCCCTGCCGGCTTTTAACCAGAGTGCAAAGTATTTAAGAAATAAACCAAGCATTTATAAAGGTTGAAAATATTGAATTCAGTGTACAGTTTTGAAGTACCTTAAGACACGTGTTTGCTTTTCCTCCGATAGTTTTATTTCCACATTTTAAACAATGCTTTACAAACATTTATTGACAAAGCCAATAGCTTGGAACTCTCATAAAGGCGAGACCTATTGTCTTTGCTAGGCCTTACTTGTGTTGTACATCTCTTGATGATGGTCCCTTAGTCCTTGTGTGCATTACGGGCGATGTGGCCTAACGGGCAGAGCTTCTGACTTTGAGCCTGGGGGACCAGGTTCAAATTGTGCTGTCGGCTCAACATCCTTTGCATCCCCTTTAGATTTCTTTGTTTATTGCTAATCTGCTGTCTAAAATCTTTTGGAAATTTCTTCAATACTAAACTTGCATATTTGATTTGTTTCACCTTTTATATTACCTTTGAATTTCATTTACTGTTTGAAGAGGATTTAGGTAGTGACATTCTGTTTACGTTTTACTCCAATACTGTCTTTTCGTTACTCATTTGTAATGAAGAAATATCGGCAAAATTGTATTGGAGCAGAATTAGTGTTTGCTATATATGTAATTTAGTTTCCCCACCACACGTCATATTTGAATGGAAATAGCGCTACGATGTTTGTTTGGTACCAATAATTTAGGCCCAATCTTTTTTGTGAGTCAATACCTACACTAAGCAGCCACCGTGTATATCACATATTTTTTCTAAATTTGCTCTTTTATAGTAGTCCACATAAGTAGTTTTATGTTTACTTAAGGACGTATTTTAATTAATAAATCATCATGGTAATAGTCATTTTTTAATTTAAATTATATCTCTATGACACTAAAAGAGCTGTACACTGATTTAGTTCATTTGTTTCTATTTTACTGTACTCAGTGATTTTCCGATTATGTTAACCCCATTTTTTAGGTCTCGCCTAGTGACGCAGCGCATGCGCTGCTCGCCTTGGCGAGACCTATTGTCGTCGGTTTGGTGGGCGAAGGGGGACAGGACACGTGCACGCGCGCGTGCAGAGGACAGGAGTTGTGCACGCGTGCGCAATGTTAATAGCTGATAGCGGTGGCTGCTGTCTCAGGGCTCGTGAGCAGCGCCCCTCCCATCGCGGCTTGGCTGTTGCAGTCGTGAGGAGAGACTGCCTGTTGGCTCGAGCCGTGCAGCTGACGTTACGTGCTGGCTCGTCACTGCAGAGCAACACGTGTATTGTGGGCAAAACTCCTCAATGTGGCACACCGACGCTGGCTCCAATCTTTTAAACCCCATAATGGTAGGCTCAGATTGACTATTCTTTTAGGAGTTCTCTAGCGCGACACAAAGCAGAACAAACACCAAAGTCGAGCAATTTTCAAACAAAAGAGAGGTTTTGCGCTGATAATTTGAAGCAAAATGGCTGGCTCTGTATTGCATAGCAGCAAGCCCCCTCTTAATGTAATGCAGTGGGGGCTTATCAGGGCGGGAACAGCGTTTACATGCAGAGTCAGATCTACTAACCTAGCACAACGTGGCTTTACGTGAAATCCTAGCAACAATAAAAAGCAGTTGCATAAAATGGCAAAAGAAAAATCCTGTGCTTTTTCTACATGTAATATGTGTAATTTATGAAAAATGACAAATATCATGCGATTAACCCATAGGTGATTACTTGCCAATACAAATTTGTACTGGAGGGTGTCTCTTAAATATAAATCTCATCTCATGGTGCTGTAGAAAGATTACTTATCTACATGAGCGCTGTAGGTGGCATCAGCAATTTTTAAAAACTTTTCGCACAGGGCAGTACTGCAAATGTTCATGCGTTGCTTGCTGTGCTGCGTGAATTATGGTAAATCTGCATTGTAGCTTTCTTAAACTAACCTTTGGTCACAAGACTGTGCATGTTTCGGTTATACAAATCTGAAACCTGGGGTATAGACAAAACAGACTTCGTTGGCCAATGATTTTGACCTAAATAACAAGCATTTGCAATGCAATAGGTCTCGCATTTACGCAAGTTTGAGCTATTGGCATTGTAAGTGACAATGCCTTTGAATTATGTTTTGGTTTTTAAAAAACAAATAAAAAAAGGCATTGCTATTTACAATGCCATAACTTAAACTCGTGTGAATGCGAGACCTATTGCATTGCAAATGCTTGTTTATTTTATTGTTTAAAGTTATTCACTTTTCATCATGGACGGATATTTATAATAGCGGTTTTAAAAATGTCAATACATTTATGAGTCACTATGCAATTAAATATATGTTGAGGGAACATATAACTAATTAAGAAACAACTTTAAATGTTCAATTTCGGTAGCGATATTGGTGTTTTCTTTTCATGGGTATCTGCTTGCAGGCATTCAGAAGAGGGGTATAAGACAACAGGACTGGAAGGCTAAGGAGGACTGGCACAAAGTTTTAAATACTTCCTGAATTACTATCAGTGTATTCGCAATAGGGAGGTGATACCGAATCTGGTAATTAGTGGGTGCACTATTACACCCATTCCAAGATGCAAAGCTCAGAATAAGGAATAACCTTTGGAGCTAGCTGCCAGATCCTTTAATCGCAGACTCCCTTATTCCGACCAATTTCTCCAATAACATTTAATTAGCTGGGGATGATTTTTTTTTTTTTTGATGTGGTACTGCTGTAATTTTAGATACAAAATCAAACTCAGGCCTCTGTGTTTGAGATTGCCTATACCACCACAAGATGCTGACTTGATACTATTCACAAGTTTATATAACCACTGTTAATACATTTCCAACAGCCCCAACTGAAATCCTTTTCGCATATGTTACTGTAGCTCTGCTGTTGAGAAAAGCAAGTGTCAGTCTGAATGAAGGCTTTATTACAGTAGATACATTTGGGGAAAGTCTTCATTTGCTGGAAGTTGTCATGATAAATATGCTGTCCACTTCTGATGAACTGACATTTTTCAAAGCCAGCTTTGAGTGACGGGCGTTTAATTACTTGTTTTTAGAACCTCACTTTGGGGAAGGTTTTTTTGGCACACGCCTTGGTTCAGAGGCATTTAGGGAGATAACCTTTGGGGCCTGGCCCCTGTTGGTTAGTCATGAAATGGTGGGGTGTACTATAGAGACTGGAGTGGTCATAGTTATTTGGGAACTGGACTTTGTGCACACTAGGCTTTAATTGGCCTATGGGGCGAGACTTGAGTCTCTTTAGGTTGAGCCTGGACACTGCATGCCCTGCTCTGTGAGGCATGCTGTACTCAGGTATGGACTTGAAGATCCACCCATTTTCCGCACATCTTTTCAATTGGGTCCTGTGACTGTTCTTTTGAAATCATTGCTTTTGATTCATGAATAGGCTTAGTAGTCACTCCATAGTACCGCCTTGCCTGCATTTGTAACCTCCCATGAGGACTAGACTTTTTACTTGTGTTGTTACACAATCTGTTTTATCTACAGTCTGTGAGCACTATTTTCTTTAATGATTTTCCCATAGTCCACCCATGACGTGCTTTCCTACAACGCAGCACGCTCTGCTTTAACTATAGCGGCTGCGCTCCGGAAACTTTCTATTTTTTTGGGTGAAAGCGCCCCATACAGTGCTTTCACTTTAATGGTGGCTGCGTCCCTTGCTTTAGAAGCTGCTCGCCGTATTAAGCTTAAAGCGAGCCACGTCTAACGAAAGGGGGGCAGCAGCCATTAAAGTGAATGCACGGCATGGGGCGCTTTTGCAAAAAAAGAACATGTTTTTTTTTTTTAACTGAGTTTTTTATAGCGCAAACTTGACTCGAAGGTATCGGGTATCAGAGCACTTTACACGAGCACCGTTTGCGTTACATGAGGACACATTCATTTTTGTTAGGCATTTGTTTATGAAGTTCACAAAAAAATGTATTTTTTTTTGTAAAAGCGCCCCATGCTATGCTTTCACTTTAATGGCAGCCGTGCCCCTTTCTTTAGATGCGGCTCGCTGTAAGCTGAATACGACGAGCAGCGTCTAAATAAAGAGGTGCAGCCACCATTAAAGTGGTCTCACATTTGCAAGAGTTTGAGCTATTGCCATTATAAATGACAATACTTTTTATTTATGTGTTGGTTTTCAAAACACATAAATGAAAGGCATTTTCATTTACAATACCAATAGCTTAAATTCTCGCTAATGTGAGACCTATTGCATTGCAAATGCTTGTTTAGAATGGCTGTTCGGAATTAGCATTATGTTAAGACTACTTTGTGTTTAAGGACCTGTATAAAGGCATACCAGCAAGAACCAATAAGAAAGAGGTGAGCCCTGCATGACCCTCTAGATGATATCCATGAGATCACACTATGATTAAGCAGGAAGAAGAAGTTAAAATCAGTCTGAACCAGTATGGTGCCAATGATAGTTCATACTAGTTAAGACTAGTCTGCACCGGAAGGAGACTGTATTGGTGCAGTTAACTCCAAATGGGTTGACATATTACAGCCAATCGATTGCATCATCAGAAGGTTTCCAAGTGAACCGGCATGCCAAACATCTGGCTGAACCTTTAGATGCAGAGAAGTTTCCTATCCACTAGAGAGCCTGCAAGTCAGGCTGGAAAAGGCTTTAGGTTGGCTTGAAAAAACTCTGATGTAACTTAGTTACTTCTAGTGACTGAGAGATATTCCAGTGGAACCTCTTTTGGATCCCATCAAGGTATACAGACACTCAAATGGTACTCATCCTGTACTTTATTATGAAGTGGAACACAAGTTTTATGTAGGACATTTGAAAATTGTATAAATGTAGATCTGACTTCCGAGTGCCTAACAGATTTATCATGCATGGAACTACAAGGTGGAATACAAATAAGAAAAAAAGGTGTAAGGAGAACACCATTGTTGAAAAAAACTACAAATGAATCTTGCTACTTTTCAAGATTTGGGATTCTAGTACAACCAATATATAGTGAATAAAGGATTTTTGTCAATGATAAAACATGCACGAAGGAACAATGAAAGTGAGTGTTTGAAAAATAAAAATTAAACTACAGCAAATTTGCAGCCCAACCAAAATAGCTAGGAATGTTAGCCTGCAACTCACATTTATTATAAAATGCGTTCATTTGCCACTTAACAAGATAATTGAGTTTGCATAAACATGTGATTAATAATTATGGTTGATGCCCCAGTGTCTACAAACGTTCAGTTTCCCCTGCCTTCCCTAACTTCTTTTATTAAGAATTTGGTATTACCTTCTTGCTTCCCATACAACCTTGTGACAATATGTGGGGTGAGTGAGAACCAAGAGTGGGCTCTGGGCTACCACTGTAGAGATCTTGAACCTGCACCTTTGGGGATAACCTTGGGTCACAAGGGATGGTGTGTACTGGTGCACTACTGTCAATCTAGGTTTCTACCCTAAATCCCTAACCTCCTGCAGAATCCAAAAAGTAAAGCACACAACCTAATCAAGGCTAGGGGTCTGGAATTCACAAGATAAAATGTGTGGGTGACCCTCTCCTGGCCCAGGACATTTGAAAAACTGTGCTACGTTTTTAGGTTAAGCCTAGGCAGTGCATGCGTTGTCTTTTCGAAGACATGCTATATTCACTCTGTGGGCTTACAGCCCACCCATTGTCTTTTTATTCGTTCCTTCGATTGTCGTTCAAAAATGCTTGCTTGCTAGTGGTTAATCCATCCTCTTTGTCCCTCCTTTTTGTATTTGGTTTCCTCCCACAGAGCACCACCTAATTACTGTTAGCATTACACTTCTGTGTTTATGTGTTCACTTGGGGGACTATAATTTTCTTTGATTCCTGCTCGTGTCACCGGTTGCCCACCTTCAGTGGTTTAGCTTCAGCGCCTGTCACTTAATCTCCCAGTCTTGTTCAAATACTGAGATGAAATGTCAGACGCTGTTTTCGAAATTGCCTCTTTCATTTCGTCTTACTTCAAAGTGCGTGGATTTCCCCCAAACCCCTCCCACTTTGCTGCTTGTTGCTTTAGTGAGCCTCAGTCACCAGAACTTTAGCAGTCCAACCTTGCAGTACAGTTACGGGCAAGGCTTGGGCAACTCCCATCTCATTTTCTCTGACGCTTGTTTATATAATGTGAATTTGAGCGACCCGAAAGTTTTGGAGTGCTTTACATGAGCACTAGTTACATTATACAATGTGAGATAAATTTCTGAGGGCATTTTTATAGAGCACAAACTCAACTGACCCAAAGGAATTAAAGCGGTTTACAAAAGCGCCAGTTACATTACACATGGTCAGGTAAATTTGTTTGTTTTTAGGTGTGTGGAGATTAAGTTTTGCTGCCACCGCCCCTGTTTATTCATTATTTCCCCTTTACCTGGGAGCAGCATTGGTCCCTCCAACCTCCTCCCATGTCGCTGCATACCTGCCCGTAGCCTCTTTCTGTCGTCCTCCTCCTCTTCTCAGAGCTATAATTTCAAAGCACATTCACTGCAGCTCCCCAAGTACTGTGAGTAATTTTTTATTATATAATGTGAACTCGAGCAACCCACAGGCATTAGAGCACTTTACATGAGTGATAGTTATATTACACAAGGTCATATTTAATTTTGGGGGAATTTTATATAGTGCGAATAACCTGAAGGTAATGGAACACTTTACAAAAGCACCAGTTACATTACACAAGGTCATGTAATTTTTTTTGTTTTTAGGTGCACGGAGATTAAGTGATGCCTATGCCATCCCTGTTTATTCAATATTTCCCCTCTCCCTGGCTAATGGGAGCATTTTGTTGTTGTTTCTATGTCCAGTGCTCCTACACCGAGGGGGCTGGGACAGAGGGCAGGGTCGGGGACATGCTGGTAAATGTATGGTGCGAGCAGTGTTTTGAATGGAAACCTCTGGAGAAGGGGGCCTGGTTAATAGAGGCCTGATGGAGGAGGGATGTGACGTCCCCGCCATTGGTAGGTACTTCACAGATTTCTTTTCATAGGATGTTCAATTCTCTAGTGATGCAGTTGCACACAGACTATTATAGTGCTGTTGATTTGCATCAAGGCACTTGTCTTTCTGTTTCTGCGTTAAAAAGCCTTGGAATGTGTCCATAAATGTTTCCTGAGGCAAGCAAGCATGTATTCCTGAATCACACTGCATGTCCCAGTGTGTAGTAATTGCATAACTCTTCAATCCCTGGTGGCACAGCACCCAGGATAATGTGCTGCATGGCTAAACACTTATAAGGTCCCAAAGGCAAGACCTTTTGGCTATGCCAATGCTTGTTAAAGAGTCCATGGCTTCAGAGACCACCAAGGCATGCAATAGCTTGGGATGCATGTGTTACTGGTGTAGTGATATAAATATCAATCGCACTTTAGGGGTGTCACACATTTGTTTACTCTATTAGGTTACAAGAATGAAAAGCATAAATGATTTGGTGCAGTTCATTGCTCTAGAATATAAAACATTAAATCAGACACTAACAGGCAAACACCCTTAAATATTCTACACATTAAGAGGGATCAGTCTTTCAAAATCTCATTCTCTTAAATATATGTCCTTATGGGATGTTACAGTTGTTTTAAAACTGATTTTAAAGTGGGTGAGAATGACATACATTTCCTAAAAGTCTAATAATTCCACAAACCCTGCAAAGAATCTGACAAACTCTGTTAAACTTACAATGTTAATGTGCTTACTTTCTTTTAAAAGATTATCAGATTTCAGAGCTTTATGTCTCTAATCCAGACTAGTTTGCCATTGTGGTGTAGCTATTTCTATCCCCAGATGTACCAAAAGAACTGTGTCAATTGAGAATATCTTTGTTTTGCTACATACATAAACCTTTCTATCGTACATTTAAAAAAGAATATGAAAATAGAAAAAACAATCTGGGACTGTCCCACTTGCCTCTGTTACTGATTCTATACTGAACACTACATGGCCCTATTCCATCCGCAAAATTGACAGGTTTGACAAAATGGGGTAAACGCTGAGGGCCCTACTCAAAAACTGCATTTTGTAGTACATTTAGTAGGTTTACAATAGTAATACCCACGTACTACAACATGCTATTTACTAGCCTACATGCGGAGATGTCCGCTTCTCCATCTTCTATCTTTTCTGTGCAGAGATATCTTCTCGAGTTGTGGAAATCCCCTCACACGTAAACCCACATTTTAGTAGTAAATGTGGTCAGGACAAGAGAATGGCTGGAGAAAGGGGAATACCTGCTATTTAATGGGAGGGATATAGAGAGGAATAATGAGAGGTTTAGAGAGGGTTAAGGACAGGTTTAGGGAGGAACCGCCACTCACTCGCAAAAGAGTACGCCAATTCCTATTCACAAACTGGACTTCTAAAGTTACTGAGCCTATTCACAAAGATAAATGTACACATGAGTGAGTCTACATGTGTAAATTACACTTTGGGCTTTATTCACAAATGGCATTTAGTAACATCTTCAGTAGTACTAGGGAGATCTCTGCTCCAACAGCAGAGATCTCTGCATACATACACCTAAGTTTTAGTTGTAAATGTAGGTGGGACAGGGGAAGTGGCTGGAAAATGAGGAATAGTTCTACAAAATGTGAGGGGTTTAGGCAGGAGTAAGAAGGGGTCTATGTAGGGTTACGGAGGGATTTAGGGAGGGACATGCACCGACCCGCAAAAGATTAAGCCCATTCCTTTTTACAAACTGGATCACCATATGTGCCGACACCCTGGATCCCCTCAAGCACAACCCAATGGCAAGAGCCCGACACAGGCAAGCTGGTACACAAAGGAACTCCAGCTGATGAAACACCACTGCAAGTGACTGGAGCGCAAAACGTAAAAGGAGAACAAGTCAAGACACCACTGATAAAGATATCTTCAAATCTATGGTAAGACATTATCACCAGCAGATGCAGAACACCAAATGCAAAGGTTCTGCAGATCGCATCGACACTGACACTAACAGCAGCAAGGAAATCTTCCCCATCATGAAACATCTTACCGCACCTCCTGAAGCTTCCAGCAATGTCACCTTGTCACAAGACCTTTGCAACAAGCTCTACAAATTATTCAGCAACAAAATCAACTTCATATATACCAACTTCGCTCCTCAACCAGAAACCCTCGCCATTGCAACTCAATGTACCATCACAGCCATAGAATGAACCCTGACCTCCTGGCCCACCATCACCACTGTCAAACTGCTGCTTCCAAGAAGACCGTCCACTCAGGGCCCCATCTGACTCTGCCCCACTACGCCTTCATCAATGGACTCCTACCAATCAGCAAAGCACTCACACCCATCCTCAATGCCTCTATCGGCTCAGCTACATTAGCTGACACCTGGCAACATGCCACCGTAATGCCTCAAGAAACCATCCACTGACCCAGCCTTGCTTTCCAACTACAAACTCCTCTCTCTCATACCATACCAGGCAAAAGTCTTAGAGAAACCAATCAACCGATGCCTCACTGACCACCTCAGCAACTACCAGGTCCTTGGTGCCACACAGTCTGGATTCAGTCCCACCCCTAGTACTGAAATGTCACTGATTCCTGCCACAGACAACATCCAAATGATGCTTCACAGAGGAGAAACAGAAGCCCTCATTCTCCTGGACCTCTCTGCAGCATTTGACATGCTCTCATACCCCATCCTCATCAGGAGCCAAGATGGGCATCCAAGGACCCGCTCTCCAGTGGACCCTCTCTTTCTTAATGGATAGCTGTAAGCCTGGCACTTTACTTCTTGGAAGCCCACAAACTCATTTGCGAAGTGCCTCAAGGTTCATCGACGAGCCTCATCCTCTTCAAGGCAACCATGATCCCTCTGCCCAATGTCATCTGTGCACACAACATCAACATCCTCTCCTACGCTGATGATGCACAACTCACACTCTCCTTTTCAGACAAGATGCCTAACACAAGGAACAAGTTCACTCCCTGCATTACCAAAGTCACTTATTTGATAGGAGACAACTGTCTCAAGCTCAGCACTGATAAGACAGAAGTAGTAATCTTTGAGAAGAACAACTCACCATGGAACCCCAACTAGTGGCCGGCCAAACTCGGACCCACACCCACACTCACACCAGGAACAGCAAACTGGATATGACCACACAAGTCAACACCATCACTGCATCCTGCTTCCACACTTTGTAGACAGAGATGTTTTAATGCATGGGCAAGGTGAACAATTGCCCAGGGCACTACCTTCCAAATGGCCACTTGGGAGGAGAACTCTCCCTCTCCCCTCTGTCTATTTCTGTGTGTCAATCTCCCTCTCTGACTACCTCTGTGTCTCTCTCTCTATGTCCAATGTCATCTGAAGGATTTAGGGGCCCCAGGCAAGTCACAGCTCAACTGTTTTTGATTTACTGCATTCCTAAAAGATTGTTTAGAAGCATGCATTAGACAGGCTCAAATTAGGCGAAAATGGTTAATAAAGTTCATAGTTCCCAATACGGGGCCCCAAAATCGGTCTTGCCCAGTGCCCCAAAAATCAACACTGACTGAAGTTGCTAAGGAAGATTTTCTAACGACTCCAAAGCAACACTAGTAAAACCATCACTCACGCCTTAGTCACCAGCAACCTGGACAACTGGAATACCCTCTACACCGAAATCACTAAGCAGCTCACCAGGCGACTACAAACCATTCAAAACTTGGCAGCCTTAACCTCCCACACAGAATCCACATCATACCACACCTCAGGGAGCTCCACTGGCTCCCGGTACACAAACACACTAATTTCAAACTCCTCACACATACATTCAAGGCACTACCCAACTTAGGCCCCAATTACCTGAACAGTTGCATCACCTTCCACCAACCACCCAGACACCTTTGCTCTGCAGGACTCCTAATCTCAAACATCCCCCACAAACACAGAACCAGATTAGGAGGCTAAGAATTCTCTAACATCTCTCCTAAAGCATGGAACTAACCTCCATTCCACATCAGAGCCTCCTCCTCTCTTTCTGAATTCCTCAAGAAGCTGAAGACCTAGCTTTTCAATTACCCAACCTGGGCTAGGGTCATACATCTACTCAGCACCATGATACCTTCGCTGTGATGGTGCAATTTACAACACATACATAGCATAACATAACACACCATAGCATATCATAGCATAACATAACATAACAAATATAACATAACCCAACACAACATAGCATAAAATAACAAAACTGCAGTTATAAAGTTACTGCAGCCAAAATGCCCCCAAAACAATCGTAAATGTACTCCATCTCAGACTTGGAGTAAGTCCAGTATGGCACATGCCCAATCACTGGTACTGCAATACCCTCCATTAAAATTTAACTTCTTAGGAAATAATGTTAAAATGTATTAACCTTTTTAAAAATATCTAGAAATGTCATGTAATGTTAAATAAATTCTGCAGAAATAAAAATAAATGTTTTACATTACAATATTTTATTAACCATATTCTAATTTAAAAATAAAGGTACATTTAAAGCAGTAATTACATTAATATAATACATTCTATGCCTACATTTTAGTATCTTTTACTACATAATAAAGAAACAAATATAAATATTTTACCTTAGGTGGGTATTTTTTTACAGCAGTCTTTAAAAAATGATTTAAATATTTCAATTTGAATATACATAAATAATTACATGTCATTTAAAATTAAGTTAATAGTGTTGTAGCATTTTTTTATTTTGTTCTAAATTTAAAATACATAAAAAGTTTAATAAAAGTTTTTCAATATCTCTGTCTTTACCAGAGGGAGATCTATACCCCTTTGGCGGAGAACTCTGTCTATCTGTGAAAAGTTACTAGTAGTAACTTTACAGTCGTAAATTAGATTCCAACCTCTGAATTTTGGGATTGGCAACATGTAACTCTACACTTTGTAGTAACTTTACACTCAAAAATGATGACAAGCCAAAATTTGCAAAGTTAGCGTAAGAATACATTTTCATGTGTAGGAGCACTTTCTCAGTTCATTTGATTTGTCAAAGAACTCTGGGGATTATTTACAAGGAGCTTGGGCCGCCAATGTGTAAAAAAGTTTTCTGCATTGGCGGCGCTGTCAGTACTCCATATTTATGAGCTGACGTTTCTTGGAGGATGCGTCACGTTTTGGAGTCTAGTGTCAAAAGGAACCTGCATATAATCGCCTGCATCACGTAAGTATTAAAATATGCAAGGTAGGTGTTCCGTCGTGAATTCCCCCTTTATACAGACACATGGATATTTACGAGATTTTACAAAAGTGACGCATCATCAGCCTGAGCTAGGCAGTGGTCCGACAGCATAAAAAATCCTGCGCCTGTGAAACCCACGCATAGGAAATGATGCTTTGACATTGGTACATAAAGAGAAGCCAGACAGATCAGTCTGGCAACCACAACTACACCATGCAGGTGCTCATTCTGCAGCTGGGAGTTGCGAGGAGATGACCACTGCCAACCACCCTCTCCCTACCTCCCTCTCACCACCACAAAGGCAAAGCAGAAGAAGGTCACCAGAGGACTACCCTAATTGGACTTTGAGAGGATGAGGTAATCACCTATTACCAGCTAAGGAGGGAGTCCATTTTAGAGCTGCTACACCTGATTGTGCCAATGCTCCAGGTAACAGCTGCCAGGTCTACCAACACCCCTCCACAGGTGAAGCTCATGGTGGTAGTAAATATGCTGGCATCTGGGTCCTTCCAGATAACAGCCACCAGAGTGGTCGGAATCTCCCAGCCATCTTTCTCCTCATTCCTTCCCTCCATCCTGGATGCCATCATTCATCAGACACCCGGATACATCTTCTTCCCCAACACCCACGAACTTCAGCTGGAGACAGAACAAGAGTTTTATGCCAAAGCTGGATTCCCACATGTGCTGGGTGCTATGGACTGCACACATGTGCAACTGGTTCCCCCTGCAGCCACATCCCATCTCTACAGGAACTGGAACCACACCCACTACATAAATGTCCAGGCAATCATGGACCATCAGGACCTGTTCACTAAAGTGCTGGCCAAATATCCTGGGAGTGTGCATGATGCATACATATTCAGGCACTCCTTTATAAATGACCGATTCTGTAATGGACAATATGGGAATGGCCTACTTGTAGATAAGCAAAACTCAAATATCTAACACACCCACTATTAGTCAGAAATGGATGACACAATACCCATCTCTGTGTCTGTTGATGCAGATAGGGACATAAACAGGAGGGGTGTGCCTCACACATGCACCGTGCATCATGGTACATGTGTCATGCAAACCCACAAGTTACCAATGTCAAGACACACAAAGCCACAATAGTTGCTGTTTAATGGTGGAAGCGTACAGAGCAATGCATTGCTGGCCCAAATGCTGCGTAGCATTGCTGTGTGCAAGGGTGGGTCCATGGGGGTTGTGAGGGTGTCTACATTCCACTCCCATGGTTCATCAGACATATCAAATATCCCACTACCGACATCTGTGGTTTACCATGGACATATGTGTCAGTGTAAGGCATGTCTCACATGTCATTACCTACCAAGGGAAGACAAACTACCCAAATATTAGATCCACAATTGACCACTTCACAGATGTAGTGGGAGCACATAACATAGAGTGGTCAGGAGCATTTCCAAATAGGCATCGCCTAAAACTACAGGATCAACATGACAGTCAGAATGAAGAAGTGTACAATGTATCAGCCCATGCTCAGCATTTGCTAAAACACAGAGTAATGGAAGAGAAATGTGTCAACCTGTAAACAACTGTATGACTAACACATATTGTGAAAACAATGTTAGAAATCTGTATTTATTTTATTTATGCAACTTATAAAGCGCGCAAATACCCTTAGGTGTCTCGGCGCTGTGGACCGGTCAGAGGAAGGCTGGCACGGATGGCTATTGATTAAAGAGCCAGGTCTTTAGTTGTTTTCGAAAAGTGATCAGCGTGGGACTAGTCTTGATGTGGAGAGGGAGCTTATTCCATAGTTTGGTGGTGGCAACGGTAAAAGTTCTGTCACCCCAGGAGGCTTTTTTGGTTCGGGGAACAATCAGTAGGTTTGCTGCTGAAGAGCGTAAAGGTCTGGTGGGGTTGTAGGGGCAAAGAGTTTTCCTTAGAAACTCCGGTCTGGTGTCGTGGACTGACTTGTAGGCAATACATAGCGCCTTGAACTTGGATCTGCTCCTGATGGGCAGCCAGTGGAGCTGTCGTACCACGTTGGATATAGGTTTGAATTTGGGGGTGGCTGTCAGAAGTCTGGCGGCTGCATTCTGCACTAGTTGTAGCTTATTTAGGACTCTTTCTTGGGCATTGATAAATAGTCCGTTACAATAATCGACCTTGGACATGACTAGTGTGCTGATGAGAGTCCTAGCAGCGCTTGTTGGGAGGAAAGGTAGAAGTTTCTTTATCATCTTGATAACATAGAAGGATGCCGATACAACTGCATTAGTGTGGTGTATGAATGACAGCTTGTCATCGAACATGACACCTAGATTTCTTGCCTTTGAGACGGGGGTGATCCCAACTTGGCTGGCCACCAAGAGGGGGACCAGGAGGGGGAGAGGTTACCGAAGATCATCACCTCCGTCTTGTCAGAGTTTAATTTGAGGCAATTGTTTGCCATCCAGGTACTGATGGATAGCATTCCCTCTTGGAAGTTTGCAGCTACCGCACCTCCGTCATTGTGGACCGCTAGCACCAGTTGTGTGTCGTCGGCGTACCACGTTAGGCCCATGTTGTATGATTTGATGACCCTCGCGAGGTCCGACACATAGATGTTAAACAAGGTTGGACTTAGCGAGGATCCTTGAGGGACACCGCAGGGGAGGGCAAATGGCGGGGAGCTGAAGTCACCAAGCTTCACTGATTGGGTGCGATTGGAGAGGAAGGAGGCTAGGAGGTCCTTGGCTTTGTGTGTGATGCCGATGGCTGCGACACGGTCGATCAAAGTTACGTGGTCGACCGTGTCGAATGCCACTGAGAGGTCCAGTAGCACAAGGACCGCGGCACCTCCCCCATCAAGTATCTTCCTGATTTCATTGGATGCTTTGATGATGATGTATGCCAATGTAACTAGACATAACACACATGGCCTGCCATGTATCAGTAACAGTTAACCCAAAAGTATTCATGGTTGTCCTTTCTTTTCACTTTCAGCTGACCAGGGATATGAGATTCGGCCGTGGGTCATGACCCCATATGCAGACCCCCATTCTGAGCCGGAGAAGGTCTACAACTAGGCACTCAGCAAGACAGAATATTATTGACAAATCTTCAGATTGCTCAAGGCCAGGTTCTGCTGTCTGGTTTTCAGGAGGTAGATTGCTCTACTCCCCTGCAATGGTCTGCAAAATAATACTGGTGTGTGATGTACTGCCCAATATATGTGTTCGTACTAATGTCCCCTGGGATGGGGACTTAAAACAGTAGGATCAGAATGAGGAGGAAGAGGAGGATGTTGCCGATGGTGGAGACATCCATAACACTGCTGCTGGCAATCGAAGTTGCACACACATCGTGCAACATGTCTTTACTTGATCCATATGTTCGGGAATGGAACATTAGCCAACATGTCATAAAGGTTCAAGATGACAATAAATGTTTGAAACCATTATTTGCCTTAGTGTTTGTGTCACAGTTCCAGGAAACAGCTACTTACACACATTTTTTCAACTTGTAGTAGCCCTCAGAAGTTTACAATCTAGTCGGAAGTCAGCCATCAATGTCAAAGTGTCAGTAACAATACGCTGTGCATTGTAATGTGTTGTGTGTCACTTGCGCCTTGCCCATTTCCATGTCAATGTGTCAGTAAAAAACCATGCTTGAGTAGGAAAGGTGCCACTTTACTCGGAATGGTGACTATTCAGTAGTAAACGTGAGTTTTTTGTATGGAAAGTGATGCTTTACCACTTAGGGCCTAATTCCGATCTTGCTAGGAAAGCCCTCTGTACGACTCAGATCTGGAGGGCTTTCCTAGCAAATCCCACTGTGGGAGTCCAACCGAACGAGTACGATGCAGCCGTATGCTGACGGACTTGGTTCACTTGGACTCCCATTGAACTCTATGGGTGCCTGTATACCAACATGTACACAGGCTCCCATAGCAACAAGCATTGGCATAGCCAATAGGTCTCACCTTTGGGACCTTATAAGTATTTAGTTATGCAGCACAATATCCTTACTGCAACAACATTAATTGTTGTATGGCTAAACACTTATAAGGTCCCAAAGGCGAGACCTATTGGCTTGATTGGTTACTCCACCATGCAAGCCCAGCTAAAGATCAGTATCTGCTCAGCTGCAGACCACTCACATACTAACTCCACACATACCTAAATTCTGGACCAGGAAAGTGGGAGATTTTGGGAAAAAAATAGGGGTAATGTATTTTCCCCATTTGCTTCTATTGAAGCAAAGGCAATTTTTCAGGCGGGAGAGAGCTAAAATAAAGCCATTTTCGGCTTCAAAAATTGGGAGTCTCCCACCTGAATCGCATCTGTTGGCATGTATGATACTCTACCAAAATATACTTGTTTTAGATTCCTACTTTGATATTCCCTTCTATAGTGCTTAGAAGCGACACCAAGCTGATGGAAGTGCTTCAAAACAAATACTATAGATAAATAAATTCCAAGCAAGAGTCAACCACGCTGCTTGTATAAGCACTTGTAAAAACAGTACCGACCAACAGACAGTAACCGTGCCATGCTGTGTACATCACTGGCAGGGATCGAGGGAAGCGTAAACAACAGCAGTCCGTGTCAGAACCCACGGTCTAAGAGAATGCCAATGAAAAGGACTAGAAGATGCCACAAACATCTGGGGGCGTGTCATGACATAGACAGCTTTTCTCTACCTGGAACAATGTTTACCAAATGTGCAGTAAAAAGGGAAATTATTAGCAAATGCGCATTCCACAATACTTACTCCTAAAGGATGGCAAGCGACTGAAAGCTCAAGCATGAAGCCTGGCTCTGTTCGGCATCCTCTTGGATCTTTCAGCCCAAAACGAGCCGAGCTTTCACGTCACTTATGCCTGCCGCCCATGCTGTGATCTCATGCACAAAAAATGTAAGATAAAAAAGTGACTTTTGATGTGTGAAGTGAGTGCAAAAGAGGGTGATCTAGAGGCTGAATTGCACAGCGTGAGACCAGAAGGCCTGGGATCAATCTTAGCTTCCCTGCTTTTCCAAATTGTGTGTTCCTGGGCACATATTTTATTTCATCGCGCCTCCTTTTTGTTGTTCATTATAATGTATGAGAGCAGCTTCAAATAATGGCGTAGAGATGGAGTGGGTGGCAATAAATATGGATGAGCTCCTCTGCGAGTGCTCCCCCCCTAGAGTGATAAATTGGGTAACTGCTTAAGTCACTCACGCCCCCAGGAAGTTCACGGATCCTTCCTCCTTCCTTGCCAGCTTTCGCATCTAGCTTTACTGTGGAGACGCTGTAGCATGCTGTGATCCTGGGCAAATAACTTAATCTCCCCTTGCCTGTAAAGGGAATATGTGTCTGTAATTCAACGGGTGCCCATGTAAAGCGCTATCATACAAGTCGAGTTTGCGCTATATATAACTGCTAAAAGCTATATAAAACTGCTAATAAAAAAAATACGAACTTCCACTTACATAAGTTAACTGTAAGTTATATATCTCGAAATGCGTGTGTACTTCGGCATGGTGGGGTGGATAAGGTTGAGCAGCCGGTGATGTACACAGGGTCGGGGTGAGAGAAAAACAAGCGCGAGTGCTCCCCCTCCAGAGTGATAAATTGGGTAACTGCTTAAGTCACTCACGCCCCGGGAAGTTCACGGATCCTTCCTTGCCAGCTTTCGCATCTAGCTTTACGGTGGAGACGCTGTAGCATGCTGTGATCCTGGGCAAATAACTTAATCTCCCCTTGCCTGTAAAGGGAATATGTGTCTGTAATTCAACGGGTGCCCATGTAAAGCGCTTTCATACAAGTCGAGTTTGCGCTTTATATAACTGCTAAAAGCTATATAAAACTGCTAATAAAAAAAAAATACAAACTTCCACTTACATAAGTTAACTGTAAGTTATATATTTCGAAATGCGTGTGTACTTCGGCATGGTGGGGTGGATAAGGTTGAGCAGCCGGTGATGTACACAGGGTCGGGGTGAGAGAAAAACAAGCACGAGTGCGCCCCCCCCCTCTAGAGTGATAAATTGGGTAACTGCTTAAGTCACTTACGCACCCGGGAAGTTCACGGATCCTTCCTCCTTCCTTGCCAGCTTTCGCATCTAGCTTTAAGGTGGAGACGCTGTAGCATGCTGTGATCCTGGGCAAATAACTTAATCTCCCCTTGCCTGTAAAGGGAATATGTGTCTGTAATTCAAAGGGTGCCCATGTAAAGCGCTCTCAACAAGTCGAGTTTGCGCTATATATAACTGCTAAAAGCTATATAAAACTGCTAATAAAAAAAAAATGCGAACTTCCACTTACATAAGTTAACTGTAAGTTATATATTTCGAAATGCGTGTGTACTTCAGCATGGTGGGGTGGATAAGGTTGAGCAGCCGGTGATGTACACAGGGTCGGGATGAGAGAAAAACAAGCGCGAGTGCTCCCCCCCCTCTAGAGTGATAAATTGGGTAACTGCTTAAGTCACTCACGCCCCCGGGAAGTTCACGGATCCTTCCTCCTTCCTTGCCAGCTTTCGCATCTAGCTTTATGGTGGAGACGCTGTAGTATGCTGTGATCCTGGGCAAATAACTTAATCTCCCCTTGCATGTAAAGGGAATATGTGTCTGTAATTCAACGGGTGCCCATGTAAAGCGCTCTCATACAAGTCGAGTTTGCGCTATATATAACTGCTAAAAGCTATATAAAACTGCTAATAAAAAAAAATACGAACTTCCACTTACATAAGTTAACTGTAAGTTATATATTTCGAAATGCGTGTGTACTTCAGCATGGTGGGGTGGATATGGTTGAGCAACCGGTGATGTACACAGGGTCGGGGTGAGAGAAAAACAAGCGCGCGCACCTCAGCTGTAAGTTAAAAACAAGCATTGGCCGCGCGGCCGTGAAAGTAACGCGGCCGCGCAGCCGTGACAGTGAAAGTTATGGCAGGGACGCGCTCTGTGGTGGGGGAGGGGTAGAGCGAGGCGCTTGGGAGAGCAAGGCTTAATGAGCCATGAAAGCCACATGGCGGCTGCGCGCGTGCACGCGTTCGTGAACGCAAGCTTGAGGCCAGGAAAAGATTGTGGTAGCACTTTGAAAAGCCACTAACTAAATGTCTCGCAGAGCAGCGCATGTGCTGGCTCAGCGAGACCTAAAAAGGGGGTGGGTGGTGAAAAGCATACACCCTGTGACGGGCACCCCATGTTTCCCGCCACACTGTGCATGCTTGGATCGGGGGGACCCATGCACACCCCCCTGCGACCGATTCGGAGGGCTCCGGGTGAAGGGGGGCCTGCTCTGGCCCCCCTAAGTCTGATTCCAACAGCCATTTCGTCTCGCTGAGACCGAGTCGATACAGCTGTCCGAATCGTGCATTGTACACGCTCGTTCAGAAGCCGGGTCTATTGCGCAGCACGATTCGGCTCCGGACGAGTCGGACGGACAGATTCGGGTTCAGAAATGATTCGGTCGGCGCAGACGAGATCGTCGCATCGTATTTGGTCGTTCGGAATAGGGGACGATTCGGACGGAAACAGTGGCTCCGAATCGGATTTGGTCGTTCCGGATCTTGTCAGGAGCCCTTCCGACCAAGATCGGAATCGAGCCCTAAATATGACGCTTGAGTAGGAAAGGTGACTTTTCAGTAGTAATCGTGAGGGTTTTGTATGAAAAGTGATGCTTTACCACTAAACGTGATGCTTTAGTAGGACAGATGACACTTTACTAGGAAAGGTAACTTTTCAGTTTTGTATGGAAAGTGACGCTTTACCACTAAGCTTGACTCTTGAGCAGGAAATGTGACACTTTACTAGGAAAGGTGACACGCTACTAGTAAAGGTGACCTTTTAGTAGTAAACATAAGTTTGTTGTGTGGAAAATTACGCTTTACCACTAAACTTGATGATTGAGTAGAAAAGGTGACGCTTTACTAGAAAAGGTGACTTTTCAGTAGTAAACGTGAGTTTTATGTATGGAACGTGATGCTTTACCACTAAACGTGATGCTTGAGTGAAAAGACATCGTTTGTGAGCCATTGGATGTCCAGACAGAGTCCATGGGGAATACATGTCATGAGACATCTTGAGGCGAGGAGTGTTCCAGTGAGGAGGAGGATCAAATTACCATTAGGAAAGAAGTCCACATAGACAGTCCATACATGGATGAGATCAACAAGTGAGTAAGCAAATGGAGGGCAGTACCTTTTTCTACCGGGCAGATTTACATTGCAAAGAGCACATCTTCCTCCTCTAATGTGTGTGGTGCCTCCTGTGAGGGTGGTGTTGAAGGTCCCAGAATCAATGGAGGCCCACAGACATCAGGGGCTGGAGATGTGGATCCCCTGTTCCCAGCAGCATTTCCCTGAGTCAACAAGTAAGACAGTAAATCAATGAGAAGGACCTGCTGGTTTTCCAGCACAGCAGCAACATCGCGGTGGTAGGCACACATTGTTGCTATGTAGGAGTCCTGCTTCCGCTCCATGGACTCCAGGATGTTGCGTATTGCCCCAAACTGGTTGACAACCTTGCTGGTACCACTTTGGCAGGGCATTTACTCATGCCTCTGCCTCATGACACCAGCGATGTCAGCCAGGTACTGTTCCAAGCCTCCGAGGTGGTCTTAAATGTATTGAGCAACCTACAGACTCCCTCTAGGGTGCTTGCCATGGTCTCCATCCCCACCTGTACCTCATCTACCAGCTCCAGCTGGACTCCTACCACATGATATTGGAAGACTATTTGACGGTCCTCGGAGTCCTGGGCTTGGCTGGCATGTGGTGTTTGGTGGGTGAGAGGCAGATCATCTGGAGACCCCACAATGCTGTCGGCCCTTCCAGTGACCAGATGGTATTTGAATGGAGTCAAGGATTTGCTGGAGGGTGTCTTGGTCAAGGGTTCGCAGTCTGTCATCCTTAGCAGGATCCACTTCCAGGACATGCAGCTGGTCAGGAGTTGGTGGTACATCCTTCGGAATTGAAAAGATTTATGTTGTTGGTGATGCATGTTAGTTGTTCACATGACTTAAAAGGTTGACATTCAGGGCATCATTTACAAGTTTTTGTCATAGGGCAGCACAACAAGCCTTCCTGCTGCGCTGCCGTGCGTCACAAGAAAAGGGCATGAATGCGCCATATCTATGAGATAATTAATATAGATAAGATAATCCTCTGCACTAATGTCTGCCATGCACCAACGCGGGCCCCCTTGCACCATGGTGCAAAAGTGTGTGCATTGTGGGGATGATTTTGTAGGGGAGGTGATTTTGTGGGGGTGTTTGTGTAGGAAGAGGTACCTTCCTGCACAAAAACGATAAATTGAGGGGATTTCCTCTTTCTGTGTGTGCTGCTGAATGCTGCACACATAGGAAGAGGAAAAAATGAGGAGAAAGAATGTAATTTCTCCTCATTGCGCCTCCCCTACACCTGCCCTGGGGAGGAGTTGGATATTGACACATTCCCAGGTTCCCAGCTTGTAAATCTGGGAATGAGTCAAATGCCATGGGTGTTACATGGGAACACCCACCTTAACGCCCATGGCATGACTCCCCATCGTAGTGTGAGTCACTGCGTTGCCTCACTGCATATCTACAAGGCCATGAAAAGCCAAGCATGGTGGCTTTATGTGGCCTTGTAGATATGGGTAAGCCCAGTGTGCAGCCGCAAAGTCATTAAAAGTGAAGTTCCAGTGGTGGACTGGGCTTGTAAATATGTTCACATGTATTTGGGCATATGGACACCACTACTATGCACATTGCACCTAATCCCCAGGGAGCCTGCAATACATGTGACCACTACTCAGCCCTTCACTCCTGTGAAAGTGATGTGGCTTTGGACATTAATTAGTTATGAACCTGCAGTCTGGCTTTCACACAGTACACCACAGCACTCTGCCTTGTTGTCCTGTCTTGCTTACACATTGTGTATTCATGTGGCCAGGGGGTCTGTATTTCACACATATCCTGCATGGCTCAACACAGCTTCCAACCTTGATACACTACAGCAATGTGTGAGTGCATGTTCTTATTATGGTTTTCGGAGTGGTGTATACTCATGTGAGTTCATTACACACACAGTTAAGTCCATATCCGTGCACAGTTGGCACAGTGTAGTAACCCTGAGCTGATGGGCTCAGTCAAACTATGTAGATTGCTAGCACTGACCATCACCCATTTCATTATTGCAAGAGTAGTTTATCTTCAGAGTATCACACATTGTTTGACTCAGGCATTCTCACTTGTACATGTCTCCTCTGGCATGGAAAGACACTTTGCCTCCAGACTCCCTCATGGCATATGCTATATCTTCACCTAGGGCCACATCACATGTAGGAGGTAGTGCCCCAAAGGACTCCTCTCTGTCATCCCTTCCCAGCTACGACACAAATGTGACTCTGTCAGACACAGTAGCAGTGCATGTGTGTTTGTCAAGTTACTTTGCTGTACACATATGCCTTCTCACCTCCTTCCTATGCAATTTATCCCCATCCACTCACACTGGCAGTTGTACGTGTTCAGCCAGCACCTACAATGCACTGCACGACCAGAAGCCCACAAGTGCCTCACAACATCTTTAATTTCAACACACGTGGTCCTCTGGTGAGCATCACTTGCATTCACTCCCACACCCAGGTGCTTATTTACAAGACCAGTGTGCCCCCAGAATGTCATATTTCTTGATGTTCCAGAGGCTCACAGTACAGACCCATCTCTGGGAGGCCATGCAAAGCCACATGGACGTGGAGTAAGATAAAGTCAATTCAAGACAGCACTTTTCACTGCTTTGCTTTAATCCATACCTCTGAGGCCATTCAAAACCATGCAGTGTGGCTTTGTGTCACCTCATGGATATGATAGAGAGACC
Source organism: Calotriton arnoldi (assembly GCA_963921515.1). Classification (NCBI taxonomy): domain Eukaryota; kingdom Metazoa; phylum Chordata; class Amphibia; order Caudata; family Salamandridae; genus Calotriton; species Calotriton arnoldi. The sequence goes on from CAWUFW010000896.1 coordinate 1,239,858, forward strand.
TACACCACCGGAGTGACATTAAAAGTGAGAGTCTGGCAGCACAGGCCTCTTGTAACTGAGGCCCCATGCTTTTTGCTTGGTATTGTGAGACTTGTAGTTCTGCGGACTCATGTTGTACATTGGACTACAAGTGCCAGTTTATAGGGGTGACTGGGGACTGGTGCTGCACTACACACACGGAAGGGACAAACATGATGGACCTGGAGTAAGATGGGCAACATGTACCTGGGTAGTGTGACTTACATTTATGTGATGCTTAACTGTACATGACTCACATACCTGCCCTTGGCCCTGAACATGGCGCAGTGGAACGCTGGTACTTAGCTACCTGTCACTGCACATTACCTTTTTGCCCACATTGCCCCTTGTTGTGACTTACCCTGTTGGTCTTGTTGTTCCTCATGGACGGCACTGTCTTGTCCCGGAACTCCTGCCACCAACTCCTCTGGGATGACAACTGCCACCAGCTCCTCCAAGGCATTCAACTCCCCCTGTTGCCCCGGGCTTCCTCCTCCGGTCTGCATTGCTGCCTTCAGGTTGTTGGCCAGTTCCTTTGTCCTGTGCTTTATATCGTGCCATGGTTTTTTCAAGTCTGTCACTGTCTTCTTCACTTGTCCCATGCTGTTGACATTGGCCAATACGGCCTGCCAAATGGCCTCTTTCTTTCCTAAAGGCAATTCTGAGGTGACAATTAGCTGATGTTGGTGGTCTGTCACCGCAGTGATCAGGATCTCATTCTCCTCCTCACTGAAGTTGCACTTCCTCTTCCTCTTCCCCTGGGAGTCTATCTGGACATCCTCACTGGTACAGGTGTTTGTTGGGGTTATTGTCCTGGCTGCTGCTCTCTCCTCCCTCCATAGGTGCTTCAGTGAAGTGTGTCATTTTTTTGTTTTGCATCAATTTTGTTTACATTATATGCAATGAAAAGTGATGCAAACGTGTTTTGGGTACGTACGTGATGCAAATCTGCCTTACAACACTTTTCCTGCCAAAACTTCAGTTGTCTCTGCGCCCTAATGCCAGCGGCAGGGTCATTTTATTTTTACATAGCCTGAAGCTTACACCATTGTAAATATGGCGCACTCATGGAGCCTTAAAATGACGTTGCGATTCGTAAGTGATTTTGATGCATCGCTGATGCAGCGCAGCGATGCATCACTTCTTGTAAATGAGGCCCTCTATCTTTTTAATTTTTTGGAACATTATATTGCTAATGAGTAATCCATGCTTTTATGACTGTTGTCAATATTCTTTAAACAACCATATTAGAAACCTCTGGTCTTGTCATAATATTTTGCTAAATATTAATAAGGGAATATCGTATTTGATTGAAGATACAGAGGTTTAGTTGTCCCACCTCTGTCTGTTTTCCACCTCTTTTAGAAATAAATGTGCATTATCCTTATCCTTATCATTATCCTATCAAATTGAATGATAATGCTTGGTCTATGCTTGGTCTATCTCCTTCATTTAAAAAGTGGTTGACCCCCCGGAATAACCTGAGAATATTCTGAGTGCTATGGATTGGGGATTCATGATTTTCATTACCGGAGAAACTTTATTGCTGATAGTATTTCCTTTCCTACATAACATGCTCTAACATACTCATGCCAAAATGCAGACCTGCCAGCTTACAAGCTGCCACTGTGTGTTAGACAGTATCATCTCTCAACATATTGTCTCCTGGTGGTGATCTGGCATCATATGATGGTGTACAAAGTGTATTTCCAGCCTGTGTTGGTATATTCTGCACTGCTGGTGTTCTAAACGGGGGGTGGGGGAGTTCCAACCTCTCTGTGTCCGATGTCCGATGTCCGGCTGGGTAGGTGACGGCCGAGGGGTGAACCAGAGCCAAACTCCTCTATAGCTGCATAGGACAGCTCCACTGGGTATCGGCCAAGGTTGCTCGGGCACCACGGAAGTACAGACAGTTATGGTGGAAGACGAGGAAAACAATGTCCGATGTCCGGCTGGGTAGGTGATGGCCGAGGGGTGAACCAGAGCCAAACTCCTCTATAGCTGCATAGGACAGCTCCACCGGGTATCGGCCAAGGTTGCTCGGGCACCACGGTAAGTACAGACAGTTATGGTATCCGCCCAGGGGGCATCGTCAAAGTTCCATCGAGAGCACCGGTCACGGAGTTACTGGGAAGCGCCGTCCACCTCATCCTCCAGCTCGCCCCCAGGTCAGGAGTGGTGAGAGGAGGGGTGGAAGGGACAGTTTCAAAGTCTGCAGATCTTCCCCACTGTAAGGCATTAATTACACAGGAGGCCATTAGACACACAGGCGTCAGGTGAATCGCTGATTTGGCTGTCTGGGATCCCGCTAGCATGATGGAGCAAGAGCTGTGAGGGACTACCACACAGGTAAGAACTGAACACCACATGTGCTAGTCGCCATCTTGTGATCAGTCTGCACTCGGTTGTAATCGGTTGCGTTTGCCAGCACAGATCATAGATGGGTCACTGGGCAGTTGTAGATTGTAGTAGTCGAGGTTTCAATTATAACAGAGCAGGGGCCTCCAACGCAGAGCGCTGGTAAGTTGGTGCACCGCCTTACTCTTAGCACATATTGCCACGAGAAAAGATCAGACGCGACACGATCGGAGAAAATTACCGCCGCCATTTTGAAGTCAGGCAGGGACAGGCAGTATCGCAGTGTCGAACACCGTGTATGTAAGTGACAAGCAGCAGACCAAATAACAAGGTGTACCTTGAGCAGAGGGGTGTGAACGGCTTCCCTCATAAGCAGCAGCCGCTCGGTGAAGGCAATATAGGTACGCCTAGGCTGGAGGTGCCGCGATCGGTGTGCCCGCCATTTTGAAGCTGATGCCAGCCACCCCTTCTCTTCTACAGATTTCACAAAGTGAACAGAAAATGTCTCCATTCATCACTGCACGGTAACTGAATTGTAGGCATTGCTATTAGAAATCCACAATATGTGTTAAAAAAAAAATATATATATCTAAATCTGTAAATATGAATCTCCTCTGCCGTGGGCCGCACTGGTCGTCCTAAACCGCCGCCATCTTGAAGTCAGGCACGGATGATTATTGCCTCCACTGTGACTCCCGGGGGGGGGCCTCTCCGCAGTTCCCGCAGCTTTCACCTCCCTCGCACTGCGTCCCTTGCCATCGTTGTCACCCTCCGGTGTGTGCTCTTTGAGCCAAGCAATTCACTTTCCGCAGCCAGCTTAGCGGGAGCAGGGCGTCTCCATTCCCCGCAATACCGCCGCACAGCTTACCGGCCTTTCCCTCGCCTCACCGGAGGCCACGTCTGTGATGCCGGAGAGGAGGTCGGGCTTCCGCTTGTCTTCTCGAGGCCCCCCGCCCCTGGTCACTGTATCACAAGTCGCCGCAGCCTCGGGAATGCTTCCCCGTGCGCGACTCCGGCCCCGGCCTCCCGATCCTCGTTGTTCACCGCTCGGCCGGTGTTGGAGGTGCCTTAGGAGCTGAGTCTAATCATAGGTCTGAAGGGCTCACCCCTCAAATGGCGTTAGAAGTAGGTAGGTTTGGGGGTGGAGGTCGGGTAAATAGGGGATATTTACCGATTTGGAGATCCCCAACACGGGAGCTCCCAAGGAGAGCTCCTACCCGGCGGCCATCTTGCCTATGAGGCTATCATTGAGACTTATTGATCTGTGACATCGATGGCAGCCTCAGAAGCAATTGTAATTGTTTTTGTGGGAGGACAGGAGGGCTGGTCAAGTTGCCTGGCTCTAAGCCTTGCCTCCTCTTCTTGGTCTGACCCTCAAAGACTCCTGCATGGCTGGAAGATACTGTAATGGGCTCAAAGACCCACACCCTCTAACAAGGTGAAAACATTTTTGAAGTTGTCAGGTTTGAATGTGATTTGCTATCTTCAGTCAATGCTCTTAAGTACAGTATGATTCTGGAATATTTATGGATTTTCACTTGTTACAATCGGTAGTTTCTTTTCCCCTCGGTTTCAAATTAACATGCTTTTCTTCTCTTTCATGATATACCTGCTGGTATTAACAATTGAGAATACACAAAAAGTGATGGATGGACTGCTTGAATTAATATCAGCCACTGGTAATTACTCAGACTACATCCTAATACATTGTTACTTTGCACATCATGCCACCTCAGTTTGGACTCAACTATACGCAAATCTATCTTGACCCTGCTCCAATGAGAACAGTCCAGCATGAACTGCCAAGCCACGTACTCCCTGAACCGGAGCACAGGCAACGCAGGACTGGTTTTGCCCTTGTTATGGGCTCATCAGTCAGGTATAGCTTGGTTCCAGTGACACAGTGTGCATGGGACCTATGTCTGGACATACCCGTCCCACTTAGGGTGACATACTAAAGTATAGAAAAAGTGATGGATGGAATACTTGCATTAATCACAGCCACTAGTAAATACACGAGCCGTAGCCCAGTCTATCGTTATTTTGCACCATGCCAACTCACTTTAGAGCCCACCATATTAACAATTAAGCAGAATGTATAGATAACACTTACCTCCATATTGTTATTAAAATATGGAGCTTCCTCTTCTAGTAGCTTGAAATACGTTTTTTATTCTTAATCAATTTTCCATTATATTATACTCGAGTACTGTGCCAGCATTTTATGATTTTAAGAACGACATTGTTTTAGAGTGACTGTATTTTATTATTATTGGTCCTTACCGGTGTGTGAGCACGAGCGCCTCGTCTCCGGGGGCAGGAAGACAGGCAGGTGCCATAGAGTGTGGTGAAAAGGTAGAGTTACCGCTCTCCACCATAGAGTGTCAGAATTGGCATCAGAGGTCAGCGCTCTAGCTCCAAGACCTCTGACACCTTAAAATGGAGGACGGGCAGCGGGCGTGCAGCGGACGCACGCAGCGGGCGTGCCACTGGGGCGCTAAAGGCAAACCCGTCTGCGCCCGTCTGCGCTCGAACCGTTCCAGGGGCCAGGAAGCCTGCCCAAACCCAGAAATTATGGCCCCGTTACACTCTGACCCAGCTATATAGGCTCAGGCCCACTCTGGGACCACGCTAAAGCATGCAGTGGCAATTTGATAGTGGACCGGCGGGAGCTCAGGTATGCAAGCACTGCAAATTTGAGGTAAACGCGTTAAATATGCCCACAGCTGTCGTGCGCTGCCCGCAGGATGGGAATTTGACCTGGAAACTGGGCCTAATTAATAGCCGTTTCCTCCCGAAACATAAAACTGAAATCTGTTTGTTGCTGGAGGAGGCAGATCTGGATGTCTTATTTATTACTGAAAGCTGGATTAAAGATAGCTCTATCCCAGATATTTTAATGGCCCTACCTACTGGGTTTAAAATTCTTAAACAGGATCGCATAGGAAAGGTGGGGGGTGGACTTGCCGTTCTGTTAAAAAATGAATACAGGTGTGCCATTAACCCCCTCCCCATCCCCTATTGCGAAAGCTGCCAATATTCCATCACCCTCACACCAACACACACTTTCTCAGGGCTACTAATCTATAGACCCCCGGGTCCATATGGGGAATTCTTAGATAACCTGAGTGACATCCTTGCCAGCCTCCTGGTGAAGAAAGCACATATCACTATCTTAGGAGATCTACATTTTCATCTTGAGAACCAGAACCTCCTGAATGTTAGGAGGTTGCTGCATGATCTTGAGGAATTACAACCAACCCAGTTAATATTGTCCACCACACATACTAAGGGTCACATACTTGATACAGTAGTTTCTAATGACCCCAACATTGCAGCATCCTCCCCAATTCCTATGCCATGATCAGACCATTTGTTTACCCCTTTTGCATTTGGCACGAGAGGAGTTGGAAAGAAAAATAGTCAATCCTCTGTGTCTACTCAGGCGAGGAATTGGTCGAAGCTTAACCCAGAGGCTTGGGGGGAACATTTAGCCTTGTCAACTCCTAAGATACAGGGAAAGGCTGAAGAAGCATATTCCTGCTGGGAAAGCTGGGTTCCTCGATCACTAGATAGGGTGGCCCCAAAAACAACCCCCAAAGCAAAATCTCTACCCAAAAAGGCACCTTGGTTCAATGTTCAACTTGCATCCATAAGGAAAAATTGGAAAAAATTGGAAAGAGAATGGAGGAAGAACTATGACACCCAACTCAAATCTGCGTATAAGGCAGCCATTAGGCTTTATCATAATAATATTCAAGATTCCCAGACAAAAGTTTTTGAGAAAAAAATTAACCAAGCTTAGAATTCATCCAAGGTACTCTTTAAAGTATTCAAATCTCTAACCTCCCTACCACATGACAACCATGCCATACAGGCTTCAGAAGAGAAATGTAACGATCTAGCCTCCTATTTCTCCAAAAAAGTCTTTGATATCTATAGCTCTTTTCAGCAAGGGAATGGAAATACTATAAGCCAGGAATGGGATCTGAGGCAGGAGCCCCCCCCCCCTGTAGGCCCTCACTTGCTTCCCATCTACCAACATAAATGGTGTGAGATCTCTGATGGAGAGGACTAAATCAGGCTTGCCTTTAGTCCCAGCCCCTCCACATGTGCTTGGTAAGGTTACTGAGACTTTGCTCCCATCATTAGTCGAAATCAGTTCTCTTTTGCTAGAGGCAAGCGAGGTCCCAAAAGCCTGGAAACACGCTATAATCAAGCCTCTATTAAAAAAAGATAATCTAGATCCAACTCAATTAGGGAACTATTGTCCTATATCACTCTTACCAATAATTTGTAAATTAACAGAGAAACACGTTAACGGAGTATTAACAGAGTTCCTGGAAACTAATCGTTGCTTCTACCCCACCAAGATGGGCTTCCGTGCTGGCAGCATCAGAAGAATCAGAAGAATCAGAAGAATTAAAAATGACCCTGGACCAAGGTAGCTTAGCCGCTATACTGCTCCTTAACCTTAGTGCAGCATTTGATACCATGGACCACACTATCCTACGGAAGAGGTTGTCGGAAAGCGGTATCCAAAACAAAGCTCTGGAGTGGCTGCCTTCCTTCTTGGAGGGTAGAAATTTTCAAGTCATGGAAGCTAATCTCTTCTTGAACTCTATGCCACTGACGTGCGGGGTGCCTCAGGGGACCTCTCTTAGCCCCACACTGTCTAATGTCTATTTAGGGCCGTTGGCACTGCTAGTCCAGGAGTTCGGTATCTCTATGTTATCGTATGCAGATGACACATAACTGGTGGTCTCCCTTGACCTCAGAACCAAGGGCGGAGCAGATCGCTTAGCACCATGTCTCGAAAGAGTTGTGGAATGGATGACAAGCAGTTGCCTGAAGCTGAATGGGGGGACAAAACCGAGCTGATGGTGCTTGGAAACAGAGTGGTCCCCAGACCTACAATCACCTGGCCCGACTGTTAAGGCAGCCCACCAGTCCCTAAGACAACTATCAAAATTCTTGGCTCATGGCTCTAAAGGGATCTAATGATTGAAACCCAAGCAAAAAAAGTCGCAGGTACTTGTTTTGGCTACTTAGACTGCTCCGTAAAATTCTCGAGCGCATCTCGGCGCAGCTTAGAAAGACAGTAATCCATACCTTGGTTACATCACGCCTTGACTATGTAAATTCCCTCTATCTAGGGGCACCAATATATGTCATCAAAAGACTTCAGGTTGTTCAGAACGCCGCAGTTAGGCTGCTGTGTAAGGCCCCTATCCAGGAAGGCGCAGGAAAACATCTAAAAGTGCTACATTGGCTCCCGATTGAGGCTAGAGTTAAATTTTAGACACTCTGCCTGACCCACAAAGCCATTCATAACAAAGGCCCCAGCAAAATCAAAGATCTGGTAAGCCTATATGTTCCCAACAGAGGCCTCCGTTCCGGCACTTAACGGCTACTAAAAACATCCAGAATCAAAAGAGACAGATGGGGCAGCAGATCCATCACACATTTGGCACCCAAGCTATGGAACTCTCTGCCACATGAGCTCAGATTCCTAGAAGCAGAGACAAGGTTCCGGAAAAAGCTGAAGACATGGCTCTTTAATCAATACCATTAACCTCCTCTAGCTTCTGCTTCGGCCCCTACCGCCAGCGCTGGGAAGCCCCTGGGCAGCTATGCGCTCTATAAATCCCTAAACAAACAAACATATACATATCTGACCCTGTATTGTTTTTCTCAAAACATCCACTTTCTCTTATATGAGAAATGTCACATTTACAAATGAGCAAAACCTCTTTAACTCTTCAAATGCAGTGGTATACCATGCATTTTCATGAAATATAAAACTACGCAATACGCTACAACGCCAATGTCAATAACTACAGAGGATGCAAATCATATACATTAGTCAACAAAAATAAATAAAAAGAAAACTTAAAACAAAGGAGAAGGAGAATATCATCCCGACAATGTAAAGCGGAGTAGGTATGTTGTTTCAGGATGATAGCATTCCTTTATGCAACATACTAATCTATTTGCAAGTTCTATTATTTATGGTTTTACGCACTGTAGAAGTTATTAACTATTTAAACGGTGTACACCACAAACCAGTGGCGGCTCGCAGAGGGAGTGCTGCGGGGTGGTGGGGTGGGGCGGGGCAGGGTGGGGGGGGTAGTGGAGTCGGACATACGACGGCAAGGAGTAAAGTATGTAAATAAACTATTTATCTTGCGCTCGCTGCATCGCCACCTCGGCGATGCAGCGAGCGCAAGGTAAATAGTTTTATTTATTTATTTACTTGCTTTACTCCTGGCCGTCGTATGTTCGACTCCACTACCCCCCACCCTGCCCCTCCCCAGCCCCGCCCCACTGCCCCGCAGCACTCCCTCTGCGAGCCGCCACTGCCACAAACTAAATTTATTTTAGGTTGGTGCCTGAATTCATATCAGCATTACCCAACGCAATAAGATGCAAGTTTGGTAAAGTTCTTCAGCTGTATGGAATTAACACAGGAAATCTGCTATGTCGATACATCTCTCGCCTTTATACGCACTTTCGCAGAAATATGGAATATTTCGCTAGAGAAAATGTTGCTTACCTAAGGTAAAGTATTTGGAGCAATTACATCATATTAATTATATATATATTTTTTAGTTATATGTCATTAGGGACAAATGTGTTCTTTACATTTTAACATCCTGCAATTTCTAACGATTAAATGGTGTACTGAACGTCCGAGTACTTAAAGGTCTATGTTTATGGTTTTCCAGATGGTGCTCGGCAAAAAAGGAATGATCTTGTATCACAAAAAATGGGCGCTTGTCGTTATTGTGGTGAATAAGATGATTATTTTACGTTTTTGATCATAACATAACACGTCCTGTTGTTCTTGAAAAAAAATCTTAGTAACACCATCAACAATGCATTTGTGATCAAAAATGTAACATTATCAATAATGTGATCAGTTATATTATAGGTAGAGCCACATGGGATGTCATGATTTATTTAATCGATCATGAAATTTGTGATGCTGAATATGCTGCAATGTGTGATATCTGAAAAGGAATACCAGCATTGAGAAGTGGTAGCCTTCTAATCGTCGAATTTCAGAAATTTTGCTATGTTAAGATGAAACGTAATGCTACTTTAACTGACTCAGAGATGGGGGAAGTCAACAGTTCTTCATCTTGAGTTTGTTCCTCACAGTTCCCCAGCCTCCATCACTCATCACTCGGAGCCAGATATAGCTATCCTAATGAGTGCCTTGAAACTGGGGGGGAGTTTTTGCACAATGAGTTCACATATTGCACAGTGAAGCTTATATTGCTGTCGATATTGATATATTTTTGGATGCTGAACATACACAATGTATGTGCACTACTGCTGCTTTTATTTGCCTTCATTAGTTCTACAATTTGCCTACATTTTTGGCTGCGAGACTACTTTTATTATTCCAGTCACATTGCCTCAGGGCGTTGTTCCCAGTAAACACCAGTTCTTGGAAGACATCTTCAAAACACAGAACGGCCAAGAGCCAACATGACAATATTCTTCCTTTATTAAATGCCAGAAAAATTGTGTTATGCTGGCTGGGTGGGTTATGCTGGATCTAGTAAGTGCAAGTGTTGATTGTGAATGGCATTCTTTCGGTGGGAAATATTGTTTTGTATGATACAGAAACTGTTGTAAACTTGATACCTGACTTATTTTGAGTGTTCATGTGAAGCATTGCTGACTTGTCTAACCCAGAACAGTGATTCAATCTAGTTCAATCAATGTGCGAGGCCAACAAAGTGGGACTTCACCAACATCCTGAATCTAAACTTTGACAATTTCACCAAGTTAAGTAAATTGGTAGAGCTTTCTATAATCCTACTAAAATTATGTTTTTTGTGGGTATGTAAAGTTGCATACTTTTGCAAACCTTTCAAAGCTAAATTATCATTTTACACACCCTGGGATCGTTGGGAGGCTCCTGAGGCCAGAAGTATTAAAAGGACAATCCCCAAAAGTGATTGCAAACTGTGTACCAACTTTTTGCGACAAGTCTATAATTTTGCAATGCGACCGATAGGACACATAGTAAAATATAAATTCACAGGGGGCCGTAGAATGGCCTGCCTAATAAATATTAGGCAGGTCACTATTTGTGACCCCTGTGTTTGTCTACAAATACAGGGATTGTGCCTGCAAAGACCAGCAAACGACCACGCTTGTGTTTGAATTCCCAAATGGAAACCTGTTTTGTTTATTAAATCAGCCTGTGCTCCTTAACGGAATCAGTTCCTGTTTTATTGAAAAATAGGTTTTATGTTTGGGAATACCTCAGGGGAGAAGGGAGTCGTCCTGTGGTCTTGCCTACACCTTCCTGGTGGAACACTTTCTCATTTGTTAATCATGTTACCACCTTCTTTGAGGTGTTGGTAACTGATCAATGGTTTGTGACCACAATTACCACTTCACAATAGACACCACTTGTATTGTGTTGCAGCACTTAATATCTCACAAAAACAGTTTTTTGCATGAGCCTCCCCTATGGCTTCATTTGTGCTTCATGGATGCACCACTCTTTGCAAATTTGTCGCTGCACAATTTTTTACCCTTTCACAAAGTAGTGCCTCTACTAGTTTTCATACAGCGCAGCAGTGTACAAATTTAAGCAAATCTGTAAATACTCTGGTGTACTAAAACCACTGTTTCTGAAAACAGGATCTTACCTCAGAAAGAATTGTCTTGCCCCACCTGTTCTGTGGGTTCAACAGTTTGAGCTTTAAAATGAATAGTCCCATCCAATAAAAACGATCACACCTAATTTATCCTTCTCATTCATTTTTTGTGTTTTTGGTGAAACGCAATGGCAGGCTGTACCGTAGCTGCATCCAAATGAAACACAGTTGAACGCGAACTGGTTTGGGGAATGCAGGGAGTGGGTGTCTGCCGCTGCATACACTGTAAATTCTCCAACACATTGCACAAAAAGTCAAAAACTTTGGGAAATCCCCAAGTTTCCTGTCACTGTGATTTATGGCTGTTCAAATTAAGATGTACTCTACCTACTTTTTCCTATGCAAAGCAGTCACATCAGAAATGCTGGTAGAGGAAAGTATTCTTTTCGAAGGATGTTTTGACTTCTGCACATTTTGAATGATTGAGGCAAGGGTTTGAGCTGTAAGTACAAGGGTGAGAGAGCACTTACTTTGCCACTGGTACAGTTTGTGCAGAAACTGAGGACAGCCATAGCCAGAGAAATGAAGTAGCCGGTTCGACGTATGTCCATCTATATAGATTTATAATCTCGCTACATGTTCTGGAGCTGCGCCAAAGCTGTTCTAACACCAATCCAATGCCTACATATAGCTTAGGGGTCTTTCAATCATACAACTGCAAAGCCAACATGATCCAATCACAGAGCCATTGAACTTAACCTTCAATGGATGAGCAGCTACAGAAAGACAGGCACAGAGAAGGGATGTTGCCAAGAGTGAATCCCCGAACAGTCCAACCAACAGCCTTCTGTGATCACAAGCTTTTCCCCTCACAAACGGAGTTACAATAAGCTTCAATGAAAAGGTAAGTATTCACAGGCAAGTCTTGTGAATACTATGGTTTAAATAAAAATGCTCAACTACATATATATTCACTAAAAAACAAAAGGTTACAGGGACGTTATAGTTAGGTTCGCATTTTACACACACAAAACATAGAAATTCAACAGTTATAGTTCTCTCAAGTAACTATAACTCGTGCCCTAAGGCAACTATAACTTGCGAACCACCATGCACAGTTTTCTCATCAATAATTTTATTGCAAATGTTGCAGTGATATTATCAATGATGTCATAGAAGATGTCATGACTGATGTAATATGTGGGTTAATTAGCAGTGCATGGCGAGGGCTTGAGTTATAGTTACCTTAGGGCACAAGTTATATTTACTTGATATAACTACAACTATAACTGCTGAATTTCTATGGTTTTGTGTGTGTAAAAACTGAACCTAACTGTAACGTCCCTGTAACCTTTGGTTTTTGCAATGAATTTCTAGTTTTTTTTTAACATAAATTTATATTTTGTTACCCTACATTAATCCAACTGCCACCATGTACAGCCTTCGACTGTGTGCACTTGGCCACAGGGCCTGGACTCTAGGTCTCTGACTGAGTGTGTGAGTGACTGTATGGGTGTCTGAGTGGTTTTCTGGGTCTCTGAGTGGCTGTATGGGCATGTGAGTGGTTTTGTGGGTGTGGGAGTGGGTGTGGGATTGCCTGTGTGGGGCTGTGAGTTGGTCTGTGAGTAATTCTCTGGTTCTCTAATTGGATGTATCAGTGACTGTATGGGTGTGTGAGTGGCTGTATGGGTGTGTGAGTGGCTGTATGGAGGTGCTACTGGGTATGTGAGTGGCTGTATGAGTGTGCAAATGGGTGTGTGAGTGGTTTTCTGGTCTCTGACTGGGTGTGTGAGTACCTGCATAGGTGTGTGAGTGGTTCCTTGGGTCTCTGAGTGGATATATCAGTGACTGTATCGGTGTGTGAGAGGGTGTGTGAGTGGCTGTATGGATGTGTGACTGGGTGTGTGAGTGTCTATATGACTGACTGACTGACTGAGATATTTATAGAGTGCACTAATGCCGAGGCGTCTTGGCGCTGAGGTAATAGCAATCCAACCTGAATAACAGACCTAGATATTCTAAAAAGAGTCCTGCTACTCTGCAGTCTCAAATGTGTTGGAAGTGAGTTCCACAGTTTGGCCGCTAGGTAGGAGAACCCCCTACCGCCCCATCTGGCTCTTCTTATCCTGGGAATAAGAACCAGTCCAGTGTTTGCTGACCTGAGGCATCGAGCAGGCAGATATCGCGGGAACAGGCGTTGAATGTCTGCCGCCCCTCCTCCGTAGAGGGCTTTATGGACTAAGCAGAGCGCTTTGAAGTCTATTCTTCGGCGGACTGGTAGCCAGTGGAGGAGTCTTAGGCTCGCGGATGTGGGGTGGTGTTTTGGTAGATCTAACAGTACTCGTGCGGCCGCGTTTTGTGTGGACTGTAATTTGGAGAGCTGTCTGACTCCCGCGCCTAGGTATAGCGCGTTGCAGTAGTCGATTCTGGACAACACCAGTGCGCCGACCACTGTTTTCCTTAACGAGAGAGGAATAAATGGGAGAATCTTCCGTAGTACTTTCAGTGTGAAGAAACAAGCCGAAGACACTTGATTTATCTGGAGGGCCAGCGTTAGGTCTTTGTTGACCAGGAACCCCAGATTTCTGTCCTTTGGTACAGGGACAGGGAATGTTCCGGCTTCAGGTGGCCACCAGAGTTCGCTCCAGACTGAGGGTTTCTGGCCGAACTCTATGACCTCGGTTTTACCCGTGTTTAGCTTCAGGAAGTTCGAGTTCATCCAACCCATCAGTGCCAGTAAGCAATTCCGGAACCTTTCCGCCGTCAGGTCCACATCTTGTGTGACTGACACCACTAGTTGGGTGTCATCAGCATATGACACTAGCGAGAGGCCATGACTTTTCATCAATCTGGCCAGTGGGGCTACATATACATTGAACATAGTAGGGGACAGGGCAGACCCCTGGGGCACTCCGCAAGGGAGAGTGAACTGAGTGTGTGAGTGGTGTTCTGGGTCTCTGAGTGTGTGTGATTGGCTCTATGGGTATGTGACTGGGTGTGTGAGTGGTTGAGTGTAAGTGGGCGTATGAGTGTGTGGTGGGTGGGTGTATGAGTGGATGTGTAAGTGGCTCTGTGGGTGTCTGAGTGGTGTGTGAGTGGCTGTATGGGTGTGTGAGTGGGCATGCCAGTGGTCTTGTTGTATGGGTGTGTGAGTGGGTATGCAAGTGTCTGTGTGGGTCTGTGAGTGGATGTGTATATGGCTGTATGGGGGTGTATGTGGCTGTGTTAGTGGGTGTGCTACTGCCTGTGTGGGTCTGTGAGTTGATGTGTGAGTGGTTCTCTAGGTCTCTGAGATCATGTGTGAATGACGTTATCGGTGTATGGATGTGTGAGTGGGTGTGTAAGTGGTTGTGAGTACCTGCATGGGAGCATGAGTGGGTTTTTCTGGATCTCTGAGTAGGTGTGTGAGTGACTGTATGAGTGTGGAAGTGGGTGTGTGAGTGGTTGTATGGTTGTGTGAGTGTGTGGTGAGTGGGTATACGAGTGGGTGTGTAAGAGACTGTGTGGGTCTCTGAGTGGTGTGTGAGTGTCTGTATGGGTGTGTGAGTGGATGTGTCAGTGGTTTTGCTGTATGGGTTTTTGAGTGGGTGTGTAATTGGCTGTGTGGGTCTGTGAGTGGGTGTGTACATGGCTGTATGGGTATGTACCTGGCTGTGGGAGTGGGTGTGTGAGTGCCTGTGTGGGTCTGTGAGTGGGTGTGTGAATGGTTCTCTGGGTATCTGAGTGGATATATGAGTGACTATAGGTGTGTAAGTACGTTTGTGAGTGGGTGTATCAATGTGTGAGTGGATGTGTGACTAGTTGTGTGGTCCTGAGTATCTGTATGGGTGTGTGAGTGGTTTTCTGGATCTCTGAGTGGGTGTGCTAGTGGCTGTATGGGTGTGTGAGTGGGTGTGTAAGTAGCTGTGTGGGTCTGTGAGTGGGTGTGTACATGGCCATATGGGTGTGACATAGCTGTGTGAGTGGGTGTGTGAGTGCCTGTGTAGGTCTGTGAGTGGATGTGAGTGATTCTCTTGGTTTCTGAGTGAATGTATGATTGGCAATGGGTGTGTGAGTGGGTTTGTAAGTATGTGTATTGATGTGTGAGTGGATGTGTGACTGGTTGTGTGAGTGGGTGTTAGTGTCTGTATGGGTGTGTGAGTGCATTTTGGGGTTTCTGAGTGGGTGTGTGAGTGGCTGTATGGGTATGTGAGTGTGTGTGTGAGTGGTTGTGTGGGTGTGTAAGTGAGCGTGTGGTGGGTGGATATATGTGTGGGTGTGTAAATGACATTGTGGGTCTCTGAGTGATATGTAAAGTGGCTTTATGGGTGTGTGAGTGGATCTGTCAGTGGTTTTGCTGTATGGGGTTGTGAGTGGGCGTGAAAGTGGCTGTGTGGGTCTGTGAGTAGGTGTCTAAGTGGCTGAATGGGTGTGTTTGTGGGTGTGTGAGTGGGTGTGTGAGTGGCTGTGTGTGTGAGTGGGTGTGTGAGTCACTGTGTGGGTCTGTGAGTGGGTGTGTGAGTGGTTCTCTGGGTCTCCGAGTAGATATATGAGGGACTGTATGGTTGTGTGAGTGGCTGTGTGAGTGGGTGGGTGTATGGATGTGTGAGTGGGTGTGTAAGTGGTTGTGTGGGTGTGTGAGTGGTTGTGTGGGTGTGTGTGAGAGTTTCTGAGTGGTTTATGAGTGTGTGTAAGTATTTTCTAATTGGGGACTTGATCTGCTACTGATTTTCATGGGGCCACACTGAGCACTGAGGTTGATCTGCGGATCCTTGCATCTGCAAAGAAAAAGTTTTCCTACTACTTCTTCCCCATGAGGGGTCCCTCAAAGACCTCTTGATCAGTCCATTGGGTCAGGATAACTTTATCCTGACCCTTTATAGCCTATTTTTACTTTATTTCCCCCCAGGAAACTATGTCTCAATTCACAAAATAGTGGGTGCAACATTTCTTGCAGGTTGTGCAAGCCCATCATGATATTGCTGCTGGCACGTGGATCTGCAGATCCTCCTCAGTGGATCCGCTGTGGTTCTGTGTCTCTAGATATACATACATCTTTTTTTTAATAACACCAGAACTGCTGAGCAGATTTGCACCAAATTGCAAAAAGCTCTCTTTCTAGGCCAAGATCTAGCTTTCTGCCAACTTTAGTGTAATTCCATTCAGCAGTTCGGGCTGTGTTCGTGTCTAAAATCCCTATGGGAAATTGCATGGGTAAAACGTGTTTAGGGACCCCCCACTTTTGTTCGCCCCCCGCTTAACGAATCGCCCTGATACTTTCCAGACAGCAGCTAACGTGACTGGAACTTTAGTTTTGAAAGTTTCATGAAGATTTGTCAAACAGCAACAAAGTTGTTAGCAAAACAAAAAATTATTTTCCTATATATATGCCTATTTTTTATTATGTTAATAGCGAATAATAGTCTATTGTTCCCTATTAATGTGATAAATAAAATTGAGATGCAGGAGCTGGAATAGGACCTTTGTTGGCAGCTGTGGCAAATAAAAATAAACACTTTTAAATTTATATTGTTTGTATACATACAGACGAGGGCATGTTTGTCAGGTAGTGAGCAAAAATGTGTCAGAATGAGTGTCAGTAAGTGGATGTGAGTGAGACTGAGTGAATGAGAGTAAGAATATTTGCAAGTGATTTCATGAGAATGAAAAAGTAGGAATGAATGTGAGGAAGTGTTAGAAAGTTTGAGCAATTGTGAGTGATAATGAGAATGAGTCAGAATTAGAGAGTGAGTGACAGTGAGTGTATATGTGAGTGAGAATTAGTGAGGCACAGTGTCTGAGAATAAGTGAGAATGAGTAACTGTGAGTAAGAGTGAGTGAGTGAGTGAAAAAGTGTCAGAGTGAGTGCGAATAACTAAGAATGAGAGAGTGCGAATGAGAGAGCAGAAGACAGGGAGTGCAAGTGAGCAAGACTGAATCAATAAGAGTGAGCATGAGTGAGGAAGTATGAGTGTGAGTGAATGTAAGCAAGCGTAAGTGAGAATATGGTGTTATGCTTCTGTGTATGCCATTAGCCCTGGCAAACTCAAGGAAGTTATTGGCTTAGAGGTAAAACAATGACTGTGGCATTATAGAAGAATTTCCTAGCATGGTAGCCACTTATGACAAAATAATGGGCACTACTGTCATTCTATACATACTATTTGGCATTGGCACACTCGAGGTACACTCAAGGTAGAACTTATACTAGTGGCAATACCTGCCATATCGGAATTTTTTGTCATGGGGCAATAGTGGCAATATGCTGGCACTGACACCTTGGAGGTAATTCTTGCATAAGAGAAAACAACCACGACCTTTGGGAGAAGGGCAACCATGACAAAATACTGACCCTAACAACACTAGACATAGTTTTTGAAATGCCGGCTACTCATGGAATATCTATGGCACTAATGGCAAAATTCGGACAAAGGAATATTGTTTTCAATTTTTGGCCTAGGGGGTTACCCATACCAAACTGCTGGCACAATAACATATGGGGCACCCAAAGAACATTTTGAAAAAATGGGGATAAACTCCTGAAGAGTTAGGGTTTATTGACTTGGTTCACCATGAAAGGACTGCCCTATCTACCCAATTACTTTTCAGCAAATGTATGTGATAATTGTGCTTTAAAATGCATTATATTTAAATAAATAAATTATTATTAAGTTATTTTTCAAATGTAACATAAACATCAATTTAAACAAAAACAGGGCAAACCATATTTGGGATCTATCAGGCAGTGTGAATTACATATGAAATGTTAAACCGATAGTAGCTATCAAGGACAGAGGTTTTCAACAACAGAATAAAACATATTTCAAAATTCAGTCTTGCTCCATAAAAGTGACTATGTTGTTTTGAGGATTGACTTTCTTCAGATTCACCTTATCAATGTACTCCTTTTTATATAACATTTTCTTCAAAATCGTGAATTACCTCATCATATAAGTCAGGTCTACGAAGCAGACCAAATGCTTCCTCCTTGTGCAGGGCCTTCTCCTCTGCCCCTGCCCACTGCATCATATCTTTCATCCATCTGATATATGCTGGTTCCCCCACAGCCTTCCAATAAATTAGAATCAAACATTTAGTAAGTATCAGTGTGAAAAAAGAAATCAATTGTCCACCTTCTTAGGTTTGGATCTAGGGAAACCTCCAAACAAGCACACTTCTGGGTTACAGGCCGCTTTCCTGTCCGGAGTTCCTTCCAAGCATTTGGTAATCTGTGTCCAATAAATCCTTATCCATGGAAATTTCAAACTATGAGGGAAAAGACTGTGGTCAATGCAGTACACCTCGGCCATAGCCCGGGATCCCGCCACACAAATTGCTCATCTTACAAGGTGTAAGATGTGTTTGGTGTATGTAATTTAACCGGATACATTTAAGCCTAGTATATCTAGATACCTTCTGGGGATATGCCAGGATTCTGTCCCATTCCTCATCTTCAATCTCTCTTTCAAATTCATCTCCCACTACACCCTAACTCTGGTTAGGTCCTTATGAACCATCTTGATCAATGCCATGTGATGCCGAGTCCCTATCGTCACTAACAGTTGCAAGACCTTGCGCTGCTGGAGGTCCTCCATACCTATATTCCATAATATCTCGAAAGTCCTTATTATATTTATAGCCCCATATGTGAAAAACTTCCTGAGAGCCAAACCATACTCATAAATAAATGTATCTAGGGGGATAACCATTCGAGCTGAATAACAGTCACCAACCGTCATTATGTCAGCATCAATACAATGTGAGATCTGCATGCAGTGAAGAAAGTAGGCGGCTCACCATGTGGAAGACCAACAATTGGCAATACTGGAACATATGAGGGGCATTCTGATGTTCTCTTAAGACATCCTTTGCACCATTTTATTATTGTGTTTTAATAGTGGAGATTGTAGTCTCAATTGTTTCACCCTCAACCCCAGGGAGAGGCTAACAGTTCACTGTCTGATCCAGCTGACTGATAAAATGTGTACATGTATCAAAGTTCATGAACGCACCAGCAGGCACACAAGACCAGGCTACTTTCACAGAGTGGCAGTCATGCTGGTCTTGAACCCCTTGCTGCCTTCGGTGGATAATGTACTCCCTTTCAACATTGTAGCATTTGCTTATTTATTCCAACAGATATGGTCCTTTGCAGCCCCTTCTGTGTGCCTTTCACCCTCCAGGCTACCCAGTCCAGGAAGCCCAACACACCCTTCTCTCCCTCATAGTATCTCACCATTGTGAAGCGATGGAGCTCCTTTCACCAAAGCAAACACAAGGAAATGATGGACGGAGCGCTGAAACTTTTCAGACACTCACCCCCAGTCACAGATCTGGGTTGAATCCATCATCATTCTTTAGCTCACTTCGCCACCTCAGTTCAGACCCAGCTATATGCAAATCAGTCTTGACCCTGTGCCTCATGGGAACAGTCCAGCCCGAACTGCCAAGCCAGGTCTTCCCTGAACCGGAAACAAGCACCCTGGGACCGGTTTCTGGGTAACACCCTTCATCAGCCAGGCTAGCTTGAATCCAGTGGCAAAGTGAGCAAGGGACCCACATCTGGGCATACCCTGCCAACTTAGGGCGAACAAAGCAAACACAAGGAAATGATGGACGGAGCGCTGAAACTTTTCAGACACTCACCCCCAGTCACAGATCTGGGTTGAATCCATCATCATTCTTTAGCTCACTTCGCCACCTCAGTTCAGACCCAGCTATATGCAAATCAGTCTTGACCCTGTGCCTCATGGGAACAGTCCAGCCCGAACTGCCAAGCCAGGTCTTCCCTGAACCGGAAACAAGCATCCTGGGACCGGTTTCTGGGTAACACCCTTCATCAGCCAGGCTAGCTTGAATCCAGTGGCAAAGTGAGCAAGGGACCCACGTCTGGGCATACCCTGCTCCTTTCACCAAGCCATGACAGTAGTGGAAGTGGGCCGCCTGCCTGGATGGAGCCCCCTCCAAGCCCTCACCCTCAGTATACGACCCGCTTTAGGTCCGCACTAGTTTTGTCACCAAATTGCGGCAGCAGTTTGATTGGCTGCCTGTCTGTGTGTAGCTACCCCTCCCCTCCGATTTCACCGCCTACAATCCTCCAGTGCAGTTTGTCACCGACACCCCCTCAACAGTTACACACTTGTTCTACGGCATGCTCTCCAGATTTCTAAGCTGGTAGTGGCTGATCTCACTGGATTAATTCTGTCTTATTTTAGCAGGCAGCCAGGGGCTGAAAATGAGATCTATATGTCTATCTTCATCAGACCCTCTCACTAAGCCAGAGGGAAATGGATATCTCAGACAAAACTACAGAATGAAGCCAGTAGCTCAGGCAAGCTTGTCCTGTCTCATGCAGGGATGGCCATCCCCCTCTAATATACACTATTTGACCCTAATTTTGTCAAAATTGGTGTGGGAAGAGTTCTTGTTTACGAGAGAGCCATATGACTGTTTCTGTGGTATCCTGCTGACGCAAAAGCCCCTGGATTACATCCCCTTCTGCATAATTGCAGGTCATTAAACACAAAGGGCCAAATGGCGATGCGGCGTGCGCAATGTAATTCGTTTTATTTATTTATTTATGTACTTACCTCCGTTCTGCCGTATGCCGGAGTTTACTACCCCCCACCCTGCCCCTCCCCCGACCCACCGCCCCGCAGCACTCCCTCCAGGAGCCGTGACTGGCTAGTTGGGAGCTGAAAGTATAGAGCTGAGAGAGAATGAGCTGATGGAGAGACAGTAAGCACAAATTGGTCCTGGGTACCGAAAGGAACAAAAGACAGTTTCTCCCGATGAGAAACTTCATGAACGTAGTCCCAAGTAATGTAGTCATGATCTTCCTCAGGCTACCCATGTGGACGGTCTGCAGTATCCTGAATTCTGGCCCAGATATAAATCACCAGCCCTTACAACAATGTGGCAGTATATGTTGAGAGGAAGACCACTTATAAGATAAGTGTGTATTAACAGGCACCTTGACTTAACCATAACTATTAGACATCTGACTTTTACTGCAATAGGACCCAGATTATCATGATAGCAGGTGGGACAGATGACTGAGAAAACAAATGTTGGTAAGAGCAGTGCTGGGTTTAACCCTGTGAAGACCCCTCGCCAGCCGAAATTGCGGGCCCTCCCTTGCAAATTATCTCCTAATACACAATGCACCAGATTTTTTTTACAAGCCGGAAGATGATGAGCTTTTAAGAGACAAACTATTATGTGAATCTGATGTCTCTGGTGTATGTACTTTAGGTTGCTAATGGGTGCATTACATTAATACAGTATTTTCTCTACAGATTTATTTTTTCTATCTTTTGGAAACAATATTTAAGAAAGCTTGATTGTAGTTTTCGTCCAAGATTAAATCAATATTATTTTGATCCCTTGTCACAGGGCCCCTAAAGGGAGTGGGGCCCTTAGGCCGGTGCCTACTTTGCTTATTTAGTCATCCGGAACTGGTTAAGAGGTGATCGGCATTTGTCGATTGTGTAATTCCTAAGGGGCATATTATCAAGAAACGGCGTTAAAATTATCGCCGCTTTAGCGGCAGAAAACTGCCGCTAAAGCAGCGATAATGGGCGCGATAATATGCCCTTGAGAATTCCAATAGAAGCCCATGTTCTGGTGTCAACACGGGCTTCTATTGGAATTCTCAAGGGCATATTATCAAGCCCATTATCGCCGCTTTTGCGGCAGTTTTCTGCCGCTAAAGCGGCGATAATTTTAACGCCGTTCTTGATAATATGCCCCCAAGTACCTTGGAATAGGCTTACCATAAAGTAGGTTCCATTGCGAGACAGAGCTAGAAAAGTAACAGAGGGCATATTAGCAAGAACCTCGTTAAAATTATCGCCGTTTTAGCGGCAGGAAACTGCCGCTAAAACGGCGATAATGGGCTTGCTAATATGCGTTATGGAATTCCAATAGAAGCCCAGGTTAGATGTCCTGCACATCTAACCTGGGCTTCTATTGGAATTCTATAACGCATATTAGCAAGCTCATTATCGCCGTTTTAGCGGCAGTTTCCTGCCGCTAAAACGGCGATAATTTTAACGTGGGTCTTGCTAATATGCCCCAGAGTTTCCTTTTCAGAGAAGAGTGTATTTTCATAAAATAATTGTAGAGTCCTTAGTTTGACAAAAAAAAGGAGTACCTGACTGATGAGTGCCTGTCAGATTGTACAGCTCGTTCCTACAGTTAAATAAGGGCCGGGGAGCTCTGTTGAAGCCATTGAAAGACAAACCTAACCAGAAATATTAGCCTTGATGGGAGATAACAGTGCAGATCTAGAGGTTGCCTAAAACCTCATATCATTTGAAGACGGAGGGTAAAACATTGCATTATAACTCTTTCTTTTTTTCTTATTAGGGATATAGAGCATGGAAAAGCTCAGAGGTATTATCCTAAGATATTAACGGTAGGTTACCGCAGGGATTTGAGAAAGAATACAATTCAATGCCTTTGTTCATGACGTTCTGAAAAGAAACACGTTGAACTATGTGAATGTTTGAGTATATATTATGGCTTTACCAATTCTGTTCTACCAGAAAACAAATAGAGGGGCTTATTTACAAGCCTCTTGCTTCCTGGTGCGTTTCTTTTCCCATATTAAACGTCACGCACCGTCGGCGCAAGGGGCTTGTAAATAGGCCCCTGAGTGTGTTACAACTAAACGTTACTGGAGTGGCCAGTATACTTACTATGAGCTGAGTGGCAGTTTGTTGCCCTAATCATTAACTCTGTCGAATATTTGTAAAAGACAGATAAAAGTATATCGGCGCTTATCAAAATATTCTAGGCCCTTATCATAATTTAAGGGCAGAGTGGAGGCACAATGGAACAAAGCGTCTCTCATGATTATGTGTTAGATATACCCACAGACAATGAGCAAAAGACTCACTCCTCCAGTATTTATAACATTACTTCTAGGGTATAGGTCAAATGATGCTTGACACTGCTGTCAAAAGTATGGAAAAGGGGAGAAGCACCATACCACATCTATGATGCTCCATCTATGTTGCCAATCAGAACGCCTTCAAGCCAAAGTGGGAAGAATAGTGTTGCAGGAGTAGGCAGGCAAGTCATATATTGACAGTGCAAATTGTGCTACATTTTGAGTTATCCTCGGTGACAGAAGAGGTATATCAACAAAAGAGGATAGCAATCCCATGGAAGGAAACATTTTGTTGGTGAACACTCATAAGAAAATAACGTCTTTGACAGATGACATTACCCCAACCTGTTGTAGGGACTGAGAATGTACTTCCAAAGTAGGTACATTGTTCAGACCTACATATCTCGTTTTCGTAACATGCTAGGAGGGGGGTTATATTACCGGTTTGGTAGAGTCATGTTTCTTCACAATCTTAACGCTCTAAGAAATGGTGGGAGTCCAGTCCCCCTGTATGTGGTGGTTGCTTCATTAACATTTTGGCCACATTTTCCAATACATCTCGGGCATACTGGCTGAGCTGGATGAGGCCCAGAGAGTGAAATGTCCGCCATTTAAAAATTCTAAGCATCCCCCTGAGCTGAAGGCATAAATTCGACGCCTTTGTTAGCACAATCACTCTTTACCTTCCTTCTTTAAATCCTGCTTTAAGCCATGTCCAAAGGAATACTCAGATGGATTAAAGGGTAATAGTCTATGCTCAGGCATTGGGCATGATGGCCAGATACATTAATGTAACTTACGTTTTTATAAGAGCTTTCATAATGTAATGTCAATTCTGCATTGATTAATGGAACGCAACATTTGGCAATTGCTAGGTAGCTGTTAAGGGGCATTATCTAAAGGCTTGTAATCAGCAAACAATAGGGGTCTTTTTTATCAGTTTGCGTTTGCTACTTGTGCAATAACGAATGGAGCAAACCAGGTTTGACTCAATCCTTGGTGTAGCAAATTTAAACAAAGTTTAGAAAGAATGAAATAAACAGAATAAATCATTACATGCTCAATGTACCCTTCTATATGTTTGTTACACAATAAGGTATGCAGCAAACATATTTTGCTTAGTTGTTTCAGGCAAAAACAGATTGCTTCACTACTTATTATGCAAGCAGCAAACAAGCCAATTATCAATTTGCGCCAGTGAAATTTCATCCTCTAAAGTAACTACCATCAAATTCCCTAGATACAGCTTGGTTCTAATGACACAGTGAGCACGATACCGAGGTTTGGGCATACCTATGCCACTTAGGGTGGTACATGAAACACTCAAAAGGTGATGGAAGGAAGGCTTGCATGCTGTTGCATTTTGCCTAACCGCTGACAATCGCTCAGGGTAGCATTCAAACCCATCATTCTTTTGCCCACCATGCCACCTCAGTTTGGACCCAGCCATATGCAATTCAGTCTTTTTAACATGTCTTTTTACGGAAATTAGTCAATCACAGCCTTTAACATTAGCACTGTTACACATCTCAGAATATTTACAAGCTTATCCCTACCTCACCGATCCCATCTTCGTTTCCTTGCTTGCCGTTTGTTTCCCTCTGATTTCCCATCAAAGTGCCAGCCTCTTCACTCACTGGTGCCAAGTCTCCTTGGATCAGGCCCCTATGTGAGTTCCAGCCTTTCCAAATGTTTTCCCACTTCTGAGGACAACCTGTGCCCTCATACACCACCTTTTTGGCTAATATGCACCAGTCCATATCTCGCTTACATGCGCCTAGGTCTGAGCTC
Organism: Calotriton arnoldi; assembly: GCA_963921515.1. Taxonomy (NCBI): domain Eukaryota; kingdom Metazoa; phylum Chordata; class Amphibia; order Caudata; family Salamandridae; genus Calotriton; species Calotriton arnoldi. The sequence goes on from CAWUFW010000896.1 coordinate 1,264,524, forward strand.
TGTCCGGCACCCCATGATCTCGCTACATTTCTCTTTTCCACTGCCAAGCCCAATGTCATCCATAGCTGCTGCACCCTGCCGACCCCTGCCTGTCCCCAGATATTAAGAACGCATTGTTTGGCCGAAACCATTATGCCCTCTCCTCTTATCTCCCCCAAGCACATTACCACTGCAGACCAGTATTCCTGTGTTGCCAGGCACTCTCAACAGATGTAAAAGAAGGACCCCGTCGGCCCACAGGCCAGAGACAATCCACGTCCTTCATTCAGGCATAGTAGGAGCGATGGAGAATCCTTAACTAGACCAGTCGGAAGCTTGATCTTATAGCCACCTCCTTAGGTGCTGTGAGGGTTTCTTCCCACTCCCCATTTTCCAGACCACTCAACCCTCAATCCCATTAATCCCTCAGATGTTGCAGGGTATCGGGTGTGTGGTTCCGTAGTTTTTCATAGGTTAATGACATGGCCTTCGGGGGCATGGGGTCAGACCCCTTCGTCAACACTGCTCAGAGGGCATGCTGGAGTTGTATATACCTGTACATTTCCAAAGGCGCTGGTTGGTATTCTCTTTGTAAGTCGGGCAAGAGAGTGATATCTTCCTGAGTCCATATGCCTCCCACTGTGGAGATTCCAATGAGGTCCCATTTGTCAAACCCAGATGCTTCCTCAGTGCACACAGAATCTCAGCATCCCAGGGCAGAGTCACTTGTGTAATCCAGTTTTTTCACCCCAAATTGGTTGTGACTATTTTCCAGAGGTGTAATGCTATCCTGGTGGGGTAGGGCCAATCTATCATCCTTCCACCTCCAGATATCCCCGCGGTGACATCACATATCTATCCATATGGAACGCTGGTCCCGTCTGTGGCAGAAAAAGCCCAGTTATCAATCGTGCTTAGCTGTGCCACCCAATGGGGTTTCTGAATATCAGGCAACGCAATGCACCCATCGTACCATCCCCTTGTGAGCTTGCTTAGCGCTATTCGTGCTGGGCACCCCCTCCCATAACAGTGATTGGACCTCTCCCTAAATCGCTTTAAAGTAGATTTGGGGAACTCATATGGGGTGTTCTTTAGTGCGTATAGAAAGCATGGAAATGACATCATTTTGAATAGTACCACCCTCCCTAGTAGCAAGAGCGGCACAGACCTCCAATGTGGTACATCTTGTCACAATCTATCTAGTAGCGGGGCTAGGATGCTCTTATAAAATAACTCAGGGGCATATTTACAAGCCCCTTGCGCCACTTTTGTGCCGCCGTTGTGTCACGCAAGTGACGCAGCGGCGACGCAAACCATGCGCCGCGTTGCGCTATATTTACAACGTGACGCTTCTAGGGAGATGCGTCACGTAGTAAACCCCTGCGCCACATGAAACCTGCGTCAGGTTTCATGTGGGCGTACCGGCGCAGGGGGGGGCGTTCCGGCGCAGGTACGCCTCGGAAAAGTGACGTAGTGAAATCTACAAGATTTCACGCAGTCACTTTTCCGGACGCTGGTGCGCCAAATCCTTACGCCTGCTTCAAGCAGGCGTAAGGATTGACGCACCATGTTAGGGATATGGAAGGTTGGAACAGTGCTGGAGTTGCATCGCGCTTGCGACACGACTTCAGCACTGCGCCAACCTTCCACCGGCAGATGCGTCACGCATCTGCTTATCCTTGCGCCACGATGCGCCGCATTGTAAATGCGGCGCATCGGACGTGGCGCAAGGGTAAAGTTGCGTGACGCATTTTCCCTGGCGCATCCCTGCTGATATGCAGGGATGCGCCAGGGAACGTAAATATGCCCCTCAGTGTCTGGTGTAATATATATTCCAAAGTAACAGCAGCCCATCGACTCCACTTTCGCCGCACAGTCCTGAGGGAGACGCAAGACCTGACTCTTAAGCGGTTACACCACTGACTTGTACTAGTTAATCATGTAGCCCGAGTATTTGCTAAAATTTGAGATAATTTGCATTAAGTGAGTCAACAATAACTCCGAGTCAGTCACGCAGAGCTGCTCATCATCCGCATCTAATAATATTTTGTCTTCCCATTGTACGCCCCCATTGCAGTTCTCTGACATGCTACCAAGGGTTCCAGGGACAAAGCAAAAATCAGTGGGGACAGGGGGAGCCCTGTCTGGTCCCTCTCTGGAGTTGGAACGCTCGGGAGTGCACGCCATTAACCTTAACCTTCGCCATCAGTCCCCTGTAGAGCAGGCAGACCATCGCACAAATTGTGGCCTATTCACAACCTTGCCAGCAACTTGAAGATATAGTCCCATTGCACTGTATCGAATGCCATTGTGGCATCTAATGACATTGTCAGGGCCTGCTTTTGAAACTTGGTCCTCTGCCCCAATCCCCTGTGGAGGTGCCAGAGATTAAGTGTGGTGCTCTGGTGGGCAATAAATCCTGACTGGTCCGGGTGGATCAGGGATTGGAACACTGTATTCAGGCGTGTGGCTAACACTTTGGCAAGTATTTAGACTTCAGCATTTAGGCGCAAGATCGGCCTATAGGAGCGCAGTCCACAGGTAGCTTCCCCTCTTTATGTATGACCACTATGGTGGCTAATGTCTGATCTTGCGGCAGAGAGCTCCGCTGTATACTCTTCTTATACATTTTTTGTACGTGAGGGGCGAGCTTGATTACAAGCATTTTATACAACTCAATTGGGATTCCGTTGGTGCCCATGGCTTTCTCGGAGTGAAGTGCCCTCACCACCTCCACCAGTACCTCTTCTGTAATATCCGCCTCTAAGAATTCCTGATCCACCCCCGCCAGTCTCGGGGGGCGTATGTCTTGGGGGAACACTAGAGCATCATCAGCCATCGTAGTTGCAGCTGGGGAGTATATTTGAGTATGGTAATCTGCAAATGCTTCTGCTATACAGCTTCTTTCCCTACCAGTTCCCCTTCCCCAGTCTTGATCTCTAGGGCAACGTTTTTTGGGAATGATCTCTCTTATCAAGCCATGCCAGGAGCTTGCCTATTTTATTCCTTATATCATAGAGGTGATGTCTTGTTGCGCGGTGGAGGGCCCAAGTGGCCTCCATGGCTGTATCCTCATATTCCCTTTGTTTCAGGGCTAATGTGTGTTGTATTTCCGGACTATTTTCTGTCACAAGGAGACTCTCCTGTGACAGCATCATCAAACATAGCCCTCTTGTCCCTTTTGAACCTGGAGATAAGGGATATTGCCTGACCACTGACTATGGTTTTATATGCCTCCCAAAGACTTTGCGCTGAGTTTACAGAGTGTAGATTTTCTTTAAAGTAGTGGTCCGTGCTGTCAAAGGGACCCTCTCGTATAACGCATTGCTTCAGGTACCAGGGTTTTATTGGTCGGGTCACCCCAGCATTGTCAAAGCAAGTACTGTCCACACCGGGGAGTGATCCGAGATAACCCTCACTAAGTGTCGGACATCTGATTTATGATAAACCTGTTGGTGGTGTGTGAGGAGGTAATCAATGAGGGAGAGGCTCCCATATGCACCCGAGTGAAAGCTGTAGGGCAGTCCCCCCCAGGTTGTGTGTTCACCATACATCCACCATCCCCAAGGGCGGTCAGAAACTCCGACAGTGGGTTTTGGGCTGTTCCCATATGCAAATCAGTCTTGACTCTGCTACTCATGGAAATAGTCCAGACCGAACTGCCAGGCCAGGTCCTCCCTGAACAGCATACACAAGCAATCCAGGACCGGTTTCGCCCTGGTTATGGGCTCATCGGATGGGTACGGTAAACATTGCCAACCCTCAGTAAAAGGACTGAAAATTACACATGTCATTATTATGTTTGGCAAAAACACATAAGGTCATCAAACTTTAGGGAAGACTATGCATGAAGCATGTCAGAGAACACTGCATGGCAAAGGCATAATCAGTGTATGTGTCCTGTCTTCAGCAATCCCCTGTGATTCATATAGTTTCCATAAAGTAAATATAACCATTAACAATGACAAAAAAATGAAAACTATTTGAATTGTTTTCCTCCACCCTGAAAACCTAAAAAATCCTAGAGTTTGCATAGTCGACAAGCAAATATTCACAGGTGCTTTATGGAACTAAGTAAGATGCAAAGAATGCTGAGGTTTCTGAGGTAAAAGGTTACAACACCTCAGTAAAGTTTGAAATGCTCAGAATATTTTCTTCAAAGCATCCTTGGCAAATAATGTGTAGGCTAAAAGTATGTTTGGCATCCTACAACTCAAGAATTTTGGCTTAAAACAACACAGCAAGCTCGACTTCCTGGTCCCTCTGCTCCTCAACAGCCAGGCAATGCTCTGTGTTTTGGGGACGTGTGATTCAAAACATTTTATTTCTTGTGAGTAATTGTTTGTTCCCAGCTGGGACCAAAGACATGTACCTGCTTTCCCACAGACTACATGACAAATGCCTCTTGGTTACTTGGGTTATGCCAAGTGGAACCTCAATTCATTACGTATTAGGATTTCAATTCTGGGATCCAGGTAATCTCATCTCTATTCAGTGCAGAAAGGATACCTCATGGGCAGCCTGTGTTGTCACTGCACATGTAAATCCTTTCTATTCAGACACACAATGCACACCCGATTCACACAACAAACCTAAATCTATGCAGTCTGTGCTACTTGGACATTATTATGTGGTATTTATAGGATTACTCTTGTTTTATGAAATCGTTGATTTTCTTTGATTGTATCAGTTACAAAACTCACAAAGAGTATGTTTAGAAACGGATGAAAAGCTGTCATTTTGAGAATACACTTGCATTCCCTAAACCTACTTACTTCTGTCTATTTTCAGAAGGCAAATAATATGGTGGTGTTAAGTTGGGGGAAATAAACAATTGAACATATTAATATTTGCACCGTTTTTCCTCCACAAAGTGTACGTATCTCCAGGTGGAGACATCCAATCACCTAGTCACTATAAATATATAGGTCCCTAGCCGCAAAGATCCTTGTAAAGGTAAGGGCAAAGATTAGCATATCTGCCTCCACTCACTTTCAAAAATGTTTTTTATTTACAATCATTTCCAAAAGTATGCCTGGAAAGATGTGCCAGCATCAGGGTTCCAGGCATACTTCTGTGAATGTCATGTGACTTTTCCTAAAGGCACCTTGGAGAAAGTCTTTCCCATGCACTCACAGCAAGTCTTGGGGAGATCCAGTCCCCTTTCCACCCTAGAAGGGTAATTTGTCTAACATTTGGTCAGAGGAAATCTTTAACTATTTCCAGGGTGGAAAAAGGTCAGAGTGGAGTCTGGCAATGCCCACAAACCTGCATGCTTGTGGGTGTTCCCTGTGTTCTGAGACAAACCAAACCTTATAACGCCCATTTCTCACCCCTTGAGAGGTGTGTACAACAGTGGATTTCTCTGTACTTGGGATAGAGAGAGAAATCTGCACTAGTATTTGCATTTATATTAATCCATATATGTTCAAAATAGTGTGTGTACCCTCTATTGCCTATGCCCATTCCACCGCCCCTCACTGGGGGCACATATAATGCCACTCCTTTTCTAAACATATATATCAGCCCACTTGGTAGATTTACTACTGTAGTAAGTGGAATTAATTGTAGAAACTAATATGCAAATCCTGATGCTGTGAATCAGAATTTGAAAGTTCCACTTTTATATTCCACTTTTTCATTGTAATGACTTTTAGCCACTGTCAGTTCGCTAATCTGAAGTATCACAAAATCCTGTTCCTTCATCAGCCACAAGGCTGAGGCGCTGACCAACGTTCCAATGGTAAAGTAGAGTCAGTGGATTCGGGAAATCGGTATTTAGACAGAATATTGGGAACAAGATTTTTGTGAGGCAAAATATTGTTTCAAGAATATTGAAAACAAAAATATTGTGAAGGTAATTTTCTATAGGTAAGTAAAGGTTTACTATATATAACTCCACATATCTGTACCTTGGCTACATATATATCTTCAAGGTACATAGATCTGGAGCTAGGAAGAGTAAATCTATGCTTATTCATATGCAGTTACTTTCTAGATATTTCGGTCCGCAATATGTTTGACACAATATTCTGTCCACACAATATTTTTGTTTCTGATATTCAATCAGTGATCCAAGGAAATCATGTCACAGGTCTGCTTTTGAATTTCCAGAACATATCATGAAGTTTCCAAAAACATCCTGCTTGGTCTGTGGGTTAGTATGGTATGCATTCTGCAATGTGTTATGTAGTGATAGGGTTGTTAGGACCCTAAATCCTGTGGTCCTCTAGATTAGGCACCTCAGGCACTGGACAGGGCACGAAATGGCCAGGACATAAGACGGACAATCGTTGTCAGATCACAAGACACAATGAGGCACAGAAGAAGACAAACATGGGAGGGAAGTCATAGAAGATAATGGAAATTACACCATTTAGAATGTAAAAATACATTTGCCAGAGTTAGAGTGTTATCCCAAGCCAATAGAGGAGCAGTACACTCGGACACACTTCCCAGTCAATAGTGGTAGACAGAGTATTTAGGCCTGAGTCATACTGAACTCACTTGTCTGCCAACAGCGGTTGTCGTGACTCCCCACTATTTGCATTAGATCACCCCCGGATAGTCTTGTTCCTTCATCTTTATTTTTAATTTGTTCAGTGCCCCTTGGTCCCCATGATCCCTCTCCTGTTGTGACTTACTGTCTGCCTTCTTATCCTGTGTTGAATTTGTATTTCCTGTCCAATCTTCCTATATTTTCACATGTCTCTCAAAAAACAGTACCTAACATTTGTGGGTGGGCCTAATTCATGGAATAGGAATGGACTTTAACCATGTGAAGACCACATTGACATTGATGTTGGACTTTACCTTCTCTGCAGGTTCACCCCCAAACTTTTTGTGTTCAACCCTCCTGTTTCTGAACCTGCTTTGGCGTTTCGAACACTATTCACTTTACCACTGCTAACCAGTGTTGAACTGCTTTAGCTCTCTCCTTTAAACATGGTAAACTTGACTTACACCCAATTGGCACATTTAATTTACTTATAAGTTCCTAGTAAATTTCTAAAACTTGTACTCAGGGTCGGTAAATCAAATGCTTCTAGTGCGCCTGCACCATGTATCGTGCCATCCATTTAAGTAGCCCTTTTAAAACATGTCCATGCTTTCCACTGCAGCCTTTGAGCAGGATTAAACTGCCATTTTGACCTGGAAAAACAAACCTTTACCAGCACAGCAATATAATTGCATATTTATTTGATGCATTAATAGGATATGATGTTGATTTTGAAGTTGGTGACTGTTGATATTTATGGGATGTTTTGTAGTCATAGTAACCCCTGAGGAAGGGCAGTTTTGCCCGAAATGCATTGGGTCTACAGTTCCCTTTCTGCGCTAGGAAGAACGGTGAACTGATGTGTGTTTAGGAAAGCCTGAACAGCACCTGTTGAAATTGATCTTCAACTATATGGATTAATACATGAATGAACTTGGACTACGGATGGATTAACCTGATTAAAATGAAAATGAGCAGTTTGAATCCTTTTGACTGACAATTCTTTGGCTGTGCATCCTGGCGCTCAAGGAGCCTGACGAGGCTCGAGCATTTTTTCAGTAATTCAAAACAAACCTTTTGCCAGTCTAAACCTTCCTTTTTAATACACATAGCTCATTTCTAGGGTAGGCCCTAAACAGCCCATAGGGCAGGGTACCCTGTAGTTAAAAAGTTGAACAAGTACATTTTATGTTTTTCATGACCTGGTAGTGAAATATTCACAAATTCATTTTTTACTAACTTGAGGCTTGTCTCTTCCATAGGATTACATTGGGTTACCTCATTACATTTAATAAGTGATAACATTTGTTTGGGAACAGATAGAAATGTTATGTTTGGTGTCTACAGAATTGTCATTTAAAACCCTCTTAATGGTAAAGTCAAATTTTACGTCACAATTCTAAAAATGCACTTTTATAAAGTTGGCTATTTCTTGTCGTAATCATTTGGTGCCTGCAGCCTATATCCTGGTTCACATGACTAGGTGTAGTTGGCAGTTGGCCTTTGCGTATTCCCAGACTGTAACACAAATGGGGATTAGTTGTTGGTAGGATGTGCCATCCTGACATAATGGGAGGGGAGGAGCTGTGCATAGCCCCACTTACATACCAAAGGAGCTGCATCAGCACACACACACAAAGAACTTCACACTAGCCATTTGTGACCCAATCCCCAGTGATGCCTGGGCATGGAGGCAAGAAATTCCAAGACCATCTATGGTGGGAAACCTCTAGACATTTTTTCTAGTTCAAAGCTGAGACCAGGTATAGAATTCAGACACTCAGAACCACTCTTCAGAACACTCCTTGACTAGTGGATACTGTAGAAGAAGGGCGGCCAGAGGACTGCTGTGCTATCTGAGAAGTAAGACTGGACCTGCTCTCTTCAACCCAGGCTATCTGAGTGACTCCAAGGGTCAGTTGGCTGTCCTCCTGTCTGAGCTACAGGGACACATCAAGCTTCAGAGGCCTCCCTGCAACTGCACAGGTGACCTGATGCAACTGACCCTGCCTGGACCTGCAACTTGACCTGCCTGAGCCCTGCTGGGCTCTGCAAGAGTGAGTTCTTGATCCCCAAGAGGATCCTCCTCAGGAGCTGGGCCCTTGGTTAGCATCAGAGTGCACTCTTTTCGACATTAAGTAGAAATTCTGAAATTTTGAGATCTTTGTGACCATGAACAAGCCCGTTTGTGCTGAAGTCTTGCCGCCCATGCTGCCCGCCAACGCGAAGTTGCATTCAACCCAACTGCTAATGCTACAGCAACCACCAGCAACAAATGGCAACGTGAGATCTGCCCTCCGTGCTACAGCATATACAGCCCGCGGTGACCACCAATGTGAAGCTCCAGCCATGACTGCCCATGAAGCTCCTCAGGATTTTCCCGCTATAGTGACAACAGTCCGTGACTCCCAGCCTCCTCTTCACGCTACAGTGATGACCATCCAAGACGCTTTCCCTGCTCCTCGTGGCCTCCTCCACTGCAAAGTGGACACTTTGAGATGGACTTTGAGAAGATAACTTCTTCATTGGTACTAACCTGGTCCCTGTATCTGGCCCACACTCCATGGTGGTTGGCCTGAACTTGTGACTTTCCCTGGTCTAGCATGACTAGATGACCACGAGTGGTGCTTTGTGCTTTTAGGTGCTATTCTCACCTACATCTCTGAAATTGCATATCTCTGGCTCTTCTGATTAGATTTTGTCACTTTGGTGTTAAACAATTTGTTAAATGTTACTCTAGTTTTCTAAATTAGTGTGGTATTTTTCTTGTGCAGTGTTTTCACTGTATGACTGTTTGTGTGCTGCATAAATACCTAAGACAGTGCTGCTAAGCCTAGCTGCTTTTGTGCCAGGGTATCAGAGAGTTAAGCACAGGTTATTTTAGTGACTTTTGTGGTTCACCCTGACAAGGAATGTGGTTGTTGCTTGACAAGGGGTTTCACCCCCCTAAATCAGAAACCCAATTCCTCACACATGGTTTAGGTTTTGACGGGTTCCAGACTGGTATGCAAAGCTTACCCACAAACATAAGGTACTGTTTTCATCAGAAGTGTAGAAATGCAGAAAAGTACAACTTTTGCTGTTGACTGCTGTCTTGTAGTTCCTATAGTACCCATGCAGGACCTGCGCGTTTGGATAACATAAACTGTGGGCTTGGTGGCAGACTGGCTCTGTGCACCCCCACTGCGTATGTTAGCCTGTTTTGCATTAGCTAGCTCACAGTGCCACTAGAATCTCCTCTTATCGGGGAGTGATTAGTTTCTGGCAACCTTAGATCATGACAACCCTGATCCCTCAGAATCGTGGAAACAATGTACTACTTTTCGCTCAGTCACTCGTGCTTACTTGTTCGGTTTGTCTCAGAGAGTTACACAGAATAAACAGTCTGGGTGTTTCAATAAGTATTTATTGAACAGTTGTTATTCTAGTGTAGAATATATGTGCTGCAACAACCAGCAGACAGTAGCAGAGATATATTAACAGCAGTACGATAAAAGTGAAAGCATAGTACAGTTCTACCATATTGCAATAATAATGGTTACATACATGAATATATAAAATGCATTATAAAAGTGCGCACACTCCTACGATGCCTAACTAGATGTACCTAAGTGTACCTAGCATGTGTGTAGGTCTACAAGCCTAAGAGCCAAGAATCCCTCTAGGATTTAGTTGAACCCCATTACCTGAATAGAGAGAGTGTGGGACCCCGTCCTGGTCTCGAGTTGGACACCCCGCAAGGGCTGTGTTAGACCGCTGTCAGCTGGAGTGACTGCTTGCAGGAGCCTCAGCGTCTCTGGTCAGTGTGTCTGCATGGAAGTCTCGGTTCCCTTTATCTTACTGTGGCAAGATGCGGTGTATTTATACCCTAAAGTGCCTCGTCCCTCAGTATGGTGTGTATTGGTCTTTGTTAGACATGAGGAAGACGTCAGGGGTGAACTTTGTACATACACATTATAAAGGAGATGTAGCTGGTGAATGCTCATGCATAATTTATGAGTACATTGTAGGCCTGTGTTCGGAAAAAACCCTCCAGTGTTCAAACCACAGACTAGATAACGTTCAACCCTCAGTGTTCATTGTGTACTGTAGGGAACTAATGTAGGGGAAAGATCATGCCTATATAAGGACATAGGAGATCATGACTATAATAGGGCATATACAAATATGTCTATATTAGGGCATATGTGAAAATGTCTATATTAGGGCCTCTATATGAAACATAACATTGCAAGCCACAAAATTTTCTTTCACATCAATATGAGTAAATTGAGTTTCATGACCCATACTTAGACTTTTATAAGGAATTCTGGGTAAGAAAAAGGGGTGGGACCTATGTGAGGGATGCCATCTTCAACTTCCTGTTGTGTCTAGCTTTCAAGAATGTCTGGGGTTTGTAGATTCCCCTGGTTGCTGGCTGACCCAAGGCACAAAACTACAGTCACACCTGGTAGACAGTGTGACCAAATTGGATATTTCTAGGCATACTTATGACATTTCAAGGGTATTCTTGGTAGGAAAATGTGCTGGGTTCCATCCGAGCAACATGATCCTGGTTTGTCCTGGACCTCTAGGTTTTGGAAAAGTTCAAAGTTGGTAACGTTTTATGAGTGCCAGATGAACATGGATCAAAAACTGGCCTGTGAGAGGAATGTGAGTGTCTTTCCGGCATAGTTTTGACATTTGCAAGGCATTTTGGACAAGAAAATTCAGTCGGATCCCTGTAAGCCCAAATATCATGAAGTCTTGGAGAGTCAAATTTTCAAAAATTTCTGGGAGCAGTTGGTATCACTGGGTACCAGCCATTCCTGAGCCCACACACCACAGCTACCAACATCATAAATATCAATGTAAGGTCAAAGCAAAATTATTGACTTTCAAAGGTGCATTTCTGGGCCTTTCCTGTTGCAAGAGTTAGTGTGGTAATACTAGGTGGTAAGCCCTTTTGTCAAACCTTTCAGATTCCAGAACACTATTGCACAGACATATGAGAAAAATATGTGAGTTTAGCCAATGGTTGATGATTGCAGGGCTTTCTGGGGAACAAAAAGGAGTAGGATCAATGCAAGTCACACCATCCTTGACTCACCTGGGTGTTTATTTTTCAGACAAATCAGGGTTTGGTGGGATTCACTAGGTGCCAGCTGAGCAAAGGCCCATATATCACCTCTATCTTCAACGCCAGAATTATTAAAATTCAAAGGAAAAATTCTGATGTTTCAACCTTGCATTTTGGGGTCTTTCCTCTAGCAGACAATAAGCTCATCAATACACAAGGGGTACCATTTTTATTGAGACAAGCGGCGCTTAATTTGTAAAAGAATGAGTGCTGCTGCCTGAAGCTCTGCAGTTCAATGCCTGTGTGCCGAATACCAATGCTGATCAGTTGATAGAGCGAAATGTTCTTGTGAATTGTAGGGGTGCATCATAATCACTGGTAGTCCGCACCCGCATGTACTCAGACATATATTCGTATATATTCAGTTGTATATCCATGCATGTTTAGTAAAGAATGAATAGTTCACTGATATAAAGTGAATCAGTAGTATAATTGTGTTATGACAATCATGTAATGTAATGTTTATTTAGTTGTGTGGAAAATAATGCATAGACAAATCAGTTCGTGTGTAATTCAATTGCAGTAGTTTAAACGTGCACCATATTAAAGTTGTACATGTAATTCATTGTTTGCATATGAATTGTAATGGAAATGTTTATAGGGAAAAGTAAGGTGTGTTTAAAAGTTATATGTAAAGGCCTGACTACATATATGCTTAGGGAAGGCCTGGTTTATTCTTATGTTAGCTTATTTTCTAGGAAGAGAAAAGATTTTCTTGGTAAGGCTCTCTGGGCACAAACGGTAGATTTAATTAGCACAGTAGAAGGTTTCTGTTGAACGTATCTTTTGTTGCAGGTGCAAGGACACATGTCTCGTTAGTAAAGACTAACTCTTTGTTTTCAAAAGTTAGAGAGATGGGAGGCATGGTACGGGGAGTACAATGGAATTTAGGGATGATACTTTCAGCGGAGAAGGTGCCTGGGACTCAAGGTCATCGCAACCGTCCAGGATGAAGTAATCGTTTCGATGGAAAAGTACAAGGAAGAAGACCTGGCCAAGGAGGCGTGATCAAGGCGTGTACAATTGTATTAGGGTTTTGTATTAGGGATAGTGCCCTGAGGGAGGAGGCCAGAGAAGAGGTAGGGGAGACCAGAGAGGAGGACAGAGAGTGTCCTGAGGAAGGAGCATAAAAGAATCTGAGCTTAGGTATTATGTGATTGCACTTCTGAGTAAGTCTTCACAGCTGACACCTTTTATTCACTCTTGCCTGGGAAAATCGTTATGTAGGGATGTCACTAAGTGTTAGTGTAGGGACAGCAATTGATTTAAAGCTTGCTTAGATAAATGAAGAGCAACGTAGAAATTGGAGCAATCATAGCTTGGTTGATCCTTCTAGAACTATCTATTCTCTTTATTCTGAGTCGGATGAGACTCCTGCGTAGGTTATTATTTGTATTAGTGCCCATCTATTTCTTTAACCTCGTGTTGAGGTGCTTGCATGTTCAGTTATTTTTGGCGATAATAAATTCTTAAACTTGAATTCGGAGTCAGTGGTCCTTTCAGACAAAATGAATGCTGTTATATAACCAGATGAGATTCTCTCCTTTACACTATTCAACAGGTAAAAAGATCTTGGCGACCAGAAGGTTCTTATAGATAATTAGATAAGAATCGGCGTTATCAGTTGGTAGCAGAGTAGGATGGTTACCTTTGATGGTAAGGGGATATCTAGAGCAAGATAGGAGATTAAGTTGCCCCATAGAGCCCGAGTGACGCAGATCCAGAGGACCGTGGGAGAAGGATGTCGGAGGTCGTTGAAAACTGACGGAGAGTGACGGTGCGGCGGAAGTAGCAGTTCGTGGTAGAGTGAGTATGAAAAGAGTGGTGTTTGGTAGATTGCGGTGTTTTATTGTTGTGTGATGTCTTGCGGAGTTGGAACGAGAGTTGTGATTGAGAACCGGACCGTGAGCGCGCGCGGGACCGGGAGATTTATTGTGGTGTAGAACACACCCAGAGTTGAGAGCGTTGACCAGAGGTTGTGGGGGTCACGAGACGTCATTGACAGACCCACGGAAGATAGGGAACACATGTGTGAGTGTGTGAATAACCAACGCAGGTCGTAGGTTATTGTGTGCAGAACATCGAGTGATTGAATCCTATCGAGTGTGTTAGAGGCGATTGTCCGGTCGTTTCGCGGACAGACGGTTGCCAGATTGAGGTCAACAAGCTCAAGAGGCTGATCGGTCATTGGTAAGACTGACGGTCAGAGAGGTAATTGTTCGGTAGGATGGACATTATTTCAGAGTATGATTGGGACAGGTGCGAGCGAGAACGAGTGAATTAGGAAGGAGGGGAACTGCTGCGAGCGGAGGAAAAGTGACGTCAGACAAGTGCCGCGCTGCGATAGGCCGGTTGGTGTGAGCCGCGCTAGCATTGGTGGATTGAAATCAGGAAGCAAAAGCTGACATTTTGAGGGCAAATACAAAGTTGATTCATCATGAAATGTTTTAAAGTTTTACGGGAACTTTGTAGAGGTGATAGGCATGTGGTTACTCGGGAAGGAGAGGAAGCTCCTCCCGAGGATACGCCAGCACATTATATGGCAAAGAATGTAGGATTGCATACTATAATTTGGCTTGAAAATTGGCATAAAATGACAGAAGGAGAAGGAGAATTGACTTTCCCACGCTATGGTACTTTCAGGTTGGAGGTGTTGTACCAGCTAAAAAGTATAATGGCTTCTTTACGACCACTACCTAGACCAACACAGTTTGAGGCGCTACATGCGTGGATTAGAGCAGCGTACGATAGGAGGAAAGACAAGAGCCAGGAAAGGGTGAAGAAATCGGTCAGGGCATTTCAAGATGCAAGGTGGGATGCATTGGAGAAAAGGTGGAGAGTGGAAACGATCGAGGGAGATAAATTATACCCACTGCTAATACAAAATGGAAAGATTACAAGAATCGATGAGGATGACAGTGATACAGACGACAGCCTGTTAGATAGGTTGTTGGCAGAGAGGCCACCACCATTTAATCCAGACTCAGAAGAGGGAAAGCCGACTCCAGCAGTAACAATTGATGAGAGCCAGAATCAGACTAGCATGAGAGTAGTGGGAAGGATTTCCACAGGAACGGAAGGGGCAACGACGTCTATGATAACACAGCCTTCTGTTGGGAACACAAGGTTACCGGACTCCTTGACAGTACCGGTTACCATTGGCCCTATAGTACCGGTATATGACCCAGACCGAGTGAGAGAAGGGAGCTCCGTACAGATGGGAAGGGAAGAAATAACCAGTGAGAGTGGGAATGGGTTCGGAGTACGAGTGGTTCATTTCCCAAGACCATTGGAGACAAGTACGCCGTTACCGGCTACTGCAGACTCTTCCTTTAGACAGGAGGATGAGAGACCAGTCAGACCGAGGTCTTTGCACGAATCCAAGTCAGCTTTGAGGATGTGGACACCAACAGTAACAAACCAAAGTGATAGGATGCCAGGAGATAGGGCACAAAACATCTCGGAAGACAGACCAAGTTCCAGGAATATGATGGAAGGGAATAGGTCACAAGGACAGAATAGTGACTGTGATGAGCGGGACGGTTCAACTTGTCGAGAAGTACTGAGGAGTGCAGTACAGGCAAGGTTGCTAGACGTAGTAAGGTTGAAAGCAGAGGTAGACGAGATGATTAGCGGGGGTCTGCCTTTGGAAAGGATAGAAATTTATAGATCAGATGAGTTGCTGTTCGTAGCAAAAGATGTGACTCGAAAAGCTAGAATAGCACATGAAAAATTAACGGCGTTGGCCAAAAGATATGAGGTAGACCTGAACAAAACTAAAACGTTGCAAGGACCGCATAGATTGCAATACAGTGACCAGGAGCTGGAGGAGAAAAGAATTACAGGATTAAGGACACACACCAGAGATCTGATTGTAGGGATGCGGATATGGATTTTGTTGGACAAATGGGAAGAAAGGTGGTCCAAGAAGAAAATAGCAAAGAAAGCTGAGGGGGAAACGCCGCCTCCAGGAGGGGGGGCGACGGGTGTCGGAAATTTTCCTTTACGGGAAGTACAGAATGGAGGGTATGTGCATGTGCCGTGGAATAGAGGTGATTTGGCTGCATTTACAAATGATTTTCCTCGGCTGAGGGAGAAACCAGTAGAGTGGTACAAGCAGGTTGAGCGGTTTGTTAAAATTTCAAAGGTATTGTGGATTGATTTGAACACCTTGTTTGACATAGTGGTACCGGGAGATTTGTGGACAGCTTGTAAAGTCGCTGTTGAGTGGCCGACTTCGGAACCTGAAAGGGAGCCGGTTACAAATGGCCCATCACCCCTAGTAATGAAAAAATATGAGCAGGTGATTACATGGCTAAAACTGAAGATTTCACCTCAAGATATAGATTGGGTTAAAATAGATCGAACTGTACAGGAACCCAAAGAAACGGTGCTTGAATATTACGAAAGACTTCTGCAAGCTTTTAAACAGTATAGTGGATTAGATACGTTAGACCCCAAGGATATGGGACAGTTTGTCTCAAAGTTTGTACTGGGTCTGAGAACAGAAGTCAGTCTCATGATACAGCACCATTTGATCTGCTGGCAGAACAAGCCGGTAGATGAAATTTTGAGGTATGCGAGATACTGTAGTGATGAGGTGGAATCGAAACATCGGAAGCTAAAAGACAAATTGATGCTTGTCCAGATGCAGACAGCACAGGGTCAGTCTAGTGGAGGGACCTTAGGAAGAAAACAAGGAAATTTCCAGGGGAACCAGAATGGGCAAGGACAGGGAAAGGGAAAACCAATAGACCCCAAGACGGGAGTGGACGTGGCCACACTGAAGAAGACCACTGCGTGTCATCTTTATCGCCAGGTCGGACATTGGAAACGCGAGTGTCCTTTGAACCCAGTTAATCAGTTGCAGGAAGAGGAAGAGGGGGCTCAGGCACCCGCGCAAGAGGTAGTTAACACAGTGACGAGGCCTAGGACGATGAAAGGGGGATATACAGCTCTCACGCCCAGGTTCCCCAGGCTCCAAGGATTACACAAGGAATACGAACGTACCAACAGATGCCCCTGTTCGAAGACTATGACGAGAGTAGCTCAGACCCTTTATCCTGACGGTGCCTGAGGGGGAGGAAGACTGCACGCTTGGAGCGGTCTTGGAGGTAGACCAGAGAGGACCTTTTGTGGAGGCAGATATTGAGGGTCATCCTGCCACACTTTTGGTTGATACTGGTGCTACCCGGTCTACTGTAAGATCAGCAGTGGTCCCTAACCTACCCCTCTCGGGACAATCAATCCAGGTTGTTGGAGTAGCGAACAAAAGAATAAGCAGCCCATTGACAGAACCGATCTTAGTAAAGATAGGTTCCTTCCAAACTAGACATCAGTTTGTAGTGTGTGATACAAGTCCAGTTTGCCTCTTGGGAAGAGATCTATTGTGCAAGTTGAACTGCACGATTTATTGTACGCCACAGGGAGTGGAGGTCCAGACGAGAGATGACGATGCTGACTTTAAGGTTACAAATCAGCATCTATGTATAGATCTGTACCCAATGGTGACTGTGGAAGAACTTCCACCTGATTTGAGAGACGCTGTGTCATCTGTGGTGTGGGATTTCGCAGGCGATGAAATAGGTCTAATCAGAGGGGTTGAACCAGTGCGGATTGAGGTGAAGCAAAATGTTGATTTCCCCAGGACACCTCAATACAACTTGTCGCCTGAAACGATTGCAGGGATAAAACCTGTGATCGAGACTTTCATTGAGAAGGGCATTCTAAAAGAGATCAGAGGTAGCCGCTGTAATTCACCTATTATGGGACTACAGAAACTGAGCGGGAAATACAGGATCGTGCAAGACCTGCGAAAGGTCAACACGATAGTTGTCCCTTGTTGTCCAGTGGTACCGAATCCTTCAGTAATACTGTTCCAGATCCTATGCGAAGCCGAGTGGTTTACGGTCATCGACTTGTGTCAAGCCTTCTTTTCGATACCGCTCCATGAGGAAAGCCAATTTCTTTTTGCATTCAGGCTGGAAAATCGCGTGTTAACATGGTGTCGTATCCCTCAAGGGTATACAGAAAGTCCATCGATCTTTAACCAGATCCTGAAGAAGAATCTTGAGAGCCTTGTGTTGCCGCAGAACTCAGTCCTCGTGCAATACATAGACGATTTACTTATTGCCTCAGAAACAGAAGATGCTTGCAGAATTGACACTGTAGCCCTGTTGAACCACTTAGCAGAGAATGGACATAAGGTGTCCCCGAACAAGCTGCAGTACTGTTTGAATGAGGTACAGTACTTGGGACACAGATTGGAAAAAGGCAAGAGGAAGGTGTCACCAGATCGAATTGAGGCAATAATGAGTATGGCAGTACCCACCACACAGAGGGAAGTTAGGATGTTCCTGGGAATGGTCGGCTACTGTCGACAGTGGATTCCTAGTTTCTCCTTGAGAGCAAAGCCTTTGCAGAGGCTTACGCACAAGGATGTGAGTGATCCGGTACCATGGACGAGGAGTGCTTGATGTCATTCCTGAAACTGAGAGAGGAATTGTGCAGTGCCCCGGCACTGGGAATGCCTGATTACAACAAGGCCTTTTCATTGTTCTGTTATGAGAGGGAAGGATGTGCATTAGCAGTCTTAGCTCAGAACCATGGAGGTGTCCGTAGACCAGTTGCCTATTTCTCAGCTACTCTAGATCCAGTAGCTTCTGCGTTGCCCAGATGTCTAAGATCCGTTGCTGCAACAGGTGTCAGCATTGAAAGATGTGAAAGCATTGTAATGGGACATCCACTGACTGTACATGTGCCACACTCGGTTGAGTTATTGATGACCAGGACCAAGACTCAGCACCTAACGAACAATAGGTTAACGAGGTACGAGCAAGTCATACTTGCCGCAGAGAATGTGACTCTGAAAAGGTGCTCTGTCTTGAACCCTGCGACATTGATGCCTACACCGAACACGGATGATGAAGATTGTGCGGACCATGATTGTCTCGATGTGACCGAACTTTGCACCAAACCGAGACCTGACATTGTCGATGAACCGCTGGCTGACCCAGATGAAATTTTCTTTGTCGATGGTTCATGCGTAAGAGACAGTGTTGGGCAATTGAGAGCAGCGTTTGCTGTGTGTACCATTTCGGGAGTGGTTGAGGCTGCTTGCCTAGAAGGAGTACGCTCCGCGCAGGTAGCTGAGATCATTGCCTTGACCCATGCCTGTTTGGCTGCTGACCAAATTCGAATCACGATTTACACTGACAGCCAATATGGGTTTGGTTGTGCACGACTTCGGGCAGTTATGGTCTCAGAGGGGATTTTTGACATCATCTGGCTCACCCATTCGGAATGGAGAATATGTAAGACAACTGTTGGATGCATTACAGCATCCGAAGGAAATTGCTGTTGTAAAGTGTTCAGCCCATGGGAAAGGGGAGGACTTTGTGTCATTGGGCAATAATTACGCGGACGAGGTCGCCCGTTTCTGCGCAGAACAAGGATGCATATTCACAGATAGATACGCAGGGGAGAGCCAAGAAAGAACCGAGCTCAACATAATGTTGGCCATGGCAGATACTTGGAAGAGCTTAAGCGATTGCAGGACGAAGTCTCAGACCAGGAGAGAGAGGGATGGATCAAAGCTGGTTGTGAGAGAGGAGATGTGGATGTGTGGGTATCCAGCGATGGGAGAGCCGTATTACCAGAAGAACTGTTGAGTCCGATGGCAAGGCTGATACATGGACAGGCACATCTTGGTAGAGACGCAATGATGAGGGTGTTTAGACAGACGTGGTACAACCCACGATTTCGGGCAATGGCTGAAACAGTGTGTCAAAGGTGTGTTACGTGTCAGCAGATGAACGCTGGAAAGAAAACTGTAGTTACATTGAGTCACATTGGGAGGTCAGGTGGGCCTTTCAACAGGATACAGCTAGACTTCGTGGAAATGCCTAAGTGTAATGGGTTGAGGTACATTTTAGTGCTGGTATGTGTATTCTCACGGTGGGTGGAGGCTTACCCAACACGCAGGTGTGACACTCTCACAGTGGCTAAGTTATTGTTGAGGGAGCTCATCCCTAGGTTCGGGATCCCAACCTCTTTGGAATCTGATAGAGGAAGGCACTTCCACAGTGAAATCATGAAGTTACTTTGTGCAGCATTGAATATTGACCAGAGACTCCACTGTAGTTACAGACCAGAGGCTTCTGGGATGGTGGAACAAGTTAATGGAACTTTGAAGGCCCGGATGGCAAAAATGTGTTCTTCGACATCCCTGAAATGGCCCGACGCTTTGCCGCTTGTGTTAATGAGCATGCGAAGTGTCCCAGACAGGAAAACCGGGTTGTCCCCCACGAGATACTAATGGGAAGGGCAATGAGGTTGCCGGCAGTACCAGCTACAGCTTTGATAAGCATCACTGATGACTTGATTCTCGATTATTGTAAAGGACTATCTGATGTGGTCCGTTCTGTATCCCAGCAGGTGCAAGCAGCAGTGGTCCCAGCCTCGAGTGATCTGTGCCACGACCTGTGCCCCGGAGATTGGGTGCTTGTCCGGAAGCACGTGAGGAAGAGTTGCTTGGATGCCCGCTGGCGTGGCCCGTATCAGGTGATACTCATCATGAACACAGCAGTAAAGTGTGGAGGATTGCCGAACTGGGTGCATGCCTCCCATACCCGCAGAGTTTCAGCACCCTTGGAAGAAACAGCTCCTCTCGTAAATGAAAATCCAGCTGATGTGGCAGGGCCACATGAGAGGACAAGTCAAGCTGTAAGGGTCGCTGACACAGCTGGTGGTGCACTAGAGCAAGCTGAAGGGGGTTTCCACGGTTCGAACCCTGACTCAGACACCGAAGACAGAAACGGTGCAGTGGGCGGAGAAGAGTCAGATTCAGCAGAAAGAGGAAGTAGTGCACTGGGTATAGCAGGGGAAGGCAGACGAACGAACAGAAGTGAAGAAAGTTGGCCTGAAAGACAGAGGCGACGGAACCTGAAGTTAGCACCTGAAAGAGACCTTGCCCCAGTGTCTGAAGCATCTGAAACAGAGGCAAGTGACGAAGACCAGGCTCAAGATAGTCGGCGAAGGTCGAAAAGAACCAGAGTACCTTGTCGCAGATACTCTACCCCTGAGTGGACTTACACAGTGTTTGATGCAGGGGGTGGTGAGTACGGGAAGGCTGAGGTCAGTGCTGGTGGTCCGTCGGAGCCCGAATGTGGTGGTGAAGGTGGTGCTGCAGTTGCCAGGGCTCGAAGTAGAAGGAACACTGACCCTCACAGTTCCGAATCCCCGCTTCTGAGTGAAGTTCGAAACTTGGTTCTGCATCGACTCGAATTTCCGTCTTTTGGGTTTGAGCCGTCTTCACATGAAATGGTAATCTTGCGTCTTGAACTTTTGTATCACGTTCTGGAACTGCTCAATGAGGATCTTATCGTGGATCAACTATAAACTGTAAATAAAAGTCTAAAAGAAGAAGATAACCTAGGTCCGAGTGGAAGAAGAATAAACTTAGGGACTTTCCACAGAAGAGGAACGAATACTAGGGAAGTCTTTTTCTGGACTATGTAAATAAGATTGTGATCGAAAAGGGAAAATCCGGAGATTTCATGGTTGCTCGAGCTGGTTAAGCAAGTCACGAATAAAGGACACAGAGACTTTTCAGGGTTCATTGCTATAACCAAGAACTTTTGAGAACTTTCGAAACCATGGAGCCGGGAGATCCCAATCGTAGATCTAAGTGGATTGTAGGCGTACTTATAAGTAGTGTGATAGTCTCTATAATCATAGTAATCATAGTCTCATATACTGGTTCGCATGAGCTAGAAGTGAAGGGGGTGCCAGGGACACCTACACCTAGCCAAAATGGGGTAAACATGGGAGCTGACAGAGCTTTGCTATTAGAAGAAAGTCGTAGGTTACATATAGATTTGTCTAGGAGTGATTTTAAGCTTAATGCATATGCTAAGCTGTTATATGAGTATGTTGATGTGATGGATGCGAAAGATTGTTATGTGTGTATGCAGTTGCCTGCTTCAGTGGACGAGGGTATTAGGTATCACCATCTTCCACTGACTTATGGAATTTCATGTAGTCTTTTGCTTAGTTTATTTTATGAGAGAGATCAGTTTGAGTATTTCTTTTCCAATTTCGACGCAGTGCTTCCTGAAGTCCCAGCTTACAAGCATTTGAATAAGTATGACTATTATAAGACCGATGATAGACTCAGGAAGTTCTTCATACCGAGTTTGGAATTGGATACAGCATTCGCTCACAGACACAATCTGACCTGCTCGTTGTCAGATGTAGAGAAAAAGTTTGTAGATCAGGTAGAGGACAGGTATAGAAAGCTGACCCAGTCACGAGACATGGGGCATAACAGACTTGATTGGACAGATGAAGAAAAGTTGCATAAGACAAAGGGAAGCTATGGTCCTATAGCGTTAGACAAAGAGCAGAGGGGTAAGTTGTGTATAAGGCGTTATCAGACTTACTACGAAAAGGTTGCAGTGGGACAAAGCACTTGTGATCACGTTTTCACCATGGCAGATGTGGCAAAAGATTTTCTCCAAGGTCCTGTACAAGTGATACCAACGGTGTATTTTGTGTGTGGGAAGAATGCTTATGTGAGGTTGCCTGCAAATTGGTATGGAACATGTTATTTGGCAATAATATTTCCAAAGATTTACCATACAGAGGATTTGGAACTTCTAGAAAGTGGGAAGCATTCAAGAGCGAGACGAGCTGCAAGTGCAGGGATTGTTGTGGGGGATATCTTTGGAGCTATGATACCCAGTTTGGGAGTAGTCTTGAATGATGTGAAAATCCGGAGATTAGCGACTGTGGTAGATGAATTTTCAATGAATACAGCAAAGTCATTGGTGCTGGTGGAAGGAGAGATGTTGTCGATAAGGGCAATGGTTTTGCAGAATCGCCTTGCTTTGGATGTCTTGTTGGCAAAAGAGGGCGGAGTCTGTAAATTGTTGAAGGTTCAAGAGTGCTGCACTTATATACCAGACCGTAGCAAGGATCTGGAGAAATATATAAGTAACATCACTACAATCCACACAAAAATAGCGGATTTGACCGAAGAGGGAGCTTGGGAAAAAGTTGGCAAGGGATTTGGTCAAGTGGGGAGTTGGGTTGCAAATCTGGGAAAAGGATTCCTTGGGTATGTTCTGAGACCCCTCTTTATCGTGGTGGTTTGTGTGGTCTGTCTGTGGATTTCGATCAAGGCCTACAAGTGGTATCACTTCAAGTCAAGAGAGCTTTGAGGGAAAATGAGATGAGATTGGCAAGACTGCAGGACAGTCAATATCAGAGGCTCAAGAGCATGGAGAAACTAAAATCAGGGAAAATGGCAACGAGTTCTGTTTAGGTCGGTTCTTTCTCCAAGGGAGTTGAATGAAATGTGATGACAGGAGTCATCAAAGGGGGAACTGATAGAGCGAAATGTTCTTGTGAATTGTAGGGGTGCATCATAATCACTGGTAGTCCGCACCCGCATGTACTCAGACATATATTCGTATATATTCAGTTGTATATCCATGCATGTTTAGTAAAGAATGAATAGTTCACTGATATAAAGTGAATCAGTAGTATAATTGTGTTATGACAATCATGTAATGTAATGTTTATTGAGTTGTGTGGAAAATAATGCATAGACAAATCAGTTCGTGTGTAATTCAATTGCAGTAGTTTAAACGTGCACCATATTAAAGTTGTACATGTAATTTATTGTTTGCATATGAATTGTAATGGAAATGTTTATAGGGAAAAGTAAGGTGTGTTTAAAAGTTATATGTAAAGGCCTGACTACATATATGCTTAGGGAAGGCCTGGTTTATTCTTATGTTAGCTTATTTTGTAGGAAGAGAAAAGATTTTCTTGGTAAGGCTCTCTGGGCACAAACGGTAGATTTAATTAGCACAGTAGAAGGTTTCTGTTGAACGTATCTTTTGTTGCAGGTTCAAGGACACATGTCTCGTTAGTAAAGACTAACTCTTTGTTTTCAAAAGTTAGAGAGATGGGAGGCATGGTACGGGAGTACAATGGAATTTAGGGATGATACTTTCAGCGGAGAAGGTGCCTGGGACTCAAGGTCATCGCAACCGTCCAGGATGAAGTAATCGTTTCGATGGAAAAGTACAAGGAAGAAGACCTGGCCAAGGAGGCGTGATCAAGGCGTGTACAATTGTATTAGGGTTTTGTATTAGGGATAGTGCCCTGAGGGAGGAGGCCAGAGAAGAGGTAGGGGAGACCAGAGAGGAGGACAGAGAGTGTCCTGAGGAAGGAGCATAAAAGAATCTGAGCTTAGGTATTATGTGATTGCACTTCTGAGGAAGTCTTCACAGCTGACACCTTTATTGACTCTTGCCTGGGAAAATCGTTATGTAGGGATGTCACTAAGTGTTAGTGTAGGGACAGCAATTGATTTAAAGCTTGCTTAGATAAATGAAGAGCAACGTAGAAATTGGAGCAATCATAGCTTGGTTGATCCTTCTAGAACTATCTATTCTCTTTATTCTGAGTCGGATGAGACTCCTGCGTAGGTTATTATTTGTATTAGTGCCCATCTATTTCTTTAACCTCGTGTTGAGGTGCTTGCATGTTCAGTTATTTTTGGCGATAATAAATTCTTAAACTTGAATTCGGAGTCAGTGGTCCTTTCAGACAAAATGAATGCTGTTATATAACCAGATGAGATTCTCTCCTTTACACTATTCAACAGGTAAAAGATCTTGGCGACCAGAAGGTTCTTATAGATAATTAGATAAGAATCGGCGTTATCACAGTCTTAATTTTACCTCATGCCTTTCTAGTCCAACAATGGACACTCCCTGCCCCCTTATCTTACTATTGCAGGTTTCTTATTTCTCCCTTTGTAGCTATTTTTCCAGATTTCTTTTCCTCACTCTTTCCACTTTGTATGTTTTTCCCTCTCTTGCTCTCTGTTAATGTTTGATGCGGGAAAATAACTGATGGATCCCTAAAATGGCAACCACCGGCTCACATTAAGCACTGGGGACAAGTGTGTGAACACGAAACAGAAGAACATTATCTATTGAATTGCATTACATTTATGGCTTCCAAATATAAGTTGTCATGTACAAAAGAGCATATTTTGTAAAACCCCTTCAGAGTTGCCTGGTTGTATCGATAGCCGCAAATTCAGACCTTCCCCTATTCTTAAACTCATATTGTACGGTCACCTTTCAAAAATTTATAGTTTTCCTTCATACACATTTTTCTTTCATTATATTTTACCTGATGCATGATTGAAACACAATGAAAAATTATTTTATTTTTTCACCGTTCCCTAGCAGCCACTGCTGAGCAGAAGCTGCGTCTCATCTGCCTTTTTGTTTTTTAGTAACTCGGGGAAGGATAAAATGCTTTCACCTGCTAGAAAACCAACAACGTTCTCTTCTCTTCCCTACTCCCTCCAGTGCCCTTCCTCAACCCATGCTCCCGCCCTCGCATACATTTACCACCTGCTCAGAGTAGATAGTAAATGTATGTGGTCAAACCGCATGGAATATGGGATTCCTTGGGGTTTTCTGTCTGGAAACATTGGCCCCATATTTTTATTTTCCCATTCCAGGAGGTTATACTTGTAATTGCATGGTACTGGGGCAATTTTACTGTACATTAAAATCTCATGTGGTTTTATCCCGTGCAACTCGAAATCAAGTCCTTAGGGGCTAATAGGAAAGTGTCTACAGATTGGAAAATAATTTCCATGTATGGCACAATGTCTAGAAACCTATATATTTTTCTCTAACATTCTGATACTGTAAACATTTGCAAAATGTGTAGCAAATGACTAAAGCCTTCGTAACGTTGTCTATCTTACGAAATTTCCATTGGGGATTAAACAGGAAACAACATACAATGCACAATCCACATATGTATGAAAATCTCTTCTAAGATATTAGAAATCTCAGTCTTCGCGACCACCTGATAAGATCTGGAGTATGGGTGCTTCCTGATAAGGATTGCGTTTGGAGAATCAGAGCCTTCAGGTGTGCTCAGTATGCCTGTGATCTCAAGCTCTGGAGAGCAGAAATTTCCAGAAAGTATCTAGTGGGCAGGACGGCTTTCAGCTGCAATGGTCCTCCTCCCCATCATAAGCAGCTGTTAAAAGATGACTGGAGTCAGTTGCCCTCATGACCTGCAATACAGAACTTGCAAAATATTATCTGTGGGGGGTTGTCCATCCTCAACAGAGCAAATTAGTTAAAACAATATTTTAATGAATATACAATGCCCTACATGAGCTTACAAAGGACTTCACTTGTTCATATATGTTTGGTGGCAACGGAAATACAGCCTTGTTTTGTATGGTTCCATTGTGTACACATCTCTATATATTGTAAATGGCACTGCAGCCACCCAACAAAACATGACGTCTACGAGGATGCAGTTAGAGTGACTGGAACACTTCATTTTATGTGCACAAATGACATCTCCAAAGGCATCACTTGAGTGAACATCACTGATGACACCACTGAAAGAGAAAGCATTACTCTAGAACACATCTGTTGCTTAAAGTGGAAATCTAGGGGCATATTAGCAAGACCCACGTTAAAATTATCGCCGTTTTAGCGGCAGGAAACTGCCGCTAAAACGGCGATAATGGGCTTGCTAATATGCGTTATAGAATTCCAATAGAAGCCCAGGTTAGATGTGTAGGACCTCTAACCTGGGCTTCTATTGGAATTCCATAACGCATATTACCAAGCCCATTATCGCCTTTTTAGCGGCAGTTTCCTGCCGCTAAAACGGCGATAATTTTAACGTGGGTCTTGCTAATATGCCCCCTAGTTTTTTTCTATATATATCTATTGGAAGGACATCTGCACATTTAAATTGGTACTGCAGTCTTACAACAACAATTAATGCCTAGTATTTCTAAATAGTATATTTACAATAGCGTTTAGTATCTACACAAATTTGACAACTGAAATGACATTATAAATGATTTTACTTTCCCCCAGTGATGTAATCAATGTTGCCATTTGTGATGTCTTCTTTTAGAGATCTTGAACAATGCATGGAGCAGGAGTTGTGCTAGTTCTCAGTGTCAAACATAACTATAGGAATCTTGACTTTGTTTGATGGTGTGATAAAGTTATTGATAATCATAATCGTTTGGTTTGATTCATGTTCTTAAAGTTGTTTGACAATGACATTAAGGAAAAAATGTTTTAGTCCGATTGGGACAAAGTCTATTATTTTTCAACCCTACTCGAAATTCCCAAAAATGAAGTCCACAACTTCCAGCTTCTCTGCAGAGCAGCTAGGTAATCACAACGCCAAATAGGTGTTGTTAAAATAATTATGGAATCTACTCCCCTGTAACAGATGAGGTACTAGCTAACTATAGAATTTGAGCAAATGGGGTAATAGACAAGACCCCCGCGGAAACCAAATGTGGCCAATGAAGAGATGGAAAAGGATTTGGTCAAAGCATACTCTGAGTTACCTATTGCTCAGAGAATATCTGATGTCATTTTTGTACTGCACTTTTTGTATTAATCAAATGATGAATAAAAACGACTAAAAATACAGAAAAGATTAAAATAAACTTTTGATCTTCATACACTCTTCTCAATGCTTGACAGCAGAAGAAAGTGGCCAAAATGTGCCCATAACCACAAAGATAGAATAGACATCTAGTTTGGTCAATAAGCAGGTAATAATTGCATTGTGTTCAACTGTTTTTCCATCTTTTTTTGAGTGTCCTTTTGTCCTCCTTTGAGGGGTGTTTGGATGAATTTCGTTTTTGTTCACTTTATCTGCTACTTCATAATTTAAGTCGAGAGTAATGTTGCTTTTTGACATTGTATTTATTTAAGCAGTTGTTTTTTATACTGTGACCTTGGCAGTGTCAAACAGGCCTATAGGGCAATTAGGCAATGCCTGATGGACTGGTCTGAAAAGTCAGTGTATGGACCAGTTTTTTGGCTGTTTGAGAGCCTGGTTAAATGGTCTGGTGGGCCGGTTTTTAGAGTTGATTTCCCTGGTATTGCCACAAACATTGCCTGCAGCAAGCAGAAAAGCATGCAGTCTGCACTACCTTGCAAAACAGCTATACAATGTGCCTTTACAGGTTTAAATGTGCCCCATTTGCAAATGTGGGCCACTTTATTAGCTAGCTAACACTTTATTTAGGTTTACTAATGAGGGCCACTTTTAAAATAGTGTCCGGGACTATTTTCTGTCCCAGTCTGACCCTGGGCCTTGACCCAATGCCATTAGAGCACTTTGCGAAAAAAGGAACCCAAAACTTAAATACCGAACATAAGTGAATAAGCAAGTGAACACAAAAGCAAATATGCAAGTCAAAACCAAGGTCGAACAAACTAAACGTAGGTTACAAATTGTGGTGAAGAAAGATGAAAAGTAAAATTACTCAAGGGAGAGGACAATCATAAGCAGCAATTGGGGGGGGGGGGCCTTAGAAGTTGGCAAACACGGAGGTGATTGAAATCTAAGGGGCATATTTACATGGGGATTGCGCCACCGGGACGTCACTTTTACAGATGTTTCGGTGGAGCAATGTCCTGCACCATATTTACAAAGTGACATTGAGCCACTTTTTGTGGCTCAACGCCGCTTTGTAAGTATGGTACCCTTTCACGCAGGCATCTGCATGAAAGGGGCATGCAATGGGTGTTGCTGTGGGCGTTCCCCGCAACACCCATTGCTTTTTGACCTTGCCCCAGATTTTTCAAGGATCTGCAGTTCTGAGGCAGCGCCATGCAATAGCAGGCGTTAAAATGGCTCGATGAGGAGAAATACTTTTATTTCTCCTCGTTTTTGATTTTTCGATGTGTGTGTGCAGCACACATAGAAAGAGCAAAACGCCATTAATGATTGTTTCTGTGCTGGAAGTTGTCTCTTCAAGCACATAAACAATCATTAAATAATGGCTACTTGCTACTTCTATGTGTGCTGCAGAATGCAGCACACATAGTAGTAACAAATCACTATTATTGATTGTTATTTGTGCAAGAAGGAACTAGCTATTAACTGGCAAACTGTAGTGCTGCAGGCACTGACGTCACTGCCTTCCTTTGGCTTCTCCTTCATTAAAGTCAATATTTGTCCCTTATTTTCCCTTCACTTTAATCTTTGAAAGTTGAAACTGCGTGCACCGAAGCTAGGAGTGGTGACAAACACAACAGACACATAACCTTTTAAAACTGGGCAGACCGCCAACAGAAAGAAGAATTTCACCATTGCACAAGTACACGTAGTTACCGCAGCACTGCTATTTAATGAGGAATTACCAGAAGAGCATCTACTCAATTCTCAGATCTCAGACGTCAGATGCACGCTCTGAATCAAATTTTAATCAGAACGTCCTATGGTTCTGCTGCCCCACAGAACAAATCACTTTAACTCTTTCAAGAGTGTTCACATTCAGCTCATTAATCCAGCAGAGACCACTGAAAATAATGGAACAACCCACTGTCGAAGACCCCAGACCCCATTTGTAACTGCTGATGATTAGTGAAAGGCCATTTTTTTTATGTCGAGTCACAGCTGTCTGGTTGCGAAAGGCATTTTGGTGGCTTCTAAAGAACATAGGAGTGCTTGCAGCCCAAACATTGCTTACCAATAGTTGAATTTATTGTCACTCTCATTTGCCTGCTTCTGAGTCGTTAGCTTGCCTTGTCCATCTTGTGTCTGTCTTTTCCCTGGAGTATCCAAAACAAGCATTTGCAATGCAATAGGTCTCGCATTTGCGAGAGTTTAAGCTATTGACATTGTAAATGGCAATGCCTTTTATTTATCTGTTTTGCTAATTAACACATAAATAAAAGACATTGTCATTTACAATGCAAATAGCTCAAACTCTTGTAAATGCGAGACATATTCAAAAAAGCAGCCACCATTGTCCCGGGCTGCTCCAAAAGTGAAAGCGCGCATGGCGCACTGAATGTTTTAGGAAAGCATGTTGTGCCTGCAGTAGGAGAAACTAATTTGAAAAAATAGTGCTTACAGACTAAAGAAGACGTACCGTGTTACAATTGCAGTAAAAGGGTCAGTCCTCATGGGAGGTTACAAATGAAGACAAGGTGGGACTAACAAGCTTATTAACGAATCAGAAGCCAGCATTTACGAAGGACAATGACACAAGCCAATGTCAAATATGGGTGGGGATTGGGCGGGCTTCTATTCCATACTCCAATACAGCATGCGGTAGAGCACTGCATGCGGTGCCCAGGCTCGACCTAAAAATTGATGGATGTTATTCTTGAATTAATCTCACCCACTAGGTCAAAGCTGAGGAGGCATGGTGGGCGAAAATCGATTGATTGGGATTTGTTCTCAGCGATTGCCAGTGGCTGAGATTAATTCAAGCATTCCATCCATCACCTTGTCGGTGTTACAGTTGCTGCCCTTATCGGAACAGGTATGCCGAGACATGAGTCCCGTGTTCACTGTGCCACTGGAATCAAGCTATACTTGGCTGAAGAGCCCAAAATAAGGACGAAAACAGACCTGGGTTGCTTTTTTTCTGGTTCAGGGAGGACCTGGGCTGGCAATTCAGTCTGGACTGTTCTGATTGGAGCAGGGTAATTCTGATTTGCATAGGGCTGTGTCCCAACTGAAATGGCAGGGTCGGTAAAAAATTATGGATTGAGATGCGGCACAATTGATTGCTTGTGGCTGAGATTAATTGAAGCATTCCATCCATCCCCTTGTTGTTGTTGCAGTTGCCACCCTAAGTGCGACAAGTATATCCAGACGTTGGTCCAGTGCTCACTGTGCCACTGGAATCCACCTATACCTAGCTGATGAGCCCATAATAAGGTTGAAACTGGTCCTGGGTTGGTTGTTGTCTGATTCATGGAAGACCTGGCCTGGTAGTTCGGGTTGGACTGTTCTGACTGAATCAGGTTCAAGGCTGATTTGCATATGGCTGGGTGCAAATTGAAGTGGTATGGTGGATGAAAAATGATGGATTGGGATGCGGCCCCAAGCAATTTCCTGTGGCTGAGAATAATTCAAGCATTGTTGTTGCTGCCCTAGGTGTGACAGGTATGCCCAGACTTGGGTCCCGTGCTCACTCTGACACTGGACTCAAGCTATACGTGGCTGATGAGCCCATATTAAGGGTGAAACCAGTCCTGAGTTGTTTGTTTTCCAGTTCAGGGAGGACTTGACCTGGCAGTTCTGCCTAGACTGTGCTGATTAGAGCTGGGTCAAGGCTGATTTGCATACGGCTTTGTCCAAACAGAGGTGGCATGGTGGGCAAAAAATGATGGATTGGGATGCAGCCCGAGCAATTGCCAGTGACTGATATGAATTCAAGCATTCCATCCATCACCTTGTTGTTGTTGCTGTCCCTACCTGGAACACTGATAATTTTCTTGTGTCCTTCCATGGCTCACTTTTAGGGAACTACCTTTTTCTTTGCCTTAAGTCTCCACAAGAGTGCATATGTTTTCCAGCTGTCTACCTAGTGTGATTATCTTCCCTTCTCCGTACCCCATGGTGCTCTTTCACACCTGTGTGCTTATCACCTGCCCCCTCTGTGATGCGCTTGCCCTCATGTGCTTCTCCCCACATTACTTTCTTGCACGTGCTTCTCCCACCCAGCTCTATGTTTTTCTCTCTCATGCCTGTTCGCTTTTCTCCCCTCTGTGCTCCATATTGGTTCCTCTCCCGTTGATTTACTTTTCTCTGCCTCCCAACCTGTGCCCTCCATATTGCTTCTCCCAACCGCACCCTCTGGGTTTCTTCCCTTCATCCACACCTGTATTGCTTCCCCCTACTTGCACCTCCATAATGCTTCTACCCCCTAGCCACATGTATTACTTCTGCCACTCTGATTTTGCTTTCCTCCCCCTGTGTTGCTACCCCTGCCCACTTTCACAGAAAAGCCTTTCACAAGTTTTTTTCCCTTTAATATACTGATCCAACTTGGATCCATAAATAAAAAGAAAAAAAGACTGCATCATTTTGTTGGCGCACACATGCTTGGTGCATCAATGGCTTTTATATTCTATTCTTCTTTAGCCATGCTGCACAGTATTGGAAATGCTATACAGCATCTCTAAGAACCATAGACAATACCAATAGGTCCTAGAGGTGAGACCTATTTACTTTGCCAATGTTTCTTACTAGTGAAATTGCTTTGGACAACGTTTTATCATTTACATTGCATTTATGAACTGCATAGGTGGCAACACAACTCCACATTTCTATTTTAAAAAAGCCTAGTAAAACTGCCTTAAATAAAAATCATGACACAATTTGGGTGAATACCTTTAATGTATTTGTCTGTCATTAATTATGGTCTCATCAAGTATGCATCCCATGCATGCTTGATGAGAGTTAAATTGATTCAGTATTCAGCCTCACAAAAGACTGTAGTACCTCAAGTGCATTGCCATGGGCTGGGTAGTTGGAAGGGATTCTTTTAAGCAAGTGCAAGCACAGTAATATCTATAGTCAGCAGGGATGAGCCATGGTGCGGACAATGCTGTGCTCTGCAGCAACATGCATAATATTGAAGAGACAGCCATCTGGAAAAAATGAGTCTTCCAGCCTGCCCAGTTTGACAGTATGTTCAGCACATAAGGTGCCAAAACCCAAGGACATCCAACCTCCCAAGCTATTGTGTAAAATTCTGAACCACAAAAGTAGAGGATTTTAGGGTGCAATATTTGCCTCTGCGGGAGTGTCTTGCGGTCGCAAAGCTTTTCTATGCCTTATGGCTAAGTGAATTTCATTATAAAGTCCACAGGAGCCAGCGCAGATCACAAAAGGATGTGGCTTAGCAGCCAGAGAGGCCGACTTTGAAGCTGAGGAACCAGGTTTGAATCTGGCGGAAGGCTCAAGCATCCTGTGATTCTGGGTAAATCACTTCATCTCCCCGCGCCTGAAAAAAAATGAATGTGTCCTTCTGTAATGCAACTGGTATTTATGTAAAGCCCTCTGATACCTGTGAGTCTAGTTTGCGCTATATAAAACTGCAAAAAAAAATTTAAAAATCCAAAGTTATTCTGTCTAAAGTGAGTAACGTCCCAGAATTCGAGTAGCCACATTCTGCACTATCAATCAATCAATCATCAAGGCTTGTATTGCGTGGCATGTCACCCCGGGAGGTCTCCAGGAGCTGTGGGGTTTGACTGATCCTTGGCCTGAGAGAGGTGGAGGTCGACGAACCAGGTCTTCAGCTGCTTCCTGAATTCCCTCAGGGAGGGGGACGTGCATAGTTGGAGGTCGGTCCAGGACTTGGCGGCGAGGAAGGAGTAGCTCCCGCTTCAGCTCAGATGGATGCATGGGACTTGGGCTAAGGCAAGGGAGGAGGAGCGTAGCCCTTTGGTCAGACGGTGCAGAGTCACGTGGTTGTTGATGTAGGTGGGTACGGTTTCGTGGAGGGCTTTGTAGGCATGAGTGAGGATCTTGAAGAGGCATTTTTTTGAACAGGGAGCCAGTGGAGGGCCCTGAGGTGAGGGGTGATGCTGGATCTTCTGGGAAGGTCGAGGATGAGTCTTGCTGCCAAATTCTGGATGGTTTGGAGGCAGTTGAAGAGTTGTTTGGTGGTTCTGGCATAGAGAGCGTTGCCGTAGTCGAGCCAGCTGGAGATTAGGGCCTGGGTTACTGTCTTTCTGGTTGAGATGGGGATCCATCGGAAGTTCTTGCGGAGCATTTGGAGGGTGTGAAAGCAGGCAGCGGAGACAGACTTGATCTGTTGTTCCATGGTAAATTGGGCGTCCAGGATGATTCTGAGGTTGTGGGAGTGATAAGACGGGGTGGGTGCTGGGCAGAGTGCGGAAGGTCACAAGGTATCGTTCCAGCGGGAGGGCTTGTTTCCAAAGATGATGACCTCCGTCTTTTCCGAGTTGAGTTTAAAGCTTTTGGTTTTCATCCAGGTGGTGATGCTGGTCATGGTGGTTTGGAAGTTGAGTCTTGTGCTGTCTAGGTCTCCTGAGAAGGATAGGGCGAGCTGGGTGTCGTTGGCATAGAAGACGATGTTGAGTTTGTGGGTGCTGGCGATATTGGCCAGAGGAGTCATGTAGGTGTTGAAGAGGGTGGGACTGAGGGAGTAGCCCTGGAGGATGCCACAGATGATGTTTTTGGGTGAGGAGGCGAAGGGTGGAAGGTGGATCCTCTGAGTTCGTCCGGAGAGGAAGGAGGCGATGGAGTTGAGAGACTTGCCTTGGATGCTGAAGTGGTGGAGTCTGGTGATGAGGGTGAAGTGGGAGACCATGTTGAAGGCTGCTGTGAGGTCAAAGAAGATGAGGACGGTTGGGCTGCCCTGGTCGAAGAGGCGTTTGATGTTGTTGGTGGCTGTGATCAGGTCAGTCTCGGTGCTGTAGTGTGGTCGGAATCCTGGGAGGGGTCGAGCAGGTTGTTCTCCTCGAGAAAGTTTGTGAGCTGGTGGTTGACGGCCTTCTCCAATACTTTGGCAGGGAAGGGGAGGAGTGAGATGGTTCATGATTCTTGAGTTTGTTGGGGTTGGCTGAGGGTTTCTTGAGGAGGAGTTTCACCTTGTCGTGCTTCCAGGTGTTGGGTACGGTGACTGTGGTGATGGAGGGTGGATGGATGGGTATTAGAATGGATTGAAGAAAAATATAGGAGAAATGATAACAGTTCTCCTTGTTACGCCTGTCGTGGGGAGGCATAAGGTTTTGACGCTGCCCCTGGTTTATGTGACTTTGTAAATCTGGGGCTGCGTCAAAACCCAGGGGTGTTGGAGCACCCACTGCAATGCCCATGGAATGCCTCCTCAGCACAGAGTAAGGCATGCAATGCTTTGCGCTGCCTTGTCTTATTCCATATCTATGAGGTCATGCAAAGCCATGCAGTGTGGCTTTCTGTTTCCTCATAGATATGATTGAGAGGCCTGCTCCACCACAGCGTCTCAAAAAGTGACGCTCCTGTGATGCAGGCCTCTTGTAAATAACCCCCTAAGTTTACTGTCTCACTTTGACTATCTCAGTTTCACTAGTTCACGCACTCTCACTCATTCTACTCTGACCCACACTGTCTCGCTCAGTCCCACTCATTCTCACTCACTCACTCATTCTGAATTACTTAGTCCAGCGAGGGTGTGTCCAATGACTTAGCTTCCTAGGCTGTAGATGTGGTGTAGGCAGGGATCCAAGGGTGATCCGGATTGAATGGAGTTCATGATGGAGATGGTGTCTTCCAATGAGAGTTGCTACCATTCGGTGATTAGCTGGAGTTTCGTTGCTAGAGCTACAGGGATGGGAGAGGTTGGTGGGCTGTGGGACGAAGTTTCTGTAAATGTTGGCGATCTTGCGGTGAAAGAAGTCTTCTAGTGTGTCACCAAGGGCTTGCGAGGGGAAGATGGTGTTCTCAGTGGTGGTGGAACAGGCGAACTCTCAAATGATGTTGAAGAGCTCCTTGGTGTGGTTGCTGCTAGCTTCTAGGTGGGTGGAGAGGACTTCTTTTTTGGTTTCCTTGAGCCGGTGGTGGTAACTATTGAGGGCAGTCTTGAAGGTGTTGCAAGTTGCGGGTGTATTGTCGGAGCACCAGAGTCTTTCAGATTCTTGCAGTGGCATTTGAGGGTCATTAGTTCCGGGTTACACCATCTGACTTGCTTGGTGGTTCTTCCACTGGAAGTGTTCTCCCACGGGGCGATGTTGTCGGTGGTAGAGTTGATCCAGTTGAAAACGTTGTCGAGTTCAAGAGAGTCCACAGGGGGTGGTCTGGTTTCTTTCAGGGTGGCGGTCCAGATGGGTTTGGTGACTTTGCTCCTGTTGCGTCGGGTAGGAATGGGGTGTCTCGTGGGGGCTTCTTGGAGGCTGTCAATGGAAAAGTGAACGATGCTGTGGTATGTCCAGGTCAGCTAGCTAGTGTGGGAGAACTTGGCCCAGCCGTTGGTGGAGAAAATGAGCCCAAGGTGTGTCCTGCGTTGTGAGTGAGGGTGGTGACCAGTTGAGCGAGGCCGATGATGCTCAAGTTTTTGAGAAGAGAGGTGGTATTGGAATCAACGGGGTCATCAAGGTGGAAGTTGAGGTCTCCCAAGAATATGTAGTGGTCGAAGTCTATTGCTTGTGGGGTGATGAAGTTCGGGATAGTATTGCAGAAGCTGGCGCGGGGCCTGGAGGTCTGTAAGCGAGGGTTTCTCTGATGGTGGTTTTGGTGTTGGGTTTGATCTGGAAGTTGAGGTGTTCCATGATCGGTGTGGTGTCGTTGTTCAGGGTGATGCAGTTGAGGGAGTCTTTGTAGATGATGGGGATGCCTCTGCTGGGTCTGTTGGGGAAGTCGCAGTGAATCATATTGTATGGGGGGGTAGCAGTGGTGATGTGGGGTGCGGGCACGGGGGTGAGCTAGGTTTCAATGATGAACATCACATCAGTAGCGAGGGTGGTTACGGTGTCCCAGATCTCCGTGGCGTGCTTACAGAGGCATCTGATGTTGAGTAGGGAACAGCATAGCTGGGGTTTTTGGAGAGGAATGCGATGGAGGCTTGTAAATGCGGGGGTTTAGACTTTGCAGGAGAAGGAGCAGTGGTGGCATGTGAAGGGTCCTTTGGTGGAGTGCTGAGAGGTGGTACTGCAGTTGTTGTCTCGTAACTTGGGTTGGAGGTTCCGGATTTCACAGGCGGAGTAGCGAAGGTGGACTGTGGAACTAGGGGTCCTGGTGCTGGGCGTGGTCCGGGCATGGACAGGCGCAGAAGGGCTTGCCTTTGGTGCACCTTCGGCGGGCCCACTACGCACAGCCACACAGCGGCCACCATTAAGTAGTCCTGGGGAGGTAGGAGGGGAGGGGAGTGGCATGAGGAGGTGGTGCAGGCCGGCTAGTAGGGTGTGGTGGGCGGTGCGAGGCTGGGCTAAGCTGGCCAAGGGCCAAGTAAAAATAAATGAAATAAAAAAAATCTACACACTTCTGGTCAAGTGCACAGAAGGCTCCACAGATAAAGCATTTTTGTGGGGTAAACAAAGTCATGTGACAGAGTTAGAGATCCTTTCAAACTCCTGCACTATGAGAAGCTGTGTGTAACCCCTGGGCAATCCCAGATAATAAAGTCAAGATATAATTAAGGTCAATAAGCAGGGGTTGGTGTGAGGCTAAGGCTTTTTGAGATCTCCACCCCGTATGTAAATGAAGAGGTGAAAACTCATCTAACAACAATTGTTCATCTCTTCTTTTCTAATGGCCTCACGGCCCCCAATGCCAAAGGATTCTGCAACTCCATTTGTAAAACGAACATATAGACCTCCTATTTTAAAACACAGTACCAGCAGGGTCCTTACAAACTGCATTTATCTACGTGCTAACTATTACAGATAGACTTTCCTTTACCAACTAATTCCTATTGCTCTTCCTAAAATTATAGTGTTTGATTAAGGAAAAAAGTTATTATAATTTGCACTGGGCTTACTTTACATCCTCGCATGAGTGTAAGAAACATAGTTTTGAGTTATTCATCATACCTTCCAACTCAAATCTGTGGCATTTGGAAGAAACAAAGAAGACAGTGTTCCATGAGTGGATATTTCACAACCCTTCATAGAAATCTATTACTTTGTTTGCGAATCAGCAATTATACAGTTAATGAACATTGAGGTTTGCCTGAGGCCCATGAAAAGCCAACTTTATTTCCAAAATCTATTAGGTCAGTATTTCATGGGAATGTTCAAATCGTAAAGTCTGTTTACAAAGATTTGATGGCAGCAAACAAAACTGAGGCACATGTTTTGATGTAGTCTAATATAAGTATGCAGTCAAGAACAGGTCTCAAGTGATGAAAAACACTGGCCTGCTCCATCTGCTCGCATATTACAGAAAACATTTCCTCAGTTAGACTCCTCACGTTTGCGGCTCTATCCACTCCACCAAATTTTAGGTGTGGTCTCTGAGACATCTTTAGCTATCTCGTCAGACTATAGTTTTTCAAATTAATCATAAAAAATATACAAACATAGAGGGTCTTTTGGTCAGCGGGCTTCATCTACTGGTCTGTTAAATTGTCATTCATATCTTGCTTCTGCCCACCACAGCAAACAGCTGGGGGCTGTGGGTAAGCCCATTCAACCCATTTGCTCCCTTCATATTTAGTGACTGCACAAAGCCTGTGCACATGGTTCACATCCATGTAAACATAGTTTCTTTCTCTACAGTGATACAAGTGGTTCAAATATGCTATTTAATTTTAACTATCATCACTAGTAAAATCGCCACATCAGTGGATTTTCTTTTTAATTTAACATTTATAATAAAAAGCATATGGATAGGATGCCAAATGTTTTCTTTTGTTCTTTTTCTTTTTGTGGCGCTCCTTCCACTAAAAAATAAAATGAAATTAAACATTGGACCAGCTTGCTAAGGCCAGACCATTTGACTTTGACAATGCTTATTCGTTTATTAAAAGCTTCTTCCACTGTCTTCTTGAGTAGGTGTAGCATTTTCTAATTTTTGTTACGCAGCCTGAGCAAGATCTAGTCTGAGTTCAAGAGCCGAGTAGAAATGTCTACACATCCAATCAACAGTTTTCCCTTAAAATAATCAACTTTGTATATATTTAGACAGCAGGACGCTTCATTTAATTTGGGTTTTTGTTTTGTATTTTTATTATTTCTGTTTCATCCGCCCACATCAACAGTGACCACCACACTAACTGTACATGTTTAACATTTTTTGTTTGCTTAATTTCACTTGATTTGGTGTTCATTATATTTACCTTGAACTTCCCTGATAACTCCTTGATAAATCCCAGGATATACACAGAAGTGTAACTTAGGATAAAAAGGATGAATGTGCAAGGTAAGCACATATGAGTGACTTATGCCCTCGTACTTGTGCATATACATACACCCTTGTAAACCAGGTGTAGCCTATGATACGTTTAAGGCATATTTTATCATCATAAAATCAGGTGTGTGCATTGAAAAATCACTTGTACAATCAATCCACACATATGTCGAAGCTGTTATTATGTGCGTTCATTTTTCATATATATTCAGCCCTAGATTGAAGAAGCCATTAATGTTTTTCAGAGCCCATATCAGGTTAATAGATTTGTGGTGGAATCCTTCCAATTTGTTGTTCAAAGTATTATGCATTGAAATTCCACTGACAGTAAACAAACATTGGCTTATTGATGGGCCCCTGCGTCACTTTTGCGCCGCCAGTGCGTCACTTTTTGTGATGACTAGCGGCGTAAAAAATACGCCATATTGCGCATATTTACAAAGTGACACATCTAGGTAGATGCGTCACTTTGTAAACCCCTGCGCCACATTATACCTGCGCCAGGTATAATGTATGCAGGGGGGCGTTCCAACGCAAGAAAGGGTCGTAGAAGTGACGCAATGAAATCTATAAGATTTCACTGCGCCACTTCTAGGATGCAAATGCGTCAATATCTTATGCCTGCCTCATGGCAGGCGTAAGACTGACGCAGGAACACTTAACATGGGACTTGCCCATGTGTAATGACCCATTGCTGGAGTTGCGTTAATTTTGTGACACACTCCAGCATTTTTGCACCTACAGATACGTCAGAAATACTGACGTATCTGTAACTCCTTGTGACATGATGCGACATACTGTAAATATGACGCATCATTGGTGTCGCAAGAAGGGCGCAATGAAAAGTGACGCATCGCTGTTTTCTCGCAGCGATGCATCACTTTTCATAAATGAGGCCAACATTATGGGGCGAATTTACAAGCCCCTGGCGCTGCCAGTGCGTCACTTTGACGCACCGGCAGCGCATTTTTCGGCCTCATATTTACAAAGACAGGAAAACCCACCCTACGTGGCTTTTCCTGTCCTTAAAAATACGGCCCCTTTACACGCAGCTCTTTGAGTGAAAGGGGTGTTCCCACGCAACACCCATGTAACCAGACACATTTCCAGATTTACAAGAAATTATAAATCTGGAAATGCGTCTGAATGCTACGCCTCCCCAGGTCAGGCGTAGGGAGGTGCAACGAGGAGAAATGAAATGTATTCATTTCTCCTCGTTTTTCAAATCAATGATTTTTTGCAAGTTCTACAGCAGCACACATAGAAGTTGTAAAACGCCATTTCTGATTGTTTATGTGCAGGAAGGGAACCCTTCCTGCACATAAACAATCATACCCGTGACGCAGGCATCCTTGCACCATGGTGCAAGGGTGCCTGCGTCGGCGCATGGCAGCAGTTTGTGTGCCAGCGCATGGGTAAGCACAGAGATGCGACATATTGTTGTAAATATGTTGCATCCCTGTGCTTCAAAACTAACGCAGCGGGGCGCAGAAAAATGACTTGCTGTACCGCACTGCGTTAGTACTTGCTGCACCGCACTGCGTTAGTTCATTGTAAATCTCCCTCTAAGTATCAATGTGGGGCTGGCATCAGACACTGCTCAATTTAATGTGGACAAATTACAACATAACTAGTAGGTTTTACCTCCTAAAAATTCAAAGACCATCAATTCAAATCTGATTAAGGGATCCCACCCATACTGCTGACTAATTCAAATACCACTAATACAAAACTGTTTATCAAATCCAGTCCTGGATCTATAAATACAAGTGTACGAATTTATAACGTCTTACCTGGAAATGTTGTCAATTTGTTTTATAGGTGCTATTGTAAAAAGCTTCAGTTGTGCCTATTCCTATCCTAATATGTTCGGAGCACAAATAGAATGACAAGCTTTTTATCCACAGACTACATATAGAAATCTGCAGCAGATGCATTAACCCATTGAGCTAATTCACCATTAACAATTGTGACAAAAGATGTTTCTGTCATTATTACAGCTCGAGATACAAAAATTGTTTTAGCAATGATGTCCGTTAACCCTACACGTAATAATAAAGAGCAAAAAAAAGCAGTATATTTTTGTGATTTGAAATGCCTGCTGTGACTTTCAATTAAAAAAAAATTGCAAAAAATTGCATATGGTGGGCAAAAGCATCATCAAAAACATTGGTGGTGGGTGACAAGATCGTCCTAAATAAACTCGCCTTCTATGGGACGTAATGGGACAGACCGGCAGCGCTATGAAGTTAAGAGCTTTCAACAGTTCCTGGGAAAGTGAACATCTTTTGAGGGAGCACCTCCTGCCCTGCCCTGTTGCCACACTAACCACAATCCTACGAAAATATTTTGGTTCCTGATGCAATATGCAATTTTTCTTAATCACGCGAATGACAATTGGGCCCAAGCCATGGTCGCCAACGCACAAGGCAATGTTATTCTAAGCGTCAACAGCAAACGGGCAAGGCCGGTGTCAGAAATACTAGCTGCAAAGAGAGAACGAAAATACAGGGGCCACAAACTGCCAAAAGCTGGCAGGACATTTCCCGTTTTAATCAATATTCTCATTTTAAAAATAAATGAGAATATTGATTAAAACGGGAAATGTCCTTAATTTCTCACTAACCGAGTGGAGTGGTGTAGGCACATGGCAGGTAGCGGATTGCTGCAAAATGAGGCCATGGAACAAAAGGATTTGCGGTATAGTAGAATCACGGGAAAAGCAGGGGGAGCCTGGTATCCTTTGAAAGTGGTCGGACGAGTGAACTGCCCAACCAACCACTTCGCAAAAAACCAAAATAAAACACTCCCTACCGCCAAAAGCTCAAAGTAAACCACCCCTCCCTCCAAAAGCCCAAAATAAAACACCCCTCCCTCCAAAAGTAAAAAAACCACTAGAATAAAATTTTAAATAA
Source organism: Calotriton arnoldi (assembly GCA_963921515.1). Lineage (NCBI taxonomy): Eukaryota > Metazoa > Chordata > Amphibia > Caudata > Salamandridae > Calotriton > Calotriton arnoldi. Next base: position 1,305,736 of record CAWUFW010000896.1, read on the forward strand.
ATACTACTTACCCCACGGCGGCATGTCCTCCATCCTCCTCAGTGTTCCACTTCTGAATCTGCAGTCGAGTTCCCTAGCCAATCCAGTCACTGCTCTCATTCTGTTAATCAGCATGAGAGAAGCGCCTGGATTGGATGGAGCGGGACACTCTTTCAGGCCCTGTAGGCCTGTGCTTGGTCTCCACCCAGCTGTCTAAGACAGCTGAGTGGAGCACTTCAAAGTGCACGTCACTTTCGATGGCACAAGACTGGTGGCCAAAGTGACATGCACACTTTGAAGTATCCAGCCAGCCACTGCTCATGTCCTCTGCAATCGGCAGCAGAGGACGTGCCCGTTTGTCTCTGGGCTCGGGGTCGGCTGACTGCTGCAGTGTGCACGTCAGAAAAATAAAATGGCAATGAAATCTTTTCATTGCCTTTTTATTTTACCTGCACAGCTGGCAGCAGGTGGGGGCTATGCTCCCCCCTCTTCTTGCAGAAACCGCTGATGGCTAAACGCTATACAAAAAGTGTACCAATGGGCTGTTAAAGGGACTAAGCAAGCCCTCCTACGTTACATTAATCACCGACACAGGGGGAGAATTTAACAAGTGCTCCTGCACAGAACTGTCCACAAAACTTGTTCAACACAGAAATAAACAAGTAATGTTTCCTTTGCAAGCACCACGTTCACAAGAAGTACATGACAATTTAGAATGAAAAACTAGCACAAAATTAAAAAAAATACTTGTACAGAGCCTCCATTCGGAACTCAGGCCAAGATTCTTCTGCCCTAATCTGACCACTGCAATTGGCCTCTTGACATGCTGTCCACTTTTATGTGGTCGGAGGAGGGTGAGGAAGGGAACCATCATTATGCACATTGTGAGAATGACTGCTGCACTGCTGGCATATAGCATCTCCCCATTTCACTAATGTGCAATGTCAAAGTTGTATACATCTTCACAAACGCCATGTTCCTGTCAGACTCTGCGTAATCGATTGATGTTTGAACCACATCAGTGCCTGACTCAGAAACAACCGCTGCAAGGTGTGGGTGATAATTAGTGCTAATCTGACAACCTACAAGGACTCAGGGGCTCATTTACAACTTTTTGGCATAGGGCAGCGCCACAAGCCTTCCTGCTGCGCTGCCCAACATCAAAAGAAAAGGGCTGAATGTGCTGTATCTATAAGATACAGCGCATTCCTGTCCTCTTATACTATGCTGGTGCTCAAATGGTTGCCTTGCGCTAATGCAGGCACACTTGAATCATGGTGCAAGGGTGTTTACTTTATAGAGATGATTGTTTTTGTGCAGGAAGGGACACCTTCCTGCACAAAAACAATCAATGGAGGTGATTTCCTCTTTCCATGTATGCTGCTGAATGCAGCACACATGTAAAGAGGAAGAAACGAGGAGAAATAATGTTATTTTTCTTTGTTGTGCCTCCCCTAGGCCTCCCCAGGGGAGGTGTAGGCTTTTGACACATTCTTAGGTTTACAGCTTGCTGTAAATCTGGGAATGTGTCAAATTCCATGGGTGTTACATGGAAACACCCACCGTAATGCCCATGACGCGTCTCCCCATTGTAGTGTGAGGCAACACAGCGACTTGCGCTGCATTGCCTCACTCCATATTTACAAGGCCATGAAAATCCATGCAGGGTGGCTTTACGCGGCCTTGTAGGAATGGTTGAGCCCTGTGCACCATTGGAACGTCACAAAATGTGACGCTTCTGCGGGGCACACAGCTTGTAATTAAGCCACTCAGTCTTTATGAAAATAGTTTCTAGTGTTCTGGTAGGTTGTAATTTCCACTTGTTACATTATCACCAGCCCCCCCTCTGTTTCAACCTGTAGTCAAATGCCAGCCGGTCCCAAACTCCAATTCCCACACTCATTTCATATTTTAAATTCCAGAAGCCACACAGTCCCTGTCTTTCCTCACCCACCAAAATATCCCAGAGGGAATGCAAAGTGCTTTCATTTGTGCCCCCGCTAATTGGGTGTGACCTGAAGTGAGCATAGGATGCTACCCAGCATACTTAAGTATGGATTTCCGGGTTTTGGTTGCGTCAACTTATAGTTGTGGCATCCGAAGGATCAAGCAAAATAAAGACACTTTCAATCATCATAATATGACAAATTAATTTTTTCCTGAAAATAAATATCACCCATCGAGAAGGACCAAAAGCCTCAATCCCTTACTTTGAAGTAGGGGAGGGTGGTGAACTCCATTTTTCCGGTGGAGTTCACAGAGCTTTTGACCCTCTGCTCCGCTTGGAGCACGGAGTTTGGCAAAAAAAAAATCTGCTAACCACTGCCAGAGCAGAGTTCAGTTTATGGATCATCCCGACTCCCCTCCCAAGTCTTCACTCTTCATGGTCCGGCTCTTTCAGGCTTCACAGGCTTCTAACTCATGAAAGGGGTCTACCAGAAAAAGGGCAACTTCCGCTAAGATCATCCTTATGTCCCTGCCCTACATTGCTTCTGATCGGCGCTGCTGAGGGGAGCACCTTTATTTTTATTTTTGGAGTTTTATATAGCGCTTACACGACCCGAGGGGTATCAGAGCACTTTACAACAGCATGCATGTATAGAAGCATAAACATTAGAGTACAGTGACTAACATCTAGAGTACTGGAGATACATAGTTCGAGGTTATTGACCAGAGGCATAAAGATGACGCTTGAGGAGAAATTCTTTGAAGTTGCCCGGAGAAGGGCAACTTCCACTTAGAGCTGCTTCCCTCAGTACTGGCATTTATTTCTAACAGCTGGGCTTTAGGTTCACCTCAACCAGGACATCATGCAGGCAGGCAACGGGAACAGTCACATCTGTTTGTAGTGGCTGAGAGCCCTAGAGACTCAGCCGATAAAGGAATTACCCATAGAGGGACGGGTGCAAGAGAGATGGGGGAGCCCCGAGAACTCTGTGGGAACTACTTTTGCCTTGTGGAAAGTAGGAGGGCAAGGCCCCAGGCTTTGAAGGAGGAGAGACGAGCCCCCGGCATCTCCGCCACTGAAAGGAATAACGGGTCCGAGGGCATGGCGAGGAACAATTCCAGCTAAATGGACAAATGCTTGGAACAGCAGCCAATGTACCTCCTGTACACCTACGACCACCCCAATAGCTGCAAACAAAGTAGGGCGAGGTCACTGTGCGGCACATGCCCTTGGTGGGGGTGGCCGGAGGCCAAAGATCAAGCAGCAGGCCTCATGGCTGCATGTCTGGTGCCCCATAGACCGACGTCTAGCCACTAAAGGTTCAACGAGTGATGGTAGTGATGGAACGGTCGATACGCCTAGAAGTACCAATGTTGTGCGCGCTACATACATGCTTTGCCGCAGGCCCCATCACCCTTGCCTTGTTGCTTCCTGCCTGTGTTTGGCTCAGGGAGCGGCTGTGTCTTTCAGTGCCTTTATTCCAGAGCACTGATAGCTCGAACCCTTTTTCTTCCGGCCTCGGGGATTGATCTGGTGCGTCGTGAGAGAGAAGTGTGAAAAACTACTGTTTTTTGTTGCTAACGATGTACATAACTGCGACCCATATGTGTAGGCATCAGTATATTCATTTATGGAGTATAGTTAATTTTTGGTGTTTGATTTTTTGTCCTCCTGGTCTGCAAAGAGTGTAGTCACAGGGGTGGCTGCCAAATTGCCTATAATGAGCATGGGGCGGGGCTTCAGAAGCTCCTTGCTTGTGCCGAGCACCATAAATGCTTCAGAAAACTTCCAGTTTTTATTCTGCCGAGCTAAAAATGTAAGCCAGCAGTGATGGTTGTACAAGCTGCATAAAAGGAGCAGAACCCCCCCCCCCCATTAGGCATTGCTGTTGCTCGTGTGAAAAATCTGACGGGATTCTGCTGGCCGTGGAACTCCGCGGAGCCCCTCAGAGTTTTTAGCTAACTCAGTGATTTCGGTCAACCCCTTCTTTGAAGGCCAGCACTTTATCCATTAAATCATAATTGCTGTAAAGGCAAAAGATTACACGAGGGTCTACACTGTTAGTGCCACTTTGACAATTTCAGGTTAGGGAGGTATGCCTCTAGCTATCAGAACAAGCCATTTTGTCTTTGCTTTGACCATGTTAACAATAAAGATGTCTTTACTTATGTACCTCACTGTTGGAAAGTGGATTATTAGTAGGGGCAAATATATATCTGCCTCTGGCAATAAGGCCACTAACACAGTATAGGGCTCAGAATAGGTGTTAGAAAAGTATTCCTATGCTCAACCCTTGGTAGCTTGGCTGCGACCAGGCAGGCTTAACTTCAAAGACCGGTATGTGAAACATTTAAAAATACCAATTCAGTAAATAATTAAGACACAACACAAAATAAAAATCCAACACCAATTCATAAAAATAGGAAATATTTTTATATTTTAAATGACACCAAAACAAAATAAAACCACTGTAGGGAACCAGAGAAATGAATTTTTAAAGATTAGTCACTTTCGAGTGCTTAGAAATCAACCTTTTGGTCATTTCGTTGCCTCTGACAGGGACACATTCACATTTAGCAATTGTTCTGCAGGATCTCTCACCAGTCTTGTGCAGCCCCCTCCAGCAGGCTGGGTCCTGTTAGAACTCCTTCCTGAAGTTCTTCTTGTGGGTCCCAAAGTATCCAACACACAATCCAAGGTTCTGGAATCTCCAAGAGGGTCCTTGAAAGTGTGAGACTTCAATTCCCACAATCCACTTGGACAAAACCCTTACAAATCCACTGGTAGTACTCCAGGCTGGGGATTCTTTGTGGTGATGGTCCAGGTGAGCTCTGTTAACCTGTAGCTTGCAGGGAGTCCACTCTTTAGTCCTTTTGAAGCAGGTTTGATCCACAGGGCTGTAGTTTCAGATGGTGCAAAAGGCGCAATCTTCAAAGTGCAGGCCTTTGGAAATGCACATCAAACTCTTCAGCGTAGACCCTTCTGATTCTCTTAAGTTTCAAGCAGCAGATCTGAAAGGCACCGCCCCTCTCAGATACTTATTCAGTGTTCTCTGGGGTCAAGCAGGAGGGAACTCCTGTCCAATGAGGTGCAGGGCCCACCCCATAGCATGACCACTTCCTCCAAAGTGTGGCAAAATGCTAACCCAGAAACCACTATTCTTCCAAAATTCAATATGTCCGAATTTTCAGCAGGGAGAGAAGAGCTGGCTAAATACACCCCTAGGATGGCTAATCTCCAAAGTCTCTCCCCCTTGCATCTGCTCATTCCTTTCTTAAGCCTAGCATCTGCCTTGGGTCAAAAAGGAGAGTTGTAAATGAAACTGATGTCTTTAGCTTTTCTCCCCCTTCCCTTGAAGAGCACTATTTACTGCCCCTCCCCCTGGCTCTGGCATTCCTTTTTTTAAGTTTCAAAAAGATAAGTTTATTGAGTACAAATGAATAAACATCACTACATCATGTATATCAACATCAAAAATTACATATAGAATAATATCAATAATAATGCAAGGGCTGAGTTTAAAAAAATCATACTTATGGCAGGAAATAAAAAGAAAGAGGCGAGACTTAAAGCATCAATAGGTATAAAGCTAGAATGAGTGTAGCTAAGGAAAATATGGCAAATAATGGTAGTCACAATATAACAAAATTCAAGGAGGCTGAGCAACTTCTTGTATATAGGGAATGGGAGCAAAAGATTTTTTAGAGCTATCATCTAAAAATTGCGTAATGGGAGACCATAATTGTAAGCGTTTTTTGGCAAGAGACATAGGAAATACAAAGGTTGTATCAAGTCTATGGTTATGACAAACAGAGTACCACCAAGCTAAGTATGAGAGTTTGGATGCGTCTTTCCAGTTTTTCGTTATCTATTGAAAAGCAGCTGCCAATAACAAGTCAATGATTTGTGTTTGTGCATTCTTTGTATTCCAACCGGTGGAAAGGCTACCAAGAAAGATGTTGGTAGGTGAAAGGGGGACTTTGGCGTGAAATATGGTATTAATTTGTGACCAGACTTATTTCCAAAAGTGAAATACATGTGGACAGGTAAATAGTAAATGCTTTAAATCGGCATGCGCTAGGGAACACGACCAACAAGTGTCAGGAATTTCAGCATGCATTTTATGTAATGAATTCGGTGTTAGGAGAAGTCTATTATATGTGAAGAAAAGAGTTTGTGTAGCGTTTGCCGCTCTGGATGATTTCCTAATTTTCATCCAGATCCTATTCCATAGGGAAATAGACCATTGTGTGTCCAGGTCAAATTCCCAGGAAAGCTCTGTTTTTGTTTTGTCTCTCTCAATGGAAGGTTGTGATAAGCGAGAATAAATAGTAGAGGCTTTTGGTGCAATTCGAAGTAAGTTATACCATGTAGAATCTGGTAAAGGAGAAGAAGAAACTAGGGAATTAAAATGAGAATAAGACTCCAATATTACAGTGCGTAGGATTACAAATTTGTGTTGAAATGAGGGAGGCAACTGAAAAAGAGAACATGCATTTGAAAATGTGATAAAGGTACCTTTATCAAACAGTTGATGTACCCATATTATGCCTCTACCGCTCCATGTTTTCCAATAAATAGGTTTATTATGGATACATATGAATTTATTATGCCATATAGCGGAAGTCAGAAATGTATCAACATCATATGGGGCGGATTGGAGGAGAGTGTTCAAAATTTTACATGAATGATTGATAATTGGTGTGGAAAGTTTTTGTGGTTTACATGTAAAAGACAGATACTCCTGAAAAGAAAAGGGGGAAATAAAAGATCTCTCCAGATCAATCCATAACGGAGAATCTAGAGATGAGTTAGACATCCATTTGGATAGCTGTCTTAATAGAAAGGCTTTGTGATATTTAGGGAAGTCAGGGAAGTTGACACCTCCTTCCGATTTTGGGCATGACAATTTTTGTAGTGGCATTCTAGGTTTTTTGTTAAGCCACAAAAAAGATATGAGGATGGAGTTAATTTTATGAAAGAATCTTGTTGGTATGGGCATTGGGATATTAGAAATAATATAGAGGACAATAGGAGTCAACATCATTTTGATGGTATCAAGGCGGCCCCACCATGAAAGGTATAGGGGGTGCCATTTAGTTGTAAGGGTAGTCAGCTTCTCTATACACTTGTCAAAATTTAGGGATATTGACATTTTATTAGATGAAGTGAACAACAAACCAAGATATTTAATGTGTTGTGGATTCCAGGTAAAGTTAGAGATCAAAAAGTCATCCTTAAATGTGTATTTGGTTAGGGGCAATATTTCACATTTCTCATTATTTAATCTATAGCCAGAAACCAATGTATAGGAATGAACCTCTTTCAAAAAGGCCGGGAGGGTGAGGTGAGGCTGAGAAAGGAACATAAGTACATCATCTGCATAGGCTGCTAATTTAATGTGTTGAGTATTTGAAATGAAGCCAGTAATAGATTGGTTTTGTCTTATTCTAGATAAGAAGGGTTCTAAAGCTAGGTTAAAAAGGAATGGAAATAAAGGACAGCCTTGCCTCACTCCTCTACGAAGAGTAAAGTAAGGAGATGTGAGACCATTAGCGAAGATCGCAGCTTTGGGGTCTGAATAAAGCAACGAAATCAAAGAAGTAATTTTCAAGCCAAAACCAAACCATGGCAGGTATGAAAAATGAAAGGCCAATACACTCTATCAAAAGCCTTTTCTGCGTCTAGGGCAATAGCAGCAAGAGGCTCTGTGTATTGTGACGATTTGGATATAATATCAAAAAACAAACGAGTGTTGTCTGTAATAGAACGTCCTTTAACAAAGCCTGTTTGTTCTTTACCCAATAAGTGAGGAAGATGTGATTCAATTTGGAGGGCCACATTTTTAGAAATAATTTTGTAATCTATATTAACTAGGGAAATGGGTCTGTAGTTTTTACAATAACATAAATCTTTGCCTTCTTTTGGAATAAGACATATCAAGGCCTCTAAAAAGGTTCCTGAGGAGTTACCCGAGTCAGTGAAAGAGGAAATGAGATTATGTAATCGTGGAAGAAGTATTTGGGCAAAATGCAAGAAGAATTCAACGGTGAAACCATCTGGACCTGGGGCTTTATCCTTCTTAAGGGGTTTGAGTGCATTAAACATTTCTGTCTGCGTGATATAAATTTCCAGGAGATCCAAATTTGTTAGAGGGTTTGTGTGTTTTGGAATAGAGGAAAGATAAAGAGAAATGTCCATATCTGTGGGCGGGTTCTCTGGTGTATACAGTCTCTCATAGAATTGAACAAATTCTTGTAAAATATCAACATCTTTATGTTTTGGTGTGTTATTATCGTCTATTATAGATTCAATATGAAGCTTATTCTGTTTGGTCTTAAGGTAATTAGCTAATAATTTGCCTGATTTGTTTTGTCCTCCATAGAATTTCATGCTGGTCTTCAGTGAATATAAAGAAGCACTTTCAGTAGTATCTTTGTTGAATTTAATCTTGGCATTTATAAGATCTGCAAGGCACTCTTTCGATTTAGAAGTGTAATAGGAATGCTCTAATTTCTTCATCTTAGATAGGAGTTCCACGTTCAATAACCAGGCTACCTTTCTCTTATTGGATACGTATCTGATGATAAAATCACGTGCAGAAGATTTGAAAGCATCCCAGACTATATGAAAGGGAATGTTGTCGGTATTGTTAATTAGAAAATATTCATGAACAAATGATATGAAAGAAGCATTAAAATTAGGGTCTAAAAGCAGGGAGTTGTTGAAACGCCATCTTCTGGGATAATCAGATTGAGGTAAAATATCTAGCTGAATTGAGACAGGGGTGTGATCGGAGATGAGTATAGGACCTATATCCGCTGAAAGCAAAGATTGGGAAACGTTGTGTGATATAAAAATGTAATTAATTCTTGACTGGGTTTGGTGAGGTGAAGAATAAAAGGTATATTCCTGTGCAGCCGGATTACAAAGTCTCCATGCGTCTGTTAGGCTTCGTTGCTTTACAGTTTGTATGAAGGCTTTATGTGCTTTGTTTGGGATGAAGGAGACCCTGGATTTTCAGTCGAGGAAAGGATCAACTATCTGATTGCAATCGCCATCAAGAATAACATTTTTTGCAGGGTTCTGTGCGATCAGTCGTGAGATTTGGGACCAAAAGGAAGCGTCCCCACTGGTGGGGGCATACACATTGAATAAAGAAATCGGAGCTCTCCCGATCAATAAATTAGTGAAAAACCATCTACCTTCCTCATCCGCATCCTGTGAAAGAAGCTTAGCATGCAATGCTTCATGACATATAGTTATGACTCCATTTCTTTTGCCATCACCAGGTGAGAAGAAAACTTCACCAACCCAATTTTTCTTAAGTTTTAAAGATTCAGCTTTCGTAAGATGCGTTTCTTGCAGCAAAACAATACGAGCATCTAATTTAGATAAGTATGATAGTACTCGCTGTCTCTTGATGGGAGAGTTTAAGCCTTTGACATTCCACGTGACAATTTTTAAAGCCATAAAATAAGAAAACAGAATAAATGATAGAATGAACCAGCCTTAATGCAAAAATTGTTATGAGAAACATGTGATACAAATACGTATACAATGACATTGAAACTCAAAAGATTAAGATAAGGGGAAAGAGAAGAAAGAGAGATACATCGTAGGAAATAAAGATGAATACAGTAAGAGGGGGTAGAAATGGGAAACAATGAAGATTTAGAGAAAGATAGAGTCAGTATGAAAAGAACTAAAGAAAAAAAGAGTATCGTACCTACATATATTCCAAGACATATGAAAGGTGGGGGGAGATGAGGCCACATGGAACAATGACGCGTCCGGACTCCATGAGGGAAGGCGGGGAGGAACGCAGAACTAACGACAGGTATAACAAATGGATCGTACAACAAGGAGACGTAACCTGTAAGGAAAGAGATGAGTTTAATATCATTCAAAGGAACTTAATAAACAGTGACATCAACTATTTTTATAGTAGTTAACAAGTGTTAAACACTTAAGGTATAACAGAAACTGAAACATCTACTTATTATGTGATGAGGAGGTATCCATAGATTCTGCGTTACATGAGTTGCCTGGAATCCCTCATTTGCCGGTATCTGAGGTGTCTCATGTTGCACTTGCACGTGAATTCTTCATTCGTCCGTAATTTAAGATGGCGGACGTCGAAGTGACGAAACCGCTCCGATGCGCTCTGCAGGGTGTCGTGCAGTCAAAGATTCACCGCGTCTCGGACTTCTCCGCTAGCGAAGTCTATACAGTCATTTTGGGGCACTTACAGGCAGTTAGTAAATCGTCAGGAGCGCTCCTCTGGCCGCCGTCCCGGGAGCGTCAGGGAAAAGCCGCCATCTTCCTTGGGCGCTAGCCACGCCCCCTGGCTCTGGCATTCCTATGTCCAGCAATCCCTCCTAACCCCAGGGGTCATTTATCACCAATTCAAAGCAGCCAGGCTCACCTTATCTCTGACCAATCAGGGCAGAGCAGTACAGGGTTGAATTTTGGATTACAGACAAAAAAAGTCTTATAACTTCTTGTCTGTACATTTTCGAATCAAATCAACAATACCATATTCTTGGAGTTATCATTACCATTCTACTGAGTCCTTTAATCCTAGTTTTATGGCTTTCCTTTCTCCAGTTATTAAATAATAACCTTTTCCAATGTTAACCTGTGGGCTGGGGATCTGCAATGGAAAAATGAACTGGACAATTTCTCCAATACCAGGGCATATAAAACAGGTTTTATATGGACCCTGCTTATACCTACAGGAACCCCCCCCCCCCACCCCTGGGACACCTAGGAAAGACTTTAGGGGTTCTAAATATATCAAAATATTGCATATCCTCATTTCACAGTGCTCCTAGCACAAAAGTCGATTTTGGGAAGCACTTTACTACAATATGGGGATTGAAATGTGCAATGTCACTAACCCCAGGGCATTTAAAAACCTTTTTATAAGGATTCTCCTTATAAGTACCTGACCCCCACCCCTGGAACACCTAGGGGAGACCCTGGGGGTACCTACCATACCCAAACATTGTAGTTTATTCATTTGTAAGTGCCCCAAACACAAAAGTCGAGTTTGGGCACAATTTGCATTTTAAAAGCAGTCCTGCAACACAGGGCTGATTTTAAACTGACCTCAAGCTCCAGCAGTGCACCCATGCAAGTGCAGAAAAGGCTGCTGGCCTCTAAACTGCCATGCGCTATTCTATACTAGGGGCTTAAAGGTAGTTTCAATCCCCCTGCCATATATGTACTAGGGCCTTATAGAGGAGGCCATTGCAATCACAGGTGTATCCTAACCCATAGTGTACCCTAGTGTTTGTAGGTGTTTTCACTGTATTCTACATGTGTCTTCAGCATAGCACTGGCCCTGGGCCTGGTTAGGCAGAGCCCAGGGTCAGTCAGAGTCAGTTACCACCAGTACCAGTCAGCAAAACTTTGCGGGGTGCCCAGGGCACAGGATGACTTTGCAACACTCACTTGAACAAATGTCTAAATGTCTAGAGATGGCAAGGAGATTCCTGTGACTATCTGCTTGCAGTGTAGCTGCTAATGTTTAGCTGGTTGGCCGAAAAAGTCAATGTCTAACATGCTGCTTTTCCAGTCAGTGTTCACAAACACAATAATGTGTTGCAATGTAATTTATTTTACATACTATGGCCCAGATTGTCAAACTTTCACGTAACGCAACACAATGCAGCAAGATAACTTGCTGCGCTGTGTGAAATGGAGAGGGCAGGAGTGCACAATATTTACCATTATATAAGCACATTCCTGTTCTCTCCTTGCGCTGGTGCACAATGTGCTGCCTTGCACAAATGCAGCCTGCATTGCGACCAGGACAGTGCGCATGACTGATTTGTGCGGCCTGAGCGGGCGACCAAACAGTCACTGTGCACTTGAGTGGGTTTGCCAATCCGCCCATGCCCTGCTCCGTGCTTGGAGCAGTCCTACCCACCCTCCCACCTGCAAAGGAAACATAGCACGATTACATCAGTAAACTATCATCATGTGATGGTTGTTCCTCTTCTGCACTGCTTGAAAGCAGTGGGGCAACGCTCTTCCGCCATAGCGGATGAGCCGCCACTGGGGGTGCGTCATCTACATGTGCTAGGCCTGGGCGACTCGACCCCCGGGCCTCCTGCGCTACGCGGCCCACCTTCTCCTTACCTGGACATTGACACCGTGGCGCAATCCGCTGCACTCTCCCCAAATCTGTGACTCAGCCAGCAGGAGCCTCAGCCAGGTGTGATTTCACAAGTCTGGGTACAGCAGTCACAACCAAGTCTGCTGGTGAGCCTCCTGATGCAGCAGGGCCCCCTTAGGCGTGAAGTTGCAGCGCTCCCGCCACACAAGTTCGGCGCAGCTCAGGGGCCTCACCCTCCACAGCATCCGGCCAGCCCAACATCATCCGGCCTGTGATGCAGAGAGGTGGCACCCACCGTTGGTAATCCCCTACGTGCACCCCGGTGTAGTGGTGGATCGTAGTATGCGATGCAGACCTCCCTACGTTAATGCGCAGGAGCGCCTCTACCATTAACAGCTCCAAGAGGCGCAAGGCGGTCTTCTCACACAGGTCAGCAACATGTCTCCATGCGACCTGCCAGACTTCACCACCAGGTACGGGCGATCGTCGCTCATCAATGTCTACCACCACGGCTCATCGACTCCACAGCTCCTCCGCATCCCACTCCAGGCTCCAGACGCAGGTCCAGCGAGGCATCCAGGCTCCAGACGCAGGTCCAGTGAGGCATCCAGGCTCCAGACGCAGGTCCAGCGAGGCATCCAGGCTCTCATCCTGGATGTTGGGTGGCTTGCAGGGGTTGTTGATGTGTGCTGCCCTTGGCCCTGGCTGCTACATTCTGCATTTAGTTTTGTTTTTATGCCTATTTTCTATTGGAGGTTGCAGATAGGCTATTTTTTGCATCAGAGGCAAAAGAAACTCACGTTGGGCTGACTAACGTGTGTTTTTTTGCCGCTAATGGGCCTATCAGTAGTGTTCGCCCGCTAATGCCGGAATTCCTATCGCCATCGCGCTAATGTTAGCGGCAGTTTTCACCGCTGATCCCTGATACTATCGCCATGTAGCGATGGCTTGTAAATACGCCGCTAACATGGCGATAGTTTTCAGCTGTAAGTGGCGATAAAAAAACTGCTGCTAACTAGCGTTAGCGATAGTTATCGCCAGTCCTTGTACATATGCCCCATAGTTTTATCTTGGGCTCTATTTGCTTACACTGTACATTTGCCATGCATGAATTACCTGTGCCCAATACCGCTGGATATACACACAGTTCCAAATGGTATGTATAAAGTTCCCTTCCTGGTTGCACCCACGGTTACGGTACGAGAACAGTGTTTGCCAAATATACTCTATGTAATATTTTTAGTTGCACCAGTCGAAGCTTTGATGAGATTGCGACCTCCCTAGGGGACGACAGAGCTTCTTGCCATTCCTCATCCTCCATTTCCATTGTGTCTTTTTACCAGTGATTTCGAAGTTGCGAAAGGGGGTCAGGCATATTATTTATTAACTTCCTATACACCAGTGAGATTGCTTTCCTGGGCATATACTCGTCTAGAATCCTATCTTCAAGTGGGGAGGACTCAGGAAGCTGTTGACCCCGCGGGATGGCTGCTTGTAGTGCGTGTTGGATCTGCAGATATCTGAACTTTTCTGTCTCGGCCATATCATATTCTCTCTGCAGCTGAGCAAATGGAATTACCTCCCCCTTTCCCCATAGGTCGCCCACATGAGAGATGCCAATCAAGTCCCAAGCCGTGAATCCCTTGGATTTTCTCAAGTTGCCTAATTTTTCTGTATCCCACAAAGGGGTTGTCTGTGTTATTTTCCCCTCCCATCCCATGCTCTTATTTACAGCGTGCCATATTTGAACTGCATGTTTGGTCGGGCCCGTTAAGTTTAGTTTTGCAGAGTTTGTGTATAGTACCCGGGTGTAGTGTCCCTCAGGGAGGAGCCATCTATCCATCCTATAGCCGGGATTGTCATTAGTTCTGTACATGCAGTGGTTGATTGCTGTCAACTGCGCCGCCCAATAATATTTTTTGATGTCTGGGAGCCCTATGTCACCATCGTACCACCCTCTCGTCAACTTTCGTGTCGCTATCCGCGGTGGTTTCCCTTCCCATAGCAGTTCCCTCTGCGCGTTCTCAACACTTTTAAAGTATTCTGCATGTACTGGACTCGGAGAGTTCTGCAGTATGTATAGGAATCACGGCAATGCCATCATTTTAAATAATGCAGCTCGTCCTAGTAAAGACAATGGGAGGGATCTCCAATGCTGAACATTGCGTATGAGTTTCAACAATGGGGGGAGGAGATTGCGCTCATAATAGAGAGCTGGATCTCTGGTAAAGAAGATACCCAGATATTTAAACCCTTCTTTTGCCTCCTGTATCTCGTATCCTCTGGGCAGAACCGGAAAGTCTCCCCATAAGACATAAATGGCCGATTTCGACCAGTTTATCCGATAACCAGAATATTTGCCAAAGTTCTTAAAGATATGTAGCACTCTATTGATGGAGGCTCTTGGTGACACCAGGTATAGTAATATATCGTCTGCGTACAGGGATATCCGGTCCTCCCAATCCTCTGCCCACCGCAGTCCCCTCATGACTGGGTCTTTCCTTATCCACAGCGCCAGGGGCTCAAGCAGTAGGGTAAAGAGCAGTGGGCAGAGAGGACAGCCCTGTCTGGTTCCCTTCTCAAGCTTAAACGTCCTTGACTTTCTGTTATTTACCACTACCTGAGCCAACGGCTTATTGTACAGGAGTCTCACCCAGCCAATAAAGTTAGGGCCGAAGCCCAATTTTTTAAGGACCGCCAGCATATAGGGCCACTCGATCATATCGAAAGCCATAGTGGCATCCAAGGACATTACTACTGCTTCCTCCCTCAGGCTCTCTATTCGGCCCATAACTCCATGTAAACTAGGCCTGGGCAGTGAACTTCGCTCCGTTCGCGGAGTTTGTGGAATTTTCTGCACTCCGCACTCCGCGGAGCTCACGGAGTGCAGAAAACTCGCGATGTGCAGCAGAGTATTTTCCCCGCTCGCAATCGCCACCGGTAAGTTTGCGATCGCGAACTGTAAGTTCGCGAGCTGCCGCTCGGGTAGAATTTCTACCCGAGCGGCAGGAATACCAGCACAAACTGCAGTTCGCACTGTACTCCGCTACTCGCGGAACTTCGCAGAGTTCCGCGTAGCAAAACTCCGCGAACTACGCCCAGGCCTTGTAAACGCCGGAGATTGAGCGAGGTGTTTCTTGACGGCATAAAGCCGGATTGATCCGGATTTACGAGTTTTGTGATTACCTCTAGGAGACGGGTAGCGAATAGTTTGGCTACGATTTTAGCTTCCGCATTTAACAGTCATATCGGTCTATATGAGGAGCATCTGTCTCTGGGCCTACCACTTTTATGGATAACTACTATCGTGGCCAGTCTCTGGTCCTCCGGGAGCGTCCCCCGGTCCAGACTCTCTAGGAACATATCGGTGAGATGTGGTGCTATCGTACTGGGCGCTAGTTTATATAATTCAATGGGTAGCCCGTTGGGACCCATCGCCTTTCTGGATTGTAGCTCACGAATCGCCCGTTCGATCTCAGTAGGTGGAAGTGCCTCATCGAATCTAGAGGAGTCCGCTCCAGAGAGAACAGGGAGGGCCATATCCGCCAGCAGGGCATTAGCGTCCTCTTCTGTGGACGTGGTATGTGACATGTATATGTTATGGAAATAATCGGCAAACCCTTGCGCTATTTCTTGCGGTTCCGTCAGGTGTTCTCCCTTCTCCGTCATCAGCTCAACCACTAGTCTATTGGCTTGTTCCCTTCTGTCCAACCATGCCAATAGTTTGCCAGTTTTATCCCCTATGTCATATATTCTACTCTGTGTGGCCATATAGTGCCCACGGGCTGCTTCTGTGGCCAGGTCTTTGTATTCTTTGGTCTTAATTTCCAGCATATGCTTAACTGTCGTCTCGTCCTCTCCTCCCAGCCTCCCCTCTAGTTGAAGCATTGCCTCCTCCAGCTCTACCAGCTCTACCGGCCTTCTCCTTGGGTACCCCTGCTATCTGGGAGCGTGCGTGACCCCGGATCACCGTTTACAGGCTTCCCACAACGTTTGTGTCGACTCCACCGTCCCCTCGTTTTCACGAAAGAACAAATTCTGTTTCTTTAATTATTGTGGTTTTGATTTTATGATTTTTGAGAAACCAGGGATTTATCGGTGCCATCCTTCCCACCTGTCGCTCTCCAGTCTCCACTAGGGCCCACAGCAGGGAGTGATCGGATATGCCTCTTGCCATTTGCCATACCTCCCTAACTAGGCTCATCTGTGCCGCTGGCACAATTATATAGTCTAGCCTAGATAAAGATCGATGAGCTCCGGAATGAAACGTGAACTGGTAGCTTGTCGGATGAAGAGTTCGCCATGTGCTTACCAATCCCATTACCTCCATAAAGTCTCGGATTTGTTTTCTCGAAGCTGGGGCCTCCCTTGGTGGGTGACAATCTAATTGCCCGGAAACTATTGAATTAAAGTCTCCTCCCACTAATAATAGTCCATTAGGGAGAGTCAGTAACAGGTCTCCCAAATTTCGAAATACCGCCAGCTGCAGGCCCGAGGGCACATACATGGAAAGTAGTGTTAACGGTTGACCCTCCCACGTACCCGATAGTGCGATGTACCTGCCCAGATTGTCTGCCCACTTGCAGTCAATCAAAAGTGGAAAGGTCTTCTTGATCAGAATGCCAACTCCTCTAGAGCCGGTCGTAAACGCCGAATGTGCCTCAAGCTTATACCCCCATCTAGTGAGGGCCCCACACGCATTTCCCATCAGGTGTGTCTCTTGGAGGAGCACTACATCTGGTGAGTGCCTTTTTATGAACTGGAGTACAATCCCCCTTTTTAGTTTGTCCCCCAAGCCGTTCACATTCCACGACAGAAGCTTAATGCTTTGTTTCCCCATCCAGTCTATCAATCTCTGTGTCTATACGACCCAGTCTAACAAATGACGCTATCCGCGCTTGCTTTCTTCTCGCATATGCGAACCTTACGGTGATGTAGCTTGTGGACAACATTCTCAGATATGTAGCTCGAACAGTGCCTCTTGTGTTTATGTCTAATGTGGTAGTGTCAACTAATCTAGATATTAAAACTCAACATAAATGTAATCCCCATCCTCCCTCCCTTCTTCCCTGCAATCTGGGCCTAACAGTGCCCTTGTCCCCAACTATGCAGAGTGCCTGTCGCCCCATATTGAACTCTTAACAAAGAAAACGGGGGGGTGCTATCTCTCCATCTGCACTACTGCTGACTATATGTAACAGAGACAGAAAAGGGGTAGAAAAATAGAGATGAGAAAGAGAGCAGAAGCCCTTCTGAGTTTCATCAGCAATCAATCAACTAGTCACTTTACCCAATGCACCTGACAGGATCAAAAATGACAGTAATTAGGCCTCTTTATCGTCTTCGTGTTGCCGCCTCCAGGGAGTCTCTGCTGAGTCTGATTGTCTGGAAGACCGGTCTTTCCTTTGCTTAGTACCATTGCCATTAGCTACTCTCCAACCATCCAGCCAGTCTTGTGCAAGTTACAGAGTATCGAAAAACCAGACCTTCCCTTCGGCCTCGACTCGTAGTTTCGCAGGAAACAACATAGCATACTTAATCCCTTTTTCTCTGAGTCGAGATTTGATGCCTTGAAAAGATCTTCTTTGTTGTTGCACATTCTTTGTGAAATCGAGGAAAAATGTCACTGTGCTATTATCAATCCTGAGTGGCGCAGCCGTTCGGGCCATCTGTAAAATCACGTCACGGTCCCTAAAGTTAAATAAGCGGGCCAGTATAGGTCGTGGGGGGGCCCCAGGTTTCGGTTTTACACCCGGGACTCGATGCGCCATTTCCACTGAAAAGAAGTTTGAGAGATTTTTGGGTTGAAGGCGCTTCGTGATCAGATCCTCCACAAAGAGATCGGGCGTAAACCCCTCCGCCTGTTCCGGCACTCCTAATATACGAGTGTTGTTCCTTCGTGATCGCCCTTCATAGTCGTCAAGCTTGTTTTCCATCATCTTACTCTTCACTTGCAGGTCTTTCATTTGTTGCTGCATTGTTTTGGACTCCTGGGACAGCTCTGTTGTGACTGTATCTATCGACTTAACCTTCTCACAGATTTTCTGTAGATCTGCTCAAATTAATGTTACTTCAGTAGTTATTGAGTCCATCCGCGCCTCGAGCGATGTATGCACCCCAGTGATGGCATCCATGATATCTTTCAGGGAGGGATCCTCGGCGGATTGACTGGTCGCACCCCTCACCTCGATCTTTCCAGCCCCCTCCGTCTCAGCAATCTTGGAGGAAGCGTATTTGTCCATTTTCGTCTGGTGCGTTGTTTTGGCTCCCTTGTTTCCGGACATTTACTGCTTGTATCACCAATGGGGAGGGAAGGAGGATCGCTCCACCAGACTCCCACTGCGAGACTGCTCTGCCATCCCTAGCGGGTACTGTCCACCGCCTGACCCTGGAGCGCTAAGCACAGATCTCTAAGCAGCCTTTCGGGGTTCTCCCCAGAGTTGCGGCTCAATCTGCCAGTCCACCGCGATTCATTGCGGTGGTAATTCAAACTGTTGTTGGTTAGTGTATAGGTTGCCCCCTCGCAGTTATCTTCATGTGACGAGGGCACCTTTCGCCGGTACATTAATCCGCAAAATTAAGGATGGTGCTGCCAAGTTATTTTGTCTGTGCTCTCGGGCCTTGGTCACTGGGTGTAATTGTTGCTTGATTGAACTTGGTATTTGGAGCTATATCCCATACTGCGCTCTCATATGCTGGCTTACAATAAATCGTGCTGGTTAGTCCGCAATCTGGGCTTTTCCGAAGTGGGTGGGGAGCTCTGGCCCGGCCACACCACTCCCGTGTCTATGACGCACCTGTCGCCCCGCCGGGACCACCAATTATGCACGCGGCCGATCGGAGCTCTTCACAGCCATTGAATCAAGTTATAAGCCTCGGAAGGCAGGGGGGAGCCGCACCTCTTACTTGTTGGCAGCCCGTTGCTGTTACTGCAGGCAGCTGAGGCCAGGTTCTTGAGCCGGTCAGGGCAGCGTCACCGATCTCGCTGCACCCACCAGGACCGTCCTCAGTCACCCCAGGGCCAGTCGGGGCATACCACGAGGTCCGGGTTCTCATCCCGAGTCCTCCTTCAGGCAGACCCGGTGGCTCCCACGCCCTATGCCCCTCTTTAGGCCCGCTCTGACGATTCTGGTATGCGGCAACCTAAACTTCGCAGGCCCGCGTTTCCAAGTTGGGCCTGCTATGTAATCCTAGTTGCGGGTCTGCACGGCGGGCGAAGTGAGCTCCTTGAAGTTTCGGGGTCCCGATCACTTGACCTCAGTCTGCTATGTCCCTTTCTTCCCACTTTGACGGATATTTAGTCGGATAGTTGGCAGTGGGGGATTTCGATCGCAGGAGCTCTGTTACATCGCGTCCGACTCCATTGGCGCTTAGCCACGCCCCCCTGAAATAGCAGTTTAAACTGCACACACAGGCTGTGCAATGGCAGACCTGAGATATGTATAACGGGCTACTGAAGTGGGTGGCACAATCAGTGCTGCAGGCCCAGTAGTTGCATTTAATTTACGGGCCCTGGGCACATGTAGTGCCACTCTATTAGGGACTTATAAGTAAATTAAATATTCCAATTGGATATAAGCCAATGTTACCATGTTTTAGGGAATTAAGACAGGCACTTTAGCACTGGTTAGCAGTTAAAGTTAAAGTGTGCAGAGTCCTAAGGCCAGCAAAAACGAAGTCATCAAAAACAGGTGGTCTGAAGGCACAAAGTTAGGGGCAAATCATGCCAAGGATCCAGGTCTTACAGGTGGCATGGCTAAAAAAGGAGGGGAAAGTTTGAGAAGGATATTTGGGGATTCATATTAGTAACAAAGGTTTGGGGTGAATCAGAAAGAGGAGGGATGGGACAAAGGAAGGATTTTAGTAATATTGTCTTTTAATTATCTTTTAAATACATATATGCACATGAGACTTGGTAAAGTATTATTGGCTGTAGAAAACCCCTCTACATAAATACTCAATGTGCCTAGAAGCAGCAATACTTACATGGTTGGATATACACATTTATTTTGTGGTGAAGTATGCACATTTTTTCATGACATTTCTTATAGTTTTGGTAGAATACATAAACCCCTCTTTAGGTACACCTGTATGTACAAAGAAGCAAAAATTATTATATTGACTTATAGACACATGTTCTTGTGGTTTTATATACTTTTTCCCCTCATATAAATGTGTC
The DNA here is from genome assembly GCA_963921515.1 of Calotriton arnoldi. Lineage (NCBI taxonomy): Eukaryota > Metazoa > Chordata > Amphibia > Caudata > Salamandridae > Calotriton > Calotriton arnoldi. The sequence continues at coordinate 1,325,968 of CAWUFW010000896.1, forward strand.
TGCTTATAACAGGAAGTATAGTTTAATGTACAGTAACACATGTATAACAACAACTTCATCTCTGTGCTGTGAGAAGCATAGTTTGTCATGTCAGAGAATACAGTGTTGTGAGTATAGTTGTCACTACTCTTCTGAAGTTAAGATGGTTGTCAATGGATCTTATGTGTGTGGTTAGTGAATTCCATAGTTTGGTTGCTTGAACAGAGACAGATGTACCACCCATGTTTTTTTTTCTTGAATGTTGGAATAATGAGGCGGGAAGCCACTCTTGAGCATAGGTTCCATTGTTGTATGTATTTGTTGGTTTTCTTTCTGATGAATAGTGGTCCTTCGCCATGTATTGGTTTGTGTGTGATACAAAGCAGCTGAAAGGTGGAACTTCTGGTAACCGGTAACCAGTGTAGGGCCCTCAAGGCAGGGGAGATGTATGATGTTAGCTTTACATGTGGAAGGAGTCTAGTAGCTGTGTTCTGAATTCTCTGTAATCTTCTCATAATTGATAAAGGTGAGCCGTGATACAGGCCATTCTCATAATTCAGTTTAGATAGGACTAGAGAGAGGGTAACTTGAACCTTGTGAGGGAATACTATGTGTGGGACTATGTGTTGCAGTGTTTTAATTGTGAGAAGGCTTTATTTGGCTACCTTATGCACATGTGCATTCAGTGACAGTGTGATGTCCATAGGAATTCTGAGGTTTCTAATTTCCTTAGATATTTTTGGCAGTGGCCCTGGATCATCAGGCCAGACGCATAGAGGTTCATAGGTTTTCTAGTCACCACAGGTGAGTATTTCGGTTTCAGAAGCATTCAATTTAAGGTGGCTCCATGTCATCCATTGGTCAACGGCCTGGAGGCAACTGAAGATTTTTGATGTTCCAATGTCCTTTGGGTTTTCCGAAGTGTCATCTGAGTAGTTATAGCAAGCAAAGTCAAAGAAATTGATCAGATCTGGTAATGGTTTCAAGTAGATGTTGAAAAGCATGGGTGAGATGATTGAGCACCGAGGGACTCCTACATTAATGCTGTATGGTTTAGAAGAGAATGGAGGAGTATGTTTAATATTGTGAAGGTTAGATGTGATCCAAGCGTGAGCAGTGCCCTCTATTCCGACTTGCTTAGTGTGTCATGATTTCCTGTGTAATTGACTTCCGAAAGGTTCAAGAGAAGAATGCCTACTGTGTTTTTAAGGTCACTCCAGATAGAGCTTAAGGTCAATTCTGCACCTCTGGACGAAATCCAGTTTGGAAGAGGGAAAGTATGGAATTGTCTTCAATGAATTGTGACATCTGGGCAAAATGTTGCTCTTTCTATAAGTTTGCCCAGGAATGGTCCTTTTGCCATGGGTCTGAAGTTGTTGGGGTCTTGATTGTCCAGGTTAGGTTTTTTTAAATAATGGACATATGTTTGCCTTTTTTAAGTCTTCTGGGAAAACTCCTGTTGTTAAGAAGTTGTAAATGAGTGTTCTGACTGGGATGGCTGAAGAAGTTGATAGTAGAAAGTCTTTAAAGATTTGAGGTGCACATGGTTCAGAGGGGCAGCCTGCTGGCTTGCTTTGACAAGATCCAGAAATTCAGTTGATGATAGTTCTTTGAAGGAGCATAGAGGCTGTGTTTACCTTTGCCTGGAGGCTTTTGTAGGAAATTGGATGGAGTAATTAGTTTTTTGTTGTTTGAATAAGAATTCAACATGTTTGCTTTATTTGTGTAATAAATAATGTGTCAGTTTATTATAAAATTCTTGACAAATGGGGTAGGTAACTTCTGTGCATTTTGTCTTACTAAATTCTGTGAGCATTTTATAAAATTCTTTCTTAGCACACTTTACATTGTGGATTCAAATAGAATAGTATATATTTTTTTAACCTTTTTGATTGTTGACTTGTAGATTCTTCTGTGTCTGCATAGGTATATCTCGTCTTAAGGGTTGTTTTATTTTGAGCCATTTGCGTTGAAGCTCAGCAATTTGTTTTTCTATCTTTTTTAATATTGCATTCTTCCAAGAGGCTTGTTTTCTTTTGTTATGCGTAAATGTTTTTAGACAAATTAGAAGATCAAAAGCTTTCTGGAGCCATCCATAGAGTGTTTGTACAGAATTTATTGTGGCCAGATCCATGTTGGAAGTAAGCAGGTTTTCGAGGTCCTCCAAATTCAGCTTGTTCCAAGGTCGATATATTGTTGAGGGCAAGATATTTTTATTTGAGGTGAGTTTTGGTTTCTTTGTTGGAAGACAATGAGGTAGCAGTCTGACCATGTGACTGGAGTAATTATTAGGAACGTGACAAGGCCTGGGTTGGCAAAGATGATATATAATATTTGACCAGCGATGTGCATGGGATTGGGAATGAGCTGAGGTTGTGTGTGCTTAGGCCTGTAAGGGTAGTTCTGGGGTGTGGCATATTAGGTTTGTCAAACCATAAGTTGATGTCACTAAGGATGCATATGTTTGAGCATATTGTAAAAAGGTTATATATTGCATCTAACCATGTGTCTGGAAATATTGCATTGATACGTTCTGGTCTGTAGAGAAGCAGAAAGTAACATAAAAAAGTTGGAGTAGGGTTGCATCTGACAAGGAGGTCACCACAACCTTGCAAAGAGGCATCCTCAGCTTTGGTGAGATTTGTTGTTTCTTTAAATATGATGGCTAAACCACCTCCTTTTTTGCCTATGCAATTTTGTGTTACAGTTTGATATCCTGATAGAACAGCTTCATATTAAACCAGTGCCATATCCTCCCCCAGCCATCATTCAGTTACGAAAGGTAAGTCAAGATCTGTGTCTATCTGAAGGTCAACTATGGAATACTTGCTTTTTAAATGAAATGAGCATTTATCATTAGACAGTCTAAATAATATATATTGGAGGTGGTGTGAGTTTGTGCTGAAGGAGGGTGAGTATTATCCTTTGAAGTTGTGGGTAGTCTACTCTTGTTAGTGGTGTTAACTGTTGGAGGACAGAGAACGTGTTGTGTTTGTTTATCATTATCTTCCTCCAAAAGGTTTAGAAGACATTTTTGAGATCTTGTGTGGGTGGTGGTGAGTCTGCTTGAAGTTGAGGATTTAGGCAATGGAGGTGTGCTTGAAAGGTAGGTTTGTTTAGCGATAGACAAGGGGAAGTTATGTTATGAAGAGTGTTGTGGAGTTCCATTCTTTTGTGCCTGTTGAAGGTGGAAGGTGTATTGATGAGGAGTGGTGGTGGGGCATGAGGGTCATGTCTTACCTATCTCAACTGAATTATGGCTGGGAGAAGACTAGGGGAAGATATGGCACCGGTTTTGCATAAAGCTGTTTCACCAAGATATCAAACTGTAATACAAAATTGCTCTGAAATGAGCAATGAATGATAGATGTGTTAGTCAGTGTTTTTAAACGTTTATGAATTGAGAGATTGGTGTATTTGTTGCATCGAGAGTTTGAGGTGAGGGATTGGTTAAATGTGTGTTTTTTTTGCTGGTATTCAGAGAAGAGTGGAGGTGTGTAGGTATGATGGGATGGTAGGGAATTTAGAATTTGTTCATATACATTCTTTATGTGTGTTTGGTTTTGGTTTTGTAGAGTAGTATCATGTGGTATAATGGTAGTGACTTGAGGTGTATGATTTGAATGGGAGGGACTGGTGAGTTGAGTTTGTTGAAGGAGAAGGGGGCTGGATTGTGTTTGAGATTAGAGTCTCTGTTTTGTGTGAGAGTGGGAAATTGTTTGTTTTGAGAGGTGGTTGTAGGCAAGGCAGGGAGATGAATGTGCCTTATTGCTGGAGGAGTGTGTTGAAAGATTGTGTTCATTGGTCATGTCTGAGAAGAAGAGGATGTCTGTGGTAATGTGGTTGGATAGATGGTGGCAGAAAGGGTTCGGAGGGATGACAAAGGGCAATATAGGAGAAAGCAAAGGGTAGTGAAAGTGGTTTGTTTGGAAAAGATGGGAGTTTGTGAGATTAATTGTGTGAGTGTTCTGTTTTATTGGTATGTGAGCAAAATGTGCATTTGGTTGTGTTGTAGTACAGAGTTGTGCTTGTGTAGGATTGTGTATGTGAGGGGTACAAGGGTGTGTAGGAGTGTGTTAAACATTTGGATAGAGGTAAGTGAGTGAGTGAATGGTGGATTAAACTTGTGTGTTGGTAGAGAGTGGTGTGTGTTTCTTGTAAGGTAGTGTGCATGGCTGTATTTGTGATTGTGTCTTGGAGAATAGTTGTAGATTGTGAAACGGGCAGCATTTCTGGCCCTATGCCCTTTTCAGGCCCAAACAAGCAACACCCTTAACCTGTTGCCCTTTATCTGGACTCCCGGGCTTGACGAACTGAGCCCTAGGCTAACCTTTCACTCATCATCATCTAACGGCTCTAGGTCTTTCTCCCATTTATGTCATAATATTTGTCTAGTAGGTCTGGTGTGTTGGCAAATAGGGTGCGGTATGTTTGTGACATATCCCCCTCCACCCAAAAGATTTTCAGGATCAATTTGGGTTCTAGAGGGTTGTACTCTGTAAGAGGGTCTGTGTCTGTTTGTAGGGAATCTAGCAGGCTCCGGAACTGCAGCAACCGAAAGAATTGTGAATTGTACGGGGCATATTCATTCATGAGCTCCTCATATGATTTTCATATGTTTGTCCACTCACACATCCCCCAGGTGAGGGAGGCCATATTGATACCAACACCCAAATTGTTTGGCCATATTGCAGCTTGCCAGCCAACACCCACCCCACAGTGGTGTCACTTTTGTACATTTTGTGAACCATCCTATATGTTTCAACGAACACTGCCAGGCCCATAAAGTCAATATAGTGACGTCAAGCAGTGCAGGCAGTATCTTGGTGCCATATAGCAAGTGTGTGGCTCCTTGGATGCATTGACCTCTAGCCAGTGAGTAGGGTAATTTCTATCTCTAAATATCCAATCACTTATGACTGTAAAGTGTGCAGCCCAGTAGTAAAATTGAATGTCGATTTCCCACATACCACCATCATAGGTGCCAAGAACGCACTTTGTGAGAGACATCCATGGGAGCTTTGTTACTCAGATGAACACCCTATATGATGCTTTAGGCTTCTGAAAAACACCCGTCAGCATCTCTGGTGGATAATTTTGCAGGACATATAACAACTGGGGAAATAGCATAATTTTTTATATCACAATCCTACCAAGAATATAGGGAGGGAATGTAGACCATCTTTTCAGATCTCGATCTGTTCTGCCTATTATGGGGACCCTATTAGCTTTCCAGTGATCCCATGCGGATCTGGGTATGTGGATCCTGGAAATTTGAAGATCTACAGAGCTTTAATAGCCTGCCAAATTTGTCCACGTCTCCTTTGACTTAGAGGCATGGAACATGAAATTAATTCTTGTAGCATGGACCTGATACACAGCAGCAAGGATCTACACATATGAATATTATTTACTGTTGTGAGGATGGTGAGATCTAGTAAGAAGGGTGGAAGGTGAAGTCAGTGGGCGAGATGAGAAGGTGGAAAGTAAGAAGTGCTTGAGGTATGGTTTCATATCAGCTTGAGATGGGGTTGAGTTTGATCAGTGTTTGACTGGCATATTGGGCAATCTGTCACTGCCAGATGGGCCAGACTGAACGGGACAGTGCGTGGGCTATTTCTTTTGGTCGTATGTACAATGACGAGACCCAGAACATCCATGCAATGGCCTTTTAAAGCCAATCCTTCTGGTTGTGCCTGAGTGTCAAAGTGTCTGACATCCCCGTCCAACATGGCACATGAACTGATGTTGACCATGACAGGACCCAACACACCCACACAATGGAGATTGGGGGGAATTTGAGCTGAGAATGAAGTTGGCAAAAAGGTAGGGTTGAGTTTGAAGAGAGGTAAGGTTGGTTGAGATTAGGGTGATTTGAGGAAATGTTGAGGAGAATTGAGGTTGATGTAAGAAGAGGTGAGGCGGGGTGAGTTTCAGGATGAGTTGAGAAGGAAGTAATGTTGAGTTTAGTATGAGGTGAGACTAAAGTTGAAATTAGGTGACGTTAATATGAGAGCCAGGTGATGTTGAAGTATGATAAGGATGAGGTGAGGTTGAAATGAGGATGAAGAAGGCCTTCAAACTGAGGCTATAGTTGATGTTGAATTGAGGCTACGAGGCTGATGTTGAAATTTGAGTGATGTTAATAAGAGTTTGAGATTGAGTTGAGATGTGTTAAAGAGGATGTGCGGTTGAGATGAAAATGAAGAAAATCTTCAACAGGAGGTTAATGTTGAGTTGAGAATGAGGTTGAGATGTGGAGAGATACATTTAAAGTGAAATTGAGGTGATGATGAGGTATAGTGAAAGCATTGAAGCTTGAAGTGAAGTTGATGTGAGTTCTACGGGCTCCAAAATGAAATGTATTCAAGTCAACCCGAAATCTCCCCTTCCTGCCCGAACCTAAGCTTGAATACACACACCACGCAAGTTCTGTGGTAGTCAATGGGGAAAAGTGAAGGGGAAGAGCTAACAAAACACAGCTCAACTGAGGAATCTCTATGGCTCACTCTTCAGTGATAGGCAATGTCTCTGATATTTAAGAGTAGCTGATTATAAATAGAGGCAAAACATAAGAATCTGTAAAAAAAAAACGATTATCAGCATAGAAGTACCACCAGTAGCAGCAATAATTCAGCTTCCTCCTAAAGATGCTGTGTGGAGCGTGAAGATAATATTAGGAGGCTTTTTTATAATCTGGGATGAATCAGGATACTTCTGTGCAGAAGATATCAAGCAGACTGGAACAAAAGAGTGGGAAGCCTTTAAAAAGCACAGAACACAAATACCTAAATCGAAAAAACCGAAGAAAGGAAAACAAAACAAAGTGTAGAGAAATTGGAAGGCATATAGTTGCTAGGAAAAGTACAATTGTAGGAGTCTTGATCTTGTAGTGATTCTGCTAGCTTTTATCCAGAAGTAGTACCAACAAACCCAGAAGTAGTCTAAGCCAATGTGTTTGAAATACCGGTGCACAAACCTGCGTCTTGGGATTCTGCAAGCTTGAGTTCTCTAGAGACACCACCCTGACACTAACCATTTTCTTACGCACTGTCCTGCTGATATGGTCTAATGAGCCCTCTGAGTTAAGGTGTACCTATTAGGAAATGTTTGCCTAATGGACACTTCATATCTGTGCCACTATGAAATTCTCACAGGGGTTGATTTTGAGATGAAGGCATTGGAAGTGAGGGGTAGGAGAAGTAGAGGTTGAATTGAAGTTGCTTTGTGGTTGTGGTGAGGTGAGGTGCAACAGTTGATCTGACTACATGGTTTTAGTAGGGTATTACTTATGGTTTCTAATTGATTTCTACCACAATATTGAGATATTAATATTGGCCTATCAAAATATCATCACCAAGATATCCAATACCACACTACTGTGAAGGTACCAATAAATACATGAGAAAAGATTTACAACTCTTAACTCCACATCAATGTATCATGATGTTATAGATTCAAGTCAAAGTAAGCTGATGCGTTGGTGAGGTTTTGTTAAGGTGAAGGGAAGCTGAAGCTGTGATTAAGTTGTGGTTAATTCCAAAGAGGCAGTGAGGGCAAGGGAGGAATTGTATTAGATTGAGGTAGGTTAAGTTTGAAGTGAGTTAGACTGGGCTGAAGTTCGGAATAAGAGGAAGAGCGAGATAGAGGCTAACTTCTTGTTGTGATGAAAAACATGAGGAGAGGAGTAAAACAAGATTGAGGTGAGATTGAATTTGGTGTCAATTGAGGAGGGGAAAAATTGAGTCAAGATTCATGTAATGTTAAAGTGGGAATACGATTTAGTTGAGGAGAGGATGAAGTTGAGGTTAGTTTGAGATGAAGTTGTTATAATTTTCAGGAGAGGCAACCATGAGTTTGATTTTGTACTGAGGTGTCTTGGAATATTTGGAGGAGTGTTTGAGAAGACATGAGAAAAGGTTATGAATGAGGTGAGACCAGGTGAGGTAAATTGAGCGTGAGGTAAGGTAAGGGAACCTTTAAGGTGAGGAGAAGTATTGTTGAAGATGATGTGAAGTTAAGATGTGACAGATATAAGAACGAGGGGATGATGAGGTGAGGTAAACTGTTGTTAATATGAATTTGAGATCAGGGTGAATTGAGTTTAAACTCAAATTAGATTAAGTTAAGCAGAAGTTGAGGGCGTGGGAGGGTGCCAAAAGGGTATCAGGAGGTGAAGGGGAGATGAAGTAAGGTTGTCTTTGAACTGGGGACTGGGTTATTTTGAGGTGGAGAAGTTACATTTACATTGGATATGTTTGAGATTAATTGAGGTTATGTTAGTAGATGTGAGTGGAGGAAAGCTTGAGGTGAGATAGATCTGAGTTAGGGTAAGATTGACATTGAGATGAGGAAGGGATAAGAATAATATTGAGGCTGAAGTAAATTGAGAAGGACTGATTTTGAGGTGTCTTAGAGTTTGATTGAGGGAATGAGGGTGAGGTGACATTGAGGTGAAGTTGAAATAAAGCTTAGATGAAGTTGAATTGATGTAAGTTAAAATGGGCTCTGGGTATTCAGAGGTGATATTGATGTAAGGTTGAGCTGATTTTGAGTCTTTTTCGAAGTTGAAGTGGGGTTAGGGTCTAGGTGATGCTGTTATGAGGTGCTGGTGTGAATGTGGTAAGAAGCGGGTTAAGGTTATGGTATAGGGTGCATCAGTGGTGGTCACTGTGTTTGGTCACAACCAGTTAGTCAAGTGGAGCGGATGCATCAGTGACAGATTTTCAGTGCTGCTGAGTTTTCTCCTCTGGGTGCCTCACAGGGCATCCCACTTGAACATGAAGAACCTGGCTCCCAGCTCTTTTCCATCCAAATAAGGAATGCATCATTTTAACATTCAGTATTGGCCCATGCAAAAAGAACAATTGTATTTTAGCCATTCCCATAACTCTGCAGATGGCAACAGCACAAATTACACCAATTTCATCTAAAAGAGCGTGTACAGAAAAAGTAAGGATTCTACACATGGACAGCCATTGAGAGAGTTTAGTGTTCTTGTTCATTCTTAGTACAGAGCCCCAATGTATTAATAGTTTCAGTGGCAGAAAATGCACTGATGAGTGCTGGAAAGAATGAGCATTGGCAAATCCAATATTTCTGGCATTGGCTACCAGCCTTTTGGCTTTGTCAGTGCTTGTTTTGTCATGGTTATGCAAAATGGTATTGTTGGGAAAGCTGCTGTGATTAAATAAACATTGAATGAAAGCAAACATAAGTTTTTTTTGTCTCAAAAAGCACACATTGCCTTAGCCTAACTTGGCACTTAAGGGAACTGTTTTGTGTGCGAATGTGCTCCTTGTGAAAGAACAGAATGCTGTGACTCACAGTGTAGGTAGCAAATGGCAGGGATTGGCTGACTCACTGTCCAATACTGTATGCTCGGTGGTCAGAAGAAAAAACTGAAAGACACAATAATAGACCAATGGATTAAGAGGGCTGGCTAAATGCACATATAAGTAAAACTTATTTTAAATATAATTTATAAAAGTCAAAAGGTCTTGACTAACATCAGACCTAAAAAGAGCCACACTATATCCTGGTTGGATAATAAAACAGAGACATATTTGGGATCCAGTGAGCGCCTAGTTCTCGTGTACTCTGATGCTATTATATCTGCTGCACTAAAGATAGCTTTACATCTGGCAAGAGCCTTTCTTAGCTTGATCTTTGGCAGGGTCTGTAGCTGAATTCATCAAACACAAGAGTTAAATCTTTCTAGGGATTGTGAGAGAGATAAGTGGTTTACAATTGTATGGGTCAAGGCATTTTGAGTCTGCCAGAGTACCATTCAGCTATCTGTTTTTGATATTTATATTTTCATTGTATACCTTTTCTTGTCTTGCTTTATGAAAAACGCAATGTCCAACCCATTGTCAATTTAACTTTTAGATAACAAAATATTCTACAGAAATGTGTAAAGGGCTACATGGCAAGAAGTATAGTAGCAGGCAATATGACCATGAAAAACTCAGGAATCACTAACTATTTCAGTCCTGGATTTTTTCTTTTTATTCTCTTATTGTTTATTGCAGTTTCTTTGAAAAATACATGTCTGTAAGTCTAAAGATGGGCTAACCAGCACATTTGCAAGTGGAGCTGAGCCAGAGCCATGCTAGGGGTCTAGATGAACTTTAGGAGTCTAAGCAGGAGTCCATCCCCTAAAGAAGGAGAAATGTAAACATGGTGATGACCTCAGTCTATATTATTAGATACCCAATTTGCAATCTTGAACTTTTCACCAACAAATCATTGTTAAGGTGTGTTACTGGATTCGTTCAATAGATGTAAAACAACGCTGAAACATTTCAGACACTCACCCCCAGTCACAGATATGGGTTGAATCCATCATTGTTCTTTAGCTCACTTCGCCACCCCAGTTCAGACCCAGCTATATGCAAATCAGTCTTGACCCTGTGCCTCATGGGAATAGTCCAGCCAGAACTGCCAAGCCAGGTCTTCCCTGGACTGGAACCAAGCATCCTGGGACCATTTTCGGGGTAACACCCCTCATCAGTCAGGCTAGCTTGAGTCCAGTGGCAAAGTGAGCAAGGGACCCACGCCTGGGCATACCCTGCCAACTTAGGGCGAACAAAGCAAAGACACGGAGATGATGGACAGAGCGCTGAAACTTTTCAGACACTCACCCCCAGTCACAGCTCTGGGTTGAATCCATCATCATTCTTTAGCTCACTTCGCCACCCCAGTTCAGACCCAGCTTTGTGCAAATCAGTCTTGACCCTGTGCCTCATGGGAATAGTCCGGCCAGAACTGCCAAGCCAGATCTTCCCTGGACCGGAAACACCATCCTGGGGCCGGTTTCGGGGTAACACCCCTCATCAGTCAGGCTAGCTTGAGTCCAGTGGCAAAGTGAGCAAGGGAGCCACGTCTGGGCATACCCTGCCAACTTAGGGCGAACAAAGCAAGCACAAGGAGATGATGGACGGAGCGCTGAAACTTTTCAGACACTCACCCCCAGTCATAGATCTGGGTTAAATCCATCATTGTTCTTTAGCTCACTTTGCCACCCCAGTTCAGACCCAGCTATATGCAAATTTGTCTTGACCCTGTGCCTCATGGGAACAGTCCCACCCGAACTGCCAAGCCAGGTCTTCCCTGGACCGAAACAAGCATACTGGGACCGGTTTCGGGGTAACACCCCTCATCAGCCAGGCTAGCTTGAATCCAGTGGCAAAGTGAGCAAGGGACTCACGTCTGGGCATACCCTGCCAACTTAGGACAAACAAAGCAAACAGAAGGAGATGATGGACGGAGCTCTGAAACTTTTCAGACACTCACCCCAGTCACAGATCTGGGTTAAATCCATCATCGTTCTTTAGCTCACTTCGTCACCCCAGTTCAGACCCAGCTATATGCAAATCAGTCTTGACGCTGTGCCTCATGGGAACAGTCCAGCCCGAACTGCCAAGCCAGGTCTTCCCTGGATCGGAAACAAGCATCCTGGGACCGGTTTCGGGGTAACACCCCTCATCAGCCAGGCTAGCTTGAATCCAGTGGCAAAGTGAGCAAGGGACCCACGTCTGGGCATACCCTGCCAACTTAGGGCAAACAAAGCAAACAGAAGTAGATGATGGACGGAGCTCTGACACTTTTCAGACACTCACCCCCAGTCAGAGATCTGGGTTGAATCCATCATCGTTCTTTAGCTCACTTCGTCACCCCAGTTCAGACCCAGCTATATGCAAATCAGTCTTGACGCTGTGCCTCATGGGAACAGTCCAGCCCGAACTGCCAAGCCAGGTCTTCCCTGGACCGGAAACAAGCATCCTGGGACCGGTTTCGGGGTAACACCCCTCATCAGCCAGGCTAGCTTGAATCCAGTGGCAAAGTGAGCAAGGGACCCACGTCTGGGCATACCCTGCCAACTTAGGGCAAACAAAGCAAACAGAAGTAGATGATGGACGGAGCTTTGACACTTTTCAGACACTCACCCCCAGTCAGAGATCTGGGTTGAATCCATCATCGTTCTTTAGCTCACTTCGTCACCCCAGTTCAGACCCAGCTATATGCAAATCAGTCTTGATGCTGTGCCTCATGGGAACAGTGCAGCCCGAACTGCCAAGCCAGGTCTTCCCTGGACCGGAAACAAGCATCCTGGGACCGGTTTCGGGGTAACACCCCTCATCAGCCAGGCTAGCTTGAATCCAGCGGCAAAGTGAGCAAGGGACCCACGTCTGGGCATACCACCCAACTTAGGGCAAGCAAAGCAAATACAAGGAGATGATGGACGGAGCGCTGAAACTTTTCAGACACTCACCCCCAGTCACATATCTGGGTTGAATCCATCATCTTCTTTACCTCACTTTGCCACCCCAGTTCAGACACAGCTATATGCAAATCAGTCTTGACCCTGTGCCTCATGGGAACAGTCCACCCCAAACTGCCAAGCCAGGTCTTCCCTGGACCGGAAGCAAGCATCCTGGAACCGGTTTTGGGGTAACACCCCTCATCAGCCATGCTAGCATGAATCCAGTGGCAAGGTGAGCACGGGACCCATGTCCTGGTCTGGGCATACCCTGCCAACTTAGGGCAAACAAAGTAAACACAAGAAGATGATGGATGGAGCATTGAAACTTTTCAGACACTCACCCCCAGTCACAGATCTGGGTTGAATCTACCATCGTTCTTCAGCTCACTTCACCACCCGAGTTCAGACTCAGCTATATGCAAATCAGTCTTGACCCTGTGCCTCATGGGAACAGTCCAGCCCGAACTGCCAAGCCAGGTCATCCCTGGACCGTAAACAAGCATCCTGGGACCAGGTTCGGGGTAACACCAAACTGGAATGGCATGGGGAGCAAAAAACGATGGATTTAGGCCCAGATCTCTGTACCGGGGTGAATGTATGACATTGTTCTGCATTCTGTCCATCAATTCTTCTTTTTGCATTTGTCACCCCGAGTGGGACTGGTCTGCCCAGACGTGGGTCCCGTGCACTCCATGCCACTGGAGTCAAGCTATCCTGGCTGATGAGGGACGGAAACCCCGAAACCGGTCCTAGGATGCTTGTTTGCAGTCCAGGGAGGACCTGGCCTGGCAGTTCGGGCTGGACTGTTTCCATTGGGCGCAGGGTCAAGGCTGATTTGCATATGGCTGGGTTCAAACTGGAATGGCATGGGGAGCAAAAAAACGATGGATTTAGGACCAGATCTCTGTACTGGGGTGAATGTATGACATTGTTCTGTATTCTGTCCATCAATTCTTCTTTTTGCATATACCACCTTTACAACAGAAATTGCTGTAAAGGAATATGTGTGGTTAAGGCATAAGTGTGGTAAAGGCATATGCGTGGTAAAGACAAGGGTTGTTACGCTTGCGTTGTACAGGCATGCGTGAATTAGACCTTGTTGTTAATGCCGTTTCCCATGAAAAACACTCTTTCAAGTTAAATAAATAGTTATTTCTTGAAGCCTTATTTTGAAATTTTAGTCCATTAGACTACATGAAACATGAACTTTTTCCCACCCTCAGTGCGCTTACAACACTGCCATGAGTTAATCAAGAGATATCAGCTTGTTATATACACTGCATACATTGCCCCGATTGTTGAAGCAACATCATTGACATTAAACCACACACAAGTTTGGTTCATAGACAATTAACACCCTAAATTGAATTTCTTCATGGTGACACACAATTAAAATAAGGCACAGTGAAGTTAAGTGATTTGTGTGAGACTTCACAATTTGATCAAGTGGGAAGCAAAGATCTGAACCCAGATTACCTTGTTACACAATGAGAAATTCTGTCACTGGGTGAATATCTCCTTTTCTCTCTTTTACTACTAAATGACAATGAATTGTGTCCAGTTACTTCAAAACCTAAATTAGTACATGGTGCTCTATAAATTTGCTTTATTAGTTACTGCATCACGTATTAATTCAACCAGATGCGCTATATATAAAATATCAAAATCTTCCTTGAAAACAGTAGAAACGTAAGTGTAATGGGACGCAGGAGACTATTTTTATGTTAATATCACTGTCTTTCCCAGCTAAACAAATAGTAAAGAGGAAATGGGTCAGCACCTCAATGACATGATTACTTGGATTTGCAAAACAAAAACGATTCTGACTTCCCACAGAGTTTGCTTTCTGATTACAAGTATTCTGTGAGATACATGTGTAATTGCAGTACATCTTGGCTTAAGATAAGCCCAGCATAAAAGCACCTTTTTAGATTTTTTTGTTCCAAGCTGTACTGGGTCTAGGAGTGTTGTACTAGGCCCCATCTGCAAGGTCACACCCAAACATTTTGTCCTTCACCCCTCCTCTTTTCTGAAAATCGTTTTTGTTGGCATTAGGACTCTATGCACTTTACCACTGCTAACCAGTGCTAGGGTGCTTGCACTCTCTTTTAAACATGGTAATCTTGGCTTATACCCAATTGGCACATTTCATTTACTTCTAAGTCCCGAGTGAAGTGGTACTACATGTAACTAAGGCCTGCACATTAAATGCTACTGGTGGGCCTTCAGCAATTATTGTGCCACCCATTTAGGTAGCCCTTTAAAAACATGACTCACGCCTGCCATTGTACCCTGTGTACAGGTTTAAACTGCCAATTCGACCTGGCAAAATAAACTTTTTGCCTGGCCTAAACCTCCCTTTTTAATGCATATAAGTCACCCCCATGGTAGGCCCTAAAGAGCCCATTGGGCAGGGTGCACTGTATTTAAAAAGTGGGCCATGTGTTTTAAGTTTTATGTGTCCTGTCCTGAAAAACTCCTAAATGCATTTTTCACTACTGTAAGGCATACCTCTCCCAAAAGATAACATTTGGTTACCTTATTACATTTAATAAGCGCTAACATTTGGTTGAAGCAGGTAGAAATGTCATGTTTGGACTCAAATAAATTGCAATCTAAAAACCCCCTTAATGATAAGGTTGGATTTTTGAATTACAATTTGGAAAATGTCACTTTTAGAAAGTTGGTATTTTCCCACCCTAAATTTTCTGAGGTCTTCTTGGAGTTTCAGTTTCCTGGGCCTGTTAATTGTTCCTCCATCAGGAATACAGATTGGGCCCAGACAGTGAACAATAGGACATGAGAATAGCTGGGAGAAGGCCATCCTGCCAGGATGGGAGGGACATAGCTGTTCCCTTCCCGTCTTACATTTCAAAGGGCTGCCTTCAGCTCACTCACAAAGGAACTTGACACCAGTCTTTTGTCACCCTAGAACTCTTGGAGCATAGGCAGGGGAAGAGAGGAGAAGGAAGGAACTTTCCGGAACCAGACATGGGGGTGGGCTAGATGTTTCCCCCACTTCAAAGAGTGGCACCCAAAATATTGGACCTCCTGAGCCACTCATCAGCACGCTCCTGGACCTTTATAATACTTCAGAAGGACTTCCTGTTACTTCTGAGGACTACCCTGCTGCTTGAGGCTTGTCTTGTTTCTCATAGGACTGCCTTGCTGCAATCAGAGGACTGCCCTGCTGCTTGAGGCCTGCCTTGTTCTTTAGCAGACTTCCCTGCTAGTTGAGGCCTGCCTTGCTGCTTGAAGGAGAGAGGACCCCTCATTGAAACCAGGACTACCAGAGTGCCTCCAAGGGTTAGTTGGCTGACCTCCTGTTCTGCCCTACAGGGACACAACAAGCTCCAGAGACCTCCCTGTAACTGCCCAGCTAACCTGCTGCAACTGACCCTGCCTGGACATGCAACTGGACCTGCCTGGACCTGCAATTGGATCTGCCTGAGCCCTGCTGGCCTCTGCTGGAGTGAGTTCCTGATCCCCAAATGGTGCCTCCCCATGTCCTGGACCCTTGGCTGGCATCAGGTGAGCTCCTCCTGTGAAATCCTGAAGTTTTAAAACTCTGCCTGTCACACATTAAGAGGGTAGCTTTTTTTGCAGGACTAACCTTGTCCCTGTAACTGGTATACACTCCATCGCGATCAACCTGACCTTGTGATTTGTCCTGGTCTAGCGCGACCAGATATACAGAGTTAGTGCTTTCTGCTTCTTGGTGCCATTTTTACTTGAACCTTTAAATTTGTATATAACTGGCTCAACTGAGTGGATTTTTGTACTTTTGGTCTCATTTTATTTATTAAATTTTACCCTATTGTTCTTGTGTTGTGTTTTCACTTAGGACTGTATGTGTGTTGCATAAATACCCAACACAATGCCACTAAGTTAAGCCTGACTGCTTTTATGTGAAGCTACCGGAGGGTTAGGCACAGGTTAATTCAGTGATTTTTGCCCTTTATCCTGAGAAGGATTGCCATTGTTGCTTGAGAACGGTTTACACCCCCCCCCTCAACCAATAACCGATTTTCTTACTAGGATTTTCTGGTCTGGCTGAACAATGCAACTATCTGCTTGTTGTATTTTTATCATGTTTTTTAATATATACATAGAGTATATTTTGGCTGTACCCAGAGGAATATTATCCTCTCTTCACATGCTGTTGGCTGTTTGATGTTTTGTTCTGCCTCCTATGGAGTGTTTGCACTGCAGTGCACCAGGGGCTGTCACATCTCAAAAAGACACAGAATCATCGCACAATATGTTGTTTTGCTCATAGATTATTCTAATACAGAAAGCAGACGTTTTTACTGCAGCAGGTGTTTTGGGAATTCATTTAGGACTCAAAAGCCAGGCCTATTGTCTTTGCCAACTCCTTTTGTATTTTAATGCTGCATTATGCAGGGAAAAGGACACTTTCAGGGATATCTTGGTTGGCTCTATTTTGACTTGCCAGCCCCCTTTATACAAGGGCTGAGATAGAGCCAGAAATTCAGCTTGCACTTTGCTTGGCTTTTTCGTCTCTATGTAAGTTACAGACTTCAAAAGAAAACAAGAATAAACTAGCATCTTATATCTGACATGAGGCAATTTGAAATATACTGTGGCTGCTGACAGTGAGGCGACTGTGATACTGCTTCATTTTTTTCCATATGTATTTTAAAAATCTCACAATGGTGTGAACTCCTTGGATGGACGAAGTCAGGCAAAGTTTCCTAACATTGGGGCTCATTACGATAGTGGTGAATCCGCCACCGGCAGCCTGACGATGGTGGATTCACTGCCAACGTGCGGCCATTCTCCGCCCGCCAAATTAGGATGTCGGGAGGTTTGCTGGCGGACGGGAAGACCGTCTGCCACGGGTCCGACACAGGCAATCGTTACGATTGCCTGTCGGACCCGGAAAGCATACCTACAATGGTGGCGGTGCCTAGCAGGCACCGTCCGCCATATTAGGATGCTTCATCTCCGCCAGCCTTGGATGGTGGTTCACCCGCCATTCAAAGACTGGCGGAGATTGACATCGGGGGTCCGTTGCGGGCCCCCCTTCAGCAGGGGCCCTTTCCTTCTGCACTTGGGAGGCACCTATGGTGCCCCCTACATTTCCCTGCACCATGTGGTAGGCACCGCATGGTGTCTGCCACGTAGTTAAGGGAAATGCAAAACCTGCATTTTCACCATTGCGGTGGGTGCTGCAGCCTGCAGCACCCACCGCAATGGTGAACATGCCGTGGCGGTCGCATTGTAATTCCATGGGCGGGGCCGCCGCCATATAAGCGGCTGGTCCCAAGTCCCGTGTCGATGGCGGACGGACTTAAGTCCGTCCGCCATTGTAATGGCCCCATTGTTTGAACCATAACGAAAACCCAATTTTCTTCTGCAAGACATCACATGGCACCTGGCAGGGGGAACATTCAGTTTGATGGGTAGTTGTTACAGGGTTTTACAAATTAAAAGAACACTGATAAAGCTATCTTGAATCCAGTGGCAAAGTGAGGAAGGGACCCACGTCTGGGCATACCCTGCCAACTTAGGGCGAACAAAGCGATACCAAAGGGGATGATGGACGGAGCGTTAGAGCAAATCAAACACTCACCCCCAGTCAACTGATCTGGGTTTAATCCATCATCATTCTTTAGCTCACTCCACCACCCCAGGTCAGACATGGCCATATGCAAATCAGTCTGACCCTGTGCCTCATGGGAACAGTCCAGCCCGAACTGCCAAGCCATGTCTTCCCTGGACCGGAAACAAGCATCCTGGGACCGGTTAAGGGTTCAAAACCCTCATCAGCCAGGCTATCTTGAATCCAGTGGCAAAGTGAGCAAGGGACCCACGTCTGGGCATACCCTGCCAACTTAGGGCGAACAAAGCGATACCAAAGGGGATGATGGACGGAGCGTTAGAGCAAATCAAACACTCACCCCCAGTCAACTGATCTGGGTTTAATCCATCATCATTCTTTAGCTCACTCCACCACCCCAGGTCAGACATGGCCATATGCAAATCAGTCTGACCCTGTGCCTCATGGGAACAGTCCAGCCCGAACTGCCAAGCCATGTCTTCCCTGGACCGGAAACAAGCATCCTGGGACCAGTTTCGGGTTCAAAACCCTCATCAGCCAGGCTATCTTGAATCCAGTGGCAAAGTGAGCAAGGGACCCACGTCTGGGCATACCCTGCCAACTTAGGGCGAACAAAGCGATACCAAAGGGGATGATGGACGGAGCGTTAGAGCAAATCAAACACTCACCCCCAGTCAACTGATCTGGGTTTAATCCATCATCATTCTTTAGCTCACTCCACCACCCCAGGTCAGACATGGCCATATGCAAATCAGTCTGACCCTGTGCCTCATGGGAACAGTCCAGCCCAAACTGCCAAGCCATGTCTTCCCTGGACCGGAAACAAGCATCCTGGGACCGGTTTCGGGTACAAAACCCTCATCAGCCAGGCTATCTTGAATCCAGTGGCAAAGTGAGCAAGGGACCCACGTCTGGGCATACCCTGCCAACTTAGGGCGAACAAAGCGATACCAAAGGGGATGATGGACGGAGCGTTAGAGCAAATCAAACACTCACCCCCAGTCAACTGATCTGGCTTTAATCCATCATCATTCTTTAGCTCACTCCACCACCCCAGGTCAGACATGGCCATAAGCAAATCAGTCTGACCCTGTGCCTCATGGGAACAGTCCAGCCCAAACTGCCAAGCCATGTCTTCCCTGGACCGGAAACAAGCATCCTGGGACCGGTTTCGGGTTCAAAACCCTCATCAGCCAGGCTATCTTGAATCCAGTGGCAAAGTGAGCAAGGGACCCACGTCTGGGCATACCCTGCCAACTTAGGGCGAACAAAGCGATACCAAAGGGGATGATGGACGGAGCGTTAGAGCAAATCAAACACTCACCCCCAGTCAACTGATCTGGGTTTAATCCATCATCATTCTTTAGCTCACTCCACCACCCCAGGTCAGACATGGCCATATGCAAATCAGTCTGACCTTGTGCCTCATGGGAACAGTCCAGCCCGAACTGCCAAGCCATGTCTTCCCTGGACCGGAAACAAGCATCCTGGGACCGGTTTCGGGTTCAAAACCCTCATCAGCCAGGCTATCTTAAATCCAGTGGCAAAGTGAGCAAGGGACCCACGTCTGGGCATACCCTGCCAACTGTTCTGCATTCTGTCCATCAACTGTTGTTTTTGCATTTGTCACCCCGAGTGGGACGGGTATGCCCAGACGTGGGTCCCGTGCTCTCCATGCCACTGGAATCAAGCTATCCTGGCTGAAGAGGGGTGAAACCCCAAAACCGGTCCTAGGATGCTTGTTTCCAGTCCAGGGAGGACCTGGCTTGGCAGTTCGGGCTGGACTGTTCCCATGAGGCACAGGGTTAAGACTGATTTGCATATGGCTGGGTTCAAACTGGAATGGCATGGTGAGCAAAAAAACGATGGATTTAGGCCCAGATCTCTGTACTGGGGTGAATGTATGACATTGTTCTGCATTCTGTCCATCAACTTTTGTTTTTGCATTTGTCACCCCGAGTGGGACGGGTATGCCCAGACGTGGGTCCCGTGCTCTCCATGCCACTGGAATCAAGCTATCCTGGCTGAAGAGGGGTGAAACCCCGAAACCGGTCCTAGGATGCTTGTTTCCAGTCCAGGGAGGACCTGGCTTGGCAGTTCGGGCTGGACTGTTCCCATGAGGCACAGGGTCAAGACTGATTTGCATATGGCTGGGTTCAAACTGGAATGGCATGGTGAGCAAAAAACGATGGATTTAGGCCCAGATCTCTGTACTGGGGTGAATGTATGACATTGTTCTGCATTCTGTCCATCAACTGTTGTTTTTGCATTTGTCACCCCGAGTGGGACGGGTATGCCCAGACGTGGGTCCTGTGCTCTCCATGCCACTGGAATCAAGCTATCCTGGCTGAAGAGGGGTGAAACCCCGAAACCGGTCCTAGGATGCTTGTTTCCAGTCCAGGGAGGACCTGGCTTGGCAGTTCGGGCTGGACTGTTCCCATGAGGCACAGGGTCAAGACTGATTTGCATATGGCTGGGTTCAAACTGGAATGGTATGGTGAGCAAAAAAACGATGGATTTAGGCCCAGATCTCTGTACTGGGGTGAATGTATGACATTGTTCTGCATTCTGTCCATCAACTGTTGTTTTTAAATAAATATAAGGCAGCAATTAAAGAAGCCCATTTTGATTTTTAATGTAGTAACTACTAAAGGTATAACATAAACAAACAAAAAATATTCAAATCCTCAGAATAACCTTTGTATACCACTTCTAGATCTCATGAGCGGCCCGTGCAGGTAAAAGCGGTAGGGCATGGTGGGGGGGGGGGGACTCGACAGATGATGACAAGTGAAAATTAATTGTTTATTTCATTTTCCCTCGTCATCGTCTGTCGAATCCCCCCACCACCCTGCCCCATTGCTCTTACCTGCATGGGCCGCTCCTGCTAGATCTATTAAGGGTAATTCCACTCAATTGTTAGCGCCCAAATTGCTTCTTTTTTTTAACATAATACTTTATTAAGTAGAAATACCATATCCATTGAGTCAGTCTCCAAATTATCCAATCAATCTTCTTCCTAGTCGATAACCAACACTTCGGATCAATTTATGCTAATCTCACAATAGGGAAATCCTATTCTTATAGGGTAATGTAAATCCTGGTCTCTCCTACACCATCTCTCATTAAAAAGTTTCCAAATGCTCGCTCTGTTATTTGCCAATCCATTAGCCTTACTAATTAATTCACTGGTGACACGTAACATAGATCTCCTTTAAAGAAGCTAAACCTCGACCCCTCTATTCCAGCCAAATATAGGCCAATTACCATACTACCTGCTGAGGCCAAATGTGGTATGCAGACAGAATATCGAGTTGGAAATGTCAACCTACACAAATATCGAGTTGGAAATATCGTGACACAGAAATATTGACAGCAAGAATATCGTGGTCAAGAATATCGAATTTAAAGTAAGAAATATCATTTTTTTAAATATAGAAGTCATTAATATCGTTTGCAAAAATATAGTTGTTTAAAATATCGATTTTTTATCTAGTGTTATGTATTTTAGTTTATATTTTAAATGTATGTGATGTATGTTTTTTTGTATAAGTATTGTTTATGTTTTTTAATATACGTGTTAAATTTTAAGTAGTTATCAATTTTATTTTAATTAAATTTAGCATTTTTTAGTTTCAGTAGCGGGTTGAGGGGTTTATAGAGGAATAGGGTGGGAAGTTATTTAATTATAATAAATTAATGATTATTTTGTATTTATTAATATTTATTTAATTGAGATTTTATAGTGTTAATTGTGGGAAGTAATTTATTTGTAATTAATTTTTAATTGGTTGTTAATTAATAATGAATTAATAGGTAATTAATCATGGTAATTGTGTAATTTTTTTTAGGTGCGGGTTGTGGGGTTTATAGGGGTAAAGGGTGGGAAATAATTTTTGACTAATTAATAATTAGTTGTTAATTTATATTAATTAATTTATTAAAAAATTAATTATGGAAATTGTGTAAATACTTTTAGGTGCGGGTTGTGGGGTTTATAGGGGTAAAGGGTGGGAAGTAATTTATGTTTAATCAATTAATAATTAGTTGATCATTTTTATTAATTAATGAATTGATATTTAATTAGGGTATTTGTTTATATTTTTTTGTGTGTGGGTTTTACTTTTATAGGGGTAAAGGGAGGGAGTGAATTAATTTTACTTACTTTATAATTAGTTGTTAAATACTATTACTTTTTTAATTGAAAATACGTTTTAATGTTTTTATTAATTTTTTTACAGTTTAATTTTAGCTGTGCATTGTGGGGATTATAGGGGTAAAGTGTGGGAATTTAATTAATTTTATTGAGTTTTAATTTGTTTTTTAATTAATAATATTTCTTTAATTGGTAAATAAATATGTTAATTATGGAAGTACATTTTTTTGATTTAGATGTGGTTTTTGAATTGTGTGGTGTTATAGGGTAGGAAATAGAAAAAGTAAATTTATGTAATAATTAATGTTTTTTTTTCTAAATAATTTGTACATTTTTTTATTTGTTTGAAAATTAGTTTTTATTTTATTTAATATAAATATATTTGTATTTTCATTTTTAACATATTTATATATTTTTTTATTTATTTTGTTTTTTAAATTTTGTTGTTGTTAATATTTTGTTTGTTTTTAATTTTGAACTGACTGTAGTGAGAATATTAATTGTTACCCCTCCACAATCCAACACTTTCCCTACTGTTGCACTCATTGGAATGGGAATAGTACATTTTACCCCCGTCACTATCCAACACTTTCCCTAGTGTTGCACTCACTGGAGTGGGAATAGTAATTTTTACCCCTCAACTATCCAACACTTTCCCTACTGTTACACTCACTGGAGTGGGAATAGTAATTTTTGCCCCTCCGCAATCCAACAATTTCCCTACTGTTGCACTGACTGGAGTGGGAATAGTAATTTTTACCCCTTTGCTATCCAACACTTTCCCTACTATTGCACTGACTGGAGTGGTAAATGTAAGTTTAAAGATTTTTAAATAGGTTAATGTTTTAATTTATAATAAAATGTTTTTTTATTAGATTTTATGTTATTGGTATATATACCTATATATATATATATTTGTAAAAAAAATTATAATTGTAAAATTATAAAATAAATTTCAATTAAAAGTTTATTCATTGTTTTAAAGTAAATATATATATTAATTATTATGTATGTGTGTTTAACTTTTTTTAATTAAGTTTATTTGTTATATTTGTTAAAATGCATATTAAATCTACTTTATTTTTTTATATTAATTGTATTATTTAACATATTTAACATTTATTATTTGATTTTATATATATATATACAAATTGATATTTTATACAACTATGGGGCCGATTCCGATTCGGGCCGGAAAACGCGACCGACTCGGTACGGGAATTTAGTCCGACCGACACGTACCGGCGCTGCCCGATCCGCCTAGTACGATGCAATGCACGTGGATCATGACCGACTCGTAAGGAACACAAGCCGAGCGACCGAACCGCACGGAAACCAGCTACCCGGCCGGAAAAATACGCGAATCGAACCGACCGACACGCACCAGGAATGAAGCCGACAGAAACGTACCCGCGAACTCCGACCCGCGCAGTACGATGCAATGCGTGCTAAACTAAACCGAGTCGCACGGAGCTCAAGCCGTACGACCGACACGCATACAAAACGGAGCCGAAGCAACCCAATACTCCGCGACCGACGCATACGCCGCACATAAAATACAGCAGAAACACAGCCTGAAAGAGTCAGAGAAGCTCGCACGAGACAACTGCAGCGTCCGACTCGGTCAGGAGAACGTCTCCTACATGCCCAGAAACTACAAAGGAATAAATACAAAAAAAAGGGCCAAACAAGCAATGACAAAGTCAATAAATACTGGGGGAAATGGAACAAAGACACACCCACAACTCCACCCATATAAAGGCAACAAATCCCTACCATGATCCTTTGCAAATCCTAATGACCGGCCAGCACAGAACACCATCAGACAGCAACCACAGACACACCCACAACTCATCCATCACACAAGCCACACACCATTAGCAACTCCCCAATAGCACCCTCACATACACCCAGCAAAACTGACACTCACCTACCCTCACTTGCACACTCACACACACATCAATCCCCACCACCACCCATCACCATGCCTCCAAAGAAGAATCCAAAGTTCCTAGACAGTGAATTGGAAGTGTTGGTAGATGAAATCCTCAGGGTAGAGCCACAATTGATGTGGGAGAGGATCGTCAACAGGGTGAACGCACAATCACCATGTTTGCGCACAAAGGAAGACATCCAGAACAGGTGGTATGATGTGCGCAGGAGGGTCAAGGACCTCCTCAAGAAGGATTACGCCTTGAGCCATCGCACCAGCAGTGGTCCTCCTGCCAAACCAGTATACCTCAGGCCCTGGGAGGAGAAGGTGCGGGCCATCCTACCACCAGAGAGCGTACATGGACTATCAAACATCCCAGAGCCTGGTGAGTACACAACCAATATACCCAATATCGTGTGACAATACACACACATCACTGTCAAGGGGATAGTCAAACCATGCACCATCAGCAAAGCCACAGTAACCAAAACAGAATCATCCCAAGATGTGTATGTTAGTTACACAAACACAATACCTGCCATCCCAAAGTGAAATGTAACTGTGTCATGACATGTACAAACCCAACAACAAATAGAGCAAGGCAGCCGCACAAATCTAACCAACAAACACTGTCAGACATTTTGCCACCACCAGAACACCACCTCACAGGGAAGCTCACTGAAAGGAAGGAATTCTGTGTATGCTGGGGAAGTCAATGTAGCCAATAGCATGATGGGAGTTGTAGTCACAGATATTGCTCACCCTCACAATTGGCCCATCAACACCACTCTGAACCATGCTCACATCACAGGGAGTGGAAAAGAACTGACAAGATGGCTGACACTGGGTACTGCTGTGGGGAGCACAAGCCCCTGCTGGGAACTGTGAACCAACTAACAGCAGGACGCCACTGACTGACATCCTGAAAGCAAACTTGCACTCCCTGCAATGGAAGCACGTTCCATGGTGGGATATCTGGCTGGGTGGGAAGGAGGACTGACAGCACTGACCATAGTTACCAGCAGCTCTTCTCACACACACCCTTAACACAAACTCCACACAACTCACCTGGGAGAATGCATTGCCTCACACTCCAATTAAATATCCCACAAAGAACCACCACCCTGGGTTATGCTGTGTGAAGCACAGGGACACTTTTGGGACTTGTAGCCAAACTAACGCCAGGACAACACTGTCAGCCATCCTGTCAGCACAGGCACACTATCCCACAGGGAAGCAGAGTCAAAAGGAAGGAAGTATGGGCATGCTGGGAAGGGGGGTGTAGGCAATAGCATGATGGGAGTGGTAGTCACAGCTCAACATCCCCCAGCTGCATGGCCCAGCAAGCTCACACTGAAGAATGCACACCTCACAGGGAGTGAAAAGCCACTTCAAAGATGTCTGACAATGCTGCTCTGTTGTGGGGAGCACAAGGCCCTGCTGGGAACTGGGCACCAACCAACAGCAGGACACCACTGTCAGCCATCTTGCCATTGCTGTCACACTCACACACAGTGAAGTCTACTCAAAAGGAAGGAAGTATGGGCATGCTGGGAAGGGGGTGTAGGCAACAGCATGATGGGAGTGGTAGTCACAGCTCAACATCCCCCACCCACATGGCCCAGCAAGCTCACACTGAAGCATGCACACCTCACAGGGAGTGAAAAGCCACTTCAAAGATGTCTGACACTGGCCTCAGCTGTGGGGAGCACAAGGCCCTGCTGGGAACTGGGCACCAACCAACAACAGGACACCACTGTCAGCCATCTTGCCATTGCTGTTACACTCACATACAGTGAAGTCCACTCAAAAGGAAGGGAGTATGGGCATGCTGGGAAGGGGGATGTAGGCAATAGCATGATGGGAGTGGTAGTCACAGATATTGGTCACCCTCACAATTGGCCCATCAACACCACTCTGAACCATGCTCACATCAGAGGGAGTGGCAAAGAACTGACAAGATGGCTGACACTGGGTACTGCTGTGGGGAGCACAAGGCCCTGCTGGGAACTGGGCACCAACCAACAGCAGGACACCACTGTCAGCCATCTTGCCATTGCTGTCACACTCACACACAGTGAAGTCCACTCAAAAGGAAGGAAGTATGGGCATGCTGGGAAGGGGGGTGTAGGCAATAGCATGATGGGAGTGGTAGTCACAGCTCAACATACCCCACCCGCATGGCCCAGCAAGCTCACACTGAAGCATGCACACCTCACAGGGAGTGAAAAGCCACTTCAAAGATGTCTGACAATGCTGCTCTGTTGTGGGGAGCACAAGGCCCTGCTGGGAACTGGGCACCAACCAACAGCAGGACACCACTGTCAGCCATCTTGCCATTGCTGTCACACTCACACACAGTGAAGTCCACTCAAAAGGAAGGAAGTATGGGCATGCTGGGAAGGGGGTGTAGGCAATAGCATGATGGGAGTGGTAGTCACAGCTCAACATACCCCACCCGCATGGCCCAGCAAGCTCACACTGAAGCATGCACACCTCACAGGGAGTGAAAAGCCACTTCAAAGATGTCTGACAATGCTGCTCTGTTGTGGGGAGCACAAGGCCCTGCTGGGAACTGGGCACCAACCAACAGCAGGACACCACTATCAGCCATCTTGCCATTGCTGTCACACTCACACACAGTGAAGTCCACTCAAAAGGAAGGAACTACGGGCATGCTGGGAAGGGGGTGTAGGCAATAGCATGATGGGAGTGGTAGTCACAGATATTGGTCACCCTCACAATTGGCCCATCAACACCACTCTGAACCATGCTCACATCACAGGGAGTGGAAAAGAACTGACAAGATGGCTGACACTGGGTACTGCTGTGGGGAGCACAAGGCCCTGCTGGGAACTGGGCACCAACCAACAGCAGGACACCACTGACTGACATCCTGAGAGTCAACCTGCACCCACTGCAACGGTGGCATGCTTCATGGTGTGATAACTGGGCTGGGGGGAGAAGGAGGGCCGGATGTCAACCAAATACCACCAATGCTGGCCATGCACAGACCTCAATATTCACATTGAAATGCTTCAGGTTGGCAGGACAATGTGCTACACCAATACCAACCTCTGACTGTGACAACTTAGGACAATGCAATGTACAGGCCCGCATCCAGAGGTACAGTCACAACTGTCAGGTGTTTGAACCATTGATGCCTGTAGAAACATAACATACATTGTGTGTCTCTTCCAAAAACAGGTGATGATGGGGACACAGCAGCAGACGATGAGGAGTCCCTGTCCCAGGCTCTGGGGGCCCCTGAGCTCTCTGGTATGGAACAGCCTCTGCCCTCCTCGGATGGCGAAGACCTACCTGGCACCTCCGGTGTGAGTCATCATGCAGCACCAGCAGGACCACCATCTGCACCACCTGCACCCACTCCTCCAACAACTGCCAACACACAGACCACCCCCGCCGACATGGACAGACCAAGGACCAGCAATGACAACAGCACAGTGACCCCGGCCCACCGTGAAGCAACGGACAACAACCCCAGTACCAACCCCCAAGGGGGCCTAGGGTCACCTGTGCGTGCCACCGCAAGTCCCGCACGTGTGGCCAGGGATGGTGGGAGGGGTGGTAGGCAGAGGTCGCTGTTTGCAGAGGGGTCTGGACTGCATGATGACCCACAACTGGTACGCATTGCTGATGCGTACCAGAATAGCACCGGAGAGGTCAGCCAGGTAGTGGGGATCCTCAAGGACATTCAACAGCAGCAGGCTGCCCATCATGCCCGCTTGGACTCACACATGTCCAGTGTGGAGACACACATGGCTGGCATGGAGTCCAAGTGGGACACATTGCAAGAACTGACAGCGGTGCATAGGGACATATTGACATGCCTCCGCCAGATTAGCACCAACATGGCCACACCTCCCTGTGTGCCCACAACATCTGGTGCCACAACAACTGCAACTGCCACAGGGAGGGAGGATGACTCTAGCGGAGAGTCCTCTGCACCACAGCAGCCTGCACGTAAGGGTTCCCCCCCCAAAGAAGAGGGGTCGTACGAGGAAGGAGAACTGAGAGGCCGATGGCCATGTACATCCCCCAGGAACCCAACACCTGTTCTGGCAATCCACCTGTGTGTGCAAACTGTTCACCCTGTCGCATGCAACCCAACTCTCTCACATGACATGGGGAGTTTAAGTTGGACCAATGTATCAGATGACTGTGGACTTTACTCAGGACATTTCTGCTACCAACACTTCCAACTCATCTGGGAACTTTGGATTTCAATCCCAATGTACAGCACCCACCATCCTGTGCACTGTCCTCACACATGTATGTAAATAAAATCACTAATACACCATACTTGCCTCTGTTGTCATTCCAAAGTTGTTTTTGTCATGGAGATGATGATCTGCTAAATGACACTGTGCATGCTAACTGCTACAGCAAGTTCAACACCGTCATGTGAGTCATGGCGACGTGACACATATGAGGGAGACACACCACTAGGGCTACACAGCACATACACACCAGGGCCATCTGACTCATCGCCTACACTGATGTTGCCAGGAAATACAGTGGAATGCACAGACACCACACCTATTCAGAGTCTGTGTTAACTAGCCCACAGGTGAAGTAAGCTAATGTCAGTCAGATGTGTGACCACAGACAACGCACATCCCAAAGTGAAGCACAGGTTTATTACACATTTGCAACATGTTGTTTCCACTACAGATGCAAGGTAATCCCACGTGGCTGTGGCCACACAGTCAACAATTGTAGAAGAAATAAAGTCCAGGGGTGTGGGGCACATCACCTGTAGGGAAACAACTGCTTCCACCCTGGAAGTTGAACCATGGTGTCGGGGGATCCGAGTGGACCAAACAACTCTGAAAGTACCCTGTGAAGGACAGACATGACACACAGTCAAGAGCACTGAAGAACAGGACAGAACTGCAATACTCATGCCCAATACATGTCACAAGATACCTACACAAAACCAAGTTAGCATGTCAACACTGTTGGGGAGTACAGACTACCTGTAAGGACACACCGCTGCACGCATCCAGTCAAGTAGCACATGGCCACACTCAAACAGCAACAGAGCACCACCAACACATATCATGCAAACTCAAATCATTGACATGACATCTCTGGATACTCACATTCAGCTGAAGAAGTTGGTGATGAGCTGTGTGCGGACATCACCATCATCATCATCACTGGCATCGTAGCCCAGGCCAGGATCCTCCACAGGTGGCGGATGTTGGTCATCGTCATCCAGGATGAGAGGCAACTCCTTCCGCACTGCCAGGTTATGTAGCATGCAGCAGACGATCACAATCGTGCACACCTTTGCTGGGGCATATGGGAGGGCCCCTCCTGTCTTGTCCAGGCAGCGAAAGCGGCTCTTCAGGAGACCAAATGTCCGCTCGATCACTCTCCTGGTCCGACCATGTGCCTCATTGTAGCGCATCTGGGCTGGTGTCACAGGGTTCCTGAGGGGTGTCAGCAACCACGGCATGTTGGGGTATCCGGAGTCACCTACATACAGACAATTGCACATTAGCTGAGTTGTGTAAAGAGGGTGGAATACAACATTGCAGAACACACACAATGGTAAAAAGTCAGTACACACCGACAAGCCAGGCACGCTGGTTCGGCATCTGTGACATCATCCTCGGGATGCGACTACTCCTCATCACGTAGGCATCGTGTGCAGAACCGCGGAAACGTGCACACACATGTGAGATGGTCATATCTGCAAGACATACCACCAGAGCATTGATAGAATGGTAATGTTTACGGTTCCTGTATGCCTGCTCATGTGCCTGCGGTGGTACCAAAGCCACATGTGTCCCATCAATGGAGCCAATGACATGTGGCATCCTCCCCAGGGCATAGAAGTCACTCTTGACATCAGTGAGTTGTTGACGTTTAGGGAAATAGATGTACTGGTTCAGGTATCTCAACATTGCCTCCAAAATATCGCGTAGCACACGGCTGAACATGGTCTGTGACATCCCACCAGCAGATGCCACAGTGTGTTGAAAGGTACCGGTGGCAAAGAAGTGTAGGGCTGCCATCACCTTCACCTTGGGGGTTAGCGCTGTAGGGTATGTCCGGCCAGGTTGCAAATGTGGGGCCAAACGCACCGTCAATTCCTCAATCAGCGGCCTGTTGAAGCGGTACCATCGGATGCAGTCACGTTCAACCATCGTTGCAAGGTCAGGGAATGGTCTATGGACAGCTGGTGCCCTGCAGTGCATAGGTGAACAAAGAAAGATTGTCAGTCACCCCACATATGTGGCATTGACCATACTCAATATCACATGATACATCCTTACAAGACACAAGTACTTGATGTGTGTGCCTTTCTGTATGGACATATATGGCACCTACATGGCCAACATCAAACAACACAGTTCAACATGTGTCGACAACAAGTTCCAGGTCGTGCTATGGGAAATCATTAGGCTGTGTCACAGTACCCATGTTCCTCTGTCACGTTCCAAACACACACCACAGTGACAAGTGAGGACAGATGTGCCACAGGCATCACAGCTCATTGACAGGTAGATTCCCAGGGACCCTGTATTGCCACATGGACATTGGCATGACATGGCGTATCATGTACACGTCAGCTAAACAACCATGACTCCCACAGGTAGTGGCCCCTGTCGCCTCTGCAGGACAGACATGGACGTCTGTGACACACAAACGCACAACATCAAAGCAGATGCACAAACAACGTGGATGTGGAGACTGTCTCCCATTGTGCACATTGAATCCGAGACATCTGAAACACATCATGCACACAGACTGTGGAGGGCCATCACTATTGTGGCAATGGGTCACCCTGTGACGTACATACCTTCCCACATGGGACTCAGGGTGTATGTGACATGACATACACATACACAACCTGGAAATGTGACCATGCCATATGCCCTGAACTGAACAGTTGCACATCACAGTGGTCATGTGCACAACACACAAAGGATTCTGTCCCCATGAACACGTGCACAGCCTGGGAGTGGCTGCCCCCAAGTGCCACCAAAAAACCACATGTTGACCCCCATACACACACAGGTAATGCAGCCTTACATGCCTTAGGATACAGTGTGGACAGGCTGTGGTGTTGTAGGTGTGCCCCTGAGTCCCTGGCAAGTAATTGTGGCTGGCATACGTTCACCAGTGACAACCATGGTGACATATGCCAGTGACTTGTACAGGGACGCGTCGTACAGCAATGGACCGATCCGTGCGCACGCATTGGCCATTGCATATGATGTGACCGGGTACGCGTTGTACAGCAATGGACCGATCCGTGCGCACGCATTGGCCATTGCATATGATGTGACCGGGTACGCGTTGTACAGCAATGGACCGATCCGTGCGCCCGCATTGGCCATTGCATATGATGTGACCGGGTACGCGTTGTACAGCAATGGACCGATCCGTGCGCACGCATTGGCCATTGCATATGATGTGACCGAGTACGCGTTGTACAGCAATGGACCGATCCGTGCGCACGCATTGGCCATTGCATATGATGTGACCGGGTACGCGTTGTACAGCAATGGACCGATCCGTGCGCACGCATTGGCCATTGCATATGATGTGACCGGGTACGCGTTGTACAGCAATGGACCGATCCGTGCGCACGCATTGGCCATTGCATATGATGTGACCGGGTACGCGTTGTACAGCAATGGACCGATCCGTGCGCACGCATTGGCCATTGCATATGATGTGACCGAGTACGCGTTGTACAGCAATGGACCGATCCGTGCGCACGCATTGGCCATTGCACATGATGTGACCAGGTACGCGTTGTACAGCAATGGACCGATCCGTGCCCACGCATTGGCCATTGCACATGATGTGACCGGATGCAGCGTTGTACAGCAATGGACCGATCCGTGCGCACGCATTGGCCATTGCACATGATGTGACCGGGTATGCGTTGTACAGCAATGGACCGATCCGTGCACACGCATTGGCCATTGCACATGATGTGACCGGGTACGCGTTGTACAGCAATGGACCGATCCGTGCGCACGCATTGGCCATTGCACATGATGTGACCGGGTACGCGTTGTACAGCAATGGACCGATCCGTGCGCACGCATTGGCCATTGCACATGATGTGACCGGGTATGCGTTGTACAGCAATGGACCGATCCGTGCGCACGCATTGGCCATTGCACATGATGTGACCGGGTACGCGTTGTACAGCAATGGACCGATCCGTGCGCACGCATTGGCCATTGCACATGATGTGACCGGGTACGCGTTGTACAGCAATGGACCGATCGGTGCACACGCATTGGCCATTGCATATGATGTGACCGGGTGCGCGTTGTACAGCAATGGAGCGATCCGTGTGCACGCATTGGCCATTGCATATGATGTGACCGGGTACACGTTGTACAGCAATGGACCGATCCGTGCGCACGCATTGGCCATTGCATATGATGTGACCGGGTACGCGTTGTACAGCAATGGACCGATCGGTGCGCACGCATTGGCTATGGCCTGGCATGGCAACGGACGCGTTTTCGAACCTTTAACGAGTCTGATGCTGTGAATTCAGTTGGCCACCCACAACAATGTTGCAAATTCATGGGTGTCATGAAGTTGAACTTTTGAAGGATGCTGTGGGCGTGTGTAAGTGGTGCAATTCCATGGATTGGCCAGATTCAGAAGATGCAAACGACTTGGACCTATCACTTTGCACACATGGGACAGTATCTGCCTCTGCAGCACACATATAATGCTGGCTGTTCCCCTGAGAGCTCACTTGCCTGCACTACATGCTCCAGGACGACATCTGCCACCACCACTGCTGCTGTATATGCATCCTCTGGCTCCTGCAATGGCACGTACTGTGGAGAATGCCCCAGCCTTCAGCACTGAGGAGAACCAGGCCCTGCTGGACAGCCTCCTTCCACAGTACAGCAAGCTGTATGGGAAACCAGGGGAGCAGGTGAGTGTGCTGTCCACTGCCTTACTAAATGTGCATGTTGTTTGACTAGCAAGACTTACAGTGTGCACGCCACTGGCTAGCATGCTCACTGAGTAGTTGTCACCCCCCACAGTGTGTAGTTACATGCACTGAACAGGTATAGTGCAGTAACAGTGCATTCCAACAAGGTTTTACTTCCCAGGCAATGATACCATGCAGTAACTGCTGGCAAACTGTTCATAGCTATCGTTGCACTGCCTGTGTACATCATGTGCCCTGTGATTGAGACATGTATATCCAAATGTGTGATGCACGGATATGTTGCATGTGTAGTAATGGCCTTTTCACTTTGTCATCCTCACA
Organism: Calotriton arnoldi; assembly: GCA_963921515.1. Classification (NCBI taxonomy): domain Eukaryota; kingdom Metazoa; phylum Chordata; class Amphibia; order Caudata; family Salamandridae; genus Calotriton; species Calotriton arnoldi. The sequence goes on from CAWUFW010000896.1 coordinate 1,359,183, forward strand.
GGTTGATGCCCACCAGAAGCAGGAAATCTGGCTGACCATCGCCCGGGCAGTAAGATCTGTGGGGGTCTACAAGCGCCGGATCCGCAACTGCCAGAAGAGGTGGCAGGACCTTCGGGGCTGGACCCGGAGGATCGCAAGGGTCCAGCTGAAGCTGTCGCCCACTCGCAGGAGGGGCGGACACCGGACCCTGACCCCCCACATGCTCAGGATCCTGGCGGTGGTCTTCCCTGACCTGGATGGGCAGCTGAAGGCCAGACAGCAGCAAGGAGGGAGTGAGTCCATGACTGCACTGTGAACTTTGTCTGACATGCTATGTGCCCTCCTCTGGCCTGGTTAAACTTCCACAGTACATCAGTCTTGTGGTCCAGGACCCATGTCCCTCAATTGTGACATGCCCACTCCTCATCTGATACCCAGGTGTGGCCCTTACAGTCAGGAAATTGTGTCACTTGGGTACTGTGTCCTTGCATTTTGCTTAGCTCAAGGTGGGGGACAGCATTTGTTCCCGTAGCTTTGTGGTGGGCTTCATGGGTGGGTCAATTGCTTACACAATGCCTGAGTTCTGACATGTAATCTGCGTGTAACTTTGATATGTGGTCCAATTGCTGATCTGACTCACCACATGTGCCTGGGGTATTTGGCACACACCCATGCTCCGGGTGGGAACAATGTTTGGGCCTCAGGAGTATGTATATCAAGTGTGTCACACATACTTAGCCACCTGCCTACTGTTCAGGGCTCATCCCTCTTTCACGTGGAGCAGGACAGTCATGCCTACTCCAGGGCATACAATACACTCTGTACTCCCACTGCCGTGTATCAGCTGACACGTTATGCTCAGTGAAATATTCCCTCAGGTGTCTGCCTCTGTGTCATTGTGCTGTGGCTCCGTTGTCAGGACTACTGGGGTGTTTATCGGTTAGGGCTCAGCATGCCACCTGAGATGTGACCATAGGAGACGATACTTGTGTGACATATAGGTGTTTGATCACTTGACTGTGCAGACTGGGGTATGCGACTGTGCAGTTCAGGCAGCTGTTTCCCATTCACAGCAGATTGTGAGGTGCTCAGGTTCAGAGGGTTGTGTTTCATGTCTCCCATATGTCCAATTGGTATGACGTGGACAAATAAGAGTTCAGATGATGTGGTTTGTGGGGGATGGACAAGTGCACTTGTCAGCTACAGAACTTGCATTCCCCATGACCTAGGATTGTGACACAGTGCAGACTGTTGTTGGCTGGCTGCCCTGCCCATGTGACTGGAGACAGTGATGTATGACTTTGCAGGCATGCCTGTGCCATGGCATTAAACTCCCTAAGAGTGATCCTGCAGGTGAGTGACATGTGCTACATGCACCCCATTGTGGCATTGACTATCAGGACATGGGTGCATCATGGTGTCTGGTGCTGGTATGCATCACATGCATTTCAAAATAGACTCTGGCCATCCCTTTATCCGGACACCTGTACTGACTCAGTGGCAAGAGATGGGATGTGTGCATGTTCACATACTTCACCGTGTTCTCTGCACTGTCCAACTACTGTGTAGGTGGTGCATGTGTCCACACTGGGGTATTGCCATCCGACAGGCACCAGACAGATGGGTGCAAGGCCAGGAGGGATGTGAGTGCCATGGTTGACCATCAGACTGACAATTGGCTTCTCCTACTCTGTTTGAGCACTTTTGGCAATGTTCAACTAAGGATGCCAGGGCTTGCTCTGTAATGTGCTGTACTTACTGAGGTGTGTGCGGTCAGTGCAGGTGACTGATGTTTGTCTGTTTCCCTAATTGTTTGCAGATACATCCACGGCCACAGGAGGGGACAGCTCCACGGACCAGGAGGAGCCGCAGAGCCAGACTGGGTCAGCAGCCAATGAGTGGTCGGAGGGACCCAGTGGCACGGAGGGCGAGGGGAGCCACACCGAGGAGTCCTCAGCACCATCCACCTCAGCTGAGGACCACAGCAGCTCGGAGGATGACTCCCTTGTGGAGGCGGGTGTCAGCAGCCACCACACCCCAGCTAGTATTGCTGTCCCCGCCACCACCACCACCACCGCCCTCCCATCGGCTCCCATTCCAGAGGTCCGTGGAGGCTCCCGTGTTCGGGAGCGTGTCTCCTTCGTGCCAGGCACCGCACCCCCTGCCCCTGTGTCCCCTGCTGCCCTGAGTGAGGAGTCTGTGTACCTACTTCGCCAGGTCCATGTAGGGCAGACAGCAATGCTGAGTGTCCTCCATGCCCACACCACTCTGTTGACACAGCTGGTGTCGTTTATGGAGGGCATCTCATCGGGCATGTCTGCCCTACAGAGGAGCAATAGGTCCATGGACTCCTCCCTGACGGCAGCAGTGTCCCTCCTCCAACAGTCCCTCACCCCTCCTACCTCTGCCCCATCCACACTTCCTGGCACCCTACCTGTCCCAAGCACATGCACACCTGCACAATCACCCAAACACACAGACACGAGCAGCACAGGAACACCCAAAACAAAAACAAAACGTGCACGCAGGCATCCTCAGGGGACTGATACCACACCCACAGGGGATGGGGAACAGACACACACACAGGCATCCACAGTCACTCCACAGTCCTCCGATACCTCTCCCTCCAAGGCCCCTTCCCTTGCCTCACCTGCAACCCCACCTACAAAGCAGCTCTTCCTCTGTGACCTCGGCCTCTTCCCCTCCGATCCAGCTGATCCAGCATACAGGGGGAAGAGGAAGTCCACCCACACAGAGGGGAGTGCCCCTCACCCCCGGACACCCTCCCCCAGGCACAGACAGACTGAGGTCCCCATCCGCAAGTCCCCCCGGACCCGGAAGAGCAAGACCCCGCCGCCGCCCTGCAGCTCAACCACCAAGTCTCCTTCCTCCATCCCTCAGGCCCCCACTCCACAGGTTCCCCCACCACACCCTGCCCCAGGTTCCCCCACCCACAGATACACCATCCCCAAAATGATCCGGCCTTCTCCCCTACCACTTGCTCTTCCAGCACCACCCCCCGCTGCGCATGTTTGTGCCACTGGTGTGGAGACCGTGTCCTCCCCCTCTGTCCTGCCCACCTTACCTGAAACCCATTCTACTCCCCTGGAGATAGGCACTGCAGTGGAGTCCACTACCACCCTGTCTGACTTGGGCACTGCAGTGGGGAACCTGTCCACTCCATCTGCCCAGCCCACTGCAGTCGTGCCGGCACCCACACCATCTGACTCATGCCCCCCAGTTGTGCCGGCACACACCATGTCAGACACCTCCACTGCAGTTGTCAGTGACTCTCCAGCACCCACAACCCCTTCCCTGCCTCCTTCTGGTGAGCCCTGATCCTGTCCCTGCGGTGCCTGGCCTGCCCCCCGTATGCCCCTCCGAGGGGAATGTCCCTGGTGTGTAGCAGTGCAGGCATGCAAAGGGTGACATCTGCCACTGTCACCCTGTTTGGACTTTGATAATGGACTGGCAATTGGCCTTTGTGTTTTTTCTGGACTTTCACTTTTAAACACACATATGCTGAATAAAGCTACTTTCTGTTCTCTAGTGGTTTTGCTTCTGATGTACATGATGTTGATGATGCTAACCATGCCCTTGCTGCAGTGATGGTGATTTTTGATATCAGGAAAATGAAGTGTTACTGTGCAGGACCCCATGTGGTCCAGGGGGAATGTGTCCTATACTGGTGTGTATCCATGTCATCCTTTGCAGCAATATGAGGGTGTCATGTTTTCAATATTTGGCAATGGGATTTCCTACTTTTATTTGCAATATCACATCTGTGGCTTACACCCCTGCACATCTGTTGTGCTTGCCATTGTTCAATTTGTCTATTTCCCTGACCGTGTGACCATCTCCACTGGACATGCAAGTTTGGGCATCAATGGGGAAGGACTCATCTGTGTTATCAGTGCAACTTGCTATACATGTGTGTTGGATCTGTGCAGATGATTTCGGTGACACTCCCATGACCAGGCTGATATGACGAGAGCCTTCATTTTGTGCTAATTGTTGACTGAGTGACCAAGTGTTCTGCTGACATGATAGAGCCCTACAGAGACAACGTATGGCACAGCTTTCCTTACACAGGAGTGGAGTCCCCTCATGGCAGTGTGTAATTCCGTGACATTGCCTGAGCCCAAGGTGTGTGTTGTGTGAGCATGTCTGTGTGTGTTCACTTCCATTTTGCTAGGCAGGCTGGGATCCCTAGTGATGTTCCTGTTTGTGATGCTTGCTGAGTTGACCTATGTTCCCCAAGGTCTTCTCCCTGGGTTCTCTGGGATGTGGGTGCATGGCACATTACTGGTCATCAGGGTGTCACCCATAGGTGTGTTTGCTGTCAGGGCTGAGTTTGTGGGCAAACGCAGATGAGACACAGTCAGGATTCCCCTTGGCACTTGTTCGTTACACCAGTCATGTAATTTACAGTTTGTGTTAGCTTTCAGTGATTGTGACACGTTGTGTGTGTGACTGCTGCCACTCCTCAGGGTCAGAGCTGCAATGTTGGAAGTTGTCTATGTGTGTTCTTTGTGGGTGACCTTGGCTTCTTCATTGGTGTGTGACTGTGGCCGGGATCCCATTGGTTGGTGTGGATTTTACGTCATGCCCATGTACGGCGTACTGTGCAGTGTGTCAGACATTCACGAGTCTTGTTGACTGGCCATGTGTGATGGGTTTCTGCACCTTAGTTCTCACCACCACCCCTGGGATTGTCATGGGTGCATGTGCAATGTCACCAGTCCATGTGAGCTTCACTGCTGCACATTGGTGGAGATCAAGGTGTGTGGTGTTGAGTGTGTGCAAATGAGAGTTGTTGCACGGCTAGACCCCTGCCTCCATATTGGCCTTGGCTGACAGGCCGTGCTGATTGATTTGTGCTTGTGTAGGTGTGATGGTAGTTTGTTGCTCAGGACACATGACTGTGGTTCACAGTGTGAACGACATCTAGCTTTGTCATCACAGTGGGATTATCATGCAGGCCAGTGTCACCACAATGTGGGGTCCCTGGGGGTAGTGCTGTGGTGGGTCTGTGTCTTGCTGTGTTAGTTGCTGTTCCAACAAGCTTGTGTGACATGTGTAATTTGGGCTCCCTCTCATCTAACAATGCCTGATTGCCCACATAGGGGAATCCGATCCATGAGTTACTTTTGTGTGGCACTGTATGCACATCTGTGTAATTGGGATTCAGGCCTCCTCATGTGTTGTGTGGTTGCCTGGGGACACTGGCACACCCCCATCACCTGTTGTGTTTGATATGCAGTGTGGGGCTGCCTGTTTGTGTTTGTGCATCTGCACCACTGCATTGGCATATCTTTAGTGTGCCATTGGCTGTATGTTGTTTGGTGGGTTTCCCCTGCTGTCCCTGGGACTCCTAGGTCATCAGTCAGCACAGTGATCATGGTTTGTATGTCCCATTGCTGCCATGGTATGGTATTTGTTCACCTCACATCTACAGTCTCCACAGGATATCTACATTTGTGTGCCCATTGGTGCAGATATGTGGCTCTGCATTATGATGGTCACTTCTGTCATTGTGTTATTGATGAATGTTGACAATGTCAGCCCCCATGGGTGATGTTTGTCTGCACAGGCCAAAGGTATGTCTTATTTGCACTGCACTGTTTGCCTCACCCAATCTATGTTGCTATGGGACACAAGCACTACTATGCCACTGATGGGTTTGTTGTCCTGTGACCAGGAATCATCCATGCTGTTTGGCATTTGCACCTTTTTCCATGACAACACTTACATTTTGGTCACTGTGATGATGGGGTTTTAGACCCCATTGCCACAATGTTCAAAATGTGCCCCAGCTATGGACCCCACACTTACCTTTTGGACACTGTGATGATGGGGGGTTAGACCCCATTGTCACAATGTTCAAAATGTGCTTCAGCTATGGACCCCACACTTACCTTTTGGTCACTGTGATGATGGGGGGTTAGACCACATTGCCACAATGTTCAAAATGTGCCCCAGCTATGGACCCCACACTTACCTTTTGGTCACTGTGATGATGGGGGGTTAGACCCCATTGCCACAATGTTCAAAATGTGCCCCAGCTATGGACCCCACACTTACCTTTTGGTCACTGTGATGATGGGGGGTTAGACCCCCATTGCCACAATGTTCAAAATGTGCTTCAGCTATGGACCCCACACTTACCTTTTGGTCACTGTGATGATGGGGGGTTACACCCCATTGCCACAATGTTCAAAATGTGCCCCAGCTATGGACCCCACACTTACCTTTTGGTCACTGTGATGATGGGGGGTTAGACCCCATTGCCACAATGTTTAAATTGTGCCCCAGCTATGGACCCCACACTTACCTTTTGGTCACTGTGATGATGGGGGGTTAGACCCCATTGCCACAATGTTCAAAATGTGCTTCAGCTATGGACCCCACACTTACCTTTTGGTCACTGTGATGATGGGGGGTTAGACCCCATTGCCACAGTGGTCATGGTCTGCTTGTATTGTGGAGGCCACACACATTTATGTGTGACACATGTGATAGGGGGTCACATTGTATGTTCAATTTCATGTTCAGTGTTGTAGGCATTTGACACAGTCTACACACGCTTGTCATGGTGTTGGGGTGATGTGTTTTTCTGACATTCCTTATGTTGGAGTATGCTGGTTGTGTCATGCATTACCCGTCCTATGAGTAGGGATTGTGTTGGTGGTAGGCATCCATCCCCCTATGAGTGGGGATGGTAGTAGTGACAGGAATCTAGCACCCCCTGAGTAGGGGTGGTGGTAGTGGTAGTCATCCATCCCCCTATGAGTGGGGATACCATACCATACCAAGACATTTATAAAGCGCACGGCTACCACCGACGGCGGTGTCCCGGCGCTACAGAGAGACAAGGGAAGATAAAGAGTGGAAAGGCAGACTAAGGGAGATCAAAAAGCCAGGTTTTCAGAGCACTCCTAAAAGTGGTTTCAGATTCAGTTTTGCGCAAGTAGAGCGGCATCGCATTCCAAAGAGCGGCAGTTTTAACTGCAAAGGCGCGCCCTCCCATCCTGGCTTTGCAGTAGGAAGGGGAGCAGAGAAGAAACTGAGAGTTCGAGCGCAGAGTCCTATTTTGGTGGTATTTCCGAAGTCTGAGCCTCAGATAGTCAGGTCCACTATCTCTGGTAGCTCTAAAAGCGAGTAATAAGGCCTTAAATTCGATTCTTCTCTTCACTGGAAGCCAGTGAAGACTGCGCAAGTGGGGGAGATGTGATGCCGAAGAGGCACGTTTCTAAGAAACCTAGCTGCAGCATTCTGAACTGTCTGGAGCTTTTTAATCAGATAGGCAGGGAGGCCTAGATACAAGCTATTGGCATAGTCCAGCTGGGATGTAACCAAAGCATGGACTATGGTGGCCCGACAGTTCATCGGTAATAAATACAGGAATCTACGCAAGCATTTGAGCTTCCAGAAACATGCTCTGGAAACTCTGCCAATCTGGGCTTTCACCGACAGGTCCGAGTCAAATCTAAAACCCAAGTTTCTAACAGATAGAACTGGGGTGGGAGGGGATTCAGCTGTATTGGCCACCATAAATCAGCCGGAGGAGGTGATGGTTGGTTAAAAAACATCACCTCAGTTTTCTCGGTATTCAATTTAAGACAGTTATCTGTCATCCATGAAACAATTTTATTTAGACATAGCCTAAAGCTGTCAAATGCGGCCATCTTGGAATCTTTAAAAGAAAACACCAACTGCGTATCATCAGCGTATGAAATTGTACGCACGCCACACTGCTCAACCAGTGCAGCTAGGGGGCCAGATAGATATTAAATAATGTCGGGCTTAATGCAGAACCCTGAGGTACTCCACAGCCCATGGCGCAAGAGGAAGAGACATACGGGCGAAGGAAGACCTGCTGAGATCGCCCCTCCAGAAAGGATTGGAACCAATTTAGAATGGTACCCGAGATACCCAGCTGTGTCAGGCGGTCTAAAAGAATTGAGTGAGAGACCGTATCAAAGGCTGCAGATAAATCTAACAGCACAAGCATGGCACAGCTACCATGGTCTAATGATTCTCGGATGGTTTCCGCCACTTCCAGCAGGGCCGTCTCTGTACTGTAACCCTTCCTAAAACCTGATTGGGAGTCGTGAAGGAGATTGTTAGACTCCAGGTGATTAGAGAGTTGTCTTTGGACCTCCTTCTCCAAAATTTTAGCGGGGGCCGGCAAAAGCGAAATGGGCCTGAAATTCTTGAGTATACTAGGGTCTGCATCTTCCTTTTTAAGAATTGGCAAGACCAGGGCCTCTTTCCATACTGAGGGGAAGCATCCCAACCTTAGAGAGGTATTCCAAATAGCATTTAACTGAGGGTTAAAAGAGGGGCGAGTAAGTTAAAAAATCTAGCTGGGCAGGGATCCAGGGGCGAGCCTGATTTAATTCTAACAAGGTCTTTCAAGGATAAAGACGGGCAGAAAGGCTGAAATTCAGTCCAAAGATGGGGAGAAACAAGGGCTGAGAGAGTAATTGGCCTTTCTCCTGGTTCCTTAAATGTGGAATATATAGATTGAATCTTTTCCTTGAAAAAAGTGGATAAATCCCTACATAAAACAGCTGAAGGCACAATCTTACTCAAAGTGGCCTCAGGTCTCATAAAATCTTGAACAATCTTAAAAATTTCCTTGGAAGAGTTGTCCGAATCTTTAATTTGTTTGGCCAAATGATTCTTAATTGACAAGCGTTTAAGAGCATGGAATTTTTTTTGTGCAGCTTTATAGATGTTTTTCGCATCCGAATTATACGACTTCCGCCAAATACGCTCCATCTTTTTGCATATGCTTTTTTCAGCCTGAAGCTCTGACGAGAACCAAGGAGCAGAAGGTTTTTTTCTAGCCGATTTTGACATTTTCATAGGAGCAATGGCGTCCAGAGAAGAAGCAACCCATTCATTAAATGAGGTTGCATCTAGGCTGGGATTGCCTATAAGCTGAAGAGGGGTATCATGCAAGACCGGGCCGATGGTCTCAATGGATACTTACCTCCAGTTTCTCTTCTTTTCACACTCTGGTCTCATCCGGTGTGTCCCACCGTGCCTGGACAAACTAAAAGGGACTAACCAATGGTCTGACCACGTCAAAGGCAGATGGTAGTAGTGACAGGCATCTAGCACCCCATGATTTGGGGTGGTGGTAGTGGTAGGCATCCAGCCCCCCCTGAGTAGGGGTGGTGGTGTTGGTGGTAGGCATCCTTCCCCCATGAGTAGGGGTGGTGGTAGTGGTAGGCATCCATCCCCCCCATGAGTGGGGATGGTAGTAGTGACAGGCATCCAGCCCCCCCTGAGTAGGGGTGGTGTTGGTGGTAGGCATCCATCCCCCCATGAGTAGGGGTGGTGGTAGTGGTAGGCATCCATCCCCCCTGAGTGGGGGTGGTGGTAGTGGTAGGCATCCAGCCCCCCCTGAGTAGGGGTGGTGGTAGTGGTAGGCATCCAGCCCCCCATGAGTGGGGATGGTAGTAGTGACAGGCATCTAGCACCCCTGAGTAGGGGTGGTGGTAGTGGTAGGCATCCAGCCCCCCTGAGTAGGGGTGGTGGTAGTGGTAGGCATCCAGCCCCCATGAGTGGGGGGTGGTAGTGGTAGGCATCCAGCCCCCTGAGTAGGGGTGGTGGTAGTGGTAGGCATCCAGCCCCCTGAGTAGGGGTGGTGGTAGTGGTAGGCATCCAGCCCCCCTGAGTAGGGGTGGTGTTGGTGGTAGGCATCCATCCCCCTATGAGTGGGGATGGTAGTAGTGACAGGCATCCAGCCCCCCCTGAGTTGGGGTGGTGGTAGTGGTAGGCATCCAGCCCCCCATGAGTGGGGATGGTAGTAGTGACAGGCATCTAGCACCCCCTGAGTAGGGGTGGTGGTAGTGGTAGGCATCCAGCCCCCACTGAGTAGGGGTGGTGGTAGTGGTAGGCATCCAGCCCCCCATGAGTGGGGGGTGGTAGTGGTAGGCATCCAGCCCCCCCTGAGTAGGGGTGGTAGGCATCCAGCCCCCTGAGTAGGGGTGGTGTTGGTGGTAGGCATCCATCCCCCTATGAGTGGGGATGGTAGTAGTGACAGGCATCTAGCACCCCTGAGTAGGGGTGGTGGTAGGCATCCAGCCCCCTGAGTAGGGGTGGTGGTAGTGGTAGGCATCCATCCCCTATGAGTGGGGATGGTAGTAGTGACAGGCATCTAGCACCCCTGAGTAGGGGTGGTGGTAGTGGTAGGCATCCAGCCCCCTGAGTAGGGGTGGTGTTGGTGGTAGGCATCCATCCCCCTATGAGTGGGGATGGTAGTAGTGACAGGCATCTAGCACCCCTGAGTAGGGGTGGTGGTAGTGGTAGGCATCCAGCCCCCCTGAGTAGGGGTGGTGGTAGTGGTAGGCATCCAGCCCCCCTGAGTAGGGGTGGTGTTGGTGGTAGGCATCCATCCCCCTATGAGTGAGGATGGTAGTAGTGACAGGCATCTAGCACCCCCTGAGTATGGGTGGTGTTGGTGGTAGGCATCCATCCCCCTATGAGTGGGGATGGTAGTAGTGACAGGCATCTAGCACCCCCTGAGTAGGGGTGGTGGTAGTGGTAGGCATCCAGCACCCCATGAGTGGGGATGGTAGTAGTGACAGGCATCCAGCCCCCCATGAGTAGGGGTGGTGTTAGTGGTTGGCATCCAGGCCCCTATGGGTGTATATGGCATTGGTGATAGACATCCCGCCCCTATGGTTCTGCTGTTGCTAGTGTAAGTCATTTCTGCATCCCTATGTGTGTGTGTTATATGTCGGGTACGTGTCGTTTCTTTGTGTAGTGGGTGTTTAACTTACCTTCTGCGCCGTGCGCGTCCGTACCTGTTCCGGTAATAGATGTAGAGTATTGGTAGGACCTGCGCGATGGGATTCATGGTTGGTTCGTCTCGTTCGGCTTTCTCGTTGCTTCGACTCGTAATCGTGGCTGGCGTGTTCGTCTCGTAGCCGTGGATCATCTTGTGGCGTGAATCAGAGCTTATGTGCCGCTCTCCCGGATGCTCTGACGTGCCGGACGTAGTGACGGGTTCGGCGCGTACGGAAAGCACATCGTACTGGTCCGGCCGGAAGGTGCTGTATTTTGGCTACCGTGCGACTCGATTCTGCGTTTACGGATCCGGCTCGGGCGGGGAACAGGAGCTGGATCGGGTTCTGGGCAGTTATGCGCATCGTACTTGCTCGTTCGTACGAATGTTCGATTCGGTCGGGAAACGCGTTCGGCTCGGTTTTTTTCCGGACAAATAGTGTTAGGTGCGCCTCCGCCCGAGATCGGAATCGACCCCTATATCTTTTACATTGATAATTTTTTTCCGGTGTTTTTGTACTTACCATTATAAATATAAGATGTCGATATTTTTGACATCGATATTTAAAACTCGATATTGTGGTATGGGGATATTTTAGGTGTCGATATTCTGTCAATGAACCGCCAAATGTATAGTACACCGTGTGACAGTACAACTCAGTAGGGACCAAGAGATTAATAAAATCTTACATGTAGAACAGATGAGTTTTCGACTGGCCTGTAGCACTGATTTGGTACTATGAGCTACCACAGATGATCTCCATGTTTGACACTGTACACCATCCGGGTCTACTAAAGAGACTGGATCATTGGTATATCAGGGTAGGTGTTAAAATGGTTTGCCTCTTCCTAGAACAATGTTCATACAGAGTCATCCAAGTCTTGTCATCCAAGTCATTTCAAGTCACATGTGGGGTCCATCAGAGCCCAAAAAAATCACCTTGTCTATTTAATATCTATGTTCAACCTCTAACAACTTTAGTTTATTTCTTTGGTATGCAATTTTACACCAGTGGAGACAATATGCAAATACTATTTTGAATATACTGCCCTTTAGGGAGACGTCAATTTGATATAAAAACTCCACAAATTCAACTCAGACAATCAGAGGTTCATATAACAGTGAAACAACTATCACTTTGGAGCAGTAACCTCTGACTGGTGGATAATTGTTTCTGTTGTGTAAAGTCAGGGGGTAAAATTAGATAATAAACTGGATATGGCACAGCAAGTTTTGCCACTGCAATTAACTTTCAGATAAGGATATTATGCAAACTCATGCCTCTGCTTTCCATAGATGTCCGTCAAACTGCAGAATCCACCTTAATCACATCTAAACTACACTACTGCAATTCACCCTACACTGGCATAAGCAATTCCTTAATCCACTAGCTCCAGTCTATTCAAACCAAGCTGCAAAACTAGTTTTTCCAGCTCCTCCATTTTATTGAGTTTCCCGCTTGTTACATCTTCTCCAAGACCTAGTGATTAATTCTATAATCCAATTTAAGATTCTATGTTTAGTTCATAAAAGATCAGCTCTCACGCTCACGGCTATGCCCAATAAATTCAAATATATGAACCATCTATATCTCTCCACTCTGCATAATGTCTTCTATAAAGGCCCCTCAGTATTTGTAAAACAGCAATAGGATGTAATTCCTTCTCTTATCAAGCCTATAAACCTGAAATTCACTTCCTCTCTCCTAAGATCGAATGTTTCAAACATAGAGTTCCGAAAGAACCATAATACGTTTAGTTTTAAGCCGGACATCGATACATTCCTTTCCATCATAGCCAAAGGACATCCGGGTGACCAAGCTCTTTACAAAAACCCATAACATAAGACAACACAACCCTAAAACAACATAACATGACATAACGGGGCGTATTTATGAGAATGTCCCGCATTGCAGTGCAGCAAGTAAACTTGCCGAGCTGCACTGCGTGAAAGGGGAATGTGCCGGATTTAAGGCAATATGGCACATTCCTGCCTTTTCCCCTGCACTGGAGCCCTTTTGGCAGTCTATTGCCAATGCAGACACACTTGCACCATGGTGCAAGGGTACCTGTGCTGCATGACGGATTGTTTTTGTGCAGGAAGGCACACCTTCCTGCACAAAAACAATCCTGAGAAGTATATTCCTCATTCTGAGTGCTGCAGAATGCAGTACACATAGAAAGAGGAGGGAACAAGGAGAAATAAAGATATTTCTCCTCGTTATGCCTCACCTGAGAAGGCATATCTTTTTGGCTCATTCCCAGGTCTACCAGTTCTGGTAAATCTGGGAATGCATCAAAAACCATGGGAGTTACGTGGGAACACCCACTCAACACCCATGTAACGCCTTCCCAGGGCAGAGTAAGGAAATGCAGCGATTTGTGCTGCGTTGCCTAACTCCAGAATCATGGAGCCTCTAAGGGCCACGCTTCATAAATTACATGTAAGGTTTTTGTCACTCTTGCACCATGCTGCGAGGAGCACAAGCGATGCAAACCGGCTCATGCATGGACCCCAACATGTCTATATACCAAGGCATCAATCGGCGAGCAGGAATTGCTATGCCATCTTTTCACCAAGATGTACTTTCGTGAGATGCAATGAGAATCAGTGGTAGGGGCACTATTTTCGTCCAGGCATAGACAGAAGGTAGAACTTCAAACAGCATGTTCTCCTAGCTCTCACATATACTATTTCAATGCATTTTACCGTAAAACGTAAAAATACAAAAGCAAATTTCTGAAAAATTGTTTACGAACAACCATTCTTATGATATTTAGTTAAAAATTTGAACAAGTGATCTTTCAGTGAGTAGTGAGTGAGCGTGTGTCCATTTCCATGCATGCGCTCGCCTGTGTGCATGTGGGGATGCATTTTATGAGTCTTTTGTGTGCTTACTGAATGGTATGTGTATGTTTGTCTTTGCTAGTTTGGTATAGTTGTTTTTTCGTCTGTGTGTCTGTTTCAGCATTTGTTTCTGTTTGTGAGTGTTGGTCTATATGCTTGTTTCTGCATGGCTGTAATAGTATGTGTCCGCATGTCTGGGGTGTGTACGTGTTTTGGTGTCTATGTCAGTGTGTGTGTGTAAACGTGTGCACATGTGCATCTGTGTAAGTGTGTGTGTGCACGTGTCTGTGTCTCTATACATCTCAGGTATCGGTGCGAGTGTGCATGCTTCTGAGCCTGTGTTTTAGAGGGCAGGGGCACCGAATGCCCTTGAGAAACTGAAGCTTGTTATTCGCTCCAGTCCCATCAGGTTGTTATTAGAACCTGTGTCATCCACTAAAACAACCACAGATAGCAATTAGTCTGTTTTTCCAAAATAAACCTGAATGAACATTGCCAGCAGGTACAGGTAGTTCAAACAATAGGGTACCTGACAAGAGCCAACTCTTTCTGTCGGCTTTCACCGAGGCTGTGTGTAAACAGAGGTCTGTTAATCCTGGTGTTTGGAGTCTGATCCTACCCCCCCTGGCAACTAGCCTGCGTTTGCCTGTAGGATGAGGTCAAGGCTTGCTTGTGCAAGGTCAAGTCTGCATAGGAGACAACACATCATTCCGGATCACAACGTTGTGAATCCTGGCGTTAATATGATTTGTTAATGAAAGTGTTAGTGCTTCCGGGTTAGAAAACACAATGATTTGCAATGTCCTACTAAGGTTCAACTTTGTCCTTTCATATCTTCTTCGGTTCATTAGTTGGTTTGGTACCCAAAATACGCTGCCATCTGCATGCGCTCCTTATTCCGAGTCGTGAGTTGGTGGCCCGAAATGATATATCTGAGGCTGATTAGAGCATACTAGGGCCTGGCTCCTATTGATTTGAAGGTAGGAGATTCGAGGTAGCAGAGCGGAGTTCTTAGATGTGTTTGGGAATATATGAGAGAGTAACTCATGGTCTCGTGACTACACCTTAAGAGAGGGTGGCTGCTCCTTTACGTTTCTTAAGGCGAAGGACATTCCATGCTATTGATGCTGGCAGAGTCGGTAGCTGGGTTGAACAGAGATGGATGTGTAAAACTTGATGTTATTCTGGAAAAAGAATTTCTGTTGCATGGAGTGCTCAATGCACAATAGTGAACCACACACGTTCTGCAATTTATTTTGCATTGCACGTTCAATGCAAACAAATTGTAATTGTGAGTAACATGTACGTGGCTCTATATGGGTCTTTTGAGTTTACAGGGTATGTAGAATGTATTCCATTTTCGTCTTCCGAATATACTTTAGAATAAAAAAGGACAGCTCTTTTGTGCCTATGTAGAGGGTTTGCTGCTGTCATGTATTGAATGTAGCAAAGGGGACAGTATACAACCCTGTTTCAAACCATTGGGTTACAGGAATTTCACTGTATTTTTCATTTACAGTGCCAAGAAGTACTAAAATATGTTTACTTTGCTTCAATGCTCCATCAGGCTAAGGATACCGCCATCATTTTTAGGCCTCAATTTCTAATTCTTCATATTTTTGAAAGTGTTTGTACATTTGTCATTTTTACATTTTCCTGTTCATGTTAAAATATTTTATTGATCTTCTAA
Organism: Calotriton arnoldi; assembly: GCA_963921515.1. Taxonomy (NCBI): domain Eukaryota; kingdom Metazoa; phylum Chordata; class Amphibia; order Caudata; family Salamandridae; genus Calotriton; species Calotriton arnoldi. The sequence continues at coordinate 1,374,503 of CAWUFW010000896.1, forward strand.
CATTATTTAATTTTGCAAATAGAAACCTCAAAGGTCTGAAAGCCATTGGTGGAATCTGTGTGACACTTTATTCAGGAGTGAAAATCAGTGTTGAGTACTGTGGGAGCAAAACTGTACCCCAAAATGTAAACACCCCAAACTTTACCTCATTCAGTTCTCCCAGAGGGTTCTGGATTGACAACAGTGTTAAACCTCAATTTCTGGAGGCAAAATCTCCCCGCCATAAGGCCCCTACCCAGTGGTCAAAATAGCTCAGTAAACAATTTTAAAGAGCAGTAGACCCACTCAATAATTGAGTTCAAGATCAATAAAAAGTTAAAGGGTTTTGTTACAAACTTAAAAAATAGACAGTGCAAAATAAATGCCATAAAGGCTTTCAGAGTCAGAGTTATACAGAGTACGTAAAAATCAGAAATTATTTAAGTCCCAAATGCGTAGCAAAATCAGTAAACAGTCAGGCAGCATCTCTAGTAGCTTAAAGAAAAGCTAGCATTCTCTCTCACTCCCAAAATTAAGGGGGATTTGTACACAATTCCCTCATTGTGTGATCAAAAGTATAATTTGTTTGGTAAATCAGAACATAAGAATAATATACGTCATTACCTTAACACATAACCACCATCCCAATGCTTTGAATAATTATTCAACACCCTCTATGCTAATGTCATCCGGAGATGTTCGAACAAATATTAAACCTTTAACAAAATGACCTTCTTTGAATGAATAGGACTAGTGAAAGAATGGAAAACAAAGCAACATGCATAACACTACATCCACACCATGGAAGATTTAGCACCAGCAGGGCAGCTACTGCATTGGAAATAAACTATTATGATTTCAACTTGACTCTGCTTTGCGAAGCCTGTATGGCTTCGCAAAGCACGGGTGGAAGCAGGATTGAGTGATAGAGACGTCAGTCATCTTGTTCAAAATGGAGTTTTACACAGATAGGTGGCTTTACCACAAAACACACTTCTCTACATCCTAAGAGGTTCATTTCCATTGCAATTATGTTAATTCAATGCATACATGCAGTAGCGGCTCCTGGAGGCGGTGGGGCGGGGAGGGGCAGTGTGGGGGGTAGTAAACTACGGCGTACGGCCGAACAGATTTAAGTAACTAAATAAATAAATAAAACGAATTACATTGCGCACTGCATCGCAAATGGTGCCCACCGCCCGCACCACTCCCTCCAGGAGCCGCTACTGCATACATGTAGAATCATGTGGGAGAATGCATTGTGCACATTATTATTGATGCACAAAACTATAAAATTAGAAATACGGTTCCACAATAATTCAGAGGATTTATGGAGTGTGCTGATTTTCAAGGGGCAAGCATGTGGTTTTTCTCCTTCCTATGACCATAGATAGATTTTACAATTTATTTTACTCTGTATGGTGAATTTCTGGTTGAAGTGCATGCACAAGGACTCTCTCTAAATTAGAGATTCCAGCTGTTAGAAAGAAGATCCATGTATTAGAATGACCTGCACTGCACTTCCTCATGCTTCTATGTCACAGAAGCTTCTGCTCTTTTATGCATTTCTCTTTCTCCCTCTCACTGACCCTTTTCTCATTCAAAAATGTGATATTCTGCTTTCTTTCTCACTGTCACTCTTTCAACCATGTTGTCTCTCTCTTCTCTATCACTCAATTTCTCTGTCTTTTTCCTTTCCTCCCTTTACTCCTTTTAATTCCCTCATATGTTGCTTTCCATCTTCCTTTCACTATAAATCCACTCCTGTTTTCCTTTTCATCTCCCTAGCTCTTTCTCCTATTTTATTCCTTCTATCAACCTTCTCTGTGTCGTTCCTTTTCTTTCGCTTACCCTCTTTTTCCCTCACTGTCTCCTTATCATTGTAATGGCTCTTCCTTTCCCCTTCTGTGCAAGTCTGTATCTCTTCATGTCTAGTGTGCTTTTGTCCTCCGTTTTTGTGTTTTCCTTCTGCGGTCCAACTCCCCTCGCCCCACCACTGCTCTCTTCCAAACACATCCTCTGGAGCATTCCTCTCTGGATAGACTAAAGGTAGGTCATCCTCTACAATTAAAGCATTCCAGAAATAATGGGTTCACACATTGAGAAACTCTCTTCTGCTTAAGTGCGCCAATATAGTCGCCAATAATAGTACAGGGTGTCTTTGGGATCAGTTTCAATGTCCTTGTGAATACCACCTCAACAAAAATACCATTCTTCCAGGATAGCTACACTAGCAAAGCCTTACAACATTTCCACAGTGACAAAAAAGTCATTGTACCACACCATAAACACCACCTTCATCAGCCAATGAATCTCCCTTAGCCTGTTTATGAATCAGTCATAAATCATCTCCTCAAAAATAAAACTCTCGACCTACAAAGCCCAGCAAAATTCAGATCTGTAAGAATTTTTTTTGATGGAATCAATTATAAAAACACAATCAAATTGTCATCTGAAGATCTATGGATTTGATTTATATTTGACTGATTTTCCATCTGTTTTAAGCAAAGTTGTTATAGATCCCCCAAAATCTGGATCTTGGGAAGTCTCACTTCAGTTGTATGCTGGAGATTCGATTTTAATGTCTCTTATCCCGATTAGTTTGCAGAAGCAGCTTGACATTGTAGCCTCTTATGCACTTTCTCATAATCTCTCAGGTAATAAGAGAAAAACTAAAATTATGACAATGAGCACAAGAGGTATCGAATCTCCCATGCCATGGTTTTTCAACAGGGGCAAATTAGAGGTGGTAAAAGAGTGTGAAAAAGACAAAGAGACAGGATAAAATCTAGCACACTGCTTCATTTTATAGAAATAAATGAATATTTTGTGAAGTAAAAAAATTCATAATTTGTGTTTTTGTTCAATCTGTACTTACGGCCAGATGTAGCAAGCTTTTTTGCAGTCACAACGGCCCGCTTCACAGAATCGGGTCGTTTGCAATCGCAAAAAACTATTTTGGTATGTGTGAAACAAAAACTGTGATTCAGTAAGATATTACAGAATCACAATTTGGGTTTGCGACCAAATATCAATTTGAAATTTGGAAGAGGATCCCCTCCAAATACCGATTTGGAATGGCATGTATAAATGTTTTGCGACTGATTTATGGTCACAAACTATGAATAATGAATCAACGTCAAACATGTAGTGGTACCCCATTTGCAAATGTGGCCCCTCCCCCTTTGTGAATGTATTAATGTTTTGCAACCAAATTCCGGCCCATGGACCACCGCGTCCGGTTTCCTTTAACCCCTTCGGTGCCAGCCCCCGTGCCACGCCCTTCTTTGTCTATTTGGGGTAGTTCACGCTTTCGGTCCACATAGGGTATCAATGCCAAATTTGCGTACTTTTCTTCCAACATCCTCAGGATTCTAAAAATACCCAGGGTTTGTAGATTCCCCTATAGGGACCGAGAAATTACTAAATTAGGCAAAATACAGCTAAATTTTGTTTTTTTGGGCAAAAATGGGAAAAAGTGTCGCAGATGACAGCGTCTGTTTTTTTCCCTGCAAATGGTATCAACAAAGGGTTTGTGGTGCTAAAATCACCATCTTCCCAGCTTTCAGGAACAGGCAGTCTTTTGTCAGAAAACCAAAATTTTCTACACAGTTTTGCCATTTTACTGGGACATAGCCTTTTTTTCCTATTTTCTGGGCTTTCAACCTCCTTCCAGTTAGTGGAAGGATGTTAGTTAGTGGTAGAAATGGATATGAAACCAATAATGGACCCTGGAAAGCTATACATTTCTGAAAAGAAGACAAAATTCTAAATTCATAAAGGGGTTATTTGTGTAGACCCTTCAAGGTTTTCCTATAGAAAGTAACAGTTGAAATAAAACATTTTGAAATTGAGTTGAAGAAAACAGCCATTTGTGCCTACATTTTCACCTGTAACTGCTTTTAACTATACTAGATTTTTGAAAGCAATATACTGTTATGTCAGAGGGACCCTTCTGGTTGTGAGGATATATTGGGCTTGCAATAGTTTTTCATTATGTATCGGGTATACAGCAATTCATTTGGTAAAATATAAAGAGTGAAAAATAGGTATCAGGAAAACCTATGTATTTTCAAAATGGGAACAAGATATGAAGTTTAGATGCAGTGGTTATTTGCACATCTCTGAATTTGTTGGTAGCCATACTAGCATGTGAATTAGGGGGCATTTTTCAAAATGTCTTCTTTTTTACACACTGTCTTAGATTTGGTAGGCAGAAATGCATAGAAAGACAACTGGTAATAACACTTATTCTACTATTCTGTGTTACCCTAAGTCTCCCAATAAAAACGGTACCTCACTTGTGTGGGTAGGCCTAATGCCCACAACAGGAAATGGGTCAAAACGCAACATGGACACATCACATTTTTCCAGTGAAAACTGTCCTTTTTTTGGCAATGTGCCTAGTTGCGGTTTTTTAGCACTAGCTCAGCCGGCAGAGAAACCTAGCAAACCTGTACATTTTTGAAAAATAGACAACCAGGGAAATCCAGGATGGGGAGACTTGTGTGGCTCTCACCAGGTTCTGTTACCTCGAATCCCTTGCAAACCTCACAATTTGCACAAATAAAACACATTTTCCTCACATTTCTGTGATGGGAAGTTCTGGAATCTGTGGGAAGCCACAAACTTCCACCCACCCAGCATTCACACAGGTCTTCCAATAAAAAAGGTACCTCACTTGTGTGGGTAGGCCTAGTGCCCGCGACAGGAAACGGCCCAAAACGTAATGTGGACGCATCACAGTTTTACCCAGAAAATTGACCTTTTTTTTGCAAAGTGCCTACCTGTGAATTTTGGGGCCTATCTCAGCCAGCACCTAAGGAAACCTAGCAAACCTGAACATTTTTTAAAACTAGACACCCAGCAAAATACAGGATGGGGTTACTTGTGCGGCTTTGACCAGGTTATGTTACCCAGAATCCCTTGCAAACCTAAAAATTTGTAAAATAAAACACATTTTCCTCACATTTCTGTGATGGAAAGTTCTGGAATCTGCGGAGAGCAACAAACTTTCACCCACCCAGCATTTCCCCAAATCTTCCATTAAATGGTACCTCACTTGTGTGGGTAGGCCTAGTGCCTGTGACAGGAAACGGCCCAAAATGCAACATGGACGCATAATTTTTTTCTCTATGTGTCTAGCTCTGGATTGTGGAACCTAGATCAGCCTGCACGTAGGGAAACCAAACAAACATGTAAATTTTTGAAAACTAGACACCCAGGGAAATCCAGGATGGAGTGACTTGTGTGGCTCTCGCCAGGTTATGTTACCCAGAATCCCTTGCAAACCTCAAACTTTGTCAGAAAAAAAAGATTTTCCTCACATTTCTGTGCTTGAAAGTTCTGGAATCTGCGGGGAGCCACAAAATTCCAGCAACCCAGCATTCCGCCAAGTCTCCCAATAAAAATAGTACCTCACTTGTGTCGTTAGACCTAGTGCCGCGACAGGAAATGGCCCAAATCGTACTGTGGAAACTTCAAAATGATCCATCACAAAAAGACATGGTTTTGGTCCCGGGCTTGGCGGCCATCTAGGGAAACCTACCAAACCTAGACATTTCCGAAAACTATTTTTGCTAACAAAAATTACATTTTCCTCACATTTCTGTGTGGGAAAATTGTGGGATCACTGGGCTGACACAAATTTCCTACCACCCAGTGTTCCCCAAGGTCTCCTGATAAAAATGGTACCTCACTTGTATGGGTGGAACAAGTGCCTGCGATGGGGAGGGGCCCAAAACGTATTGTGGAGATATCAAAATAATCTATCACAAAAGGACCTGGTTTTGAAAGGGGGGGCACCTGCGTTTTTGTTCCCGGGCTCGGCGTCCATCTAGGGAAGCCTACCAAAACCAGACATTTTTGAAAACTAGACAACTGAGGGAGTCCAGAGAGGTGTGGCTTGCGTGGATCCCCCTACGTTTTCTTACCCAGAATCCCCTGCAAACCTCAAATTTTACAAAACAAATAAAATGTTCCTCACATTTCTGTGTGGGAAAGTTGTGGGATCACTGGGCCGACACAAATTTCCTACCACCCAGCATTCCCCCAGGTCTCCCGATAAAAATGGTACCTCACTTGTATGGGTGGGCCAAGATTCTCCTCTTTCCAATGATGCCTCTCCCGTTTGCCTACGTCCTCGGGGGAGCATGTAGGCAGTGAAAGTGAAATGAGCTGATTGGCTCATTTCACTTTCACTTTCAGTGTAATGACGTTGGCGCGCCATACACACAGATCGTCACTACACTGAATAAGAAAATGCCTCAGGCAGCTGAGGAAGCTCTTCCCCAGCTCCAGAGGCTGAAAAAAAAAAGAAATTCCTCTGCTGTTTACAGCAGAAGGATTTCTGACTGCTGTGCCAAGGACGTAATGGTTACGTCCTTGGCACAGCAGCACCGCAGCAGAGGACGTAACCATTACGTCCTCGGCATGCAAGGGGTTAAGGGAAACTGGCTGCATTAAATGTTTTTTAAAAAAGATTGCTTAATTTCAAGGCAATTAGAGACATGGTGGTCTGCTGACTGAAGCAGGCCACCGGCCCTGTGATGGTGCCAGTTCCTAGTGAGTCGCAAATTGCGACCTAACCTCATTAATATTTATGAGGTAAGTTGATTTGTGACCCATTGGGAATCGCTAATATAAAATTAAAACTTTCATACATTAGGAATTGCGATTTCTAAATTGCGATTCGGTAAAAATCGCAATTTGGAAATCGCAATTACTAATCTTGATACATATGACCCTTATTTCTGTGTATTATTTTGATGATCAACTTTTAGAAATTTCTTAGGCTGGTATATCTGGCTTCCAATAGTGATTCAGTGGTGTCCCCCGTGAAGTCAAAAGTTATGAAACCCTGCTGTAGATGGTTTCACTTTAAACATGACTATTCAGCCAGCAAAAACTTCAAAGATATTCAGCAATCATGCATTGGGCCAGCTTGCACTGAGCCCTGAAGTGGGTCGGGCACTATGGGCATTAACAGACAAGGAGTTGCACATGTTTCCATTCACAGGCCCAGGCATACACGTCACTCCTGTTGCTCGGATATGAATTTACCTTAAAGAAATGAAAAAACAAGAGGTGTTTGGCAAAACAGGAAAAAGTTGATTTAATTAAACGCAGCGGCCGGGAGAGTATCGACAGAGTTGCGTCTAAAGAGAGTCTCTAGCTGTACAGAGTTTCGGCTGAGAATATATACATCAAGTGAGGTACAATAAACGAATTCTGCATTCTTGGAAAAGCATCTTAGTCATGAATAACAAGTACAATCATCTGATAAGGGGACACAGGTGGATCTCGACCTCAGGGAGAGCTAGTGTGGCCCAGTGTGAATGTGTCCAGATGTTTGGTATGGGGAGCACGTGATCACTACGTGTGGTGTGCATGTTGTGTCCTGATTGGCTGAGTGTTCCTAACTACATGTGGCATCTAACTTTGTGGTATTTTGGGGTACACGCGACTCTGGCCAAACGTGTTTTATTGGGGCCAATTTCCTCTGATCTGTTTGTAGTGCAACTGCCTACCTGTGGGATCATTCAGGGTTTTCCCTGGGTGCGCATTTGTCTTTGGTCTAAGTGAGGCCCCACCCAATCCCCATCGATAGTTGTGGGTTGGGATCGCAGGGCCTGTCTGACCACGTAACTCTGACTCGGGGTTGATGGGGAGGTCACCTTGGGTGAATCTGACGGCAATTATACGAGTTCGTTAGAACTTCTACAAATAATGTAGCGGTCATTGATGTCATTTTTACCGGCATCCTCAGTATTGTGCATACAGTTGTCATAGTTGTCATCGATATTGCCTTTACTGATATTGACATTGTTATGCATGCTTAGATCATGGCATGCATTGACATTGTTTCTACTGGTATCGACTTTGTTATGCGTGTGCGTAGATTAGGACATACATTGACATTGCTTCCACAGGTATCGACACTGTAATGGAGGCATCGTTTCTGGCATACATTGACATTGCATTTTTTGGCATTGCCATTGTCAGGCCTGCATATATCATGGTATACATTGACCATATATTCATGCATACTAGCACTCCCTCAGCCATCATGCATATTTCACAGCTAGATACATCCCGAGACATAGATATGCATGCCTAACACCCAAAGTAAATTTTTCAATAGAGAATACCTACATCTGGCAACATGTGCTTTGGAATGCAGCCAAATGTTAATTAATTAAATTTCATATTGCATTTTCCATGACTGAACGTTCTCTAAACCTCAGGAATCCAGTGTTTATATTAATTAGTTTGAAGTACTTGGATGGGAAAACACATGCATGAATATTAAGTTACAAAGGAAGATCCAATAACAGTTGCAAAGTGGCTTGTTACTTGATACTTGTGAACACTGCGGTATCGTGTGCTTATCCTCATTATTTCCACTTTCCGCTTGTGCTGCATTCTGAAGCTCACATAGAAAGAGGTAAATGCATCTAAGGATTGATTTTTTTTATGCAGGAATGTGTACCTCCTTGCACATAAAAAAAAATTCTGCTTGTGATGCAGGCATCCTTGCACTATAGTGCAAGAATGCCTGCATTTGCGCTCTGCTGCATATAGTGCACCAGTGCAAGGAGAGAGCAGAAATGCTCCATATCTTTATAAATATGGAGCATTTCTGCAATACAGTGCAGCACATTTTCTTGCTGCCCTGCATTGCATGAACGTTTAATAAATATGCACCAGTACTTTTAGTAACCTGTAAACACAAGCAAATGCTTGCCTGGGTTACATTGCTAACCCAATACTGAGCTGGCCCCTATCCTGGCAATGCAACGAGTAACCCTCGTGTGTCACAGCCTGGAAGTAAATTAGCAAGTACGTTGATCTGCATGCCTAAAAAGAGCTTTGAGATCCTATTATCAAGGCCACTGAAATTATGCTATTATGCAGCATTGGCATTTTCTGCAGTCGTGAATTTGCTGCATTTGCCACATAATCCATCATGTGCTGCATAATCTGCAGATTTGAACAAGAAAATGTTTCTAGCTCAAACAGATCAAAAGTTATTAAAAAAACGTGGCAGCAATGTTCCTGCACAGTGGAAAGGTTGATTGTTCATCTTTCAATTAAACTAATGCCAATAATTTGAAATATTTGGCCAGACATTGTTACCACGTACACAAGATAATGAATTATTATCGCAAAATGTGCAACATTATACCATATAATTTGATGTTTCTTGCTGCAAAACTTAGTCAACACTGCTGCATAATTGGCTTCTTCCCTGCTGCATAATTCCAGTGGCCCTGCCTATAATATGCTGTAAGTGCACGCTCTGGAGATTGTGCATTGCTATTAACACATAGGTACTGGCCACGATAGAACATTCTGGAAGGAAAGAAAGGGATCTTAATAATGCAGTAAACTGTGCCCAATCATGATGAGAACTAAATGGTAGTCAACCCAATAACCCCCCAGGGAACTGGATACAAATATATGTCAACACAAAACTCCCCTTGAAGAAGGACAATTTTTTACTTTTTATTTAATTATTCTTGAAACGGATGTTGGTACTTAACAGCATCCAATCCACACACAAATCAATTGAAAACAGAGACTATGTCAATTTCGGCAGCAATATTGTAGTTATAAATTAATTATATGAATAGGTGTGCTTCTATTGAACCATATTTTGTTTTTTAATTAGTAATACTCCAAATATAACACAATGTCTGTATGAGGGCAGTTTAACCGCACCGGCCCTAGGTCACACAATAATCACATAAGAAATTACATCAACAGGACAAATCATAAGTAAACATTTTTCCTCCTTGAAGGGGCATTTTGTGGTGCCATCCTGATGAGAGGCTTTTACTCTGATTGGCAGGGTGCTACTGCGTAAGGACTGGGAATGTATAAGCTAAAGCTTCACCCTAATTTTTGCCAGAACATTGACATAGACCTTCTTGTACCCATCCATGATTCTTCAAAATGTTGTTAGGACAAGAGCTGCAGCCCTGATTAAGCTCTGCAGGCCAACCCTGTTGCTGTTGCTGCTCTCAGGTGTGTAGAATCTTCCTGCCAGGACTTGGAGGCCAGGAATGCCAAAACGATGCACAAAGGGCCGGATTGAAAAGCAAAATCAGCCCTAGCAAAAATGTTCAAACCGGTCCCACTCTGCTGGTGGCTGTGACATAAATGGGGATATGGGAGTATGGTTGGGCCATGGCAGCCCATCCTGCTCTAAAGTCAGTCTCTTAGCCTGTAGCCTACCGAAGAAGTGGCTTTATGCCTGTGATATTGAGAGAGTCTGGGAATAATATGAGTGGCCCTGGTGAGTTTTCATGTACCTGCGGGCTCATACTCCAGTGTCTCTATGAGTCAGGCAGTCATGTGCACACCTTCCTCAACGGTTGATCCTTTGAGCAGGTAGTCATTGACAAATAATCAATAGGGCTCCAAGGTTGTGAATATCCACATTGTAAGAGGGACTGACAGGCACTAATGCTAAAAGTGGGGAAGAACATACCTTCACAGTCTCTTTATTCAGAAAACTAAACTCTGAGACTCTGTTTTCGTTGTACCCTGATACTATTTTGCTTCTTTATTATTTGTCACCATGTTTTATTTTTCTTTCTGCCAATCTCCCAATGTATGCATTCTGCAGGACTGCGAGATAGATTCAACGAGACCAGTTTTGGTGGACTCTTTGTCATCTTCCATTTTACAGATAAGTGTTCTTAATTAGTAAGTGAACACAACTAGCATGTTTGTGAATTGTATATCGCTGTTGAATGTATCCCCTATCGATATCAGAATAGAAATTGCAGAGTGCTTCAGATAAATCCAATTGATCAAATCATTTATTGACTTCAAACAGTGTAAACTGGGAGCAATTCAGACTGCTTATTTTATCTCTATAAAGGAGGGGTGGACAGGAATGGACCATGACGCAATGTAAGATTACAACAATTACTTATGTTGATTGAGCGTTTTAATGGCTGCTCATAACCTATGTTTTGTAATGTATTATTAAAGTGCTGTATGCTTACAAAAGGTAAACCACTGGTTGTTCATTTAAGCCTTCATTGCATGTCAATATTTGTGACACTCACAGAAGGACAGAACCTCACCCGCCTCCTTTGAGTTCCGATCTACAGACCCAAAGAGGATTGGGGAGGCCAACATCTCACCTCTGGCAAGTACCCATTGTCATACTAAGTGGAAGGACACCTGTAATCGCTCCTTTGATATTGTTAGGTTGTCACTGTGACTGCATGGACAAAGCATCACAATGGGCAAATCATTGTAGAGAAGAGTTCTTAGTTCTATCATCTGGCAAAAATATCAACATTTAGAAAAAGGCTATCAAACATAATTAGCCTATCTAAAAAAATACCATATACATTTGCTTCCAGGACCCATCTATTTAAATTGGCATTTCATAATAAATGACTCTTTTTCCTTCAGGGAATGCGTGGAAATTTTGAGTGATTATCTTTTCCAATAACACCCAATGTTAGCCCGGAGCAGACATCTATAAGTCTAAACCCACATGTTATTGTGTGCAGCTAAGTATCCAATCATCGGCACTTCCAGTTCGAAAACATTTCAGGAACGGCCCCTTCATTTTAGGAGGTCTGGAAATCATCACCGTGGGCATTGAAACCTGGCACGTCTTTACCTCCACCTATGGTACATTCAGGCAGCAACAACCTGGGAGGTCTAAATATTAGTTTCCACCTGAAGCAGGAATGTGCATGGTAGCAAATTGCTGACAAATATATGCCACTTGCCAAAGTGCCAGTCAGAAAGGCACGCCTTATTTCCGTCGCTGTAAGGCATTCTGGGACATGCCAGGTACCATGTGACTGTCTGTGTTTACCCGTCTGCAGGGCGGTGGCTCATTTGCATCTGAGGAGGCATGCGGAAGGGAAGTGGACACACCCCCTCATTTAACATTTTGCAGCCACCATGCAATTACTAATACACCACGATCTTCCCATGGGAAAACATTACAGTGAAACCATGGACACACTGTATCGAAACCAGACTGCTAGAATAGTGAAGGTGAACAGCAAACAGTGCATAGACGGGAGGGGCTTCAAAACTATGTTACCAAAATATGCTTCCATGATAGATACTTTTATTCTTTTCTTTTACGGCGTTTCTTGTTATGTCGTTAGTATTTATTTTCTTTAATATTCAAAACAAATTCGTATACACATATTCTTTTATTATTTTGCCATAGGGCAAGCAAAACAAATAAGGACATCTAATACACTTTAATTTAAAGCATTAATTAAGCATTGTGTAATTAGTTAAGGGTGGTGACTATGAACCTTAAGTAATAAACACAGACCATGCCAGGGTGAACCACTAGAGTCACTAAAATAACCTGAGCTCAAACCCTGGGAGTTAAATCACACAACAGATAGGATTAACTTAGAGGCAATGTGTAAAGTATTTATGCTGTACCTAAACAGTAATAAAGTTAAAATATAACACAAGAATCCCAAACCAGCATAGAAAAATAGAGAATATTTTAATAAATAAAATCACGCCAAAATGACAAAAATCCAACACCGGGAACCAGAGAGCTGAAATTTTAAAATTTTAATAAAAAATAGTGCCAAAAAAGCTCTGAGCGACTCTCGGTCAACTGGTCAAGGTAGACCAACACCTTGGCACGATTGCAATGGAGCACAGGTCAGATACAGAACCCAGGTTCGACCCTGTCAGAGGTTTTACCTTGGAACTTAGTCTCAAACATGGAAATCAAAAATCTTCAGAGGGCAGGACAGCAGGCTGTAGCTAAAGAGGGCTCCAAGACAATGTATATCTGTTGGACGCAGTCCCAATGAAACTGTCAGTTTTTGGTAGGAAATCTCAGAGCAGGATGAATTAGAATTTTGTCTGATCAAGGTTCTTCATTGGCACTTTGTCACGTTTTTGGAGCTTAGATTCCTCCAGCAGGGCATGGCTGCAGGCTGTAGCAAAAGGGGACACCACAAGACTAGAGGCCGGCTCCACGAGATTCCTCTGCAAAGCATTTGCCATTCCAAAAAAGCTCAGAGCAGGGAAAATCTTCAGCTCAGTGGCACGCACCTTGTTCGGAATGGCTTGGCAGATTTGTCCCGGTCATCCGGTGGTCTTTGGAGTAAAACAATTCTAAGTACAAGTTTTTTAGGGGTAGTAGGAAAAGTCCAGCTAGACACAGGAAACAGTACCAGGATCTTAGAAACAGCATTTGGGGGTCGGGACCCACTTCAGCAGAGGCCACCAGCTGGGTCTTGGGCATGTCCAGTTGGAACAGGTGAGCTGGAAACATTCAGAAAAGGCCTCTGGTAGCTGCTTTGGTCTCTGTAGCTTGTTAACTTATGTTATATCATGTCTATTTGTATAGCAGGCTAACCACCTGTGAGGATATCCAATTGTTATGCAGGTGGAAGATAGCCATCTACCTGGTGATCTTATTCGAAGAGCCAGGCCTTCAGATTCTTGTGGAACTTGAGGAGCGATGAGACGGCTCTGATGTGTTTTGGGAGGTCATTCCATGCTTTGGGGAGATGTACGAGAAGATGCGGCCTCCAGCTCTGTTTTTATTCTGCAGGGAACATGTGCTGGTGAGAGTCTAGCTGAGGGGGAGTTCTTGGGAGGTTGGTGGAAGTGTATGCGCCTGTTGAGGTAGGAGGAGCATGTGTTGTGTAATAGTTTGTATTTTTGTGTGAGGAGTTTGAACTGAATGCTCTTGTGTGTGGGGAGACAGTTAAGTTCTTTGAGGTGTGGGGTGATGTGGGTGCATAAAGGTATTTTTTGATGGTTTGGATCCTGTTCAGGAGCTCCAAGAGGAAATTCCTCCATAGACTGTGTTGCTACAAATAATTATGATGGTTATCATTTCCTGTGTGACCGATTTCCTAGTGTTCCCTGGTAGCTACTTGAAGATTTTTTGCAGTATTCTAAGGCTGTGGAAGCAGGTGGAGGCCTTCACATTTACTTGGGCTGTCATGTCGAGCTTTTCATCTAGGATGATTCCTATGTTTCTGCCATGGGTGTGGGGATAGGTGTTGAGCCGAGGTCTGCCTGCCACTAGGTAGAATCCCAAGCAGAGGTTTTCCTTCCGAAGCTCACTACTCACTACTTGAGTTTGAGGCAGTGGGATCTCATCCAGGAGACTACTGTGGTCATGTAAATGGTGAAGTTGGCTTTTGTCGTGTGGGTCTTGTCCGACATGGAGAGTATCAGATGGGTGTCACCTATGTAGGAAAGTATGTTGATGTTGTGTGTTTTGATGAAGTCTGCCAGTGTCATCATGTAGATGTTGAAGAAGGTCGGACTGAGAGATGATTCTTGGGAGACTCTGCAGATGAGGTTCTTAAGCTCAGATGTGTAGGATATATTGTAGACTTGTTATGTTCTTCCTGTGAGCGGTTCTAGTTGAGGGCGGGTCCATGGATGCCTATTTTGTGTAGTCTTCTGGTCAAGGTGGAGTGAGAGACCATGTCGAAGACCGCTGAGTGGCCGAGCAGTATGAGTGTGGTAGTTGCTCCTTGTTCAAGGATCATCTTGAAGTTGTCTGTTGCTGCGCCTATGCAGTCTCAGTGCAGTGATTGTGTCAGAAACCTGATTGCATGGTGTCTAGGAGTTAGTGTTCATTGAGGTAGTTTGCAAGTTGCATGTTGATGGCTTTCACCATGCCCTTGACTGTGTAGGGTAGGTATTTGCTAGTTGGGTGGGGTCTGCGGAGGGCTTCTTTAGGAGTGAGTTGGCCATCTTGTGTTTCTAGGTGTCTGGGAAAGTTGCTGTGCTGGTGGAAGTGTTCAGGATGTGGGTAAGTACTTCACTAATTGGGGAGGTGTCCAGTTTGTAGATGTGGTGGGGGAGGGATCCATCGGTGCCCTGGAGTGGATGGTCCTCATGATGTTTGCTGTTCCTTCCGCAGTGAATGCCTCTCAGTTGGCCAGGGTGTTTTTGTATTTTTTTGTGGGAAGGCTGGAGGTAAAGGTGCAGGGGTTTGGTTGAGGGTTGAAATAGTTGTAGATGGGTTTGATATTGTTTCTAAGAAATTCCAAAAGGTTATCGCATAGTATCGCATGGTTTTTGGGAGGGGGTGATGCTGTTTGTAGTGGAAGGTGGTAAGGTCAAGTTTTTGATGATAATGAAGGTTTCCTTACAGTTATTTGGAGCTGTTGTGTATGATTTCTACTAGGGCCTTCTTTGACCTGCTGATGGTAGTGTCTTAGTGCTGCTTTGTAGGTGTGTTTGTAGTTTTCATTGTGGCTCATTCTCCATTTTCTTTCCAGTTGTTTGCAGTGTTGTTTGGCTGAGCGGAGTTCCTCAGCATACCACTTTGCTTGTTTCCGGATTCTCCTTTCAATATTGTGCTTGCAGGGTACCAGGGAGTCTCCGCATTCTGTGATCCACTCTTTGAGCTGTTTGGTGTCACTGTTCAGGTTTCTATTGAGGTTAGGCTGGTTCATGTGCAGGGTGTGGAGTCAGTTGGCTTCTAAGATGCTGCTCCAGCTGCATCTGGTGAGGATTGTGGTGACAGGTTTTGTATGACGAGGGATGTTGATTTGGAAGTGGACTATGGCATGATCAGTCAAGGAGGGAGGCCTGGTTATGGTGATTTTGATGCAGTGGAAGGTGGTGAAGACTGGGTTGAGGGTATGTCCAGTGGAGTGTGCGGGTTCTTTGATGCATTGTCCCAGTCTTCCTAGGCTTTCAAGGGGCGCAATATACCTGGGGTTGTTCTGGTCTTCCAGGTAGAATATGAGGTCTCCTAACAGGATGTAGTCTTTGGAGTTGATGGTGAGGGGGGCGACAATATCTGCAGTATTGTAGGTGAAAGTAGCTCATTATCCTGATAGTCAGTCGACGAGGGTTCTGTTCAGAGTGTATGTTGCTGAGACTCGCATTTTGAAATATAGGTGCTCCATGAAGAGGGTCGTGTTCTCTGTGGTTGTAGTGCAGTTGATGGCTTCTTTGAAGATTAGAGTGATTCCACCTCCTGGTTTGTGTTGGCAATCCTGTTGTGCAATCTTGTATCCTGCCGAGATGGCTGTGGCAATGTTGGGTGCTGACTCAGCAGTCAGCCAGGTTTCCATAAGGAAAACGAGGTCCGGGGAGTCGTGGTCCAGGATGTCCCAGATTTCTGTTGCATGTTTGCTGAGTGAGCGGATGTTGAGGAACATGCATGATAGTTTATCTTGGAGAGCATGTTTGCTAGTGGGAGCAGGAGGTGTGCTGTGTGAATGTTGTGAGGGTGTGGGTGGTGTATGCATGTTGGGTGTGGTGCTACACGAGAAGCGGCAGTGGGTGCAGGCAAAAGCTTGTACTGTGTTGTGCAGTGAGACAGTAGCCAGGGGATGGGCATCCTGGGATAAATGACTAGAGGAAACCTGCAGAGTAGCTTGGGAAGGTGAAAGAACCAAGGTTTGTGGCTCTGGAGGCGGTCCAGGCATGGATGAGTGCAGACAGGCTTGTCGTTGGCGAGCTAGCAGGGCGCCCGCTGCGTGTGTCTGCGCTGCAGCCACTCTTAAGTAAGTACTGGGAGGGGGTAGGAGCTCAGGTGGTGGTGGACGGGCTTATCGGGAGCACAGGAAGGAGCAGCAGCACAGGAAGGAAGAGATGTGGGTGCAGTAGGTGGGAAACGGACTGCTAGGAAAATGTAAAAAGATCTATGGGTGAAAAAGAGCAAAAAGGCACAAAGGAAAAGTGCAACAAGTGAAAAAGTCACAAAGCAACATACCAAAGAGTGAAAGGCGAAAGTGTAAAACTTGAAAGGCAAAAGAGTGAAGAGAGAGGTAAAGACAGAAGGAGCAAGAGGCGTAAGGCACAGAGGCACTAGAGAGAGAGAGAGAATGAGAGCATGAGCAGGATGAGAGGCGAGATCGTCAAGGTACAGGAGTTGTGTTCGTGAGGGCCGATACTGGTCGGAGAACTGGTCACCAGGTAAGTCCAAGGAGGGCAGGGCCTGGGTGCCTACTTAATCTTGGAACAGGAGGTCAGCCGAATGACCCTTTGAATCACTTCTTTGTCCTGGGTACAAAAAAGAGCAGGTCCAGTCCTTCAGGGCTCTTCTCTGGTCACAAACAGCAGGTCCAATCTTCTTCTGTTCCTCCTCAGGTCCAGAAAGTGGTCTGATGAGGGTATTGGCGATGCTACATTTATGTCTGACACCAGCTTGTGGGTGAAGGTGAATCTTGGCACAACCCTAACCAAGGGTTTATCCTAACCCCTTTTGCAGCACTACTGCAAACAATCCCACAGTTTACCTTTCTGCCAAAATCCAAGGTGGTGAAACACCTCTCCTCCACCTTTGCAGAACCTGTGTTCCTACCCAGAGGTCTAGCCAGGGTAATGAGCAGCCCTCCTCTCTGGTCAGTCCCAACCAGTTATGGGGCATCCCCACACTAGGATTGATGCCTGCCTGAATAGAAGCAGTGGCCTGTCCAGGTGTCATATGACATCTATTACAAAATATTTTACATCCGTCTCAATCGGGCTTTAGGGCAGGTTTTTCTACAGAATCGACTCTTTTGGGAGTCACTGAGAACATTCGTCAACAGGTCGATAAAGGAGATACGGTGGCTCTTATTTTACTTGATTTAAGTGCCGCATTTGACACTGTCTCCCACACTTCGCTTAAAAAAATCCTTCAAGCTAAGGGCATCTGTGGTACGGCACTTAAATGGTTGTCTAGTTTTTTATCTAAAAGAACCTTTCAGGTCTTCTCCTCTACTGCTCATTCCAAGACTCAGGTTTCCACTTATGGAGTCCCTCAGGGCTCCATACTTAGCCCATTGCTTTTCAACATCTACGTTAGCCCTCTGGCTACGATAGCAGAGCAAGCAGGGCTAACAATATACTCTTATGCGGACGACACCCAGTTGATCTTTTCGCTTTCCTCCAAGGAGAACCCAAATTCATCCTCTCTCCAGACGGGACTAAAAAAGATCGCTGATTGGATGCACTTAAACAAACTAAAACTTAACGGTGGGAAAACCGAACTTCTCATCTTCGGTGGTAATAAAACTCTCTGGGGGCCCCTACATTGGCCACCGCAAATGGGCGATCTTCCGCATCCATCACAATCGGCCAGTAACCTTGGCGTCATTATTGACGACCAATTGTCTATGAGGCAGCAAGTGTTGAAGGTTGCCTCCAGCTGTTTTGCCATCCTGAAGTGGCTTAGGAAAATTCTCTGGATGGGCCTTGATAATGTCCAGGTTGGACTATGCCAACGTCCTTTACCTGGGTGCTAGTAAGGAAGTACTCCAGAAGCTGCAGGTAGTTCAAAACTCTGCGGCAAGATTGCTCTGTCAACTACCCAGACTCAGGGGCTCTTCGTAAACTACACTGAGAATTGACAATCGCGCCAAAATTAAAGCCCTTTGCTATATGCACAAAATAAATATAGGCTCAGCTCCCCACTATCTAAATGCTTTGGTACACCATTATCGTCCCTCACGCTCATTACGTTCCTCCAATCAATTAAAATTCCAGGTACCCAAGATCAAACGAGCCAGAATGGGAGGACGTTCTTTTGCCTATCTGGCTCCTTCCCTGTGGAACTCCCTTCCAATGCATCTCCGCCTTGAAAAACACTACCTCAAATTCCGCAAAGAGCTGAAAACATGGCTTTTTAATCAGTAGAATCTTTTTATTAACTTTGACCTTTTCTCTTGCCTTGCATGTCCGTAGGCGCCGGGAAACCTCCGGGTAGCTGTGCGCCATATAAATTTAATAATAATAATAATAATAATGTGCCTGTGATAAGGGAGACCAATTTGAAGTAAATTAATTCCCTGGGCACAGCCCACATGATCATCCTGCCAGAGGAACAAAAAAACCTCCCCACACCCAAGCATTTGTCTCTGCTTGAGGAGCAGTTTTCACACCTCATCAGGGCTTGAGCACTTAGAGGGCTGCAGCAGGATGCTAATGCAAATTTGTATCCAGAGTCTTTAGGCAGCAAAAAGGTAGCTTTCTAAAAATACCTTTTCAGTAATATTTATTATAAATTTGACTTGCTTCTAGCTGGTTCCTATCCTGACATAGTATAATTGGTCATCCAAACTTCCTACAGTGAACATAGCTTTTAGGAGGTACTTAGAAATTTACATTTCTATATGTCCTATTTTTAAATACCATGCACCCTGCCTTATGTACTATAAAGCTTCCATGGGGAGGCTTATTAATATTTAAAATGGTTTATTTTGACAGGTATAATTGCAGTTTGTACATTGCTACAGTAAGGCTACAATGGTGGGCCCAAACATATATTTGCACTGCTACTGTAGTAGATAGCACAATAGGTGCTGCAGTCTCCTAGTGACATTTATCTAACAAGTTCTGCATACACTTTGTACCATATACTAATGTTTTATAGCTAAGTTAAATATGGTAAATAGGGATATATAAATTCAACTAAGCTTAAAAGGGGAGCACATACACTTTATTACTGGTTAGCAGGAGTAAAGTGTATGAAGTACTACAGCCAGAAAAAACAGACAGGACAAAAATCTAGGGATACACCACACAAAGATGGTCATTTTCTACACAATTGCCATGGATGGTTGCCAGTGGAAATGCCTACTTTCTTTTACATAAATATAGGATATTGAAAGCAGGTACCAAAAACACTATTCACAAGCTGCTTCTCCAGCTTCAAACCCCTCTGTCTTCTTTGCCAGACCTTATTATAATTTTCTTAAGAAAGCATAGCTGTGCTGTGGCTACCCATGGAGATACAAAAGGGGATGATGGACGGAACGTTTGAGCCAATCAAACACTCACCCCCAGTCAACTGATCTGGGTTTAATCCATCATCATTCTTTAGCTCACTCCACCACCCCAGTTCAGACATGGCCATATGCAAATCAGTCTGACCCTGTGCCTCATGGGAACAGTCCAGCCCGAACTGCCAAGCCATGTCTTCCCTGGACCGGAAACAAGCATCCTAGGACCAGTTTCTGGCATTCCAGCCGTCATCAGCCAGGCTTGCTTGAATCCAGTGGCAAAGTGAGCAAGGGACCCACGTCTGGGCATACCCCCGCCAACTTAGGGCGAACAAAGCGATACAAAAGGGGATGATGGACGGAACGTTTGAGCCAATCAAACACTCACCCCCAGTCAACTGATCTGGGTTTAATCCATCATCATTCTTTAGCTCACTCCACCACCCCAGTTCAGACATGGCCATATGCAAATCAGTCTGACCCTGTGCCTCATGGGAACAGTCCAGCCCGAACTGCCAAGCCATGTCTTCCCTGGACCGGAAACAAGCATCCTAGGACCAGTTTCTGGCATTCCAGCCGTCATCAGCCAGGCTTGCTTGAATCCAGTGGCAAAGTGAGCAAGGGACCCACGTCTGGGCATACCCCCGCCAACTTAGGGCGAACAAAGCGATACAAAAGGGGATGATGGACGGAACGTTTGAGCCAATCAAACACTCACCCCCAGTCAACTGATCTGGGTTTAATCCATCATCATTCTTTAGCTCACTCCACCACCCCAGTTCAGACATGGCCATATGCAAATCAGTCTGACCCTGTGCCTCATGGGAACAGTCCAGCCCGAACTGCCAAGCCATGTCTTCCCTGGACCGGAAACAAGCATCCTAGGACCAGTTTCTGGCATTCCAGCCGTCATCAGCCAGGCTTGCTTGAATCCAGTGGCAAAGTGAGCAAGGGACCCACGTCTGGGCATACCCCCGCCAACTTAGGGCGAACAAAGCGATACAAAAGGGGATGATGGACGGAACGTTTGAGCCAATCAAACACTCACCCCCAGTCAACTGATCTGGGTTTAATCCATCATCATTCTTTAGCTCACTCCACCACCCCAGTTCAGACATGGCCATATGCAAATCAGTCTGACCCTGTGCCTCATGGGAACAGTCCAGCCCGAACTGCCAAGCCATGTCTTCCCTGGACCGGAAACAAGCATCCTAGGACCAGTTTCTGGCATTCCAGCCGTCATCAGCCAGGCTTGCTTGAATCCAGTGGCAAAGTGAGCAAGGGACCCACGTCTGGGCATACCCCCGCCAACTTAGGGCGAACAAAGCGATACAAAGGGGATGATGGACGGAGCGTTTGAGCCAATCAAACACTCACCCCCAGTCAACTGATCTGGGTTTAATCCATCATCATTCTTTAGCTCACTCCACCACCCCAGTTCAGACATGGCCATATGCAAATCAGTCTGACCCTGTGCCTCATGGGAACAGTCCAGCCCGAACTGCCAAGCCATGTCTTCCCTGGACCGGAAACAAGCATCCTAGGACCAGTTTCTGGCATTCCAGCCGTCATCAGCCAGGCTTGCTTGAATCCAGTGGCAAAGTGAGCAAGGGACCCACGTCTGGGCATACCCCCGCCAACTTAGGGTGAACAAAGCAATACAAAAGGGGATGATGGACGGAACGTTTGAGCCAATCAAACACTCACCCCCAGTCAACTGATCTGGGTTTAATCCATCATCATTCTTTAGCTCACTCCACCACCCCAGTTCAGACATGGCCATATGCAAATCAGTCTGACCCTGTGCCTCATGGGAACAGTCCAGCCCGAACTGCCAAGCCATGTCTTCCCTGGACCGGAAACAAGCATCCTAGGACCAGTTTCTGGCATTCCAGCCATCATCAGCCAGGCTTGCTTGAATCCAGTGGCAAAGTGAGCAAGGGACCCACGTCTGGGCATACCCCCGCCAACTTAGGGCGAACAAAGCGATACAAAAGGGGATGATGGACGGAACGTTTGAGCCAATCAAACACTCACCCCCAGTCAACTGATCTGGGTTTAATCCATCATCATTCTTTAGCTCACTCCACCACCCCAGTTCAGACATGGCCATATGCAAATCAGTCTGACCCTGTGCCTCATGGGAACAGTCCAGCCCGAACTGCCAAGCCATGTCTTCCCTGGACCGGAAACAAGCATCCTAGGACCAGTTTCTGGCATTCCAGCCGTCATCAGCCAGGCTTGCTTGAATCCAGTGGCAAAGTGAGCAAGGGACCCACGTCTGGGCATACCCCCGCCAACTTAGGGCGAACAAAGCGATACAAAAGGGGATGATGGACGGAACGTTTGAGCCAATCAAACACTCACCCCCAGTCAACTGATCTGGGTTTAATCCATCATCATTCTTTAGCTCACTCCACCACCCCAGTTCAGACATGGCCATATGCAAATCAGTCTGACCCTGTGCCTCATGGGAACAGTCCAGCCCGAACTGCCAAGCCATGTCTTCCCTGGACCGGAAACAAGCATCCTAGGACCAGTTTCTGGCATTCCAGCCGTCATCAGCCAGGCTTGCTTGAATCCAGTGGCAAAGTGAGCAAGGGACCCACGTCTGGGCATACCCCCGCCAACTTAGGGCGAACAAAGCGATACAAAAGGGGATGATGGACGGAACGTTTGAGCCAATCAAACACTCACCCCCAGTCAACTGATCTGGGTTTAATCCATCATCATTCTTTAGCTCACTCCACCACCCCAGTTCAGACATGGCCATATGCAAATCAGTCTGACCCTGTGCCTCATGGGAACAGTCCAGCCCGAACTGCCAAGCCATGTCTTCCCTGGACCGGAAACAAGCATCCTAGGACCAGTTTCTGGCATTCCAGCCGTCATCAGCCAGGCTTGCTTGAATCCAGTGGCAAAGTGAGCAAGGGACCCACGTCTGGGCATACCCCCGCCAACTTAGGGCGAACAAAGCGATACAAAAGGGGATGATGGACGGAACGTTTGAGCCAATCAAACACTCACCCCCAGTCAACTGATCTGGGTTTAATCCATCATCATTCTTTAGCTCACTCCACCACCCCAGTTCAGACATGGCCATATGCAAATCAGTCTGACCCTGTGCCTCATGGGAACAGTCCAGCCCGAACTGCCAAGCCATGTCTTCCCTGGACCGGAAACAAGCATCCTAGGACCAGTTTCTGGCATTCCAGCCGTCATCAGCCAGGCTTGCTTGAATCCAGTGGCAAAGTGAGCAAGGGACCCACGTCTGGGCATACCCCCGCCAACTTAGGGCGAACAAAGCGATACAAAAGGGGATGATGGACGGAACGTTTGAGCCAATCAAACACTCACCCCCAGTCAACTGATCTGGGTTTAATCCATCATCATTCTTTAGCTCACTCCACCACCCCAGTTCAGACATGGCCATATGCAAATCAGTCTGACCCTGTGCCTCATGGGAACAGTCCAGCCCGAACTGCCAAGCCATGTCTTCCCTGGACCGGAAACAAGCATCCTAGGACCAGTTTCTGGCATTCCAGCCGTCATCAGCCAGGCTTGCTTGAATCCAGTGGCAAAGTGAGCAAGGGACCCACGTCTGGGCATACCCCCGCCAACTTAGGGCGAACAAAGCGATACAAAAGGGGATGATGGACGGAACGTTTGAGCCAATCAAACACTCACCCCCAGTCAACTGATCTGGGTTTAATCCATCATCATTCTTTAGCTCACTCCACCACCCCAGTTCAGACATGGCCATATGCAAATCAGTCTGACCCTGTGCCTCATGGGAACAGTCCAGCCCGAACTGCCAAGCCATGTCTTCCCTGGACCGGAAACAAGCATCCTAGGACCAGTTTCTGGCATTCCAGCCGTCATCAGCCAGGCTTGCTTGAATCCAGTGGCAAAGTGAGCAAGGGACCCACGTCTGGGCATACCCCCGCCAACTTAGGGCGAACAAAGCGATACAAAAGGGGATGATGGACGGAACGTTTGAGCCAATCAAACACTCACCCCCAGTCAACTGATCTGGGTTTAATCCATCATCATTCTTTAGCTCACTCCACCACCCCAGTTCAGACATGGCCATATGCAAATCAGTCTGACCCTGTGCCTCATGGGAACAGTCCAGCCCGAACTGCCAAGCCATGTCTTCCCTGGACCGGAAACAAGCATCCTAGGACCAGTTTCTGGCATTCCAGCCGTCATCAGCCAGGCTTGCTTGAATCCAGTGGCAAAGTGAGCAAGGGACCCACGTCTGGGCATACCCCCGCCAACTTAGGGCGAACAAAGCGATACAAAAGGGGATGATGGACGGAACGTTTGAGCCAATCAAACACTCACCCCCAGTCAACTGATCTGGGTTTAATCCATCATCATTCTTTAGCTCACTCCACCACCCCAGTTCAGACATGGCCATATGCAAATCAGTCTGACCCTGTGCCTCATGGGAACAGTCCAGCCCGAACTGCCAAGCCATGTCTTCCCTGGACCGGAAACAAGCATCCTAGGACCAGTTTCTGGCATTCCAGCCGTCATCAGCCAGGCTTGCTTGAATCCAGTGGCAAAGTGAGCAAGGGACCCACGTCTGGGCATACCCCCGCCAACTTAGGGCGAACAAAGCGATACAAAAGGGGATGATGGACGGAACGTTTGAGCCAATCAAACACTCACCCCCAGTCAACTGATCTGGGTTTAATCCATCATCATTCTTTAGCTCACTCCACCACCCCAGTTCAGACATGGCCATATGCAAATCAGTCTGACCCTGTGCCTCATGGGAACAGTCCAGCCCGAACTGCCAAGCCATGTCTTCCCTGGACCGGAAACAAGCATCCTAGGACCAGTTTCTGGCATTCCAGCCGTCATCAGCCAGGCTTGCTTGAATCCAGTGGCAAAGTGAGCAAGGGACCCACGTCTGGGCATACCCCCGCCAACTTAGGGCGAACAAAGCGATACAAAAGGGGATGATGGACAGAACGTTTGAGCCAATCAAACACTCACCCCCAGTCAACTGATCTGGGTTTAATCCATCATCATTCTTTAGCTCACTCCACCACCCCAGTTCAGACATGGCCATATGCAAATCAGTCTGACCCTGTGCCTCATGGGAACAGTCCAGCCCGAACTGCCAAGCCATGTCTTCCCTGGACCGGAAACAAGCATCCTAGGACCAGTTTCTGGCATTCCAGCCGTCATCAGCCAGGCTTGCTTGAATCCAGTGGCAAAGTGAGCAAGGGACCCACGTCTGGGCATACCCCCGCCAACTTAGGGCGAACAAAGCGATACAAAAGGGGATGATGGACGGAACGTTTGAGCCAATCAAACACTCACCCCCAGTCAACTGATCTGGGTTTAATCCATCATCATTCTTTAGCTCACTCCACCACCCCAGTTCAGACATGGCCATATGCAAATCAGTCTGACCCTGTGCCTCATGGGAACAGTCCAGCCCGAACTGCCAAGCCATGTCTTCCCTGGACCGGAAACAAGCATCCTAGGACCAGTTTCTGGCATTCCAGCCGTCATCAGCCAGGCTTGCTTGAATCCAGTGGCAAAGTGAGCAAGGGACCCACGTCTGGGCATAACCCCGCCAACTTAGGGCGAACAAAGCGATACAAAAGGGGATGATGGACGGAGCGTTTGAGCCAATCAAACACTCACCCCCAGTCAACTGATCTGGGTTTAATCCATCATCATTCTTTAGCTCACTCCACCACCCCAGTTCAGACATGGCCATATGCAAATCAGTCTGACCCTGTGCCTCATGGGAACAGTCCAGCCCGAACTGCCAAGCCATGTCTTCCCTGGACCGGAAACAAGCATCCTAGGACCAGTTTCTGGCATTCCAGCCGTCATCAGCCAGGCTTGCTTGAATCCAGTGGCAAAGTGAGCAAGGGACCCACGTCTGGGCATACCCCCGCCAACTTAGGGCGAACAAAGCGATACAAAAGGGGATGATGGACGGAACGTTTGAGCCAATCAAACACTCACCCCCAGTCAACTGATCTGGGTTTAATCCATCATCATTCTTTAGCTCACTCCACCACCCCAGTTCAGACATGGCCATATGCAAATCAGTCTGACCCTGTGCCTCATGGGAACAGTCCAGCCCGAACTGCCAAGCCATGTCTTCCCTGGACCGGAAACAAGCATCCTAGGACCAGTTTCTGGCATTCCAGCCGTCATCAGCCAGGCTTGCTTGAATCCAGTGGCAAAGTGAGCAAGGGACCCACGTCTGGGCATACCCCCGCCAACTTAGGGCGAACAAAGCGATACAAAAGGGGATGATGGACGGAACGTTTGAGCCAATCAAACACTCACCCCCAGTCAACTGATCTGGGTTTAATCCATCATCATTCTTTAGCTCACTCCACCACCCCAGTTCAGACATGGCCATATGCAAATCAGTCTGACCCTGTGCCTCATGGGAACAGTCCAGCCCGAACTGCCAAGCCATGTCTTCCCTGGACCGGAAACAAGCATCCTAGGACCAGTTTCTGGCATTCCAGCCGTCATCAGCCAGGCTTGCTTGAATCCAGTGGCAAAGTGAGCAAGGGACCCACGTCTGGGCATACCCCCGCCAACTTAGGGCGAACAAAGCGATACAAAAGGGGATGATGGACGGAACGTTTGAGCCAATCAAACACTCACCCCCAGTCAACTGATCTGGGTTTAATCCATCATCATTCTTTAGCTCACTCCACCACCCCAGTTCAGACATGGCCATATGCAAATCAGTCTGACCCTGTGCCTCATGGGAACAGTCCAGCCCGAACTGCCAAGCCATGTCTTCCCTGGACCGGAAACAAGCATCCTAGGACCAGTTTCTGGCATTCCAGCCGTCATCAGCCAGGCTTGCTTGAATCCAGTGGCAAAGTGAGCAAGGGACCCACGTCTGGGCATACCCCCGCCAACTTAGGGCGAACAAAGCGATACAAAAGGGGATGATGGACGGAACGTTTGAGCCAATCAAACACTCACCCCCAGTCAACTGATCTGGGTTTAATCCATCATCATTCTTTAGCTCACTCCACCACCCCAGTTCAGACATGGCCATATGCAAATCAGTCTGACCCTGTGCCTCATGGGAACAGTCCAGCCCGAACTGCCAAGCCATGTCTTCCCTGGACCGGAAACAAGCATCCTAGGACCAGTTTCTGGCATTCCAGCCGTCATCAGCCAGGCTTGCTTGAATCCAGTGGCAAAGTGAGCAAGGGACCCACGTCTGGGCATACCCCCGCCAACTTAGGGCGAACAAAGCGATACAAAAGGGGATGATGGACGGAACGTTTGAGCCAATCAAACACTCACCCCCAGTCAACTGATCTGGGTTTAATCCATCATCATTCTTTAGCTCACTCCACCACCCCAGTTCAGACATGGCCATATGCAAATCAGTCTGACCCTGTGCCTCATGGGAACAGTCCAGCCCGAACTGCCAAGCCATGTCTTCCCTGGACCGGAAACAAGCATCCTAGGACCAGTTTCTGGCATTCCAGCCGTCATCAGCCAGGCTTGCTTGAATCCAGTGGCAAAGTGAGCAAGGGACCCACGTCTGGGCACACCCCCGCCAACTTAGGGCGAACAAAGCGATACAAAAGGGGATGATGGACGGAACGTTTGAGCCAATCAAACACTCACCCCCAGTCAACTGATCTGGGTTTAATCCATCATCATTCTTTAGCTCACTCCACCACCCCAGTTCAGACATGGCCATATGCAAATCAGTCTGACCCTGTGCCTCATGGGAACAGTCCAGCCCGAACTGCCAAGCCATGTCTTCCCTGGACCGGAAACAAGCATCCTAGGACCAGTTTCTGGCATTCCAGCCGTCATCAGCCAGGCTTGCTTGAATCCAGTGGCAAAGTGAGCAAGGGACCCACATCTGGGCATACCCCCGCCAACTTAGGGCGAACAAAGCGATACAAAAGGGGATGATGGACGGAGCGTTTGAGCCAATCAAACACTCACCCCCAGTCAACTGATCTGGGTTTAATCCATCATCATTCTTTAGCTCACTCCACCACCCCAGTTCAGACATGGCCATATGCAAATCAGTCTGACCCTGTGCCTCATGGGAACAGTCCAGCCCGAACTGCCAAGCCATGTCTTCCCTGGACCGGAAACAAGCATCCTAGGACCAGTTTCTGGCATTCCAGCCGTCATCAGCCAGGCTTGCTTGAATCCAGTGGCAAAGTGAGCAAGGGACCCACGTCTGGGCATACCCCCGCCAACTTAGGGCGAACAAAGCGATACAAAAGGGGATGATGGACGGAACGTTTGAGCCAATCAAACACTCACCCCCAGTCAACTGATCTGGGTTTAATCCATCATCATTCTTTAGCTCACTCCACCACGCCAGTTCAGACATGGCCATATGCAAATCAGTCTGACCCTGTGCCTCATGGGAACAGTCCAGCCCGAACTGCCAAGCCATGTCTTCCCTGGACCGGAAACAAGCATCCTAGGACCAGTTTCTGGCATTCCAGCCGTCATCAGCCAGGCTTGCTTGAATCCAGTGGCAAAGTGAGCAAGGGACCCACGTCATGGATGCATTTGAAACACAGATTTCACAGTCACGCAGTACTACCATTATATCTGTCCCAACTGACCGGTCTTTATTCCTACTTTAAAATTAATGACAGCCTAACATGCTTGATAATAAGAATTTTGAGAACTTATCGTTGAAGATGTTTGCAGAATGTAGAACTGAAGTTAAGTTTTGCTCATTTATTTGTGTGTCATTAATAACTAATTGTTGCCTGTCCTCTTACATTAGGCAAACATCACCCTGTATGGTAGAAAATTGTAAAGATTGAAGGTATTTATAAATGCCTACCAATCTGCTCAAAGAAATTTGCAAGATGCTGGTGCCAGTTTAAGTCATACTCTTTCACTTCCAACATAAACGTCCACCTCTAAACCCATAAGGAAAGGATCAAGGGAATCATTCTTTGAGTGTCCCCTAAAGATAACCTGCTCTGCCTGAGCTAATACTGTTTCAAACAATGGCAAATGGGCTCTACTGGATATGGCTCGTTGCTGCTTTCAGAATCACCATATTTCCCAAAATAATTTATATTTTCCAATCATTGCCTTTATATGTAAAGAAGTTATGCTTACTGGGACTTAAACAACTGTGCTCAGATTGTTTCTGGAAGAATAGGCAGAGCACAATGCTACACTGTGCCATGGACACAGGGCAAGAGGGTGTTGGATTTAATTGAATACCAGAGCTCCCCTTTGCACTGCCTTATCAAATGGATGTGGATGAAAATGGAAAAGGGCTGGTGCATGATTGATCATAAGATGAATGATGGACCACATGGGAGGTTCAACGTGGCTCGTGAAGGCACAGGAATCCATAGATAGGCAATTTTTCAAGGCTTGGAGTTTGGCAGATGTGTGCATCAGCAGACATGTTCTGTGGAGGGAGGAGTAAAGACATTCTAACAAGCCATGAAAGATTTTGGATGACCAACAGAAAAGACGATAAAGTACCTAGCAGATAGACTTTGGGAGTAACAGTCACTGTTGATGCAAGGGCTAGCATGCCTCTCATCCTTCTTCAAAAGCCCCTTCTGAGTTATGAAGGAGGTCATGTTGGATCCCACAACTATCAAATTCTAAATGTTCATATAACGAAAGAAAAACGTTCCTTGCAGGGGGCATGGGAAAAAGAACGAGGGATAACTCTGGGATTTGACCAGTTGCTGCTTGTCCATAGGAGTGTTCGGGTGAGGCCACACCACCTCTGAGCTGCCACACACTGCTTGCTTTTTTATTTTCCCCTGCAATTGTCTGTTATTCCATGGAGGTGCTGCAGTGCAGAGTCATTTAGATCATGATATGTGAG
Organism: Calotriton arnoldi; assembly: GCA_963921515.1. Taxonomy (NCBI): domain Eukaryota; kingdom Metazoa; phylum Chordata; class Amphibia; order Caudata; family Salamandridae; genus Calotriton; species Calotriton arnoldi. Next base: position 1,404,056 of record CAWUFW010000896.1, read on the forward strand.
TCCTCCCATATTGCAAGATTGAGTGTGACAGCTGGGTGAAATTGTTTCATTTGAGGTTGCAATGTAAGGTGTGCACATCTGACAGAGTATCTGAAAATGTCTAGCCAGACATGGCACTTTATAGCCTGAGCAATCCACACTGCATTGGAAAGCACTGGACAGATGTTACAACCCTCAGGTTTCTGGGTTGTATTGCACGTCGAAAACCAGCCAATGTTCCTGTTTCTCATCATTGTAAAAGCGTGGCTTTGGGATTGGCTAAGCCGGTACAAGGCTTCAGTAGCGACCTTCATACAGTAAAATTACACAAAAACTGTGAATGACAGCACAGGCGCGATCCGTCCGCGGCCGGATCGTGCCTAGCGCCAGAACCCCTGGTCTGTTCTCTCCAGATAAGATGCCAAACCTGTTTGTATATTCTAGTAAGGAATTGCATGTTATAAATACTTTAATTAAGCTGCCCCAGCCTGCTTGCGCTTGTTTCGACCTAGCGGATCTTATTAAAAAACCCAACCTCACTTGCACCGCCTGTGGCCACTCTCGGAAGGCCCAACCTATAACACGGTGTGATCCTTTTCATCCCGCTGCTAGAGATATCCCCAATCTCAGGAACAATAGCCGCCCTAAGATTCAGGCTGCCTTTATAAATGCGCGTTTACTTCCAAAACATAAGTATGAAATAGCTGAGCTAATAGATAGCCACTGCCTTGACCTTTTATTTAACACTGAGACGTGGGCAGACCCTTCAGCAGGTCAAGATTTTTGTATAGCCACGTCCGTGGGCTTTTCAGTTTTCAGGCAAGACAGACCCAAGAAAAGAGGGGGAGGTCTTGCACTCATCTATTGTGATACCATCTGAGTCAAAGGGTGGCTGGTCCCCTCTACGGCCTGTGAAGCATTTAGCTTCATGTTTTTGGTCTCGGAGCACTAGTCTGTTAAAGGGATGCTTCTTTACCGCCCTCCCAGCCCCAGAAGAGTTTTTTGGGCCACACTGGGAAACATTCTAGAAATCGCTGCATGCGAGTCAAGTTTCACCATTATGGGGGACTTTAATTTCCATCTAGAGGCCACTGAGGATAAGGACTTATTATGGAGTTTGAATCAGTGGGACTTACGCAGAAGGTTGGCTTTCCCACCCACTCCGCAGGTCATACGTTTTGCTGTTAAGGAGGTCCTCCCGTTAGTCCGGTCGAACCATCATGTTGGTTTTTTTTACATCTGTCTTTTGAAAAATAACTCCTAGTGCACTAGGCAGGTGCCCCCTAAACTCTTCAGAGCCTGGAAGAACATAGATCATGAGCTTCTAAGGCAAAGTTTATCGGCCACCCAGCCAGTTATCTCTAACGACTCGGAGCAGGCAGCCATGAGTTACACCGACTGGCTTCAAGACTCTTTTGCCAAAATAGTCCTGTACAAAACAGCCTCTAAAAATAGAACTATTCCTTCGGCCCCATGGTACTCCGAGGCCTTGAGGCTTGAGAAACAACACTGTAGAAATCAAGAGAGACGCTGGCGCCGGGACTACAACAGTCAGGAAAAATCTCTTTACAAACAAGCTCTGGCCAACTACAAACGTCTCCTAATAAAGAAGAAAAGCAGCTACTTCACAAGGGAAATTGAATCTGCCCAAGACTCCACCAAATTATTATTTCAGGTGGTATCCAAACTTGCGACTCCTTCTAGTAATTTGGCCAACCAAGCTACCCAAGCGTTCTGCAACTCCTTAGCCCTTAATTTTCATGCTAAAGTAGATTTAATCTATTCCAATTTTAATGCCTCTCTCAATAATATAACTCAGTCAGAATCCCATATAGAGCCTTCAGAAATGTTTTCTCAGAGAGAGTTCACCTCAGTGTCTTCTGAACAAGTAAGGGACCTGGTGAGGTCGGCTAAATCAGGCTCACCTCTGGACCCGTGCCCGCCCTCTGCCCCGAAGTAGTTTCCTGAGCTATTAGGGCCTATTTTGGCCAATATTTTTAATTCCATGTTTACATCTGGTGTCTACTCGTCACAATGGAAAAAAGGCCTCCATCTTGCCCTTATTAAAAAAGCCCAACCTCAACCCTGAAGACACTAACAACTATCGGCCTACCGCACATCTTCCTTTACCTGCCAAACTAGCGGATAAGATCATGAACGACCAATTGGCCCAATATATTCAGAACCATGACTTGCTGGATGAAACTCAATTTGGCTATAGGAAAAGCCATAGTACGGTAACGGCACTCATAAAAGTCACAGAGGAGATTAGATTTGGACTAGATAAGGGTGATGCAGCTGCGCTTGTCCTACTGGACTTATCTGCGGCCTGTGATACGGTTGATCATGGGCTCCTGATCAACCGTATCTCCTCCCTAGGCATAAGGGACAAGGCCAAATCTCCAAGCCCGGGCAGAGAACTCAGCTTCGCCAGCAGAGCTTGTGGAGTTTTGCCTACTCCGCGCTCCATTGAGAACACACAGTTCAGGCAAAACTCCGACTCCGCAGCCCCCCCCTGCACAAAAAAAAGGGAAAAAAGGCACTTACCTATGCTGTGGCGTCTCCGGGCTGCGCTCCTCCTCCTCGCCATGGTCTCTCTTGCCGTCTCCTTGTACACCCACGCAAACCCCTACGTCGGACGTACGTCTTGGTAGGACTGCGCATGCGCGTGAGTGTGTGCATGCGCAGTTCTCGCAAGATGTATGTGGATGAGGAGACGGCGAGAGAGACCACGGCGAGGAGGAGGGCAGCCTGGAGACACCACAGCAGAGGTAAGTGTTTTTTCTTTTTTAATTTATATTTATTAATGGGGGGTGGAGGCAGGGAGCGGATTTTTTTCCGAACTCCGTGGAACTCCGTCTTAGTGGCACTCCGCCAACTCCGCCCGGGGTTACAAATCTCTGCTAGCTTCCTTCTTATCCAACAGAGCCCAATTAGTTAGGCTGGGTTATTTCAAGTCCCCTCCTTTTTCACTTCTGTGCGGAGTCCCACAGGGCACCTCCATCAGACCTATGCTTTTCAATATTTACATGATCGATTTGGCTGGAGTGAATAAAGCTTTTGGATTAGGATTTACATCATACGCAGACTATGCCCAAATCGTTCTTTCCGTCCACAAGGACGGAGACCGCGTCTCGGCCAATTCTCACGAAAGCATGATGGCGATCAGCACCTGGATGTCCAGTTATTGCCTCAAACTAAACTCCTCTAAGACCGAGGTGATGGTTTTTGGCATAATCTCTCTGGCTTGGTCCTCCCGCTGATAGCCAGATAATCTTGGACAGCCTCAGGTCCCAGTTACCAAGGCCAAAAATCACAGGGTCATCTTCGATGACAAGTTGTCATACAAATACCACGTCAACTCGGTAGTCTCTTCTTCCTTTTACATCCTCAGAATGGCAAAGAAATTGTTTCCTTTTATTCCTATGGTAGCTAGGAAGACGATTATATCTGCCTTGGTTCTGACTAAAGTAGACTATTGTACTGATCAATGCTCAGCAATCAGTTTTAAACAAATTACAGCTTATTCAAAATGCTGCTGCTAGACTGCTGTCTGGCACACCAAAATGTAATTCTTTCTCTGAGGTGATCAGACAACTACACTGGCTGCCAATTAGAAGCAGAATCAAATTTAAGGCACTGTGCATTGCGTATAAAGCCACACACAATATAGGACCTGAATTCCTGGAGAAATCGCTAAAAATTTACATCCCTAGCAGACCACTGTGTTCCACCGGAGCAAATTGGCTGGTAGTCCCCGGGACGTTTAGAACTAACTGGGGTGACAGAAGCTTTGTGGTGGCCACTGTTAAGCTCTAGAATTCCCTTCCCTCTCAGATTAGAGCCATGCCTTCACTACTCACGTTCAGGAAAAAATTTAAAACCTGGCTTTTTAATAATTAGGTCCCCATCAGCCTCTTTCATTTAACTCTGTCTGGTCTTAGGAGAAGTCAGCGTCGAGATACCTTTCAATAGTTGTGCGCTTTATAAATAGTTATATCATAGCACATGCTTGGCAGGACTAAGGGGCTGATTTTGACTTTGGCAGTCACACCGCCAGCCCACAGTGATGGTGGTCGGGAGAACGCCACCAAGATGGCGGCATCCACACCACCACATTATGACTTTCCAGCGGGGCTGGCGGTGTGTTGGCAGCGCAGTCATGTCGGTGGCATGCCGTGGCTCTAGGAAAGAGTCCGCAGCCAGTGCCGGCCGACTGCCAGGGTAGTGATCAGGCCTAAACTCATGATCTTAATCATGATGAAGTTATATCTAAGGCAGGAGCGTATGACATGTTTTGCTGGCTCATCTGGGTTGCCACTGTGTCCTTGACTTGAGTCTGTGTGTATACAGCAAGTGCAATCTGAGGCAAGTTGTATGCAGCAAGCTCCTCTGATTCAAGTATGTGCTGCCTTTTTGGAACATTCAGACAAAAGGTAAATAATTTGTCTCACCGATAAAACAATGTCAAAGTGCGAAAAAAAGAAAAGAAACACGCACGCTCCGATTTTCTGACTCTTCCTCCCAAAGCGCAATGTCCACTAAAATCTGAGATGACATTGGGCGCCATGCATTATCCGAAAATCGGGTCGCAAACGGGCAAATTCGCAGAATCTGCCCCTTTGCGACCTGTATTTTTGCATTTGGGATCCATCATCCCAAATGCAAAAATCGCAATTTAAGGAATCGCACAATTGCGATTACTTAAATTGCGATTGCATTTAAGGAATCGCAAATTGAGATTCCTTAAATGCAATGCAACAAAGTAAAAAAATTAGCGATTTCGCTACTAGGGGGCGCAATTTACCATGAAGTTGAACTTCATGGTAAATTGCAAAAACTTTGAGAAATGCACTAAAGTGCATTTTTCAAAGTTGAAGGTTACACACACACACATGTCCTTGGGACATGTGTGTGCGCAACATATGTGCACGGATCAATTTCAGGTGTGCAACAGGGTGTCCTTTTGACACCCCTGCACCCTTGAACTTGCATGCGCAATTTGCGAGTACCTATTGGTACTCGCAAATAGCGCTCGCAATTTCCCATTCATTCCTATGGGCCTGTAGGCCCATAGGAATGAATGGAAAGCCATTCCTTAATTGCAACTCGCAATTTGCGAGTCGCAATTAAGGAATTTGTAGGAATCGCTATTTTGTTAGCAATTCCTACATGCATTAGCTTTTGCAATTCCTTATTAGCGAATCCTTATTTTTCGCTAATAAGGAATCGCATATGGCATTTTTGATGCATGTGCCAGTATATATCTTATTATACCACCGGGTAAATCGCCACTAGGTTCTACATATGCAATTTATTTATAGGTAACATACCTATTAAATAAAAAAATACTTGGGCCCAGATTCTGAAAGATGTCACAGAACGGAGCTCCTTGTGTGACAGGGATAGAGCAGGAGAGTGTCATATTCACAGAGATATGGCTCTCTCCTCCCCTCTCCCTAGCACCAGCGCTGATTTCATCTGCTGTGCGTCAGGCACACACTTTAGCGCCATAATGCTAGGGTGCATGCTGGAGTCTACCGTAGGAAGGGTACCCTGCCTGTACAAAATACTATGGCTAGACACATCTTAAACTTTTCCTACCTTGTATGAGTGCTGCACAGTGCAGCACACATGAAAAGTTGGAAAAAAGGAGAAATTAATCAATTTCCAGCAGCGTTACTTTTTGGCGCTAAACCCTGTCTACTCATGTTAGTAGATAGGGTTTAGCATCAAAAAGCATGGGTGGTTGCATGGGAACTGCAATGTACCACCCACGTAATGCCCCCTTGATGTAAAGTAATGCAAAGCAGTGTTTTGCGCTCCTTTGCTTTACTTTCTCATACAAACCAATGCTAATACCAATTAGCGTTGGTTTGTTAATCTCCAAAAAGGTTTAGCATCTGGTTAGCGTTAAAAAAGCAAAAAAGTAATGCTAACCCAATGCTACACCTGTGTGAATCTGGGCCTTGGTGGTTAGTTGCTAAGGTTTCGTACGGGTGCCTATGTGGTGCATAGCTTTCTAAAGCATTGTGTCGATTAACTAACCATTATAAAAGACTGTGGGTGTTGCACAAAATTTCACAGTGCTACAAAAACACCTGCACAGCCCTTAGAAACACGAGGCCTAAATGTCAGTGATCATCTTGAGCTGACTGGCTATCCGTGGAGTCTATTTACTAAGATTTAACGCCGTCTTTGCGTTACAAAAGTGACACAAAACTACGCTAAATCTTTTGTCACCTATTTACTTTCCAACATAAAACCTGTTTTATGCTGGAAAATCTCTTGAAAGTAATGAAAAGCAGTGCATAATGCAGATTTACATTACTTAGCGCCAAGGGGGTGTACCATGGGTGGTGCATGGGCGCTCCTATGCAACCACCCAAGGGTTCTGATGCTAAACCCTATTTACTTAAAAATGTAGACAAGGTTTAGAGTCAGAAAATAGGGCCCATTACACATAGATGCTATGAAGAAGAAATGCTTTTTTTCCCCCTTTGTCTTCCGACTTTGCATGGGTGCTGCACTGTACAGCACACATACAAAGTGGGAAAATGTTTAAAATTATATTACCCGCACATTGAATCACTCGTGCCTCCCACAAATCCCCCAGTCTCAGAATCTTTATTCTTGTGTATCCCCATTTATTATCTGCCAGGGACCCCCCGGTCTCCTAGGATGGGTGGTTGGTTGACGAGGCATCGCTGCTCAGGCTCTGCTTCCAGACAAAGAGGCCGAAGACCCTGGTGCGCTTCCTTAAATGACCCCCAAGGTCCTTGTTGTGCCTCCCGATGATTTCACTGACCATTCCCCAACACCTGCACTTCCTGTGCACGGCGGAGCTCCGGGCCATGGCGTAATTAAGGGCGCCCCACATTTAGGGGCGTGGGCGCCTGGTCATAGTATGTTCACAACGTGCCACTCACGCCTCCCACAAACCCCCCACGCTTTGCATCAATGCTCAAGAAAATATTATATACATGTTATGGTTGTCCAAGGCATAGCCTTTTATTTACATCACACCAGGTTACTAATAAGCCAAGACGAAAGAGAAAAGTATTCTTAGTATTTTTGTATTCTTTTACAAAACAATCATTCATAGGTTGAATGGCAATAAGGAAGATAAGCACATCATGAAAATATGACCTTCATATTCTAGGCACATCCAGCCCATCTTGTTGTAACATCCGCTGCACACATTGTGCCAGAAGGCCCCAACGTGCAACAATCCTATCCCAGTTCCATCCAGGGCATCCATACAAAACCCTGCTGCACCCTTCAATGAGGCTGTGCCAAGAAGATCATTGCACCACTTGAAATCCAGGGCACCACATAGCCCACCAGGGTACCTGAACATAGGCAGCCTCTCTAAAGTTCCAGTCAGTCCAGACATCGCGGGTTAGGGCAGGAGAGTCCAGGACCACCAGCAGTTCAATCCACCCCCGCCTGCCCGGTGTACACACAAATGATACCCCCTCATGGGGTCAGTCCAGTCTCAGAGTCTCCATTCTTGTGTACCCCCATTTATTATCTGTCAGGGACCCGTCACAGGGTGAGGAGCTTACTGGCGCACTCACCCCCCCCCCCCTCCAGCGACGCTGACTCAGCTCTGTGATTGCCGCAAGTATAGTCTGGATAAAGAGCTCCTGACCCCTGACAGACAAGTGAACACCATAGTGGTGCAACAGCTCCACTCTACTTAGCTGGAACAAATTGTGCCAAATCGTGCCCATGGTGGAACCTGCCAAGATCCTTTGGACTGAATGACTCTGTTTTTTCACTGACTCATTCATGGCTCTAACTGGCACCCCCTTAGCCCAGACAGACTGTGGCATTATTAAATACTACTTGGAAGTAGTGAAGTTGCAGGTAAGTGATTTCTTATCCTAGAAACAGTGGAGAACAAGACTTCTCTCACTCCCCGCCTACCTAATGGGATCATATCATTCCCCCTGCATGAATGACCAAAATGACTGGCATGGGCAACTCGCCTCCCACTAAGGCCTGCCTAAAATGCCCAAAAAGGTCCTGCCATCTGAGCCCCCCAATACCCACCCAGTGGTGCATAAATCGTGCATTCAGCTGGGCCTTTTCAAGGCTGGAAATTGATAAGCTGCTCTTCGAATAAAGGAATGTCCGCACCAACACATGTGAACTGGCCCGCGATCATCAGCTGTGAAAAGAGAGAGAATTTTTGGTGTTATATACAAGCTAGTGGACCTTACCTCCCCACACCTCAGACTAGACCAGATGTGGTCGCACGTAATGCTCAAAACATGCTGAACTCCACCAGCCCACTGGTAGACCATCCCTGCTGCTGTGGTGGCTGCTCCAATGCAGAATGAATGAGAGCTATACTGGACTGCTTCCTCACCCAGGAGGGCCAAGGAGCGCCTGCACACCCGAGTGAACTGAAAACGAGTCATTGGTGTCCCGTCAATGTGCACTAACAGCCTGGTGGATTCGCCCCTCAGTTCCATAGCAGGAAACCCTGTGCCAAACCACTGGGCAATAAGAGGTGCCCGGGGCAGCATGGAGGTTCACCCACCTGTTTTCAAGCTCCTGACCCTCAGCTGAAGAGTGCCTCCCTCAAGTAGCACATCTAACACCTCAAAGCCCCCTCTCTGGCCTGATTTGGAGGAAGCTACCAGCTCTGAAATGCAAAAGATGCCAAAGAATGCAAGAGAATATGCCAGGCTGAAAAACTTTACTTCATACTGGGGCAGGCAAATCGGATGCAAGACCCCACTATTCGTGCTAGCCTAGCCACACCAATAAGACTCCTGCTGTCTTTCACAGCCAGGACCAATAAATCCCATCCCCTAATGGCCAATGTCGCATGCCACACCTGGAGCCCAACACTGCCCCAAATCCCATACTGCCCGCCTCGTCAGTGGAGAGGGCTACCTCCACGCTGGACAGTGTTGGTTGCGGCCACAGTACGGTTCCATTGAAATTGTCTAAGAAGCCCTTCCATATGCCCAAATCTTCTCTGACTTCTGCAGACAGCCTAGTGTGGTGGTATTTTGTCTGTAGGCCAGACATTGCCCTGGCAATATTTTTTGAAAAGTCTCTTCCTATGTGAATCACTTTCAAGGCGAAGTTCAACTGTCCCACTAAGACCTGCAACCTGGTGCAAAGTGACCTTCCTGACTGCTAGACACGTGTTACTGAGTCCCTGAAAGCTGCCACCTTCTCTTGAGACAACCTACACTTCCCTGACACCAAGTCTATCTCAATGCCTAGAAAGGCAAGTCACGTTGTGAAGCCTTCAATCTTGTCCTCTGCTAGGGGGGCCTCCAAGACCAGTGTGAGCTGCCGGAAGCCCTGCAGGGCCCTCCCACACACAGGATCGCCCGGGGGACCCATGAACAAAGAATCAACCAAGTAATGCACCACTTCATCTGATGACACCAAGTGCCTCACTGCCCACTCCAGGAATCTACTGAATGTCTCAAACACAGAGCATGCTATGGAGCATCCCATGGGCATGCACAAATCAACAAAAAAACTGACTCTAAAAAGTGAATCCAAGTAAATGAGTATCATTAGGATGCACAGGCAGCAGGCGGAAAGCTGCCTCTATGTCAGATTTGGCCATAAGGGCCCCCGCCTAGCATCTGCAGCTTTGCAATGGACTCATCAAACATGGTATGCTGCACCGTGCATAGCCCTTTCTTTAAGCCATCATTAACAGATGGCCCCGGAGGACAGGACAGATTGTGAATCAATCATAATTTGCCATGTTCTTTTTTAGGAAGAAGACCCACGGGTGAGCAAACTAAAGACATACATGAAGAAGAACCAAAAGGTCCCGCAACCCTCCCCATGCACACATCCTTCATGATCTTTTCTTGCACCACCTCAGGCTGCTGCAGCACTGACAACTGATTCTTGTGTGGAGCGGGGGCAGGAGGGGTGTGGGAAGGGATACAGAACCCATCCCTAAAGCGGTAGTACAGCATGTGTGCATCCTGACCATTTTTATACATGCTGAGGAGGTGAGTGAGTACATGGAAGTGAATGGGTGATGGGAGTTTGTTAGGGTTAGTTGATCTGACGCCCTTTTGGAACGGATCTTGCAAAAGGAGCAGAGCTGCTAAAACCTACATGCCGAACCCATGGTGCATTCCCTCTTGTTGTACTGCCAGCAGGCCCTTTTTTGTCCCAAGAGCTTTTGTCAGACCAAAAGGACTGCACAGGCTTTGCCGATGACTGAGTCATGCTGAGCTCAGCATGCCAAATATTTATTTCCCTTTGGTCCCAAGCAATCTCTAGTCTAACAGCTTTCATCTGCATAAACTTAACCTCATACTGGAGCCAGGCAGAACCTTGGAACTCTGAGGCCGCCCCATGTATCAGTGACATATAACCAAATAATTGGGGCGCCAATGCTGGCCACTGTGACCCAGTTTTTGAGGGACCATTCCACCTCCACCTTCTTAGGCTTCTGACTCACTCTCCTTCCCTGACCTGGCCTTGCCTGGGACCACCCCTGCAATAACTAAGTCAAAAATATTGATAAATTCCCCTTTGTAATCTTCTCTTTTGTCTCAGCAGGTTCATGCCATGCAATTGCTGAAGAGGGGGGGGGGGGTCAAAACAAGGGAAGAGGACCCAAAATCATTGGGCTCACCGTGGGTGGAGACTGTCCTGTACCTGCCCCTGTGGTCACTGGGGAGGCCCCCCGTCTGCACCCATAGGTGCCCTGCCACCTCCCTCGGACCCCAGCTGCTACCTCATGGCCCGCTGACTGCGTTGGACCCACCCCCCTTGACTATGAGTCTGGTCCAGAGGGGAGGCCACTGGCGCCTCCCCGGCGCTGAGGGGGTCTGCGGGGAAGAGGTGCCTCCTACCGCTTGTATCATTGACAGGGCCACACCTACCTGCAGTGACCCCCCACTTGCTGCCATAGGGGCGATCACCACTGTACTCTGCCCCACCGTACCCACACTTGTGCTGAATTCCAGACCCCCAGTTGCCTGGCCCGTGCTTCCGGACCCAGGGTCCTGCACGGTTGACTCACCTACACCCGCATATGCTGCTTGTGCCTGCGCACTGGCCTTTTCCTGTTGCTCAGGTTGGCCATCCCCATAGCAAGCTGGGGCCACTTGGGAATAGGCGTATCTGGCTGCTGCTCTTTCCACGGACTGCCTGCCAACTTATGAAGTGCCCAAACCATGCTGTGATGCTTCGCAGCTTTCCAAAGCTCGCCAAGGGTGCGGAATTCCTCCTGTGTAGCCAGCTTGCCTGTGGATGAGTGTGCCCGCTTTGGTGCCATGTCACCACTACCTACTACAGAGGATAGCAAAGGATAGGTACCTGGCCTGCAAATGCTAGCTGAAACAGAGGAAAACACATGTTAACCACACTGCGATGATAGTAGCCACCTATTTCTGTTATGTATGACACTGGTTCTTCTGAATCATCACATACAATGTTGCTGTAGAGAGCTTGGTGGAGACAGAACCCTTTACCATGTTTTTTTTTAACCACATGAGCAGCTGAAGCAATATATCCCTAGGCCCAGTTGAACCTGCCCCCATCCCCAGGAACGCCTCCCCCTAATAATGGAGCATGGAAAAAATGAATTCAAAACACCCCACAGAGCAAGAGTCTAAGACCTTACTCACCTGATCACAAGGACCCTATCAAAGACAGCACCACTCAGAAACTCACCCACTCTGAGTGTCGTGCTATTATTGCATCATTTAAAAACACATTTGCCTCAGTTACCCACGTACTTAGTCCTTTATTCGAGAGGAGTCCCATTATGTTGAGCCAACACTGAAGCTCGAACCTGCCCTCCTTGCTCCCCGGTCGGCACCTGTGAAATCATGTCCTTACACCTGTGGTCCCCAGCCCCACCCGTCCCTTCATTTGGGTACGGGTACTGATGCCACAGCTGTACGCATGTCGGAGAGCCCACCACCTCTGATCCATTCCCGTGGCCTCCGGGAGCACTGCACCAGAGGCCGGCGCCTGCCTGTGTGTAGCAAGATTGCTGCTACAAGAAAGATGACTTTTGTAAACGAACTAAGGCCCTTGTAGGTAATCAGTCCAGTAGCCAGTAGTGTAGATTATGCAGGTTTATTCAGTTACAGGTAAGGTGGTACAGCCCCACCGGGAGCAGCATTCTGCTGCTCAGCCCCGCTCATTTCAACTGACCACTCATCCAAACCATGCACTCATGAACATTCTATTGCATCACACTCACGCAGGCTGTGCAGCAAGGAACTAAGAGATCATAGAGTACAACAATGACCCTTCCACCATTGCTGGGGAATGAACCCTCACCTTACAGGGGTACGTGATGGAAATATGCAGGATGTGGGGCCTCGAAACCAAGTCAACGAGTGCCAGAAAGCAATATGGCGTCTCGCATGCCGCATCCTTATACAACAAACATGATCCCGACGGGCTGGCTCACCCTCATACTGGCCCGATGGAGAGCCCCAAATGCTAAAACTCCCCCGAAAACAGGGTGCGAACCCCCACTACACCACGCCTCAGGGTGCCAGATCAGAAACCCCCCTCCGACCATTCACCTGTGGGCCTACCACATACCCCGGCCTCACGGCACGCCAAACATCCTAGTCACAGTCACCCATGGGACTTACCTGCCGCCGGGTCCACTTCTATCTCCCCCTGCACCACACCATCTGTTGGCCCACTATGTTGCCCCTGTGTTGTAGTGTGGGGTTATGTTCAGAAATCCCCCAGGAGACTCACCCACTCCCAGGCAATTTCACCATGCTACATGCTGACAGCAAACCCCCCCTGCCACATGCATCATAATAAAAACATGCACCGGACCCCCCAGGAGACTCACCCGCTCCAGGGCTTATCTTAAATAGAAATGTGTGCCAAAAAACACCATGACGTGCTCTGCATGCACCCCACTAGGGGACTCACCAGCCTCTGGGTCGAGTTCAAATAGGCTAGCCAATATGCATATCATGCAACAAACCCCACACTGGCTACGCAAAAGCGGCTCCTTCCTCCCTCCTGACAGCTAAATCCCCACCAAGAAAACCCCACCTGACTCAAATTCTAGCTTTGTGTTTCCCGAATCCTTGACTAGACATTGACGCTCGAGCTCTGCTTCCCGGCGGGATCAGAAGGGACAAAGAGGCAGAGGACCCTAATGTGCGGCCTTAAATGGCCCCCAAGGTCCTTGCTGTGCCTCCCGATGACGTCACTGCCCATTCCCTAACACCTGCACTTCCTGTGCAAGGTGGGGGTCCGGCCCATGGCGCTACTAAGGGCCCCCACCTTTAGGCCCGTGGGGTGCATGCTCAGTCTAAGCATAGTATTTTGTACCGGAAGGGTAGCCTTCCAGTACAAAACCTATGCTAGACTCACAGAGAAAACCCTTGCACTATGGTGCAAAGGTGTGTCAGTGGCGCACGGCCACACATTTCTGTGCTGGCCTTAGGGAGGGGGGAGGAGATTGCCATATTTCTTTAAATATGGCGCTCTCCTGCTTTCTCCTTCTCATGCAGTGCAGCATTTGCTGCAGCTGCACTGTGCTGCGTGAGAAACTAGTAAATCTGGCCCTGTGTGTGCTCTCATTCTCTGCTTCAGGAACATGTGTGTTGCAACTCACGTCTCACCATTCGTACCAGTCATTATAAAAAAAGAAAGGTGATTTTTCCCCAACTTTGCTCACCATCCTACTGCAGCTTTGCAAATGACCACCGTAAAGTGATTACCTAGTTAAAGATGAAAACCATCATACCTGTCAGTCTTCTTACCTGTTAGAGAGCCAAGCTTTACTTAAAATAAAATATTTTGCTCATAATTATAACAAGTATGTATGCCATGTCTTTATCCATATAGAGGTTGACTGGGTTTTTGGGGCTAATTATGCAGGATGTTAACGAAAGCAATGTAGGTCTCTTTAGGACAATGCAGATACATGGACCTGGTAAGCCGTAAGGTATCCAATGAACAGGGGCATAACAGAAGGTCCTGCAGCCCCCGCAGTGCGAGGGGAGAGGGGGTGCCTCTGCCTTGGAGGGGGCCCTCATTCTCTTCTGCAGCCTGTGTGCAAAGGCACGCAGAGTATACCAGAACAGCTGTTGCCTGGCTACGCCCTGCTGCACAGTGCATCCTTTCACCTTGTCTTCCTTGTGAAGCACATGCAACAAAGCCCCTTTACTATGGAAAAAGGGATGTACCAGCGGCGCAAGGGGCTTGTAAATAAGCCCCAAAGTTGCAAAATATTCAACTTATGCTGACATCTAAGGTCCCCATGCGAAATTGCACCAGAAAAAACTCTGGATATCATTGATTATTGAGCAAAAAGAAACATTGAGCAGCACAGTCGAGAGTGGGAAAGGGGGAAGTCGATCAGGAAAAGTGAAGGACAAAGGAGAGGAAGCTGGAATTTCAGAGGTACAGGTAAGAGGTAAGGAAAGAAAGAGAGAGAGCGTGTGAGAATGAGGTACTAAAGTGCCAGCTTAGAGAGTGAGAGAGTTGGAAACAAGTGTAAGAAAGTTCAGAAAAAGGCAACAGAGAGAGACCGGTATAGGGTAGGACAGTTGCAAGAGACAGAGGAGTAAAGAAGTGATAAATAAAAAGAAGAGGCATGAAAGAGACAACTTAGAGAGAGAGAGATAGAATGAAACAGGTATGTGTGAGAAAGTCAGCTGGGAAAGGTAGAAGTGGAGACCAGTGAGAGACAGGTAATAAACAGAAACACAGAAGAGAAAGAGACAGCTAAGAGAGATAGGGGGAGTCACGTGAGACAGAGACAAGTGTATGAGACCCAGAGGGGTCTTAAGAGACAGTAATGTTAAAAAGGAACAGCCAAGAGTGATAGGAAAAGGCAGGTATGAGACAAATAGAGATAGAGAGTTGCGAGACAGCCGAGAGGGATAACAAGTGAAAGAAAGTCATTTGACAGAGAGAGAGGCAGGTATGTGATAGGGAGACTGGCAGCTGAATGACATAAAAGGGGAGACCTGTGCGAGAGAGGTGCTAAAGAGATAGAAAATGCTGAGCAACAGGTTAGAGAGACGCAGAGAGAAGTAGGTGGGGGGTAAGGGAGAGGGAGATGGAGATGGGAAGAAATGTGAGCAAGAGATGGGTTGATAGAGAGACCTACATGTTATAAAGAGGACAGTTTAAAAGAGAGGGCAAAATAGAAAGATAGGGATAGCAGGTGTTTGAGGGAGAGGTGAAAGCAGAGAGAGAAAAGGGAAGGCAGTTGATGGAGAGCGAGACATTTTGTGGTTCTGTGACTCCTTGTGAAGGTGGGAGGTAGGGAAGGAGGATAGTACATGGGTGTCAAGAGAGACCCTTCACCGCACCTTGCAGAGGGCCCCCCTAATGCTTCCTTACAGCATGCAATCTCAGAAATTCCAGTACCAAGTCACATGATAGTACTGAGCAAATAAAAAGTACGCACACGAGATCTGAACAGCAGCTTGGTGATTGAATAAAAGATGGTATTACCAAAAGTCGATGACATTCATTTCTCAACTTTGGAAGCATGACAAGCTGATTCGGCATCTGGAGGGATTAAAACTAGTGGCCCTGAAGTTGCTGACACAACTCTGCCCATGAGCTGCTGTACTCAACCAAATGAGCTGTTTCATGGGCTTCAAAAATTATTATGGATATATTTTAAATCGAAATATTAAAAAGTATAAGGCAATGCATGTTGCATAACTAGATGTCTCAATGAGTAAAATGCCTTCTGCCGACATCAATTGTGATCTGAGACCATGAAGTCTGGCAAATTGGTCAATATGTATACTTTTGTACCTGGGGTAATACTGCTGAAAAACTGTCTGTTTGGCATACTCCGGAGTATTTGAAAAGAAGGTGAAAAATGTACATTTCAAATAGTTGGTGCAATTCCACACCTGGTAATTCTTATAATGTGTAGGATAAAAACTCTACAAAAAATCCATGCAGAATTACCTTTCTTCATCATGAGGGCTGTTAGACTGTCGTGTAGTTCCTATAGTACCCCTGCAGGACCTGCGCGTTTGGATAACATAAACTGTGGGCTTGGTGTTAGACTGATTCTGTGCACCCCCACCGCGTATGTTAGCCGGATTTGCATTAGCTAGCTCACAGTGCCACTAGAATCTCCTCTTATCGGGGAGAGATTAGTTCCTGGCAACCTTAGACCATGACAACCCTAATTCCTCAGAATCGTGGAAACAATGTACTACCTTTCGCTCAGTCACTCGTGCTTACTTATTCGGTTTGTCTCAGAGAGTTACACAGAATAAACAGTCTGGGCGTTTCAATAAGTATTTATTGAACAGTTGTTATTCTAGTGTAAAATATATGTGCTGCAGCAACCAGCAGACAATAGCAGAGATATATTATTAGCAGTACGATCAAAGTGAAGGGATAGAACAGTTCTACCATATTGCAATAATTATGAATACATACATGAATATAAAAGCATTATGAAAGTGCGCGTACTCCTACGATGCCTAACTAGATGTACCTGAGTGTACCTAACATATGTGTAGGTCTAAAAGCCTAAGAGCCAAGAATCCTTCTAGGATTTAGTCGAACCCCATTACCTGAATAGAGAGAGTGTGGGACCCCGTCCTGGTCTCGAGTTGGACACCCCGCAAGGGCTGTGTCAGACCGCTGTCAGCTGGAGCGACTGCATGCAGGAGCCTCAGCGTCTCTGGTCAGTGTGTCGGCATGGAAGTCTCGGTTCCCTCTATCTTACCGGGGCAAGATGTGGTGTATTTATACCCTGAAGACTCTCGTTGCTTCGTATGGTTTGTATTGGGCCTTGTTAGACTTGAGGAAGACGTCAGGGGTGAACTTTGTACATACATATTATGCAGGTGGTGTATTCCTAGAGAGTCATGCATAATTGATGAGTACAGTGTGGGCCTGTGTTTGGGAAAACCCTGCTGTATTCAAAACCACAGGCTAGATAACGTTCAGCCCTCAGAGCTCGTTGTGTATTAGCGAGGACCAATGTAGGTGAAAGATCATGCCTATATAAGGAATCATGACTATACTAGGACATGTACAGTTATGACCGTAATAGGGCATATGCGGCTTTGACCATAATAGGGCAAGTACGAATATGACCGTATTAGGGCAAATACGAATATGTCCATTTTAGGGCATGTATGAACGGGTCTACATTAGGGCCTCTATACGGGACATAACACCCACTCCTCTTCCGAATAGGATGACCATGACCATACTTAAAATCTGGACAATTTAAAAACATTTTAAAAGCAAGTAAAAACATGGTTTTAAAATTGTTAAAACAATTTTTTTCAAAAATGTTAAAATTCAGCTGTTTCCAATTGCCACTAAAAAAGGTCTATTTTGTTTCTCTATATAAGTTGCTTCACTCAAAGCGGAAGAAGGCCATGCTTTTCTCAAGCAAAAGTGTCAATTTAGGAAATGTTCCAAATTTACTCGTTTATTATGAAAACTAATGGAGAAGCTGAATTCTTTCCCAGGACGGGATGAGTCAATTCGAGATTAAGTGTCCTGGCTGGAAAGCACAACATTATTGGTGTTAGCTACTGCAGATGACAAATCCAATGCCTCACAGAGAACGTCAATCGCACATAGATGGTATGTAGCACTGTCAACAGTCGGTGCTGCGGCAGCTTGTGCGGCAGTTCTTATCTGGGTGCCTGTGGAGGGGTCACCTAACCCAGCAGGAGCAAACGGCACCTGTGGATTCTCCAGGAAGGCGTTCATCAGAATTGGAAGCCGCTGGGGACAATGCAGAGCGTGGGCCTTTATGGGGGTCCAGCATTGCATCCGTGTCCGGATGCGCATCTGATGGAAACGTTAGACAAAGATCCAACGTGCATTCTTCTCCGCAAAACAGGCATCGAAGAACAGGTAAGATGCAGTCTACCCAGTCTGGTCGAAAGGATAGAAACCAGGAGGCATTGAGTTCTCGCAGGCAAGAAATGCCCAGAAGTTGTACCATACGTTCACGGTATTTCCGCTCCAGGAGCATGTTCGCCATTCCCTCAGGAATTGGGTCGTCCATTGCGTAGCAGTAGTATTATAAACAGGACCCCTGCAATCAGGAATAGGATAAGCGGGAGTCCTCCAAATACGCTTCCCAATACGGAGTGTATAAAATTTGGGATTACTCCGAGGACTGTCTGAAAGGTGCTTAACAGTCCTGACCCTATGGTCTTAAATAGGTGTACAATACCGCCCGTATCAGACATATTGAAGATACGACTCACCATTTCTGCGAAATGAAAGGGGCAGTTTGTATGTATAAGCGCTTGTATCTCAGTCGAGGTCCTTGCAACTTGAAGTTCAAAGATTTCACGAGCGGGGGTTAAGGGCACGGGTTGCTCTAAAAGCATGGCTTTCAGTCTGCTCAAAGTATCAAATTGTATAAAGGAAACATTCAACGAAGGTCATAACGGCGCCTCCCTGACTGTATTCAGTGGCGGAAACAATACTTGCGTACAGCAAGTAACCCTGGAGTTAACAGTGACCAGATAGGCGACGCCCAGAAGCATCCCACAGCAACCTTGATCATTTAGCATTAAGTAACTCCCATTCGAGAGCAGCTGGAAAACCGGCGTGATCATGGCTGCTGGGGTCCCTGTGTCCATTGTCTGACTGAAAAATCAGGTTTTATTAAGTCGTAGAAAGGTTTTACTCTTTCTGCGTAATCCTAAATGTATGTTCGACCAAAATTTAGGAATCCCAGAATTGATTGTAAATTCTTTAATGATTTTGGAGGTTGGAGCAGCGCACACTTTTCTAAAAAGTTAGCTCCTAGGCTTTTCCTTCACTTGACAGCTCATACCCTAAAAATAGGACATTGAGGTGGGCAAATTTTGATTTTTTTAAATTAAATTTATAGCCCTCAGAGGTGAATCCCATAGTAATGGTGCTCACCCTGGTCAAGTGCCTCGGTAAGTCATCGTCCGTCAGATAAATATCATCCACGTAGGACAATGCTTCTTCATCCAAATTTTGGAGTAACTCTGTTACCCTTGCTGAAAACAACCCCGGGCTATTCCTATACCCTTGGGGGAGTCGACAATATTGCCGCTGGGACCCCAACGCTGAGAATGCAGTCAGATACCTGCTTTCAGGCACTATATTTTGGCAGAAAAATGCATTTGAGATATCAAGTGTTGTTTTGTATTTTTGTCACACAATGTTATTCATTAATGCGGCACTGTGTGCATTTTGAACTGCAAATGTCTTTGTGCAGGTGTTTAAATGTCTGTAGTCTAAAACTAGATGATATGTGTTGTCAGGTTTGGCTACGGGGAACAAAGGATTGTTCATTGGTGAGGTGCAATTTTCTATCACCCCTTTGTATTCAAGTTGATCTAGGATCTCCCTGATTTGTTTTTTAGCTTCCTGCTTTATAGGATATTGCCTTTGAGCATTTGGGGAAACTTTTAACGGGATCACGTGGTAGGTTGAATCCTCATCCCAACCAGCATGATTTTTGTACAATGCTGGAGCTAGGGCAACCGCCCACTCCTGCGCATATGCATGTTTAAGATGTACGGGAACAAGGTCGGAAAATGCTGGAAAAATTACCTTTTCTCCCTTTGGGAACTCCATGACGAATGCTGGCGGCCAGTCTTGCTCTGCTAATAGGATGTCATATCCAGATGACAGATTTTCCCAAAATAGACCTTTAACTTTCCTGGGCTTGTCCCCCTCCATCCGGAGTGCTATCTCATGTAACTTATGTGGGATACTTACCCGAGTATCAGGTGTTTCCACCGTGATATACTCACTCAACTCCGCTGTCACCAGAAATTCCTTCAGGTTCTGGCGAGCTATCGTTACTTCTGCAGTGCTGTCTAGCATCGTCAGAGCCCATTCCCCGTTCAGAAGCTGTGTCCTCAGAATTCTGGGCATGTCTGATCTTGAGACCTGCTACCTTTTTCTCTTTGAACTGAGGTTTCTGTTTTTGTTTATCTTCTTTTTTAGGTGCGTAGTCCGCAGCGCGTTGCGTGTCTCTGGACTTAGTACGCTCCTCTTGTCTGTGTTCTGACCGTCCTTCCCTCTCTGAGTTTTTTGATGAACCCTGAAAGGAACGAGAGGAACGTGTATCAGTATCCTGATACCTGTCAGATTTCCTAATATTATCCCTATTCCTGAGGTTATACCTCCTTTCAGAGGGCTCCTGTTGAGGAGACCTACCTCTGGATTGAGATCTGCTGTCTTTAGACTTTTGTTGTTTTTTATTTTCCCACTTCTTTTTAGAAGAAGTAGGTGTCTGCTTTGTAATGTCCTTTTCAGAACTGCCCACCTAGACTGTCTCTGCCTAGTTCTGCATATGCAGTTTCAATGATTTTGGGTAGTTCGTGTTGTTGATCTACTGGACTGAACTCCCTTAGACGTTGGCGGATCGCCACTGAAGCTGCTTCCCCCTTAATGTTAGCTAGTATTATGGCTGATACCTGATCAAAGTTGTTTAGTAACTTCATCCCTAAGTTTAGGGCAGGCTCTGCTCCGTACTCATTTTGTATCTGTCTCAATACGTCAGGTACTACTGCTAAGGATGGGATACCATGTGTTCTGGTATATATGGCAGCAAAGACTGAACCCCAAGAGGTGCAATCCTCTACTTGTGGTGTGATCGCCATGAGCAAGCAGATTGTTAGAATTCTGTGTTTTTCATAGGTGGTAGTATTCGGGAATACTGCCTCAAGCTGAGTTATTTTCTGAGCTATCCAGAATGGGATTTGTTCGCACTTTGCGGGCAGTTTGCCCATTACCGCGTGTAATGTTTGAGGAGTAATTTTATTTCCTGTACCCTGAGCTGGAGTACTATTTGCTGCACCTGGTGCAGGTTGGATTGTTAAAGTCCTCATGACGAATTGTGTCAGGCTTCTGTAGATTTTAATTAAATCTCTGTGTTGTACCAGTAATTCTGGCTGTGGCATTGTTCCAATGTCAGGGTGCAGTGTGTAAGCCGCTAGTATTGGCCATGTGGCCCCGTCTCCTCCGAACGGGCCTAATCTTACTCTTCCTCGTACGTGGGGTAGGGCGCCATTAAACAGTAATAATGTTCCTGGTAAGTGAGTGGAATCTCTATGTCCTCAAACGGACCATATTCCGTTGGTGCATTTCCTTTTATATAGTAGTGAAATGTCTTTGTTACGGCATTTGCTGCCGGGAATGTAACCCATGAATAGAATACCTCTGTTTTGTTTGATTCGTGTGCCTCAATCACAAAAACTACTATGTCACCCCTAGCTTGTAAACCATTTTCTAATAGTCTTAGGGTGACTGTCATTCTAAATTTTGGTGCAATCTGTATTGCATCTGCAGGATCTTCTCCTTCTTCTGAAAAATTCAGATCAATTCTGTCTTCCCCTGCCTCGGTATCAGGCATGTTTAGAGGAAGAAGTGTTCAAAGGGAACTAAGATGAAGTGTTATGCACAATTTAGGAACTAAATGTCCTTCAAGCTTGATTAACCAACAGCCGATAAATAGGATATCTCGCCTACTCAGCTATGGCGGAGTTTGTGCCCACCCACTCCAGACGTCTCTGGGGTTTTGTGAGTAGGTTCTCTGAGAATAGCACCACTGGACTACTCAGATTCTACTGTTAAATAAGTACCCAACCAATGTTGGTGGCGCCATGTCATGTAGTTCCTATAATACCCCTGCAGGACCTGCGTGTTTGGATAACATAAACTGTGGGCTTGGTGTTAGACTGATTCTGTGCACCCCCACCGCGTATGTTAGCCGGATTTGCATTAGCTAGCTCACAGTGCCACTAGAATCTCCTCTTATCGGGGAGAGATTAGTTCCTGGCAACCTTAGACCATGACAACCCTAATTCCTCAGAATCGTGGAAACAATGTACTACCTTTCGCTCAGTCACTCGTGCTTACTTATTCGGTTTGTCTCAGAGAGTTACACAGAATAAACAGTCTGGGCGTTTCAATAAGTATTTATTGAACAGTTGTTATTCTAGTGTAAAATATATGTGCTGCAGCAACCAGCAGACAATAGCAGAGATATATTGTCAGCAGTACGATCAAAGTGAAAGGATAGAACAGTTCTACCATATTGCAATAATCATAAATACATACATGAATATAAAAAGCATTATGAAAGTGCGCGTACTCCTACGATGCCTAACTAGATGTACCTGAGTGTACCTAGCATATTTGTAGGTCTAAAAGCCTAAGAGCCAAGAATCCTTCTAGGATTTAGTCGAACCCCATTACCTAAATAGAGAGAGTGTGGGACCCCGTCCTGGTCTCGAGTTGGACACCCCGCAAGAGCTGTGTCAGACCGCTGTCAGCTGGAGCGACTGCATGCAGGAACCTCAGCGTCTCTGGTCAGTGTGTCGGCATGGAAGTCTCGGTTCCCTCTATCTTACCGGGGCAAGATGTGGTGTATTTATACCCTGAAGACTCTCGTTGCTTCGTATGGTTTGTATTGGGCCTTGTTAGACTTGAGGAAGACGTCAGGGGTGAACTTTGTACATACATATTATGCAGGTGGTGTATTCCTAGAGAGTCATGCATAATTGATGAGTACAGTGTGGGCCTGTGTTTGGGAAAAACCCTGCTGTATTCAAAACCACAGGCAAGATAACGTTCAGCCCTCAGAGCTCGGTGTGTACTAGCGAGGACCAATGTAGGTGAAAGATCATGCCTATATAAGGAATCATGACTATACTAGGACATGTACAGTTATGACCGTAATAGGGCATATGCGGCTTTGACCATAATAGGGCAAGTACGAATATGACCGTATTAGGGCAAATACGAATACGTCAATTTAAGGGCATATATGAACGTGTCTACATTAGGGCCTCTATACGGGACATAACAAGACCTGGCATCTTTTGGCGTGCTTTCCCCAGCCTTTTTCGCTTCTGACCTCCTGTTTTTGACTGTGTGCTGAACTTGTTTTTGCTGGTTTTAGCACTCTGGGCCCTTTACCACTGCTGACCAGTGCTAAAGTGAATGTGCTCTGTGTCAAAAATTTAATGGTATTTGGTTTCTCCATGATTGGCATATTTGATTTAACAGGAAAATATCAGTGTGTGTGTCCAGGGCCTGTAAATCAAATGCTACTAGTGGGCCTGGAGCACTGATTGTGCCACCCACATTAGTAGCTTTCAAACATATCTCAAGGCCTGCCACTGCAGAGCCTGTGTGTGCAGTTTTAAACTGCCATTTCAATCTGGCAAGTTCCCCTACCTGCCAGGTCCAAACGTTTCCTTTTATTACATGTAAGGCAACCCTAAGGTAGGCCTTAGGTAGCCCCATGGGCAGTGTGCAGTGTGTTTAAAAGGTAGGACATGCACTTGTGAGTTTTACATGTCCTGGTAATGAAAAACTGCTAAATCTGTTGTTCACTACAGGAAAGGACTATCTCTCCCATTTTGCTGTCTCTGGACTTACAATTTAAAAGCACAACTTTTATTGAAGTTGGTTTTTAAATTGCAGGTCTGAAAATGCCACTTTTAGAAAGATGGCATTTTCTTACTTTAACCATTCTGTGCCTCTGCCTGTCCCTAGAATACACGTCTGGGTTGGATAACAGCTGGGTTTTGTGAATTCACCCTGGACAGTCGAACACAAAGGGAGCTGTGGTGTGCCCTACATATCCTGATGGTCCATCACCAGGCTGAGGAGCTGACACTTGCACTTGAATAGGGCTGTGCCTGTCCCCACACAAAGAGCTGAATACCCCCCTGTAGTGTGTCTGGTGCCAGGACTAGGAAGGGCAGGGTCTTGTGTACTACAAAGATTTTTCTTTGAAGTCTCACTTCTTCACAGGTTAAAATGGGAATAGGTACAGCACCTCTGACACCATACACTCAGAACACTTCTGGGCTGAGAACATTCTGCCAGGAAGAAGAGCTGCTGTGCTGCCAGGGGGGACTGCCGCTTTGCTGCTTGCTTTGTTGTGTTGGCCTTCTGCCTGCTGGTTCTTGCCTTGGAGTGAGAGAACTGGACTTTACTCTCTGTGTCCTGCTTTCTAAGGTTCTCCAAGGGCTTGACTGAGCTTGCCTCCTGTTGCTGAATTCTCATGGACATCAAAACTTCACCTGTATCTTGCTACCAGCACGTGGCCTCCTCTCCTATGAGTCCTGCCCTGCCAAGTGGTGCCAAGTGCAGTCCTGGGCCCTTGGAGGTGAATTTGTTGTTGCAACCAAGAACATGACGCATTGACACCTAAGCATCAGTTTTTAACAGACACATTCCTGCGAAATTGATTCAGCGCCGCTGCCTGCACCAGACCCGTGGACATCACTCGCTGAGTGCACGACGCATCGAACTTGACTTTCAACTAAGCCCTGACTTTGCTGCAGTGCCTCCAAAAAGCTGCTGCTGCGTGAGTCTCGAGCATCGCATCACCGAAGTCTTTGATGCACCGCTCCGACTCCGACGCAGCCCCGGCCCTGCGTGGCTTTCGACCAACACATGGCCTTCAGCCCAGCGGTTCGACATCGATGCCGAAGAATCGATGCAGCACGCTCTCGACATCAATGCATCTTCGACACCGTGTCTCCTTCAGAAGCCGAGGTCTTGCACCGGCAACCGACGCATCACCTCCTCTGCACACCGCATCGTCTACGATTTATAAAGTCTCAACAACCCTGCACTGCCTTAAGGAACTGACGTATCACCAGCATCCGCAACGCCTCACCTCCTCGGCACCATGTATTGTCTATGATTTCCGACGCATCCAAGATACTGTTACCGGGGTCTGCATGACTCCTGTATCCGGCCCGTGCTCCATTGCGGTCGGACTGAACTTTTGGATTTGTTCCGGTCAAGTGCGACCAGATAGCCCCAGCTGGAGCTACTGACTTTTAAGCACAAGATTTTGATGCCATCTTTAAAACTTTGTTTCTTGACTTGTGCATGTTGGTTTTTTCTACAAAAAAAGGGAGGGGGAGGGAGAAAGAGGATATAGGCTGGGGCGTGATTGTGGATGTGATTGTGACTCTGCTAGTTCAAATATTTAGTGTGTGCTGTGAAGAAGATGTGCTCAACAGTCTCTAATAAACTTATTATCTCCCACAGCTGCTCGCTGCCATATACATCTACAATAAAAGGGGGGGGAGAAAGAGGATATAGGCTGGGGCCGCCCTCCAAACAGAAATATTTATAGAAAATAAAGGACCCAGTCTTGTTCAAGCAAAAGGGGAACTTGTCCCTTCACCTGGGAAAAACCTTAGGTTTTTCGTAAAACCCTCACCCACCAGGGTTACCCCTTGGTGGCATGCTTCATCATAGGGTCCTTCCCGTTCCGCTACAGAACAGGGCATGCTGCGACCAAACGAATTACGCGGGAGCACTGTTTTTACAGACTATGAGAGGCAGATGTTGTGCTGTGGAGGAGTAAAGTCAAAAACAGGGGGGAGTGTACTTAAAATTACCTGGCTAGTGGGAAAAGTACTTTATTCTGACCCCTAGTCGGCAAGGTTAAAAAACAGGGAAAAGAATAGGGTATTTCGGAAATTTAATGTTCTCATACCCTACTGGTCGACATGTTTCTAGCCTATCCCTCTCGGCTATCCTTCAGGACCTAGTGTAGTTATAAAGTATTTTAACTCCAGGACTAGTTCCACTCCTTAAGTTGTATAACTGAACACAGCTTCTATTGAAATACGTGCAACAATCGCACATTCACGCACAGGTGTATAAAAATTCCATATCACCTGATCCTTGTCACGTAATAATCTGTAGGAAAAAGGAAGAAAGGAAACAAGGTAAAAGAATAAGGATTAACTGTCTCCATGTCGGATTTTCCGAAGAAATGAACAAGGGCTATACCCTTGAGCTCCTTTTAAAATAGTGTGCACCATCTAAGTGTAAAAGGAATAAGTAATCCATTAGGGACTTGTCTGCACATTCGTCTGTGGTAGCCCGTGTCACTTCAAGTGAGAAGGTTTGTGGTTATTAATTAAATAAATCACACTCAACATACTCGTAGTACTCTTATTGGAGTGAGTCCCTGAACGGGGACTATAGAATAAAAGGAAACTGTTAGCATCCTATAAACACATGACACACACATAAACATACACCATGGAGTCACATACATGTAATTAATGAAGCCCGCACTTCATGTTTGCACCGGCGGGGAGTCCAGCCTCTAGTGATGCACTGTGGCGGGAGAAACACTTTCAAAGTTACTGGTGTGGCGGGAAAAATAGACAAAGGTTCTGGTGGAATGAGCGAGTGCAATTCATATGCACCCGCTTCGAGAGCCGTTCTTTGTCTGGGCTTATGGAGGACTCACCTTAGCTCAGCCGGACCCCTCTAACGAACCTATTAGTTGTTAACGCTCAGGAACTTACTTACTTATGCTCGGGAACCACATCTTACTGGATCCTGAAGCAGAAGTTGTTTAAGAAGCCCCGCCAGCACGTACGCGTGCTGTCATGGGCCGTCTAGTGCGCTGACCTACAAAAATGGCCGCCACAATTGGGCCAATATTTGGAGAAAGGGGAAGTGAGTATTTTGCAAAACAAGATATTAACATTTTATTGGAAAAATCAGGATGCGCTATCCTTCTTCTTAAGTGTAGTTGCAGTATCGACAATTGGCCTCATATAGAAAAGGGGATTGTTTAGTTTTGAGGCAAAATGAATCTTGGTCGTTTGTTTATAGTAGCCCAACAACAAATATATATAGATGGTGGAAGGAGAATGCCTTAGGTTTTCTTGCTGGTCAAAAAAGGTTGAGGCCTTATTTAATAAGTATATATAGTGAGAGGACCACGTTCTTAAGTTGGTGTTTGGAGATAAAAAGGTATTAGGTTAGTAAAATAATAGATTTGCGTATTCTTGGGGGCACCTATCATCACCGAGTTCCTTCCTTGTAAATCTTAGATAAGGGATGCTCATTTGTTCATGTACTGACCCCCTTACCAGTTCAGGGTAGGTGCCCCAGCTACTTGGCAAAGAGACTCAGCTGGTACCAGCCTCGCAGACTATTAAGGTCCACTAACAAATTTCTCCTTACCCCTCTTAGAGTCCGCACTGCTAAAAATGGCGAGAAATCATTTTCCTTCCTGGCGCCCACCCTCTGGAACAAATTACCCCCCCACCTACGCACTGCAACTGATCCCAACTGTTTCCGTAGGGAGCTAAAAACATGGCTGTTCGACCATTAAAACTAGTAAGACCTTCTCTCTAGCCGGAACGTCAGAGCTGTCCATCAGCGCCATGAGAACTTTGGGTGATATGTGCGCTCAATAAATATCCCTGATTTGTTTTGATTTGAGGGTTGCAGGCTAGGTTACGTGGCGGAGCAGCGTCTGTTGTTCAGCTAAATAATCTCTCTGATGGTTCCACTGGACACCTCTCTATAGTCTAGTTTTTATCTGACAAAACTATTCCACTGAATATTGTCGTTCAGACCTTCTAAATGAGTCCTTAGTTTAAAGACCTACCATTGTTCCTTTTCGTGGAGTCTGGTTTCTACTGTATCGTGATGTTCTAGTGATTCCAGGATGACCCATTTGAAATCTTGGACCGTGTGTCTCATCTCTATGTAGTGTGCGGACATTTTGGTAGTCAACCTCTCACAGCGTACGTTGCTCCTATGTTCACAGATTCTGGTCTTCACCTTTCTTGTGGTCATCCCAATGTACTTAAGGTCACATGGGCACGTGATCATGTAGACTACCCTCTCTGTGTTGCAATTCGTGAATTTCCTAAGTTGCCAAGTGATTTTGTCATTGAGTCTGATCGTTTTTGTAGGTTCTGTTAGTTGGCAAACGCTACAATTGCCACACGGATAGTGCCCTTTTATGGGGGCCAAGGTCCCCTGTGTGGTTATCCTTGGGTTCTGATGTCTTCTAGGCCGTGTATGCACTAGGATGTCTCTTAAGCTTTTGCCTCTCTTATGTGAGAACATTGGGCGTGGTATTGTCAACGTACCACTGTTCAAAATTCTCCAGTGTTTATTTACAATCTTAGAGAAGAGACCGCATTAGCTGCTATATTGTAGGTTGTTACCCAGATTGGCCTCTCCTCCTTCACTTTTGGGCTTGGTGGTTCAAGGAGGGACTTGCGGTTGTTGTTTCTGGCCCTGTTGTTCGCTCAAGATACTATTCTCTTTGGGTACTTTCTCACGATTAGCTTCTCCGTTAAGCGTTCTGCCTGCTCCTTATAGTCTCGTAACTCTGAACAATTCCTCCTCAGTATAAGGAACTGACCGAAGGGGAGGTTCTCCCTCAGGTGGCGGGAATGAAAACTATCGTAGAGCAGGAGACAGTTCTTGGCTGTGGCTTTTTCGTGTGTGGTTGTTCTCAATTTATTGTCGCCATCAGTTATGATGTTTAGATCTAGAAACACTAGTTCCTTCTTACTTATGGTTCATGTGAAATTGAGGAACTCATCTTGTGTGTTGAGCCAGAGTAGGAAATCCTGTGCTGTCTGTTCGCCACCCTCCAATACCACCAGGACATCGTCGATATACCTTTTCCACATCTTAATATTGTGTCTAAAGGGATTGTGTGGTGTCAGTATTTTATGGGTTTCTAGGTGGTGGGCGTAGAGACAGCCTATATTCGGCGCAAAAGTGCTGCCCATGCTCGTCCCGTGCTGTTGAAGGTATAGTGTATCTTCAAAATGAAAGAAATGTTTAGTAAGGGCCCACTTGCAGCATTCCATAACCAAATTTCTTGGTGTTTGGTAGGTCCATTCTTCTTCGAACAGGACCTCCTCGATAATATTGAGGGTGTCAATGTGTGGGAGTCTGGTATACAGACTCTCCAGATCCAAGCCCATGAGGAGATGTATTTCTGCGTTGAAATGTAGATCCATCAGAAGGTTTAACACTGCTTTGGTACCCTTCAGGTATGTTTCGGTCTTTTGTATTATTGGTCTCAGAAATGCATCTGCAAATTT
The DNA here is from genome assembly GCA_963921515.1 of Calotriton arnoldi. NCBI lineage: Eukaryota > Metazoa > Chordata > Amphibia > Caudata > Salamandridae > Calotriton > Calotriton arnoldi. Next base: position 1,432,900 of record CAWUFW010000896.1, read on the forward strand.
AGAGAGGGGTTCCAGGATGGAGCCGATACCTGACACTATAGGTCTTCCAGGGGGATTTTCCAGTGCTTTATGGATCTTCGGTATCGTGTAGAAGTACGGGGTGGTTGGGTTCTTATTGTTCAGAAACTCCCCTTCCTTTTTAGATCCAATCGTGTGTTAGGGCCTCCTCAATCACGTTCATGATTTTTATCCTCAAAAACTCTGTTGGGTCAGTTTCCAGCGGATATAGTTTCGACTGTCTCCCAAAAGGCGCAGACATTCTTCACGGTATGCTCGTGTAGTCTGTATTACCGTAGCACCCCCTGTGTCCGCTGGTTTGATCACAATGCTGTGATCCCTTGCTAGTTCCTGTATTGCTCTTTCTTGTTCTTTCGAGGTGTTGTGGAATACATGTATTGTTGTTGGGTCGATTTCTCCGATGTCTTTTAAGACGGCTTTTTCAAAGGCTAAAATCTCCACCGGCAGCATGTTTTGTGGCGGTGTGAAAGATGATTTATTCCTCAGTCCTGTATCCCCCATCCCTTCTTCCTGGGTAGGTTTGCCTTCAAAGAAAGCCCGTTGTTTCAATTTGCGAATGAATTCATTAACCTCACAGCAGTGTTGGAATTTATCGAGGTTTGATGTGGGGACAAATCCGAGACCTCTCTCAAGTACTGTTCGTTGAGTATCAGTGAGTGTCTTTCCTGATAGATTTACCACTAGGTTAGTCTGTTGCTTGTTCCTGCTGCGCTCAGGTTCTCCGTGCTCATGCTGCTTGTTGTCATCCTGAGTTGTTCTGCCGCCGATGCCCAATGGACCTGTGTATTCTTCTTCATTCGGCCTCGAGGGCATCCTTGGCCCTGCCCTAAAAAAGACCCTCGCTGGTCCTGTGGGTAATTCTGGTATGGGCCTGGGTAGCTGGGTGGCGGTGGTGGGCCCCAGAAATCCGGTGCTTGTGGATGCATATGTTGTGGTCCATAGTAATAGGGCATAGGGTAGGTGGGCGGACCATTGTGCTGTCCCCAGTTCTGTCCGTAATTGCGCCCTCTGTTTCTCCTATAACTCTTTCTGCCTCTGCGGTAGTCCTGAGGTCCCTGGTTGGAGTCTGAGCTGTTGGATCCAGTGTCCAAGCCGTCGGTGTTGTACCCGGGGTTCCTGCCAGACGTCACGTAATCTTCCCTGATGTACGGATATGCTCGTTCATGGGAGAAACTCGCTGAATCCTTCTTGAATTTCTGATATTTGGTCTGTTTAAGTGTAGTTTCGAAATCACTCATGGTCTTGTTTAATTCCTCAAGTCTCTTCTTCAGGCTGGCCACTGTCTGGTAAGACTTTAGACGTACTTCGATGGTGTGGATTTCTGTTCTCCTTTCCTCAGACAGGCATGCTGCTGTCTTGATGATTAAGACCGGCCAGTCTCTTGTGCAATGCTACGAGATGAGTGACCAATCTTTCTTGAAGGTTTTGTCCTGCTGAAATATAAAGGGTTCGTTACGTACTATGAGTCCTCGTGGGGCAGAGTTTGTCCTGAGGTACTCGGTCATCATAAGAGCGTGGAGCATGGTCTTTATTTAGGTTCTCTTGAGTTCAGTTAACTCATCCCAATCTGTAGTTTCTGTAGTTGTTTCTGGTATCTGGCCTCCCTCAAAGGGTGAGATGGTTGCTAGGATACGTTCTACTTCCTCTTCAGAAAAAGTGAGGCCTGTGGTTTCAGCCATTTTTTAAAACAAAAAGATTTTTTGATGGACGTGATTGTGGATGTGATTGTGACTCTGCTACTTCAAATATTTAGTGTGTGCTGTGAAGAAGATGTGCTCAACAGTCTCTAATAAACTTATTATCTCCCACAGCTGCTCGCTGCCATATACATCTACAATAAAAGGGGGGGGAGAAAGAGGATATAGGCTGGGGCCGCCCTCCAAACAGAAATATTTATAGAAAATAAAGGACCCAGTCTTGTTCAAGCAAAAGGGGAACTTGTCCCTTCACCTGGGAAAAATCTTAGGTTTTTCGTAAAACCCTCACCCACCAGGGTTACCCCTTGGTGGCATGCTTCATCATAGGGTCCTTCCCGTTCCGCTACAGAACAGGGCATGCTGCGACCAAACGAATTACGCGGGAGCACTGTTTTTACAGACTATGAGAGGCAGATGTCGTGCTGTGGAGGAGTAAAGTCAAAAACAGGGGGGAGTGTACTTAAAATTACCTGGCTAGTGGGAAAAGTACTTTATTCTGACCCCTAGTCGTCAAGGTTAAAAAACAGGGAAAAGAATAGGGTATTTCGGGAATTTAATGTTCTCATACCCTACTGGTCGACATGTTTCTAGCCTATCCCTCTCGGCTATTCTTCAGGACCTAGTGTAGTTATAAAGTATTTTAACTCCAGGACTAATTCCACTCCTTAAGTTGTATAACTGAACACAACTTCTATTGAAATACGTGCAACAATCTCACATTCACGCACAGGTGTATAATAATTCCATATCACCTGATCCTTGTCACGTAATAATCTGTAGGAAAAAGGAAGAAAGGAAACAAGGTAAAAGAATAAGGATTAACTGTCTCCATGTCGGATTTTCCGAAGAAATGAACAAGGGCTATACCCTTGAGCTCCTTTTTTAAATAGTGTGCACCATCTAAGTGTAAAAGGAATAAGTAATCCATTAGTAACTTGTCTGCACATTCGTCTGTGGTAGCCCATGTCACTTCTAGTGAGAAGGTTTGTGGTTATTAATTAAATAAATCACACTCGACATACTCGTAGTACTCTTATTGGAGTGAGTCCCTGAACGGGGACTATAGAATAAAAAGAAACTGTTAGCATCCTATAAACACATGACACACACATAAACATACACCATGGAGTCACTTACATGTAATTGATGAAGCCCGCACTTCATGGTTGCACCGGAGGGGAGTCCAGCCTCTAGTGATGCACTGTGGCGGGAGAAACAATTTCAAAGTTACTGGTGTGGCGGGAAAAATAGAAAAAGGTTCTGGTGGAATGAGCGAGTGCAATTCATATGCACCTGCTTCGAGAGCCGTTCTTTGTCTGGGCTTATGGAGGACTCACCTTAGCTCAGCCGGACACCTCTAAAGAACCTATTAGTTGTTACCGCTCGGGAACCGCATCTTACTCGGTCCCGAAGCGGAAGTTGTTTAAGAAGCCCCGCCAGCACGTACGCGTGCTGTCATGGGCCGTCTTGTAATCTAGTTCTCTGACCTACAAAAATGGCCGCCACAATTGGGCCAATATTTGCAGAAAGGGGAAGTGAGTATTTTGAAAAACGAGATATTAACATTTTATTGGAAAAATCAGGATGCGTTATCCTTCTTCTTAAGTGTAGTTGCGGTATCGACAATTGGCCTCATATAGAAAAGGGGATTGTTTAGTTTTGAGGCAAAATGAATCTTGGTCGTTTGTTTATAGTAACCCAACAACAAATATATATAGATGGTGGAAGGAGAATGCCTTAGGTTTTCTTGCTGGTCAAAAAAGGTTGAGGCCTTATTTAATAGGTATATATAGTGAGAGGACCGTTTTCTTAAGCGGGTGTTTGTAGATAAAAAGGTATTAGGTTAGTAAAATAATAGATTTGCGTATTCTTGGGGGCACCTATCATCACCGAGTTCCTTCCTTGTAAATCTTAGATAAGGGATGCTCATTTGTTCATGTACTGACCCCCTTACCAGCTCAGGGTTGCAGGCTAGGTTACGTGGCGGAGCAGGGTCTGTTGTTCAGCTAAATAATCTCTCTGATGGTTCCACGGGACACCTCTCTATAGTCTAATCATAACTGATGGCGACAATAAATTGAGAACAACCACACACGAAAAAGCCACAGCCAAGAACTGTCTCCTGCTCTACGATAGTTTTCATCCCCACCACCTGAGGGAGAACCTCCCCTTCGGTCAGTTCTTTAGACTGAGGAGGAATTGTTCAGAGTTACGAGACTATAAGGAGCAGGCAGAACGCTTAATGGAGAAGCTTATCATGAGAAAGTAACCAAAGAGTATAATATCTCGAGCGAACAAGAGGGCCAGAAACAACAACCGCGAGTCCCTCCTTGAACCACCCAGCCCAAAAGCGAAGGAGGAGAGGCCAATCTGTGTAACAACCTACAATATAGCAGCTAATGCGGTCTCTAAGATTGTAAATAAACACTGGAGAATTTTGAACAGTGGTACGTTGACTATACCACGCCCAATGTTCTCACATAAGAGAGGCAAAAGCTTAAGAGACATCCTAGTGCATACACGGCCTAGAAGACATCAGAACCCAAGGATAACCACACAGGGGACCTTGGCCCCCATAACAGGGCACTATCCGTGTGGGAATTGTAGCATTTGCCAACTAACAGAACCTACAAAAACGATCAGACTCAATGACAAAATCACTTGGCAACTTAGGAAATTCACGAATTGCAACACAGAGAGGGTAGTCTACATGATCACGTGCCCATGTGACCTTAAGTACATTGGGATGACCACAAGAAAGGTGAAGACCAGAATCTGTGAACATAAGAGCAACGTACGCTGTGTGAGGTTGACTACCAAAATGTCCGCACACTACATAGAGATGAGACACACAGTCCAAGATTTCAAATGGGTCATCCTGGAATCACTAGAACATCACAATACAGTAGAAACCAGACTCCACGAAAAGGAACAACGGTGGGTCTTTAAACTAAGGACTCATTTAGAAGGTCTGAACGACAATATTCCGTGGAATAGTTTTGTCAGATAAAAACTAGACTATAGAGAGGTGTCTCGTGGAACCATCAGAGAGATTATTTAGCTAAACAACAGTCCCTGCTCCGCCACATAACCTAGCCTGCAACCCTGAACTGGTAAGGGGGTCAGTACATGAACAAATGAGCATCCCTTATCTAAGATTTACAAGGAAGGAACTCGGTGATGATAGGTGCCCCCAAGAATACGCAAATCTATTATTTTACTAACCTAATACCTTTTTATCTACAAACACCCGCTTAAGAACGCGGTCCTCTCACTATATATACTTATTAATTAAGGCCTCAACCTTTTTTGACCAGCAAGAAAACCTAAGGCATTCTGCTTCCACCTTCCACCATCTATATATATTTGTTGTTGGGCTACTATAAACAAACGACCAAGATTCATTTTGCCTCAAAACTAAACAATCCCCTTTTCTATATGAGGCCAATTGTCGATACTGCAACTACACTTAAGAAGAACGATAGCGCATCCTGATTTTTCCAATAAAATGTTAATATCTCGTTTTTCAAAATACTCACTTCCCCTTTCTCCAAATATTGGCCCAATTGTGGCAGCCATTTTTGTAGGTCAGCGCACTAGACTACAAGACGGCCCATGACAGCACGCATACGTGCTGGCGGGGCTTCTTAAACAACTTCCGCTTCGGGACCAAGTAAGATGCGGTTCCCGAGCGGTAACAACTAATAGGTTCGTTAGAGGGGTCCGGCTGAGCTAAGGTGAGTCCTCCATAAGCCCAGACAAACAACGGCTCTCGAAGCGGGTGCATATCAATTGCACTCGCTCATTCCACCAGAACCTTTTTCTATTTTTCCCGCCACACCAGTAACTTTGAAATTGTTTCTCCCGCCACAGTGCATGACTAGAGGCTGGACTCCCCTCCAGTGCAACCATAAAGTGCGGGCTTCATTAATTACATGTATGTGACTCCATGGTGTATGTTTATGTGTGTGTCATGTGTTTATAGTATGCTAACAGTTTCTTTTTATTCTATCGTCCCCGTTCAGGGACTCACTCCAATAAGAGTACTACGTGTATGTCGAGTGTGATTTATTTAATTAATAACCACAAATCTTCTCCCTAGAAGTGACACAGGCTACCACAGACGAATGTGCAGACAAGTCACTAATGGATTACTTATTCCTTTTACATTTAGATGGTGCACACTATTTTAAAAGGAGCTCAAGGGTATAGCCCTTGTTCATTTCTTCGGAAAATCCGACATGGAGACAGTTAATCCTTATTCTTTTACCTTGTTTCCTTTCTTCCTTTTTCCTACAGTTTATTACGTGACAAGGATCAGGTGATAAGGAATTATTATGCACCTGTGCGTGAATGTGCGATTGTTGCACGTATTTCAATAGAAGTTGTGTTCAGTTATACAACTTAAGGAGTGGAACTAGTCCTGGAGTTAAAATACTTTATAACTACACTAGGTCCTGAAGAATAGCTGAGAGGGATAGGCTAGAAACATGTCAACCAGTAGGGTATGAGAACATTATGTTCCCGAAATACCCTATTCTTTTCCCTGTTTTTTAACCTTGCCGACTAGGGGTCAGAATAAAGTACTTTTCCCACTAGCCAGCTAATTTTAAGTACATTCCCCCTGTTTTTGACTTCACTCCTCCACAGCACGACATCTGCCTCTCATAGTCTGTAAAAACAGTGCTCCCGCGTAATTCGTTTGGTCGCAGCACGCCCCGTTCCGTAGCGGAACGGGAAGGACCCTATGATGAAGCATGCCACCAAGGGGTAACCCTGGTGGGTGAGCATGTTGGTTTTTTGTCATTTTTGTCTTGCTTTACTCAGATAAATATTGGCTATTTGTCTAAACTGGTTTGGAGTACTTTTGTGGTGTTTTCACTATGTTACTGTGTGTGTGTGTGTGTGTGCACAAATAGTTTACACATTGCCTCTTTTGTTTAGCCTGACTGCTCTGTGCCAAGCTACCAGAGGGTGAGCACAGGTAAACCTTTAGTGTGTACTACACTTACCCTGACTAGAGTGTGTATCCCTACTTGGACAGGGTGCATACCTCTGCCAATTAGAGACCCCATTACTAACAAGGATTATAGTTTTCTATTGCCAACTTCATAGAACCTCACCTAACTAAACTCCATTCTTGTCATATCCCTCCTTCACCTGGTTTTATATGTTATGTTAGAAAATGTCTCTAGGGAGCCTAGCCATGCAAGCTCTGAAATGGCACCTTGTGACTGAGCTTTGTGCAGCTTAGTTTCTTGCCTGAGTAATACAGCTGGCCTGGGGCTCATGTTAGACCTATGGCTGTCGGAGTTCTAGGTTCCCCTGATTAAATACTAAGTGGTTGAAATATTCAATCACCTGGCCTTCAACCTGAAATGAGTACAGAATGGAGGTAGGTATTTATGTCACTGAAGGAGTTGTAATTCAAAAATGGTGAACGACCCCTCAGCACAACTGGTGGAGTTTCTGGGGAGAGGTATTAGGCAGTGGTGTATTATGAATCCTATCCTTTAGGAGAATAGCATCAGGGGGGTGTTTGGAGAGTGACACACCCCAAATAAATACAGTTGTGGCTTAATAGTTGCATCTGGGGCCCTGAGTCGGGCCTACTATGTCTGTGTCGGCTTTTCTTGTCACCCTGAGTCAACTAACAGGTTTTAACTTGTTCAATTTTTGGATCAGGAACATAAATATATTTAGGTCCACATTTAAATCAGGGTTTTATCACTTCTTTGACGCAACGCGACCAAAAATCATTTTTGGTATTTACAAAGCAATGCAAATGTCGATTTGAGTGGCTTTGTAAGAAAAAGTAGCACAACATAGCTCATTGTGCTGCCTTGAGTTACTTTGAACCAGGTGGCATTTCATGGGTGGTGCATGAGCGATCCTGTGAATCCCGCAAACCCATATTTACATAGCCCAAATTTACAAAGATTTTGCTTCTGGGCTGCGTCATTTTTTTGACGCAGCCCGACGCAAAATCCTTTCTGGTATAAACATGTTGATTTATATGGCTTTGCAAGAAAAGTAACACAACACAGTGCATTGCATTGCCTGCCATTACTTTGTGTCAGGGAGGTGTTCCATGGGTGTTTCATGGGCATTTCCGTGTTGTAGACATGGGTGTGTGCCAAAATGGTGTGCCTGCCTGAAGCTGGAATATCGAGGAGAAATACCTTTATTTCTGCTTGCTATTTCCTCTTTGCATGTTGCAGCATACATGCTAAGAGAAAAAAGCCTTCAAGGATAGTTTTTCTCCAAAACTATCTTGACCATAACACAGACACCCTCGCACTGTGGTGCAGGGTGTTTGTGTTGGTGCCCAAAGTGAACCAGTGGATGGAGAAACCAGAACTGTACCATTTGTTTGACGGAATAGTGGAGTTATGCTCTCTTCTGGTGATGCAACACAGCACACCAACTTTGCGTGCTGCACTGCACTGCCCCACTTCTTTGTAAAAATAAACCCCTCGGTGACCGGGTTTACCAAACAAATACTCCTTGAATGAGTGTAAATATACTACTTTTTAGAATGCACAAACTATGGCAGTAGTAGGCTTGGAAAGCTATGCCAGTCTCAGGTTTCCAGGCATACTACTGGTAATTAAACACCCAAAAAGTGATGGGATGAATGCTTGCAAATAGTCTATGCAAACCTCCTGAACACCAAAGTCCAAAAGACTTCACTCTTGATAGTTCCAAAATATGTAATTTTCCTTTTTTCATAATGCATCCAAAACAGGTACAGAAAATTGCAGTAGCCAACATGTGTTTCGTCGCTGTGGTCTTAGTCACCACCGACTTCCTCAGGGCTAAAACTCTTTGTAAAAGTTCATATTATCCTGAAAGTCGTGCTAAATATTGATGTATATCATTCTATTCTGTTTTGAAGAATCAATATTTCATATTACTCCAATTTGCACATGTATCCGACAGCGTTCAGCTGTATGCTGTCGGATACACGTGCAAATTGGAGCACTCTCCCTGATGCATAACGATTATACTTTCATATGTGGATATGACATAGACATGACGTATTGATTCTTCAAAATGAAATAGACCACAGCGATGAAACACGTGCTGGCCACTGCAATTTTCTGGACCTGTTTTAGATGCATTACAAACTGAATAAAAAAACATTACATATTTTGAAACTATCAAGAATGAAGAAACGTTTTTGCATAGGTTATAGGGATCTTGTGTCTACCAGTGGTGATTTGTGTTTCACGAGACATTTTGGTACACACAATTAAGTGCAGACACATAACCTAGCCACTTTGCATGCTGTACTTGCAAATAGTCTAACCGCTGGAAATCCTTTGGGGTAGCATTTCAAAATATTATTTTTAGTCCACTGTGCTACTCTAGACAGAGGGCCTGTTTAGGATTTAGAAGATGGAGTAAAGGCAGTCAGGGCGGCGGATGACTTTACTGCCTCGACTCTGCCCATCAAATTTAAAGATGTCTACCAGACCAGCGGACGTCTCTGTAAATTGGCAGGAACGCTGTCATGGCAGTTTCTGTCAATGTAGGAAATGCTTAAAATGCGGATTTGTCAAACATGAATGCTAGCGTTCAAACTTTCCTAGTTTTTTATTTTTTAAAAAGAAACTCCCTCAGCAGGAGTTTGTTTCTGAAAAATAAATCCCCACTTCATTTTTCTCCCTTGGTGTGCGGGTCATTCTTCTTTGGTTTCTGTCCCTCATTGCCAGAATATAGCTGGCAGTGACGAACAGTGAAAAGAAAGCCATCTGACCTTCCACTAGAGTGGATGGTTGGATGGCTTACTTCAGATGGCACCTACTCCGTTGGGCTTCGAAGGACGTTTTAGAACGTCAGAGTAAATTTTACTTTATCTGCGTAAAACCTGCAGTCTTCCCGACTCAAAATCAGGTGGGAGAACCTTGAGTTTGGTAGACAGGGTCCATCACTGTTGCAACAGAAGCTGCCTGCCAAACTCTAAATCAACCCCAGCTGCCTACTTAATGCAAATCAGTGCTGACACTGCTACTCATGGTAACAGTCCATCCTGAAAGTTGGTCAACTCACTCATTCACACTGTTGCCCACTGCTTTCATAGTTGGGAAATTTGAAATCCCCCCCCCTCCAATCTCACTGACGAAGCTGTGCCCTTGCTATCTTATAATTAATGAAAATGCCCGATTTGGTTAAAAAAAAACTGGGGTAGAAACCTATGAGAGTGGTGAATGTACACCACACGCATATTCTCTTTCTCTGTGACTACATCTGGAAACAAGGGTGATAGTCTTATCTGGAGGGTGGGTGATTGGGTCCCCTATTGGTTACAGCACTATAATGGGTTTCTGAGTGAACTCACAAGTCACTACATGATACTTTTAGTACAAGTCACTTAAGGCGCATTATTACAAGTCACTTAAGGCGTATTATCATGTAATGTTGCACAATGTACGCTTTCTACCAGTTTTTTTGTTTGCATCATAGATGGTTGAATATATTCTTTGACTGTTATTCAGAAACAATTCCCCTGATGAAGGACCCAATGGGTCCGAAATGCATTGGGGCCTAATGGAATAGATGTGACTTGATGTCTTTATACATGAGGAGTTGAAATACCTAAAGAACAATAAAGTAATCATTGGAAGAACTCAATTTGAAGTTCTCAAATTTGTTAACATTTTCAAAAGTTGTATTATAATTTTGCTGACAGGATTTATACAAGGAGGAGTTCCATCCAGAATGAAAGTAGTGCGGGGGGAGACACTGCCCCTGTGAAGGAACAGTGCAGATCCGATTTTATGTTACACCTATGGTCAGTATGTGATATTTTGCAGCACACTCATTTTTGATAAAATTGGTTTACCTACAACAAGAAAGGAGTGCACTGGCATTTAGAAACTTTTTTAAATCACTAAAGGAATATCAGATGGCCTCTGAAGATACTGCATGCCCCCCCCCCCCCAGGTGAAACATGAGAGGGGAACAGCAAAGCTAGAGAGAGGATGTGGTGAAACAGCCAGAGCTGCCGACTTTGAAGCTGGGGAGCCAGGTTTGAGTCTCGGCGTCGGCTCAACATCCCGAGATTCTAGGCAAATCACTTGATCTCTCTGTGCCTACTAAAAATGAATGTGTCCTTGTGTAATGTAACTGGTGCTCATGTAAAGCGCTCCAATATCTTCACGTCGAGTTCGGCTATATAAAGCTGCAAAAAAAGATAACAGTTTCCCCAAAGGAGTGTCTAACATGAGGAGGAGGACCATGAAGTAGTCCTTAAACAAGTTACATGAAAAAATGGACGGGATGGAATATAAGCTGATAGTTGTTGACTCATGGCTGAAGCCCATGGCAGAAAAATCTTCAGTAACTGAAATGACCATGTAAAGAGCAGAGGCAAAAATGGAAAGGGTGGAGGAATTTGTAGCCAAATAGATGCAAACAAGAAAACAGAGTCCCACATATGAGATTAATTGGATGTCCCCACCACAGGAGAATCTAACAACATGCGGTGAAGGGCTTCCTAAAAAGAAAGTTAAATTAATCGATGAATTGGATGCCTACATAGCTTAAATAAGTGGCTCATCTACCCCTTAATGGAACAAAAAGAGATAACATGAATACATGGATGTCCTGCAGGATGAATCTGTAAGAGTGGGCCTCTAAGACAAATAACGGAAAAAAAGAAATACAATATCAGGAACAACATCTTCCTTGATGTAATCTAAAAAAGATTAGAGACAGAGGGTCGTTCAGTAAATGACAAGAGCTTTCAATGATATGAGGTCAGAAGGCAGTGACTTTGGGTGGTGGTGAGTGAGAGACCTCAGTATTGGAAACAGAAAAGGTGGCGGAGGAGCATCTGAAAGTATTTCAGAAGCAGGCAAAATAAATGTATCCTTTACGTTGACAAGTATATGTCACCAAGCTCACAAAATGAATTTGAATGGATTCATCTTTGCCTACAAGACTCCATCTTGAGATTTTTCCAAGGGGACTGTAAAGTGTAATTCTCCTTCACAGATGGAATGAGTCACTGCTAACGTTCCCTCCCACCTATGCGTTTTTTATACTACTTACAGCTTTTTCATAAGACTTCCTATATTTGTTGTTGTTACTTAGTGGTTGATGTTAGACACTGCTGATACTTGTGTGATATTTATTATATCTGTCACGTTTGATCATTTGGTAACGTTATTATTATGTAAAATACTAATTAAAAAAAACAATGGAGGATATTCTCAAGAATGTGCGATAATCTTCGCCAAAATATGTTAACGCAATTTTTCACATCGCCGTCTATCGCAGGAAAATGACTCTGTGTTAACGTCGTATTCCCAACACGCCGGTAACATGCGATAGTCTCCCGACAACGCGTCAAATGTCCGCAACAAAATTACCTGGACGGCGATAAAAATCTAAACCCAAATGTGAAAAAAGTTGCGATGTGCCCAACTGCGATAAAAAATTCCGCGATAAGCAGCGCCAGGCCTGCAAGTCACACAAGTCAGGCGGGAAAAACCACTATAAAAGCGGCAAACAAAAACACAACCAAGACACAAACAACCGCGAAGCCGCATGGAGGTAGCCGGAGCAAGTACAGAGGACAACCAGAACCCCACAAGCCCCACGGAGGACCAGCCTGGGACCATCATTGGGGAGACGGTGGCAGGATTTGGGGGACCAGACACTGCACAACATGACCTGACCCAACAGCAACAGGGTGAGTAACGACCAGGGACTGGTGGGACGGGGGAGATGGGCACAGTGGCACACATGCACAATTAAGTATAGCACATCTGCGGACAAACCATGCCCAAGAGTCACAACTCCGCACAAGAGACCAATTTACCCAAGTCCGCAACATCTCAGCACTGTATAAGCACAAAAGTGAAAGGCACACCGCCTGAAAGGGATAAGGGCCAGCCAAATCAGAGCTGAAGGGGCAACTCACCCACAATGCAGCACACACACCTAAGAATCAGAGCACCTCAACATTGACAACAATGTGGTACAAACTGCAACATTCACACAACAGAACAGAGGACACAACTGCTGCCGCTTGTGTATAGAAAATGTCCATTCGCATGTGGCATAGCAGGAAACTGTGAGATGATAATGGACAAGTACACCCTCACATCCCTGATGGCGCAGAAATGTCAACTGTCCCGCATCAAATTGGCATCTCCTCACAAACAGTCACAATGTACATTGTCATGCAGTCTGTATGTAAACTTGTACAATGCGTGAACATACATGTGAACACAATGTCAATCTGCATCTCCCCTTCACATTGCAGAGGGAGAATCAACACCTCCTGCAGAGCAGACCCAACAACACAGCACTGATGATGAAGAGGACCACACCAACATCTACACCGATGCCCTCCAACAGCTCATGGACAGCTCCGGCACCCCACCTCCAGCAGCAGGGCAGCCCAGCTGCATCGAGGAAAGCCCACCCCCTGCACAGACCACACAGCAGGAAGCACCCACCACCACAGCTGTCTCCCAGGACCCCCACAACCAACACATGGCATTCCAACGCCGTGTGTTCGGATGCCAGGAGAAGATGGCTGACCAGCTGCGGGTGGGGTCCGAACTCATGTCAGCCAAACTAGATGCCATACGTGGGTGTCTAAGTCCCATCAGGGACGACTTACAGTCCCTAACGGACACCCACTGTCCGCTCCATGCTCTCCAACAATTCATGGCTGACATCGCTGGAGTCATGACTCTGAGCCAAGAACAACTGTCTAGTCAGAGTGGCTCCAGCGATGTCAGCCGGGAGTTGGGACACATAAGGAGAATGATGGAGAGCTTGGAGCGGATGCAGGCGGAAAGAATGTTTGCCACGGCTGCACACCAGTCAGATGTAGCTGTGATCCTCCATGCCCTGCAGATCCTCATCATGGCATTGCCACCACAAGGCCTGGCGCGGATGAATGCTGCTGCTACTACTCCATCCACATCTCCGCCCCCTGAAGTGTCAGTGCCACACACTGCGGCAGACATTCCACCTCCGGCCCCTGATGTGTCACTGCCACACTGTGATGCAGACAAAACACCACCACCCGCATGTGAGGCACCGGACACATCAGAGGACGGAGATGATGATGAATCGGGCTTTGTGGTAAGAATGAAGTGGTAGCATTCATCTCCGCCATATTGCCTGTTTCAGCTTGGTTCTGCCCTCTGCATCATGCCCTGGAATAACACCTTCCACTGTCCCTCGATACACTCAGCGACACTCACCTTGGACATCGACATGGACTGCCATATTTTGATTGGTTACCAATGACACAGCAAGCACACTGCGGACTGAAGTCTTCCACTCCCGATGAACTTGTCAATCCCTAAAGGACTCCGGCTGGCCCTCCACGGGCAACATTGCAAAGTGGGGTTTGCATGGCCCTGCACTGGTCCAGCTTCAACACTCCACTGAATGTGAATAAAACATTCTAATTCACACAGATGTGTCATGGCTATGCTCAATCAAGTATGAAAGTATGGATGAATGTAGGGACAGTGATTCCACAAAAAGGTACTCCCTGGGTAATGCTATCAGTGCGCATGTATGGCCGTGAGCCAGATAGGCAGTGACACACACATTGTCATTGAAACCAACACTCATCACAGTTGAATACAAGTGAAAGTGCGTAGACTTTATTAGCATATGCGTGTCAGTACAGGCAAGATTAGTGCCACAACATGCAGACCAATGCAGCAGTATGAAAGAATGAGGAACGTTGCCAAGCGCCTCTGACCACTCCAGGGGAGTGCCTTACCTTTCACAGGTGTGTGTTGTTCGGCGTTGTTGTCCGCTCATGTATTCGGAGTCCAGGCGAATGCAGCCATGTCCACTGTTGTCCTGGGATATGTGACCAGATCTCCAAGATGCAACAAGGTGTTGGGACATGTGCAATGGGTTTCAATCTGTTGTGGCTGCAGGTACGTAGTTACTCATCCATAAAAGCGATTGCAGCTTCGTAGGCTATCATTTCCAACATGAGCTCGTTGTCGACTTCATCAAACAGGACGGCGAGGCCATCCATTAGCAGGTCCGGACAGATGTGCTGCGTCCACCCTCTTTCACCAATTAGCACTACAGCCCAATAGTGGAGCGGTTCAATGTGGTCACTGCACACGAGGAGTTGTGCAATCTCCCAGGTCCAGCTACCAGCATGTATGCCAAGTATCAAGGTATCCCATAAACGGGTATCACGGTGACACTCCTGGTCGTGGGCCAACAGGGGGCGCACACACATGTCAAAATCCAGTTCAGCTACCGTCCTTTTGGATAGGCAGACATCCATGGACCACTCGAATATGCACGATCGACAATGCAACACAGGCTGAACGCAGGTGACGTTGGCAAGGCGGAAGCTTAGCCGGTAACTGATCCGCAGCACTGCCAATGGCAGTACCCCCAGTAAATGCAGCATACGTGCACGGTACAGTTCCACGTGACAGGGGTTGTGCATGTGTCCGAGATGTTCTGCCATTGCGTTAGTGGCTCTGGTTGAAGCGGCACTGTTCTGACCTGCGCCAGTTCTGTGGATGAAATGCCACAGCTCGGATCAATGAGTTATTTTAGTGTGCAACGGTTGTACGCCTGGGATGGTGTGGGAGTAAGTGTGAAGGCCATTACATGCAAGATAACTTCGAGCAAGGACTTCTGTGTGTGGGGTGTGTATACGTTGGTCTTTCGTCGGGCTGTGCGTAGTGTGGGAGTCGACATCAGCTGCTTTAGTATCTGGCAGGGGGTGCAGGGCACATGCAATTCCGAGGTCGGAGGTGCAGATGTTAGTTTCTCATCTGCTTGCATTCAGGAAATGTGAAGTGGCTTGTTGGGGGTGGGGTGGGATGTGTGCGACTTTGGGATTCATGTTTGACATGTCTTGCATGTGGCAAATGTGCGGCATCACTGTGTGTTACGTTGCCTCACAGCTGCTCCTCCCTCCCCCGAGCCTATTTACTTGTGAGCGCAGCGCGGTTGCATCACTTGCACTCCTACGGCACACCATTGTCATGCCTGTCTGCGCATGTCCACAAGCCTGACAACCACACTGTGATGTTGTCCGTTGAAGGTGGGAGGCCACGTGAGTGTATGCCTATGGTAAGGATAGGGCGGACACAGATGTAGAGTCCATGCGTGGCTGAACTCGCGCTGCGAGTAGGTCTAGGCATTTGGCTCTTGCTGCGGCATTACAGATTCACACAACACTTGGCATGTATGAGCCAAGACCCCGAGCGGTCTTGCGCTCCTTCATTTCTCCGTTCGTGCAAGCTCGCCCTCAGGGTGCATGCTACATTGCAACATTGTCGATTGCGGGCAGGGTGGCGAAGACACTACAACAGAGACACACGCATTAGTTACTTCCTTGTCCAGGCCAGAACCAAACCACGCCCAGAGCCCCAGGCAAATCCTTCACACCCCTACGCTGGCCTGGCGTACGCCGGCCCAGCCCACTCCGCTTACACTTACAGGGGGGGGACAGAGCTACGTGTCCAAGGTCTTAGACACTGCCTTAGGTGACATGGTTGCGTCCGCAGTCCACAGCACAACGTAAGGTGGTAGGGCCCTGGCCCATCATGCATACATAATGACCACAAGGACACACTTAGATAGATAGTGGAACTGGCTACGGGCACGTGCGCCCGGCCACTTTTTATTGCCAGGGTCACATGTCCAGTGACGCCTGTGCTGGATGGGTGTGGGGTGAGTGTATGCCAGCACTCAGGGAGTGGTTGGTGCTGGCAACAACTAGAACAGTGATCTTCATATTACACACACAGATTCAATCATAAAGGGTCCATGACTTGCAGTGCACTGAGGTAGGGGCACCAGAGATGAGCGTGCTCATGTGAAGTGATTGTTAATCATTGTGTCCCTTCGGGATATTCCCGCTGCAGCTGCAGTGGGGTGTGGTACACCTGCCTCATCTTCATCATCATCGTCCCAGGTCTTCCCCACTGCCTGAGGCGACATTGTCGCGTCAGCTGCCCACAGCACAAAACTCAATCATTAAGGGTACATGTGCTGTGGTGCACTGAGTTGGTGGCACCTGAAGCGCTCAGCGGGAGCGCAGCCTGCGATGATGCATCGTCCGGGCGGGCCGCACTGACAGCAATGTCTGTTGCCTACTGGACTGCGCCATTAATAAATCAAGTCTCAATTTGAATTGTGAGCCCTGCTGACTGCAGTGTAGGCCGGAGGCAGCAGTCAGAAAGGGCCCACAGCCACGTGTCGATGACTTGTGGTGCACTGAGTTGGTGGCACCTGAAGCGCTCAGCGGGTGTGCAGCCAGAGATAATGGCGTGTCCTCGCAGGTAAGGATTGGATTTGATTTGACAGCCCTGCTGACCGCAGTGAAGGCCGGAGGCAGCGGTCAGAAAGGGCCCACAGCCACGTGGCGATGACTTGTGGTGCACTGAGTTGGTGGCACCTGAAGCGCTCAGCGGGTGTGCAGCCAGAGATGATGGCATGTCCTCGCAGGTCAGGATTGGATTTGATTTGAGAGCCCTGCTGACCGCAGTGTAGGCCACAGGCAGCGGTCAGAAAGGGCCCACAGCCACGTGGCGATGACTTGTGGTGCACTGAGTTGGTGGCACCTGAAGCGCTCAGCGGGTGTGCAGCCAGAGATGATGGCATGTCCTCGCAGGTCAGGGTTGGATTTGATTTGAGAGCCCTGCTGACCGCAGTGTAGGCCGGAAGCAGCGGTCAGAAAGGGCCCACAGCCACGTGGCGATGACTTGTGGTGCACTGAGTTGGTGGCACCTGAAGCGCTCACCGGGTGTGCAGCCTGCGATGATGCGTCGTCCGGGCGGGCCGCACTGGAAGCAATGTCTGTTGCCTACTGGACTGCGCCATTAATAAATCAAGACTCAATTTGAATTGTGAGCCCTGCTGACTGCAGTGTAGGCCGGAGGCAGTGGTCCGAAAGGGCCCACAGCCACGTGGCGATGACTTGTGGTGCACTGAGTTGGTGGCACCTGAAGCGCTCAGCGGGTGTGCAGTCAGAGATGATGGCGTGTCCTCGCAGGTCAGGATTGGATTTGATTTGAGGGCCCTGCTGACCGCAGTGTAGGCCGCAGACAGTAGTCAGCACACACATAACTCCGCGGTGCTGTGCCGCTGGGTGGCTGGGGGCCTGTGTCGCAGACGCCAGCGATCGGCTGAGGAGGCTGGCGGTAATGGCGGCGGACTCGTGGCAGGGTAAGGGGCGCCTCCCTAGCAGACGCATTGGCCATCCGGGAAGTGAACCACGCCCAGAGCCCCAGCCTATTTATTCACACTCCTACGCTGGCCTGGCGTACGCCGGCCCAGCCCACTCCGCTTACACTTACAGGGGGGGGACACGGATACATGAGCGAGGTCTTCCCCACTGCCTGAGGTAAGATGGTTGCATCCACTGTCCACAACACTGCACACACCAGCAGTATATGTCCACATTGACATGTCTGTGGTCTGCATACTGTAGTCTGTCCAGCACATCACCGCCACACTTGGCATTGTGTACATTCTTATTCATGGGTGACTTGCCTCCTTCACACATACTTGGTTCCCTCCTCTCCCCACATTCTGCAATTGTGTGGCTGAGGGGCCATGCCATTTTGGGAAGGTCAGCTGTCTTGTTCTGCGCTGCCTCAGTGGTAGTCCGGGGGGGGGGGTCCTGGGGGTGGTGGCGGTGGCTGTTGTGGCCCTCTTGGGTCTCCGAGCTCAATGGTCAGTAGCTCCATGACATGTGTTGGTCTTCAGATGTGGCTCTGAGCTGGGCTCCCTTTCATACTGCAGGTTGTCGTCCTGCTTTACACCAGTAAAAGGCAGGTGTTAAATCCCTGCTGCTAATGCGCCTTATCGCCTGTTTTTGGGTCGCATCGCGGATCTGGCTGGTCGTTGAGAATATCGCGAAGTGGTGTTTTCGTGTGTTTTTGCACGGGAACGGCTACTCTGCATATCATTAGTGTTAGTTGTCGCTCTCATCCGTGGCGATGTTTTTTGCGGAGGATATCGCTTGGAAACTGGCGATATCAGCAGTTTGCACCAGCTTGAGAATAGGGCAATAAGTCTATTGCCACTTTTGTGGCGCTAAAGTGCCGATAAATCGCCGATGACTCCTTGAGAATATGCCCCAATATTTTTCTGAATCACTCCATTTACCATGGAAAAGTACCCTGGCAATTAAGGTAAAAAAACACATTACTACTGTACAGCAAAGAACAATGCAGCCTTAGGCTGGAAGAGGGGCATATTAGCAAGACCCACGTTAAAATTATCGCCGTTTTAGCGGCAGGAAACTGCCGCTAAAACGGCGATAATGGGCTTGCTAATATGCGTTATGGAATTCCAATAGAAGCCCAGGTTAGATGTCCTGCACATCTAACCTGGGCTTCTATTGGAATTCTATAACGCATATTAGCAAGACCATTATCGCCGTTTTAGCGGCAGTTTCCTGCCGCTAAAACGGTGATAATTTTATCGCCGGTCTTGCTAATATGCCCCGAAGTTCTTAAGATTGCGACTAAAAGAAGGTGATCTTTTAATGACCTAATGTGAAACTAAAGCGAACCTCACAAGAAGGCAGATGCTACCAAGAAGACATGCCTCAGTTGTGGATGTTGTAAGACCATGGAATCAACAGTGATTTACAATCTTTAAAAATAAAACTTCTGGGACCTAAAGGTGTGGCTTAGATGGTAACAACTCTGTTTCAATAATGTCGTCTAGAGTGAAAACCATAGTACAAGAGGCACATGGCCAGTGAGAAAATAGGCCAGCTTATCTCCCCAAATTTAAAGTGAGCAAATCAAGGACGTCCCCTCTCGCCACTTTTGTTTGCCCTTGCGATGGAGCCGCTGGCCCAGAGGCTCTGAAAGTGAGGTGAAGAGTGGGAAATCCCCTTGGCTGAGAAGGTGCATATAGTCTCCCTATATGCCGATGATTTGCTCATCTATGTCCGGGACATCAGGGAAGGGATCCAAGAAATTTCAGAGACTCTCAAGACGTTTTGCAAGGCTTCGGGCTAGAGATTAATTGGACTAAGTGGTGTGCTTTCCCGCTCTGTGCGGACTGTCCTCTACAGCAGTTAAGGGTGGAAACACACTCAATAACCTGGGAACCTCACATTTCGATACCTGTAGATCTGCATGTACCACACCACGCAGGACCTCATAGACGGGAACCTCACTAGAGCCATATCCTCCTTACTTCCCCAGTTGACATTCTGGAGCACTTCTCACAGTACAAGGGTGCATATTGCCATCAAAAATGGTATTGTTACTCTGTCTCCTATATTTCTTTCATAACCTTGCAGTGCATATTCTGAGGGCCACCTGTAGGGCCTGCTTGCCATGCCGGGTACCTTCATATGGAACAAGGGCAGGAGATGAGTGGCATTGAGGAAACTACAGTTGCCCGTTGACAAAGGAGGTCTAGGTGCGCTCAATTTTGAGCATTATTATTTGGCTGCACAGCTGCAGTGTCCTGCAAGGTCGCTGTCGGGACGGCTGATGGAGGAGCTAATCTTACCGTCCATGGCTCAGACATAGGCTGTGGTGGGTTGTATGATGCTCCCACGTGCCCGACCCCCGAGGATTCCAACAACTTACTGAATATCACATATGCAAGTTACCGTAGGGGGCTGCAATTCATGCCAGCGATCCCTCCATACTCCCCAGAGGTTAGCCTGAGCAATATAGCGCCATTCTGTGCCTCAATCGGGCGAGAAGGTGTAGTGACCTAAGCTGAGGCTGGGGTGGGAACAATAGGCGACTTATTCCACGAGGGAGTGCTCAGCCCCTTCCATCAGCTCCGGGAGGAGAATGAGCTCCCAGTAGGGGACTTCCTTACGAATGGTAGAGTAGTGGCTGAGCTTGGGAAACTATGGACATCACAGACTCTGAATCAGAGCAACACCCTCTCGTGCACACTCTCCATGTAATGGGCAATGGCCGCAGGCTCATTATGTGGTTTGTAAGGACGTGTTAATATTGAAAAAGTAAATGTCAATATGAATAGCGATGCATTCATGTATAAAAACAAAATGTCATCTTTATTGACGTATTTGTCCATTTTGAACTCCACGTCAACCCCGACTCAGAAATACGTAGTTAGGCATGCCCTGAGACCCAGGCCCGAGGTCACTGATTGACAGATCACAGGTAGGGAGGCACGGAGCCTGCAGACAAACGTGCGAACAGGAAATCATAGATTGATCCCACAGATAGGCGCAGCAACACCACAATGGTCCAGGGAGTTTGTCCCCAACAAAGCACACATGGCCGGAAGGGAGCGTGCGTTCCTAAAACACCATAAAGGCAGATGCAACATGAAGTTAAGAACACTTTGCCAAACAATACACAGCACACACATTGCACGCAGTGATCACGTGCTCCCCATGCCATATATCTGGACATATTACTCATTGGCTGCATTGTGACTACACAAGGTTGAGGCCCACTTGGATTCCTCATCCAGTACCTTAATTTATGGCTCCATAGGCAGAGGTACACATTTTTTACCAAAAAAGGATTGCCTGAAACATTTTATTGTATTTAATTAACTGTATGAAAGCCTATGTTAGACCGATTGTAAATTGAGACAGTCCTTAGACCCTATGCCTGTGATTGTGCTCCGGCCGCATTGTTTAATTAAACAGACTGTTCCTGTTTTGCGAAATGCCCCTTGTCACATCTTTTTTTAAGGTATTTCATGTCCAAACAACAGGCACTAGCATATACCACGTCAGATCCCCTGCAGGCAACGAGGCGCTGCTGGGAAAGAGACATCTGCCGAGAATTCATGCCCAAAGAATGGGATAAAGCCCTACATGACCCGAGGAAGGTGTCCCGTAATGCCAAATTTCAATACATACAACACAAAATTCATCACAGGGCATACCTTACCCCTGAACGATTACACAAAATGTTTGGGTCTTCATCGCGTTGTCCCCCATGTCGTGCGCTGAATACCAACATGGCACACATATCTTGGAGCTTCCCCGTGGCCACGGTCCTCTAGCGGGGGGTGGCGAAAGCACTGTCGGAGATGACAGGCCAGGAGGGGTTCCTTACCATGGAAGGGCCGCTACTTGGAACATTTAAATGGAAGAAAACATATGGCAACCAATAGATTCCTAGATTTGGCTCTTCTCATGAATCAACAGTCCATAGTAATGCATTGGAAGGCTCACACCCTTTCAACTGTACAACACTGGTGTGCGGCAGCCATCAAGTGGGGCAGAGCTAAGGCGGTGGCACTGTGGTGTGAGAAAGTCTAAGGATTAAGGAGGACTCCCTTTGCTGCATCATGGGAGAGATTACTGCATGAGCTCCAGACATGCAAAGACTCACTGGTGACTTAGCTGGGAAGCCTCCCACTCCTACTCGATGATACAACCGGCTGCAGGCATACTAGTGCAGCCCGGTGTCCCTGACAGGAGGCTCCTAAGGCCCACTGTTAAAGGGGGGGGTTGGCCTATACTCCACTGGAAATCTAAGTGTGATTTGCGCTGAGAAGGGGGGGGGTGGATTTGCCCACTGCCTGTCATTCCAGTATGAAAGAATAATGTTGAGGCACGAATAATGATAATATGATGATAACTGATTTGCCGACTTGTGCAGACAAAGTCTGGATCTCCCTGATGTGATCTAATGAATAGGTGACAATACAACGCATGCTATTACATCGCATGCCATTGCAACGCAAACATTTACTCCGACTTTCTGTCGGGGGGGCGCTGGAAGTTGGAATAGATTAATTTTCTATTCCAACTCCAGTGTGTGCAACAGTAGGGAAGGTGTTGGAGTTAAATCCAACACCTTCTACCCACTGCTGCACACCTTTTGCGTTGCAACGACATGCGATGTAAAGGCATGCGTTGTAACAGTTTCATTGTAAAGGCTGTCTCCCGATCTAATGGTTGCTAATGTTATTGTTCTAACCATGTTATAAGGAACCAACTACTCTTTACCAAGTATTCATGTATACCGTACTTGAAAACTAATAAAAACTGCCCACATTTTTTTTTTTAAATAACACAAGAGTCACATGGTCTTTATTTCAGTTGCACGAGTAGGCACCCTACTGAATTCTGAGGTTTACAAAGCAGGATTATTGCCCTATCTATATGAATGTGTAGATAGATAGATAGATAGATAGATAGATAGATAGATAGATAGATAGATAGATAGATAGATAATCGCTAGCAGTGCTGGTATTGTAGGATGACCTGGCATCCCAGATTTGCCCAGACAGTCCCGGGTTTTCAACAGATGTCCCGGCAGATTTTGGCAATTTTGGCTCATGTCCCGGTTTTTAGAGGGGGTCGACTGAAACCAGTGAGAGCCACTTAGTGTTCTAAAGTTGCACTAGTTAGCAGCTGTTACAAGTAAGCAATTTAATTCAGAGACGTTTTAAGGCATGGGCAAAGTGGGCTCTCGCCCAGGGTCCTAGCCTTTGCAAGCTCTGTTCTGCAGAGAGTCTTGCTCTGATGGCCTTGATTAATTCTTGAAGGAATTGTTTTAAATACTGTTTTCCTTTCATTTATTTTTAATGTGGGTGATGTGTGAGTCTACTACAGATAGTTTGCAGAGAAATGTTGTGTGAATGTTTTATGCATCATCCATAAAAAAAAGCTTCTTTTAGATCGAAACAGTACCTCACATATGAGAAATAGGAGGGTGTCACAGAGATTATTCGCAGTAATAGTAGTGAGCTGCTGCTGTTGTGTTACAATATTAAAAACCACACATCACACTCTCTGAATATTAGATGTGAACACATTTAGAATTTGGACCAATGCGCATATGCACTGTCAGTGACCTGGCCAAAGAGGGCATGAAAGAGCTGAAATTGGATCATAAATTCAAAACTGTTCCGAACAGGGCCCCCACATACGTTTGGCCCAGGGCCCCTAAAATCCATAAGATGTCCCTGATTTAATTAAGATGTATGATGCTGGTTTTAGAAATTACATTAGTGCTTCTTCTGTGTTCCTATGTTGAGAAGAGTTGTCATTCTGCTCAGCACCGTTGATGTAAAATCCTTCTATTCTTGCAAAATGTCCCGGTTTTTGGTTCTCAAGATCTGGTCACACTACTACTGTATCGCAGTTTCACCGTTCTACGCCCGATAAATTCCTAAAATGTCTCACCATATAAAAGGAAGTACAGGCACTCTCGGGCATGTGATAATGCAATTTCTTTATTGCTACGGGCATAACTAGTAGGCAAAATGATGTTGATAACACACGCTGAAAGCGATGTCAGAGTTGCCGCTAGAAAGGTCCATCTTGTGTCCTGCCCCAGTGGGCAAATTCAAATAAAATAAATAATGCACGTCCGCCCAGCTGGAAAACTTAATTACAGTGGAGCTAGCTTAACAATAATATGAACAAACGGTTACGTGTGCACTTACTTCTTCTGTGTGTGAAACGCCATGCCCAAGTGCGAACTTTATACCATGGTGCTCTTTTTTATGATTATGGTGCAGTGTCCAATGCTCAAGGTACAATTGCAATAATTAGCCTAATGGCCCCGCTCGGGGCTAGCACTGCCCATGGAATACTTAATGGCGGTGGCACTTGCATATAAACAAACATTCAGGTATGCGTACAATTACTGTGTATGAGACATCGTGCCCAAGTGAGCTGGAGGCAATTGCCAATACGGATTCATGATTAACATTGTGGCTCAAACAAAGCGATCTAATACAAATCATAATAAAACAGTGAGTTTCAGTGCATCAAGGTGTTCTAATTGTACACTTGGTACAAAAAACGTCGAAAATAAAGTCAACAAAAAGGGAAAGGGTGACCCTGAGGGATCATAGTATACCTTACTAAGGTGTCTCACAAAGACCTGGCCCTCCTGAAGGTAACAAGTGGTTTCTTAGACAGTTTATCCCCAATCACTGGATCACTCCTAAGTGGGTGGCAGTGTTTCCTAAGGGCTGCCCGCATGGCTAGGTGTTTAATGTGATATTTTGTAAAAAATCTATTGTCATTCTTTTTAGATATATATGTTTTTCTGTCTGCCAAACAGAATGTCATCTCTTTTTAATTTGGCCACCTTGTTACGTGAAAATTCCAATGTACTCTTGCTATAACCTCTGTGGTCGAACTTGTTGATCATCTCACTCTCTAACCTTTTTAAACTCCTTAGTTGTAATGCAAATCCTTTTCGGTCTGAGGCAGTGGCGTAGCAAGGGAGGGGGCGGTGATCGGCCTCCCCCGTTCTTACCTGTTGTCTCGGGGTCGCAATCGTCAGCACTCCCCCTCGTTCTTCAGCCATCGCGGGGCGGCAATTGGAGGAATCTGGCGAGCATCCCCCCGCTCCTCAAGGCGTGGACCGCCACGGGTGGCCAAAGGGCTAGCTACGTCACTGCTCTGAGGATCTTCCCATAGGGTATGCTATCCTTCAACAGTGCCGGATGGAAATTTCTGCCATGGATAGTGCTATTACAGCACTGGGTTTCCTAAATAGTGCTGCAATGAGTTTGTTCTTATATACCTGTAGCTTAACATCAAGGAATTCTGCATCAGTCTCACTAATGTTGCTGGTAAATTGGAGGTTCAAATGGTTCGTGTTGATGTCAGAGACAAACATTTGAGCTGATCTTATATCACCTACACACACATATATATATTACCTACTTACGGATGCCAGTAGGTAGTTATTATGACTTGGTTTCCATATGAAAACATGATTTTCTTTTGTTCATAACTTTGGTGCCGTTTGACGAATATGCGGTCCTCTGTGATGAATACAAATAGAAAGTACGGCAGAGTGGCAGCCTTTATGCGAGTGTGACTACAGGCTTCACTCTCCCTCCGAGAAACCATGGGGCAATAGCTAAACTATATAAATAAACAAAGACAAGCGTTGCAAGATAAGTGGTATAAGTACACACCCTTCAGTTGTATGTATTGATTATATCTCCAGTTGGATGTAACAGGAGTGGTACCAGGGCGTTATTATCACTACAACATCTTTTTCCCTAGGTCCTGATGAAAAGCCTGTAAGGGTACAGCTTGAAACATGTTGATCGTTTAGGAATCCGGGTAAATAACACCTCATTTTCCTAAAAACACCCCCCCATGTTTTTAATCATACCGGCTAGAGGTTAGAATAAATAGGATAAACCTACTAGGCAGGTATTTTTAAGACTCACTCCAGCACATCAACTACCCTCCCCACTCCCCCCACTCCTATAGTTTATTCCACCTCCTTTGTCATTGTATAGTCACTGAAGTGCTCCCACGTATTCCGTACATTGTAGTACGCCCCACTCCGCAGCGGAATGAGATGGACCCGATGATGAAGCATGCCACCAAGGGGTAACCCTGGTGGGTGAGGGATTTACAAGAAAACTTTGTTTTCTCCAGGAGAGGGTATTTTTCTCGGTACTGTTGGGATCTTGTTATTGGGCACGATTCACAAAGGTAAACTAAGATGAAAGTCTAACTTTATGACTTTTGGTATTCACAAAGAGCCTTTACTACTTGTAAATGCCCTTTGTGAATACCAAAAGTTGAACTATACGACTTTCGGTATTCACAAATGGCATTTACGAGTAGTAAATGCCATTTGTGAATACTGAAAGTCATAAAGTTAGACTTTCGTCTCATTTTACTTTTGTGAATCGGGCCCATTGTGTTTTGAAACTGTTTAGGAGGACGAACTCAGTACATCCTCTCACTCCCCTTTGTTTTGATACAGCCGTTTGATGAATCTTCACGAAATTGTCAACACTAGTGTGCCAGTCACTTCAGCTGCTGTCTACAAAGTTATTGGGTGATTCGTCAAGCAGGGGCTGAGATAAAGGGGGGGGTGCCAGAACACTTTTTCCACATGCAATTTCCAGTAGGGATTTTAGACAAGACTACATCCCGAACCACTAATCGGAATTACACCAAATTTGGCAGAAAGCTAGATCTTGGTCCAGAAAGAGTGCTCTGTGTAATTTGGTGTAAAACTGTGCAGTATTTTTGGAGGTATTAAAGTAAAAAGATTTATGTATATCTGAAGTCAAGGATCAACCATGGTGGATCTGCAGATTCACATGCCAACTGCAATGCAATGATTGGCTGCTACCACTTCAACCAGGATGTGGTGGCAGCCATCTTGGGACTTGGACTTGGCCGATTCCCAATAAAAAAAGCAAAAAGAAAACACAAGGTGGAGGGTAGGATTACCCTGACCCCCTAGGCCTGGTGTTGGGGTTTCACAGGGACCCCGCCTGAGGCAAAAACTTTTTTTAAAAAAAATTGCCGCATATTCGCAGAGGGTCTGCGGCAACATAAAAAAAAACAAGCATGGTCTCCCGCACCCTCTAATTGATTAATTTTGGCCCTGGGGACCCCATTCCCTGGGGCCCATCTGATTGTAAGAAGGGGGATGGGGGCCACGTGGCCACCCTCCCTGGGCCTATATAGGCCCCAGGGCCTCATCCCCGGGGTGTGACCTTTTAAAAATAAGTGGGAGGGGGCATACAGCTCCCCCCTCCCAGGCCAATTTCAGCCCTGGGGACCCCATCTTCTGGGGCCTGGCTGAAATCAAAAAGGGGGGCACAAAGCCCCCCTCCCGGGCCATCTTCGGCCCTGAGGACCCCATTCCCCACTGCATCTCCAAATGTGTGCGGGCCACACAGCCCCCCTCCATGAGCCATTACTGGCCCTAAGGACCCCAGCCACCAGGGCGACTAATATGCTATGTCCCGAGATGCCCACCCCTGGGATGTAGTTGCTTCCCTGCCCACACTGGGACCATGCTTTTTTTTCAGTCCCCGCTTGTCGGATAACCCTGGAACTTTCCATGCGCAAACGAGGCAAAATAGAACACTTTTTAAGAAAGTTTTGTGGAGATTCGCCAAAAGGCACCAAAGTTATTAGCAATACAAAAATGCATTTCCTATGGCAACACAATCCTAACTATAACTACCCAGTAGCAACCACCACTGGGTATTACATAGATGCATGAGACCAGGGGTTAAATTTGTGAGGGAAGATGTAGGATTTTAGTAATTGGAGGCATAATGTATTTTTAAAGAGGCTAAAAATAGTTTATGAAGGAGACAGCTGCATCAGTACAGCATCCCCCTTCCAAATCAGTTTACTCAACCTACCCATCTTCTCAGTCACGTAAAACCTTCCTCATTACAGTTCACTGAGCTAACTATAACTTTCTCCCCACCATGTAATGCTTAGGACCTCATATATTACATCACTCATGACGTAAAATTACATCATTGATGACATCACTGATGACATAGGTTATAACACTGTAGCCATATACAGCATAGAGTTACCAATTGTACACAAGTGGGTAGCTTGGAAAAAGTGTAAGCCCTGGAGGCAAGAATAATTGTGTATTTTAAATGTTAAACTTTACAAATCACAAAAGTTTGGGAGTGGAAGAACTACTACATGTTAAACAAATAAAGGTTGAGCACACCTGTTGTGGGTTGCAGAGGTATGTGTCAAACTAGGTTGTGGCTCAAAGCCAAAGCCTGTTCTAAAAAATCTCTGAGAAGGCCAAAGCTGTTGTTGACAATACATTATCCACCTCTGGATATCTAGGCACATGCCGATGTTAAATAGTTGTAATACAGTGGTGTATATATATTCTAAAAATTGTGCGTGTTTCTTTCCTGAACTTCACTAAACATTTTGGTACATTGTAGATTAGTGAATAATGTGTATTGTAGGTATTTCGCACTTATAGGTGGTTTACTTCATACTGGTGTTGTAAGCGTGGATTTAAGGTTAAATGCCATTATGCCCATCTAAGGAATATGTGAAATTTATGTTACTAAAGCATGGAGTGCTGTCGATAGGGCCTAACTGAAGGTATTACAGTAGCAGCAGCAAATGTATACCTGTCAATGTATTCACTAACAATTGTGAACCAAGTCTTTAAGAGTGTAATCCTATTAAGGTGAATGGAAAATTGTCGACTGGTGTAGCATGTTGAATTACTTCAAAACCACATCCCCAACAGGACGGTGTCACAATGACTGTATGATGTCATAAATGATTCCACCAGTGATGTCATTTGAGAGGTCATCAGTGATTTCATCAATTATAATCTAACATGTCATGTAATATGTGAGGTCATAAGGAGTGCATGGTGGGGGTGCAAGTTATAGTTAGCTCAACAAACTATGTGACTTTCCGAGGTTTTTTTTATTTATTTTGAATTCTAATGTTTTTTTTAACCTTATTTCAACACCAAACTCTCATGTCACTTTAACCTTTGTTTTTCCACTGAATATAAATATACTTAAATAGGCCAAGCTTGACATGACTGTGGAGTCAGCATTAGGACCTAGGGGAACGACTCTGACCACCTCAGGAAGCATGTCAGGGGTAAGAAGAGTAGTGGGGAATTGTGGATCCGTGAGAGAAAGTAGTTATAGAGAACAGCTTGAGAAATACCCCCGTTGTCCACCTCCTTCTTAACGAATGCTACAACTGGCGACGAGGTGGAAACACAACCCGTCAGTACACCTTTTGCTTCTGCTGTATCGGCTGGCCCCATGGAACAACGGTGCTGCACTGATTGAGAACTCTACACTACTGTGCTCCCACATGCTGCATAACCCAGCCACGTCCATGGCTCTCTGCCACCCGGTCACAAGAGTCACTATACTTACTGCACCACACAACTACAAAATGTGTCAACTCGCTCAGGCAGAGTGCCTGTGCCCAGTGTCACCTGCTCCCTCGCCACTGTCCTACAGAGTGTGTAAGAGTCCAAGAGACTGGGCAGAGCACCTAAGACCAGTGTCTCCTGCTTTTCTTCAATGCTGCATCGCCAGGTACCCCTCTGCAGCCTCCTCTGCCAGCCATCCCAACGGGGCCCCACAACAGTTATTATCCCCAGAATTTCATGGGACCCTGGGTGCATTTATCACCTCGCTGATGCCTGCGCACATCCTAAGCAGGGTCCACACCCAAGTCGCTCCTCCCAGGGTGGCCGCTATAATACATCTGCTGCAGCTCTACAAGACGCCATGCTCTGCACTGCCTTCACCCATGCCCAGCACCCATGCACCCCCTTCACGCCATGGTGCTGGACGGTAGCGCCAAATATGAGGATGATGCCTTCTTGAAACAAGGCCAAAAAACAACACATTGGAGCCCGATGGTATGGATGGATTGAACAGTTTAACAACTTCATAGATTCCCTGGAGGAAGATGATGACACCAAAATCCTCAAATAGCTCAAGAGTTTGGCAGGTGAGGGAGCCAAGGAAGCCCTCATGAAACTTCCCAATGAAGACACTGCGTCATATCAAATGATGAAGGAGGCACTCGCCAAGAAATTTCACCTGACACCAAATGTTGACTATGAGACATACCTATTCCACAAGGCACGACAACAGTCAGGAGAAACTATGAACAAATTCGTAGAACGATTGGGGTCCTTCATAAAATACTGCCCATCAGTGAGTTAAATGATGAAGAAGCCATGCGCCCCAGAATAATTGACGGATGGCTATCAGACTCATTTAGGAGGCAAATGCTCAGGGAAACTCACAGCCTAGGGAAGATGCTAACAGCTGCCAGAGCAGAAGAGAGGGTGGAATGACAGGTGGCAGTAATGGAGGCTGGCTCCAGGTACAGTGAGATGGCACTGGCCATCAGAAGCAGTCACAAGAAGGCCCCCAACAGGTGCAAATCCACATCTTAACATGGAACGATGCGCCCTGCCTTGGTCAAACATGCAAAGGTTATGGGAAAGACAATACTTTCAAAGTAATTTGCGGCTCACAAGATAGGAAAGGGAAGTCTGGCCACAAGGCATGGCAAGAACGAAAGGATGACACAAGACGTCATCATCGAATATCAGATAATGCCCACAAGAAACACCACGTGTGCCAATTCATTCTACCAGGAGCCACAGGTCCCCATGGTCATCATCCAGGGACTGAATACCCGAGTCCCTGTTCAGTGAGAGCAAAGGAGATGACTACCTTCTCATGATGTCCATGGACGAGCCAGCACTTCACATAGAACCACTCAAGGTGAAACTAGGGGACCAATCTTTTTTTGGGAGGGCGGGGGTTATGTAGTGAGATCTGGACCCGAAGGAAGCAGAGCGCTTTACATGAGCACCAGTTGTATTACAGATGGGCACATTCATTTTATTAGGCACAGAGAGATTAATTGATTTGCCCAGAATCACAGGATTTTGAGAGTCCCTGCCGAGACTCGAACCCATTTTCATTGTGAACAGCGGGATCTCAGAAAACCGAATGGGACAATGAGACCTTGCCATCCTCCACCAGAAGATGAGAATACAAGCGTCCAGAAAATGGATCTACATGCAGGCGGAAGGCAACCTACTGACCTGCTCTGGAAGATTCAAGTATCTCCTTCATTTTGAAGGACAAGAAACAAGCACCCACATCCACATCCTTGAAGGATGCCCATCAGCCTCCAACATCATATTCCTAGAGACAGCAGTACGACTGGGGATAGCCACCAACCACGGCAAAGGAGAAAAAGTCAAGCTCGTAAAGCCAGAAGGTGCTGAAAACAAATGCCCAATGGTTCACCTGAAGGTTAATGAATACCTGTTCCTTTTCTCATCGATAGCGGACTATCTATCAATATCTATCAATATCATGCCATTGGACCGTTTCCTGAATTCCAACAACCACCTGACCTCATCCCATTGAACGTGCGAGTATACATATGGGCTGCATCCAAACCACTCGACAGCTCTGGATTATTCACGGCGACAATATATCACAAGGAGAAATCAGTGCAAGCAACCATTCACATGCTACGTGACAAGGCGTCAGGTGCTTGCCTCCTCTACTTTGCGACGGCTGCGGAAATGGAACTATCCTCCATTAATTCACATGACACTAGAACTAGCGCAATGATTTCCATCCCCATTTTGAGGTCTGGGAAAACTGAAAGGCTTCTGAGTTCAGCTCCACATCAATGAAGACATCCACCTGGTGCCACAAAGTCATTGAAAGGTAGCTTTTCACCTCCACAAGGGCAGTTGAAAATGAAATAACAAATCTACTGAAGTCGAACATTATTCATCGCTCAAAAGGTCCCACCCTGTGGGTCTCAGCCATAGTAGTCAGACCAAAAAAGGACACCAAAGGAGATGTCTGCATACACGTAGACGTGAGCTAGCCTAACAGAGTGATAGAACGAGGAAGGCACCCGGCACCTCACATTGCTGATATGATTGTCCAAATGAAGGGCACCACGGTGTTCTTCAAACTTGACTTGAACAAAGGCTACCATCAGTTAAAGCTGGAAGAAAACTGCAGCTACATCACAATGTTTCCATGCACATAGAACTCTTTAGATCCAAAGGTTTACATTTTGGCATCTCCTCTGGCACCAAAATATTTCAATACATGATTCCTTGGATCATCTAGCCAGTCCACAATGCCATCAACTACAGTGATGACATCCTGGTCTTTGGCACCACCAGATGGGAACATGACAAAGCACTCTACCAAGTGTGGCAGCTTCTCATAGAGGTTGAACTCATGCTCAATACTCAATGCCAACAAGTGTGAATTCCACAAAACGTGCCTCGAACTCTTTGGTCACATCTTTTTGGCCGAAGGAATGACCCCTGACAAAGTGGTGACCCTCTCGTTGACCAACCTTCCGAGAGACGTCAGCATGCTGCGATCCTTCCTCAGGATGGCCAGCTACTATGCCAGGTACATCCGGGACTATGCTATCCTCAGTGTGCCGCTGCTCAACCTGACCAAGCAGACGGCGGACTTCCAGTGGTCTCTAGAATAAGAACGCTGCTTCCAAGACATCAAAACAGCAAATTAAATTGCATCCATCATGGCATACTTTGACCCCACCCTCCATATGGAAGTCACGCTGGATGCCAGCCCTGTTGGGTTAGGCACCATACTGCGCCCAGAGACACATTGATGCTAATGCGAACAGAAGCCTCACAGACACGGAAAAGCTTACTCACATCCTGAAAAGGAAAACCTCACAGTTGTCTGGGCATGTGAACACTTCCACATGTTTCTGTTCAGGAAGCACTTCACTATTGTCACGGATCATCAAGCCCTACTCATCATCTTCGGCAACCCCAAAGCTAAGATGCCTCCATGAATTGAACGATGGGGGTTGTGACTTCAAGAATACAACTATGATATTGTTCACAAACCAGGGAAAGAATTAACCCTGCTAATTACTTCTGAAGAGACCTGTTACAAGTGACTAAGGGCCCAATTCCAATGCGGTTAGGAATGGCTCCCACTCTTGGTCGGAGCCATCCTAACCGCATTGGACCTGCCCTTTCGGGTTGCTTTCTGACCGAGCCATTCCGATGGGCTTGGTCGGAAAGGAATCCAACTCTGTATTCCGGATGGCTTCCGACGAGCTCGGAGAGCCTGTCCACCATCCAGAGAGCCTTCAGTACTCCCCCAGCCGGCTCTTTCTGGCCGAGGGAGTACGATGGCAGTTTCCCACTGCCTTTCTATGCCGGCCTTTCTGACACAGAAAGGCAGTGGGAAACTGTCTTTGGGGGCCCGAGCAGGGCCCCCATGGGTGCGAGGTCGCCAAATGGTGGCTTCGGGGGCACCAATGGTGCCCCCCGTTGATCCCTGCACCCGGTGGCAAGACAAGAGGTCGTTCGGTTCCAGTTCCTGACCGATATCGGATGGACTCCTGTCCGTCCGACATCGGAATCGGCCCCTGAGTCTACACCATCAATAGCCAAGGAGTATCTCAACTTCACTCTTCACTCAAGCACCCTGCAATCACTCTCTGTCCCTCAGATAGCCACTCCCACCCAGGAAGATGATGAATGAATAATGGTCAAACACCTCATAGAGACTTACACATGGACTGTCAAACACAAAATATGGAGAGACACAAAAGAACTCAAAAGGTTCCACAATGTTCAAGACAAATTATCTGTAACCGATGATGGAATCATTCTAAGAGGATCACAAATAATTCTCCACTCATGTCTAAGATGGAAAGCCACCAAATGAGCCCTATGAGAAAGAGTGTGGTTCCCACAACAGGACGAGCAAGTAGAAAGTGAACTAAAAGCTTGCCACATCTGTGCCTGCCTATCTCCAACAATGACTCAGCATCCACTTTTAATCTCAGACCTCCCGGACAACGTGTGGGAATGAGTGGTGGTTGATTTTTTCAGGCCCCTTGTTAATGGCAAATACCTACTAGTCTTCATGAATAAGCACTCTCGATTTCCCCTTGTCAAGAACAGCTCATCCATGAGGCATGACAAACTAATCAAAGCTCTTGACACATATTTGCAACCTGAGGAATCACAAAAATCTTAAAGTCAGACAGTGGCCCACCTTTCACCAGCACAGAGTTTAAAGAGTTCCTGCCTCACCTGGGACAGAGCACAGATATGTCAAACTGCTGTGGCCCAAGGCTAATGGAGTGGTTGAACACTTTATGGGTACTCTCAAAAGAACTGTCCAGAGGACCCAAGTGGAAGGAACAACTGACCACTCTGTGCCAAGTCCTAAGAGCTTACAGAAACAACCCTCATTCAACGACAGGTGTGAGCCCTGCCACGCTCATGTTTTGCTAAACAGTCCGCATGAAACTACCTCACTGGCCTGTGGAAAGTCACGTAGGCTTTCATAAACTATGCAGTACTGACACTATAAAGAAGAAAACATTGAAAGTCTATGTGGACGCCAAGAGAAAAGCCCAAGGCACCCCACTGGGAGAAGGAAACTGGGTAGTGGTCAGACAGAAACAATGACGAAAGGCTGACACTCCCTTTGACATAGAGCCCCTGCTGATAACAGAGAGGAAGGAAACCATGTTCACAACCACAAGGACAGGTGAATCCATCACATTGGACATGTCACACTTCAAGCGGGCACGTCAGCCATGAAAGGCACCATCCAGAGACCTGACACAGGTTGATCCCCAGCCCACCAGCGCAGAACAGGAAAGAAAGAAAGCAGGTGGAACTGTGTGTCCACCAGTTAAAACCTCAAGGTCTGGACGTCAGATACGTTGGCCATGCAGACTGACAGAAGAGATCTAATACTGATGTCTAAAACTGATTTGGTATTTAATCTGGGGGAGGTGTGGAGACATTAGGTCCCAGGGGGAATGACTCCAACCACCTCGAGACAGAAGCAGGAAAAAAAGGTACACTGCACCAACCGCCGCTGTCTGTCGCCTTCTGTCTTTCTTAACGAGTGCTACAATGACTATTGCCAAGGGCTAAAAGTGATGTCATGTTTAGGTATTCCATAGGTTTACAGCTGCTATGGAAAAGGAGCAGTCTCTGAAAGTAACTGTTGCAGTTCTATGAATTAAAGTACAAATAGGTTTACAGGCATTAAAGAGCTGGTCAACTGCTAGAGAGAGAACTGCTTATCAGTAAAAAGGGGAGCTTTTCATGTAAATTAATAATCTCATCTCATGAATTCTTCTTAGATCCCCTACTATATTGGATACATGAGGGACAAGGAAAATTTTAACACTAAACATAACTCCAGAGTTTCTCACTCTATTCACATAGCGGGGTAGACACGTTTGGATATGTTTGTAGGGGAGTGATTTGCAGTTCAGTACCAATATGTTGATCAACAGATAGATGAACATTGGTGTTGGAACTTGTACTATAGTGTTGCTTTGTGTGCCCTAAATGTCAGGGATGACCTGCAACAAATATTTATATCAAACACACAAAAAGTAATATGAGGAATTCGTGCTAATTGCCTAACCACTGGCAATCGCTTGGGTAGCATTCCAATCCATCGCTCCTTTGCTCATCATACCATCTCAATGTGTATGCAGCGATATGCAAATTAGCCTTCACCCTGCTCTAATTGGAACAGTCCAGCCCAAACATCCAGGCTATGTTGTACCTGAACCAGAACACAAGCAACCCAAGACCGATATCACCCTGATTGGGGCTTTTTATTCGGGTAGAGCTTGGTTCCAGTGGCACAGTGAATACGGGACCCATATCTGGGCATACTCTTGTTGGAGAAGGGACATTTGAACATTAAAAATAATTCCAAAGTTTCACACTCAATTCACATAGGAAGATAGACACGTTTGGATATGTTTGCAGGTGTGTGGTATTGCAGTTCAGGGCCAGTGTGTTGATCAACAGATAGATGACACTGGTGTTAGTACTTGTACACTATATCTTCTTGTGTTGCTGTGTGTGCCCTAAAAGTCAGGGATTAATTGCTACTAAGATTTATATCCATTGTGTTAATTCTTTTAACTTTTGATTGTGTAACAAACCTTGTGTCATGTTAACTGAATATTATTTTGCCATTGACTAATCAGCTATATGAGAGATGTGACCTGCACTGGTGCAGCATTTTCCAAATTCTTGCATTATGCTCATGTCTGCGAGGCAAAGGGAGGGGGTGATTTGGATAAATATTCAGTTAGCATGAATGTGGTAGTCTTCGAATGACATCGTATCACCATTGTTTTGGTACATAGTCTTTATGTGTTTGCAAATAGTATGAGGCACCCCTCTACCTCTTCGGGACTGGCATATGCTATGTATCCCAAGGAGTGTTTGGGACATATACAGAAACCACTCTACTATCATAGTGTGAAAAACTAAACTAAATTTCATTACTGGACAAAAAACATTACCTTCAATTTCCTTATAAGTCATTTAATGTGTGTATTCTCTGTTTAATGTGCATGTTCCCCTATATACATGAATAAGTTCATATCAAAAGTATTGCAGTGACGCAATGGTCATTGATGTATACAAAGGTAGCCTGGAAGATTACATAACAGATGTCATAGTCAAAATAAACATACGTCTATATTTAAATAATTTACAGTATTAACCTACATGTATGCCAGTAGCTTGACGCAATAACTTTTGACTCCAATGGTGTTTAAAGCAGACAGTTTGTTAAAGTATTTTGAGAGGTGTTTCTGAAGAGCGATGGATCGATAATATATAGTACTTTGTTGGGTATTTTGCATCTTTGTATGTCCTTCGTGCAAGTTTAATTTTGCAACTGTTTACTCAAAGGTCATCTTTTTAGTGTTTGGATTGTACTGTGTGTAAAAAATAATCTTGATGGATCACATGTGTTTTGTACTAGTTAGAGTCAAATTGCAAAATAATAATGTATTGATCTTGCACGTTTGTGTGTTTGTATATGCATCATTTAGCTTGTGTGGGTGCGCTATCTCTTCATAATCTTCATGATAGTAACATCCAGTGCGTTGTCGGGGTGTTGTCCTCATAAATGAAATCAGACATTATGTCCCTTAGGAGAATATTTACAATGACATTTCAAAAATACAGCCAATAAATAAGGAAGGAAAAATCTTACTTCAAAATGAAGTTTGAAATCAGTCATTCAGAAAAAAAACATGAAGGTTTATAGAAATATTAAAGTACAATATAGAAGACAAAATTAAGGCTCACTTAGTTCAATAAATCAATCATAAGGCTTAGCAATCACTTGCCATAAAACATTATTTTAAATGCAGCAAAGGACAGAATGTGCAGCAAATCAACAGAAAATTGGGCAGCATCCCTAAACGTCAAAAAGAGTATGTCTCACCCCAAAATTTGAGGGTCTTTTATAATGAATTTCATAATAGAAAGCAATAAGAAATGCAATGTCAGCATCTGAAGAGCAAATGTAACTATGAATCACAATTCAGCATTATAAAACGTCATATAATCCCACCATAGTAGCACTGTTTCCTAATATGAATATATTAAACTCTTCATGACCTAACTTCTTCGAAGAGGTCAGAAAAAATGTGTTACCACAAACAATGAGAAGACTCATAGTTGAACTGTCTTCAGTGAGCCAGCAGGTAGAGCCTTGAAGGTAACAAAAGGCTACTTCTGGAGTTCTTCCAGAACAGCATATCATAACAAAACAAACTGTGCACATTTTGCTGTGTGTGGTGTCAAATGAGAAATATAAACACATGGTGAATATTATGAAGTCAGCAGCCATGTTCTACAATATGGAGTCGAGACCTAATTGAGGGGCAGTAACGCAAAAGATAGAAAACACATTTATACACATCATAACATTTTCGTTTCAATTGCAATAGACTCATGATAAATGTAGAAATGATTTGAATCAGAATATAACTCCTGCATTTATCATTTCAAAACATTTGATTTGAGATAGATTGCGAGGGATTTGGAGAGGTAGCCACTTTCTGCAAAATCTCCAATATTGATACAGGTAATATAGGGATTTGCACTTCAAGACTAAATACTGAGTCCATGATGTCAACTTTAAGAATAATTAGGGGTCTGAGCTGCGATGATCCTTTTTGATGAGTTATTTGGTTTAATAAGAGGTGCATGGTACAGCAAAAAAACAGACAAATTTAAACTGAGTGGGATTCATGTAATTTTGCTTTATTTCCTTACCTTAACATTTTAATGCCATTTTGTCATTTAAGTCAATTGCTCTGGAAAAAAACATGGTTACAAGCCAGCACTTGGATTTCTTTTCTTTTCGGAAATTTAACTCTCCTAGCATTTAAAAATGAATCTGCACCAGTTCTTATAGCCAGCCTTGATTGAGACCTATAATATCTACGTAGTGAAAAAACAACATTTTATAGGTTTAACAGATTCTGTTTCTTCCGCTGTCCACCAGTTTTAAACTAGAAAGTGTTTCTGAGCCACAGAGCCTCAGTGACTGCACTTTCCAGCATCTGCAGATGATACCATATTATATTACAGCAAACCAAACTGCTGTTTTAATAAGCACAACGTTGTTGTAAGGTATTAGCATCGTTACCCCATCTGTCATCAGATCGTAAAAACAAATTGCATTAATCTCTCCATATTTAAATTTCAGCTATTTCTTTTCCCATACTAACCGCAAATGACTATAGTCAAAGTGCAACATTTTACACAGAAGAAAGCAAGCACTTTGTGTATGAATGAAACTTTCTGATTGTAGAAAATTTCTGTTTTGAACCTAGTGAAACGTATGTGATGTTTATATCTTTATGAAAGTGCTACAGCCTAAAAAGGCTGATCATTCTTTACATGACACAAAAAACGATTATGACACCAAAACTCTAATATGCACTGAAACTGAGAAAAGTACCAGCACCATAAAAGTGTGCTTGGATTCGTAGAAATAGAAGAATCAAAATGCAATGAGTTTGACATGTTTATTATTTGATTACTATATTATTTTAACAAAATAGTTATGGCAATTATTGATGAAAATGCTTTCTCTGATGCAAATACACAAATTATTATTACAAAGCAGTATATTTATGTAACAATTGAGTCTTACATACAATTGTGCAATTATTAATGATGAGCCTTAGCATCTCTATTGCCTTCATTGTAATGCATCACAACAAATGAAAAACTGGTGCAAAATATTTATGCAATATGTTATATGAATGATGATTATTAGAGTCTTAGATTTCTTAAAACAATTTTATTACAATTAATTTTAAGTATAGTTTGCATGTATATACTTTTAAAAATTGTGTTAGTAGGCCAAATTTAGGGTTGGACATTTCTATGCAATAATCACTGACAACATTACAATTATATCTGTATATGATATGCTTGATTTATTTCATTAGGCTTGAATCTAATTATAAGTTTATTTTACTAAATAAGAAATGATAACTTTAAATGCATTTAATTGACTTTTTTCCCTAACCTGAATTGTTCTATAGCCTGGTGTAATGGACATTGCTACGCTTCCTCAATTGTTGCCTTATCTGTTCTGTTTATGCAACATTGTTTAATCAATAAGATACTTTTCCCAGTACTTCATTGTGAGTAAATTGGTGGGAACCCAACCTTTTGACTAAATCCATGAAGAGCAACAAAGTAAATAAGCTCTTTATCAACTAACCTGTGAGGACGGAACGGACCGTCGTTTCTCATGAGCAACATGGGAAAATATATTGGAGTATCAAATTTGTGCCTGGTGAATATACAAATGGTCTCATGACGGTCACACCATTGTATGGAGACAACTCATGTCACAAATGGAAAATTTAGAGCATAAAAAGTGACTCTCCAAAGGAGGAGGGGGCTGTTAATACGGCTGCTACTAGGGCTACCACGGCTGCTGTTGTGGCTGCTGCTGTTCTTAGCAGATTGATTGGAACCCTTCATTGCAGACAGCCTGTCTGATTACCTTTCCATGTCCCATGCCTTTTTCTCTTTGCTGATGAACTTGCCTGCTGGACTATTCGGAGCCATATGGTGAGAGACCAGATCTGAACTTTCCTGATGATTGCCCCACTCCCCTTGCCCATGCCCATGAACTTTTCCTTAGTGGACTCTAACTTGATCCCTTTGCCACATTCTAAGAGAACTCTTTTGAACCATCCTCCTCTTTTTGTTGGAGGTAGGAATCTTTAACCTTAATCTTCCTCTTTATGGATTCTCTATTTAGCAATAGAATACTTTGACTAAATGTGTGATTTTCTGCTACGCGCTGTAAGACTCATGACTGAATTGCTTAAACTGTTACTTATGTGCATTGATTTGGATCTTTACACTAACCAAATTATTTCAATTTATATTCATAGAAACTGTGCTAATGCAATATTGAATTTCTAAATGCATGATAGGGAGAGACATAAATTCTTCTCAGAACATCAGGTATGTTAGCTCTTATTCTGTGTAGCCACAACAGAGCTCTTGGTTGGTATAATCCTAGTTAGATCAAACTTCTTTGGAAGGTTGGGTCTTCCAATTGCAATACTCTATTTTTATAGCATGGTTCTGAGGGTAGTATAATTGAACCGTATCTCTAATTTGTGAATTGGCTACCAATTATTGGTCCTCATTCGGTGGCCAACAATTAGACACCTTGACTTCTCACCCCTCACTGCGATGAAGAAAGGTCCATCTGAGGCAAGTGACTACGTTGTAAAATCATTGAAGGGCCCAGAACCGTACTGAAAAAGAGACTTCCGCTGCAACAAAAAGTGTGAAAGTTTTCTAAATGTTTACAGAATATTATCAAAGATATGATATCTTGAAGTAGTTCATTGGCTGCAAAAGATAGTAAT
Source organism: Calotriton arnoldi (assembly GCA_963921515.1). Classification (NCBI taxonomy): domain Eukaryota; kingdom Metazoa; phylum Chordata; class Amphibia; order Caudata; family Salamandridae; genus Calotriton; species Calotriton arnoldi. The sequence continues at coordinate 1,473,640 of CAWUFW010000896.1, forward strand.
TGGTGTGTCAGTAGTTGTGTAAAAGCCTAGAATTCACTCCAAAGAAAAGTCTATATAGTAATAATTACATAATTTTCAGAAAGAATAAAATCTTCTTATTAAGTGCTGCAAAGAATGATCTCACTACATGTGCATTCTGATGTTGGCACACAATAGTTAATTTAAAATTTGTGACACTAGTGGCCTTTAACAACGCAAGTGACTAGTAACATGGCAATGACCTTTCATCCGAGCAACAATGTAAAGAGGGAGCTTCAGTCTCCTATCAGACCGTCACATTTACAGAGCCATGGTTGGTTCCCAGGGTTATACCCTGATGTGGAAATTATGATTTTGCCCCTTGCACTTTATAGTTTTTTAGCTATAAGTGAAGGAATAACTTGAAGATACTTATATTTAAGCATGTTTTTGCATATATATATGGGAATTAAGTCTGAAATTGAGCACTGATTTACTATACAGTAGCAGGGTTCTCCAGAGTCAGTCCTGGAGAGCCGGATCCTGCCAGAGTTTTAGAATATCCCCATTTAGATAAATGTAGTTATCTCAAAAATCTGTCATGCTTCCGGCCCTCCGGGACCGACTTTGGAGAACCCTACGCAATATTCCTTCATTGCAAATGTTGCAAACGCCAATACCTAACCCCTAATGATTCATCTGGGAACATGGTGGTCCCCGTTTTCTGTCTGATTCTTTGTTGCAGATTGTGCTGTGATGAGGCAGGATAGAACCACTGAGTTGTAGTATGGGTTTTGGAACTGTAGCATCAACATATGTTGATAGAAATAAACCCAAATAGTGCAGACACAGTGCTGTAGCTCTAACCCGCCCTCCTTCATACAAATTCATGGAAGTGAGCCCCAACAGTTTGTCACAGAAGATGGCAATCAGATGTGAGCACTGTCAGTTAATGCTAAAAGTAGGAGAGTGATTTCATTTGTCTAACTGGGCTCATATTACAGAAAGTGCCCCTGGGGTGCAGTGGATCCTTCTGTAAATTGTATCATGGGGTGCACATTTTGCCCTGTAAATCCTAATAGGGTGTTCCATCATTTGCATGACTATGTGGGTCCATGTAAATGAGAAACCATCTCTTCCCTTGTTTCCTTGTGATATTACAGACAAGGATGTAAGGGAAAAGAAGCTATCATGATGCACACTGATTATGAACCACATTTGAAGTGGTGCACAGACAGTGCATTCCCCAAGGGCACTCTGAGAGCATTTGGAGAGCAGCACCAGACCCACTCCATCATACCCACATGTCAAGGGATCCCTGACACCTCCTCAAAGTGCTTGCAGTTAATTTTTATTGGAAGATGGACCAGTGGTTCTGAAACCACTTGTCAGAGCCCTGTTCAGAGCAGGGGCGGCTCCTCCATGTGGGCGGAGGAGCGTTGCCCCACTTGCTTTCTTGCAGTGCGAGAGGCAGTAACATAAATGGTATACCATTTTATGTTACTGCTTCTCGCACTGCGAGAAAGCAGAAGGGTTTGGTTGTGGGCGGGTGGGTGGGCGGTCCTGCAACAGGGCAGGGGAGGAGTGGCTAGCCCAATGTTGCGGGCCCTGACTGTTTGGTCGGCCCTCTGGGGCTGACCAAACCAGTCATGCACAATTTGCCATTTTCTCCATGTAGGCTGCATGCAACCTGCATGGAGAAAATGGCCTCCCCATAGACGCCTGTGCGGTTGGCGTCCCAGCCAATCACATCGCTGCCATTGCCGCGTCTTGATTAGCTATGGGGAGGGGAGGGAGGCTGCCTGCTTCCTGCGTCTGCGAGGAGCAGAGATGACGCGGGACCGGATCGGGCGGCTAAGGTAAGTTATTTTAAAAAAAATATATAATTAAAATGAAACCTCTCCCTGCATGACTCCCTCCCCGCTCGACCCCACCCCCTCTACTCGCGAGTCATGCCGACCGTGAACGGTTCAGAGGGCCACAGAGCAAGCAGAAGCTGCTTGGTCCAACTGTGGGGGTTGACGCCCTTTACTCCTGATGTCCCAAGGCCTGACCCGCTATGACCTTCAGGAACTAGGTTAAGTACTAACCTGTCCACCCTTAACTATCAGTGCTAGCATGAGTTGAGCAGTCAAAGACTTGTAGCACATACACAGACTCACAACTCAAAGTACAGAGAATAACAACAATAAGGTGGTTATCCAGTCAAATACTTGATTTTATGAAAAAAGGAGTATTTTAATGTAACACACCATGCATAGCATCAGCACTGCAAAATAATCTCCATATCCTATCAAGTATGGCACGCTAGCATCGTCCTGGGTGAAAACCCTAAGCCCCTCTATCTCATCTGATGGAATATGCTATTCCACATTCAATCCTGGAGGTGACTCCCAGTGCAGCCAATACTAGTCCCATGCAAGCAAAGTCCATGTTTGGCCTAAAGAGTTAAGTCAGCAGTGCTCAGCTGCTAAGTTTGTGCAAGTCTCTTGCAGGCCTAAGGCCTCCAATAGTGTTACCAGATCTAATGGCAGCCCAAACTCCAGAGGACGGGATGGTCCTTCACAGACAGAAGTCTCCACACTCTGAAGGGTCCATGACTACTTCCAGTCTTTCTCTCATTTCACGTCAGCCTACTCAGTCTACAGAGAGCCACGTTGATGTCGGATTTCCGCTTCCTGTGGTAAGTGTTCCCTTGGCACAATGAGTCAGGGCAATAGCCTCTGCACCATACACAGGCAACAACCCAAATTTCACAGCAACCCCCCTTCTTTGCACAAGGGGGATAGGCAACTGCCTTTGCTCACACACGTGCAAAAGCCCAAATTTCACATTGGCCCTTCCATTTCATTTCAAAATACTTTATTTTGGCAACCAGTGCCATAAAAGTCCTGCATTAATATAAAAGAAAAAGAGATATATACATTACATAAATAAATCTAAGATGTTAAAACATATAAAACATTCGCTTTTGCAGTTACTGCTAGTGATGGAAAACCTGTCATGCATTGGTTCGAGCTAGCGTAAACATTGCAGAACATGGTTTCTAAATCAGCTGTGTCTAAATTGGATGTACAGTTTCCTGTCCATAGGGACAGTAATAAAATCCAGGTAAGGCTCAAAGGCGCTAACAGTCTTAAAATCTAGAAACAGATTTGCCAAAGACCCTCTAGAGGGAGATGTTAGTTCAGTTTGTGCAACCAATGACCAGAAGCGTTTCTTCAATTCGACCTTGGAAGGAATAAGTTCCGGGAAACTGGTGTTCCATGCTGCTTGTAGGCCCAAAGAAGTTAGCTGCTTCTTAATGTTTCTGAACCAGGTTATTTTGTGAAAAGTGTCAGTGCTGACTTCATCCTGAAATGCTTCAGCATACAAGGATAGCTCTTGGGTGGACATCAGCCTCCTCTAGTATAGTGGAGGAAGCAACCTGGCCTTGTCACCGATAGATTTCCTGCCCATATCAATCTTCAGATGGAGAAGTGGAGTGTTGGGCGGCAGATGGATGAGGTGTCTTAAAAATGTCTGTTCCATCCTGGACAGCTCTGCAGTGCTTGAAAATCCTCAAAGCTCAGCCCCGTATAATGCCGTCCCTACAGCCTTCATGATGTACATGTGTAAGGCAGCTGCTACTGGTTTGTTAGAAGATACTCTATGCTCTTTTAACAACGCACCAACAATTTTCCCATGCTTGATGCCCATTTTATCTACATGGGGCTGCCATGACATGGTTGCTGCCAACTTGATTCCTAAGTACACAAAGGTGTCCTCTCTCTCGAGGGGCTCTCCCCCCAAGAGCAGCCTTCCCTGTAGGGTTTTTGCAGATTTATTGGCATAAACTTGGTATTCGTGGTATTCATCACTACCCCCCATGCTTTACAGAATTCTTCGGAGCAATTGAGTAGTAATTGAAGGCCACCAGGTGTTTTTGCTACCAATGAAGTATCATCCGCAAAAAGGAGCTTAGATATTTTTTGTTTTCCAAAAAGATAGAGCATCGGCCGGGGGTTGGAGAGAAAATGGACTACCTCATTCAAAAACAGTGAGACCTGGGTGGGGGCTAGCTCACAGCCCTGCCGGAAAACTTTGTTGGTTTTTATTGGATCAGTTTTCTGTCCCTGCTCCATTGACTGGATGGCTGCATGGCTAACTTTGTGCAGGCAGATGATTATGGAGAGGATGTCTTGAGGCATTCCCATGTCGTGTAACACATGCCACAGTGTTTGGCGCAAGGCAAGGTCAAAAGCAGACTCTAGGTCAGTGCATGCAACATAAAGACTGCCCCTTCCAATTAAAACAGTTTTCGGATATAAATGTGTAAAATAAAAGACCTGGTCTTCAGTGCTAGTCTTGACCCTGAATTCTGCCTCGCAAGGTGTTAGAATTTACTTTTCCTCAATCCAATCTTGAACCTTAGCCAAAACTGCATGGCAATACACTTTTTGTATTGCATCAATAAGGCTGATCAGTCTGTAGTGTGTGGGTGAATCCCTGGCCCCCTTTTGGTAGATCGGCACCACTTCTCCAAGTTTCCATGAGGTAGGGATGGGCGTGCCTCCAGCAATAGAATTTGCCAAGGCTGAAATGTATTTTGCACAATTCTCTTTTAAGTCTCCCGGGATGTTGTCTGGGCCTGGAGTTTTACTGCACATGATGGCATCTATAGAGATACAGATCTCACCGTGGTCAAACACGTCTTGGAGTCCAGTGGGATAAATTACAGGTGGGAAATCCAACAGCTTTATCTGGGAATTATCCGTATAAATGGTTTTGAGGTGGTTAACCCAGGCAGCCGGAGCCATAGCATTGTCTAGTCGAAGTGCTGCCTCAATACCCCCTCCAGTAAGCAGAGCCCAAAATGTATTGGAGTCCTTTCCTTCGTAGGCGTCTTTTCCATCTTATTTACTCCCAGTCTTTCTTGGCCCAGGTTTGAATTTGCTTATAAGATTTTCTCAGAGTGCTTATTGTACCCAGGTCCTTTAGTTTGATGACCTTTTACAATTCAGTCCTGTCCTTCTTTCAGTTCTTATTGTACCATTTGCAGGAGTTTCGCAACTTCTTTTTCAATTTTGCAGGAGGGGCTAAAACAGTGCTACCTAATGGCCTCAAAAAAGACTGAGCAATGCTGGCAACCTCTGACCATTTCCCATACTTAGATAGAATCGCGTCCAACTTAGCAATGGTTAATTGTACTTCTGTGTATATTGAAATGAGGATATCAGTTTGGGGAGCAACGTGATGCCATTTGAGGCGACAACTATTATTGGTGAGGGGGACATCTTGTGTGTAGCAATGTGGGCGTACATCACTTGACCAGTTTTGGCACATTGGTTTTAAAGAAAGGCATAATGAATTGTGGTCCCTCTCTAGTGTCTCCCTGACTTCCATATCACCTATGGTGTGCCACAGTCTAAGGTCAACTAACACATAGTCAATCCGGCTTCCACAATGATGTCTCTGATAGGTGGTGGCCCCATGTCTATTGCTTTTAGTTCTGCAGTTAGTGGCTCTCACTCCATATTCAAGCGAGAGGGCCTTTAATTGGAGTGCCATCCTTGACCACTTCTTAACCGGAGATAAATCCAACCATAGGATTGCCCAGAGTTTGTCTTCTTCAGCTGCGAATATAGGGTAATCACTGTCCAAGGGCTTGAAAGTAGTGTTGAAGTCACCCGCTATAATTAGGGGGAAAAAGTGTTGATCTCTTATCTAAATTAGCCTTTAAAGTCTGTAATATAGATGACTGGGAGCCTCCCTTTATGCCTCTCACATAGTTTTCACTTTAATGCCTAGGATATTGTGGCTAGTTATGAGCAGCAGGTTGATGGTACATTAAGAGTGATCTGAGCCCATATCAGTAAGCCTTCTGAGAGCCTCCCTCTTGAGTTAGAAGTGGCAGGGACAGAATAGCTTATATAACCAGCAGGATGGATTGGCTCTGTGCACCAAGTTTCCTGGAAAAGGCAAAAGTCAAAGCTACTAATAAAGTCATTCCACTCGGGTAAGAGTAACCTGGGGTGGAGACCAGCCACATTCCAGAAAACTAACAGTTTCTTTGCCAATGTTACTAGATGACATGCTTCTAGGTTAGGTTTTGAGGTTTCTGGGGAAATAGTAATTAAACGGGCTGCAACTGTCTCAATTTTCTCTTGCCCAGGATCGCAGACCAAGCCCATATCAAGGGGGTGTTCGTAGGTGGCCTGCACACTGAGAGAAACATTGCCCTCAGATACTTGTCCCTGAGTATAGCTCATTTAGATTAGGATCAGTGTTGGTGATTATGAGATCACAATTTAGGTGCGGGATACAGGACCAGGAACAGTTTTCAGATGGCCCCAGTAGTTCAGTCAATCTATCTCACCTAACATTGAATCATCCCCTCCACTACTAGGGGAGCCCCTGGGTTTGCTATGCTTCCTCGAGCCCATCGGATGGTACTTGAACTGGATATCCGATCTCCAAAGGGGGCTTGTATGGGCATCAAGTGCCACCAGTCTATCCACCAGGTACTCATTCGCCAAAGTAAGTTCTATGCAGTCAGTAGGGGGATTGAGTGAGGTGCACCTTTTTTCCCTTAGAATGTCATCCCTAATGGCAGATCTGCAACCCACTTAAGTATCCAATGGATAGCTTTATTTTTGACAGAGTCTTCCCCTTCGTACCTTATATATGGTGCTAACTTTTATCATATATATCCTGTAGGATACTATGGGGTTCCTATTGCTAGTGATGTTTGTGCTGGTCTGGAGGGATAGAAACTGAAACGGCCAATCTAGTGGCCCTGGTCATGGAGGTCCAGAAGTGGAAGGGTCAGCCTCACCTCCTCCCTCTTGTAAAATTTGAAACCCTGTTGGGGCCCAGGCTCTGTACACCCAATTTTGATTTTCTACCGTTATAGGCACTATCTCCCCATTTAGTGTCCTGAAGGTTGCTTGCTGACTGTCTTGTTGTCAGATCAGGGATTCTCCGACTATCCCTCTCTATTTCAGCTATTGCTTGACCATGTTTGTTAGGTTCATTATCAGGGACTTGAGAACATCAACCTCTAACTTTGGTTCCATAAATTGTGTCGAGGTAGCATCTTTGTCAGCAGGGCCGGTTATTGTCACTAACCCTCCCTCTGTTCATTGATTCCGATGCAGCAGATGTGTCTGGAACATCAGCTAATGGCTTAACACAGATTCTGCATGGGATGCTAGGATCTTCAGGATTGGCTTCTGGTGGGACACATGGATCCTGAGTAGTTGGGCCGGATGGTGGGGCGGGTTCCAAAGTGGGACGACCTCTGCTAGTTGATTTCCCAGCCACCTTTTGTTTAAAAAGGTCTGGAAGTGATTGACTTGTTAGTTTGGATTTCACTATATGCACCCCATCCCCTTTACTGGAGCTTGTGGCTCCCATAATAGACTTTACCTCATTGATAAGCTGGTTGATCTCGTTGAGAGTCCAAACATCCGATTTTTTAACAGTCTTACAGTGCTTGGTAGGGCCCTGCATAGGTTCTGAGGTCTTGCGCTTCCCCATTCTCTGTCAACTGTTTGTGGATGAAAGGAACAGTCCCAAAAATAACACTGTCTAACTTGGTGGTGGATAGATAAATGGCTCAGAAGACTTGTGGTCATGAGGCATAAGTTTTAAGCCACAGAAATCTGGTAAGGGTGATAATCGGATAGAAATGAAGGATAGTACTGTGGTTAAGCAGTTGGCAACAGAAAGTCAAAACCTAGGCAGATCACCATTTTGCAAGAAAGAAAGGTGGACTAGGAAAGTTATTTGTAGGAATTCAGGGACAGGACATGAGTATCCGGTTGCGAGAGTCAGATGGTTGCACAAGAAGATGGCGGCAAATATTGAAGGAATAAGCAGCACGGTACCTTATCTGTAGAACCAAAGGGGGTGGCCCAGCACAGCCTCTTTTGGCCACTGACAGTGCAGGGCCGGCCCTTGGCCCGGGCTTTGCCAGGCGCGGCCCAAGCGCATCCCGCGCTGCGGGGAACAGAAGTGTGCTATGTAGAATTTGTAGTTGGATTCAGGTGAGCAGGGTTTTAGGGACCACCTCCTGAGGCCCTGTGCAATCTGGGACTCGGAATCCCTGCAGTCCAAACACAATACTGCTGACCCACAGTGCAGGGTGCTGAAGTGCGATATGTTGTGCTCGTAGTTGGATTCAGGTGAGCAGGGTCCTTTCCTGCACAAGGGGGTCAATGACTTGGCAGAATCGGGCAGGCACCCGCACTTCCGCAATGGTTCTGACTTGACTGACCGTCTCAAACTTTGCTAATTTCTAACCACTCAAAAGGATCCCTGCTCAGCCTCTCTCCCTCCAGCCACTTTTCTCTTCTTCAAAGGACCTACTGGTCTTGCAGGCAGGCCTATTCTAGGCGCTCTCATTCTCACAAGTTACTCTAGTCTTAGCAGACAGACAGAAGGCTTGTGCTCGAGGCTCAGGGCAAGTGGTCTTGACTTTTTGGGTGATGGCCCCTCAGCTACCAGGAAAACTGGCAGATGTTCGTCCCCAGCAAGAAGTCTTAGCAATCTTCCTTCTCCTTATCTTATAAGGTGCTGTGCAACCAATTCTGGGACTCCTGTCCTCAACTTTAAAAGTAACACCCCTGCAATCTAATAATACCCAATCGCTAGAGCTTAATTTGAGCCGGTGGTTGCTGGTGGGGGTACCGGCACTCATTTTTAGGGACCGGCACTCATTTTTTGGGGACCGGCAATTATTTTTTATTTACAAGAGGAATAGAGGGAAAAAGACACAAAGCAGTAAGATGTAAGAAGAGAAAAACGGAAAAACAGTGACAAAGGGATAAAGTAGGCACCTGCAAGTGTCAGGCTCTTACCAGACTCTATTTGCAGGACTGAAATGAGTATGCTGAGAATTCCCAAATTCCCGATAGGTCAAACAGGTGAAGTGTTACGGACCCGACTTGCCCCAGGGGACAAAGGGACGATAATTGATGCACGTCAGACTGTCACTTCAAAACTTCAGAGCCAGCTCCTGGGGGCATTCTGCCTTTAATAAATGAGGACAGGGCGCACGCGGACTCCCCCAGGGACCACCACCTCCCCGGGGCCAAATACTTATTAAAAATTAAGGAGGTGGGTCCAGGGGGCCACCACCTACCTGTGGCCGTCCCGTGCAGAGAGAAGGAGGGGGCGTGTGCCCCCCCTCCTGGAGCCATTAATGGCCCTGGGTACCGCTACAGGGCTGGTTCCCACACCCGGGACATAACTGATTGCTTTTGCTTGGTGGGAGCTGACAGCTCCTGCCAAGCAAAAGCAAACACTCCACTTCCAGTAAGTGGGAGCTGTAAAAATGCTTCCGCTTTCATCTCTTTCCCTGCCTGCTGTCATGCGGGGAGGGAAAGAGATGAAACTATTGCTCTTGCACGCATTTCAACAGCTCCCTGCAAGCAAGAGCAATGCCGGCTCTCGCAGGAGGCAGGGAGCCGGCTTGGACCATGGGGGCCTTGAGGATCCCCTTGCGGCCCCCATCCTGCACACTGGGTGGCCTGGCTGAGACACGGGCACCCAGGGACACATGGCTGGACCCCAGAAGATGGGGTCACTGGGGCCAAAATCGGCCTGGGAAGAGGGTCGCATAGCCCCCTTCCAAATTGATTTGTAGCAGGCCCCCGGGGGACGGAGTCCTTGGGGCTAAAATAGGCCCGGGAAGGGGGCCGCGCTGCTCCCTTCCCCCAATGTATTGTGGCCGGGCCCTCGGGAATGGGGTTCCCGGGACAAAAATTGGCCCAGGAAGGGGGCCACATGGCCTCCCTCCCCATTACAATTCGGACAGGCCCAGGGGGATGGGGTCCCCTGTTCCGTTCTGGCACTATTCATTTCACAGAAATTAAACCAGTGAAATTCAGCATTTATAGTTAGCTGAACTAACTATAATTTACGTCCCCCAATGCACTGCTTACGACCTCACATATTACATCACTTATGACATGGTCAGTGACACATATATATATATATATATGTATATATATATATATATATATATATATATATATATATATATATATATATAGCGTAAGACACTTATTATAAATATATATTTTACAAGTTTTTATATTTTTTTTATTAATTTACTACTATAAAAAGGGAAAAATATATGTATATATATATATATTATATATATATATATATATTTATATATATATACACACACATACATACCTATCTATCTATCTAGCTATATGTGTGTATAAATATATATTTAAAACTAAAAAATATTAACAATTCAATTACAAAATATTACATTCATTGCCAAATAAAGAGAACACAAAAACATTTCAAACCAAAAAACATGATTACAAAAAATATTATGGCAATGTTAAAAATATAAAAGAGTTATAAAATTAAAAAATAAACAAATCATAATGAAGCATATATGTAACCAACATTAGAAACAGTATTGGAATCTGGGAACATTAGAAATACTATTCCCACTCCAGTTTATGCAACAGTAGGGAAAGTGTAGGACGTCTTAGAGGTTACATTTACTATTCCCACTCCAAACAGCACAACAGTAGGAAAAGTGTTGGACTAAGGAGGGGTTAAATTAACTAGTCCCACTGCAAACAATGCAACAGTAGGGAAAGTTGGAGGGGTTACATTTACTGTTCCTACTCCAGGTAACGCAACAGTAGGGACAACACAGGCATTTGCAGGGATTAGATTTACTATTCCTACTTTAGTTTGTGCAACAGGAGGGAAAGTATTGGACGTCAGAGGGGTTAAAATTATTATTCCCACCCCAGTCTAAGCAACAGTAGGGAAAGCATTATAATTTGAAAGGGTTACATTTACTATTTATACTCCAGTCATCACAAACGTAGGGAAAGTGTTGGACTTCGGAGAGGATACATTTACTGTTCCCACTCCAAATAGCACAACAGTAAGGAAAGTGTTGGACTTCAGAGGGGTCAAATTTCCTATTCCCACTCCAAACAGCACAACAGTAAGGAAAGTGTTGGACTTCAGATAGCGCAATAGTAGGGAAAGTGTTGGGCGTCGGAGAGGTTAGATTCACTATTTCTACTCCAGTCAGCGCAACAGTTGTGAAAGTGTTGGACTTCGGAGAGTTTAAAATTACTATTCGCAGTCCAGTCTAAACAACAGTAGGGTAAGCATTAAAGTTTGGACAGGTTATATTAACTATTCATACTCTAGATAGCCCAGCAGTAGCGAAACTGTTGAAGTCCAAAGGGGTTAGATATACGATTTCCACTCCAGTCTATGCATTAGCAGAGAAAGTGTTGGACTTTGGAGGGGTTAAATTTACTATTCCTACTCCAAATAGAACCACAGTAGGGAAAGTGTTGGGTTTTAGAGGGGTTACATTTACTATTCTCACTCCAAACAGCGCATAGTAAGGGAAGTGTTGGACTCCAATATGTGCAACACTAGGGAAAGCACTGGATTTCAAAGCGGTAATATTTGCAATTCCCACTCCAGTCTGTTCAACTGTAGGGAAAACGTTGGATTTTGGAGGGTTACACTTACTATTCCCATTCCAGTCTAAGCAACAGTAGAGAAAGTACTTCACTTCGAACACATTACATATTTGAATAACCCTATTAATTTAGAACACATATTAAACTCTAAATATAAACCTTATTAATTTAACATTAAAAAGATATATTTATATATATATATATTTATATATATATATATATATATATATATTCACTGAAAAAACCACAGATTTCAGGGATGTTATAATTAGGAATTAGCATTTAAAAAACCTTCGATATTCACAGAAAAAAACACAGGTTTCAGGGACTTTATAGTTAGGCTGACATTTCACTCGTACAAAACCAGAGAAATTCAACCGTTATAGTTAGCTGAGCTAACTATGACTCGCACCCCCGCAATGCACTGCTGATGACGTCACATATTACATCACTCATGACATGGTCAGTGACATCACTGGTGACATCTCAAATTACATCACTGATGACATGACTGATGACATCATCCAGTGACTGAGTGTTTCTAAAAAGTTTAAGAATGTTATATATGTATACACCAAGGTGCATTGAAGATAATAGTTTTTTTATTGTTTTTATTATCATTCTAACTTTATGGGTGAGTGGTAGTGTGTGAGTGTCTGTATGGGTGTATGAGTGCATATATCAGTGGCTGTATTGATGAGTGACTGCGTGTATGAGTGACTGTATGGATGAGTGAGTAGATGTGTGTGTAGACCTATGAATCAGTGAGTGGGTATGTACTAACTGGTATTGGTGTGTCTATGGTTTGAGAATGGTAGTCTGTATTTTAGAGTGGCTGGATGAAAGGTTATATTAGGGTGTGAGGGGGTGCATCAGAGATTAAGTGGATGATGTCATCAGTGATGTCATTTGAGATGTCATCAGTGATGTCATCAGTGATGTCACTGACCATGTCATGAGTGATGTAATATGTGATGTCATCAGCAGTGCATTGTGGGGGCACGAGTTATAGTTAGCTCAGCTAACTATAACGGCTGAATTTCTCTGGTTTTGTACGAGTGAAATGTCAACCTAACTATAACGTCCCTGAAACCTACGTTTTTTTCCGTGAATATCTAAGGTTTTTAAATGCAAATTCCTAACTTTAACATCCCTGAAACCTGTGTTTTTTTCAGTGAATTTGTAATATTTTTTAAATGCTAATACTAACTATAACATCCCTGAAACCTGTGGTTTGTTTAGTGAATTTCTAAGGTTTTTTAAATGCTAATTTCTGACTATGCCTACATAGGTAGGAAATGTACAGACAGAGGAAGAAACGCGCAGAAAGAAGCAAGAGAAGTGCAGAAAGATGCAAGAGGTGCAGAAAGAGGAAGAAAGATGCAGAAAGAAACAAGAAAAATGCAGAAAGAGGCAACAGAAGTCCAGAAAGAGGAAGACAGGTGCAGAAAGACGCTAGAGAAGTGTAGAAAGAATTAATAGAGGTGCATAAAGAGGCCTACTTAGACTGTACCTTTCCTCAGACTCATACAAAGTAGCCTAATCACTAATCCTTCTCCCAAGATGTCTTAAACCTCACTTTTCTCTTGAAGGTTCACTATTCATCGACTGCTCAGAATGTTAAACCTACCAAATGTAAAACAGCAATCCTAGCCATATCACTGTTGTAAGTCTCACCAAGTTTGTGAAGGTATGCATGCGTGTGTCTCTGTTTTTACCTAGTGACATGTTACATAAAAATAAACATTTGAATACCTGTGTTTCAAACAGCATACTCTGTAAATTTGTGTACAAAAAGGTGTATGTATTTCTTTATGCTCACAATACAGGGCACATGGGTATTCAATAGTATATTTGAGGTGCTCTATCACACCTATACACATGTCTGCCTGTGCAACCGAATGACAAAGCAGAACTGAGAAGATTTGACCACCTTTAGGAGAAGTTAACCGCTTTTTAAGCTACCATCTTCAGATGCATAACACATGTGAGAATACATGTACAAGTAGACATGTACCTCAGTCACGAGAGCACGCAGACCTTCAGACTTGCCAGCTTGCACTTCCCACTTGAGTACAGAGAGAGGCGAGAGAAGTACAGAAAGTTTTCCTGCTCTCACTTCCATGAAGCAAAGCAGAGTTTGCTATGGCAGGGCGGGAGCAGTGCTCCTGCCCTGCCATAGCAAACTGCAATGTCCCGGGGGTGGGCACCCCGGGACAGTGCTGGAGCCGGCCCTGGGGTGTGGCGGTCCCCAGGGCCATGAGGGGCTCCTGGAGGGGGTCAGGCGGCCTCCCTCCCATCTTGTAGATAGCCCCAGGGAGGTGGTGGTTCCCAGGGCAGTGTGGGGGAGGCAGGAGCCCCCCTACACCTTTTAATTCTTTTAATAGCCCCGGGGAGGGTGGGGTCCCCAGTGCTGGGGGGGCTGTTAGGCCCCCCGCATTTAAAGTTTAAAGCCCCGGGGAGGTGGTAGTCCCCAGGACAATGTTGGGGCGGGCAGGAGCCCCACCCATGCGTTTTATTTACAAAAATCCCCAGGGAGGTGGCGGTCTCCTGGGCTGCGGGGGGCGGCGTGCCCCCGCATATCATTAAATTTTCTCCAGGGAGGTGGCGGTCTCCGGTGCTACAGTGGCCCCTCAGGGCCTTCGCATCATATAACACAATTGCATCCGGGACCTGACCCACCTGGGGGCTTAATTAAATGAAGCGCGGGAGACCGCAAAACATTTGCAGTTGCCACCAACTTCAAGTTCATGGTAACCCATTCGCAGACGGGAAGGGGTCCTCGAGGGACCCCTTCTCCTTTGTGAATGTGGGTGCCAACATTTCTTAAGAGCAGACAGTGGTCCCATGTACCACTGCCTGCTCTTAAAAAATGAAAAGGTTGCTTTTAATTTTTTATTTTTGAAGTGCATCCTGTTTTCCATTAAGGAAAATGGGCTGCATTTTGAAATAAAACACTGCTTTATCTCAAAAGCAGTCACAGAGATGGTGGTCTTCTGACCCCAGCAGGCCACCATCCCTGTGAGTGCTAGACATTCCCAATGGGTTGTAAATTGCGACCTGTTTCATGAATAGTACTGAGGCAGGTCCCTTGCGACCCATTGGGAATAGCAAACAGTGCAAAGCACACTGTTTGTACATAGCTGTTTGCAATTTCCTAATAGCAAATCGCAAAAATTTGCTAATAGGAAATAGCAAATGGAAGTCTATGTACATCTGGCTCTAGATTTACTATTCCTACTCCAGTCAGTGCAATAGTAGGGAAAGCATTGGACTTCAGATGGGTGAAATTTACTATTCCCACTCCAGTCTACACAACAGTAGGGAAAGTGTTGGACTTTGGAGGGGCAAAATTTACTATTCCCGCTCCAGTCTCTGCAACAGTAGGGACAGTGTTGGATTTCGAAGGGGTGAAATTTACTATTACCATTCCAGTCAGCGCAACTGTAGGGAAAGTGTTGGATTTTAGAGGGGTAAAGTGTACTATTCTCATTCTAGTATCTTTAACAGTAGGGAAAGTGTTAGATTTCGGAGGGGGGGAATTTACTATTCCCCCTCCAAATAGTGCAACAGTAGGGAAAGTGTTGAACTGCAAAGAGGTTAATTTTAGTGTTCCTACTGCAGTCTAAGCAAGAGTAGGGAAAATACTTCACTTTAAACACACTACATAAATGAGTAACCCCATGAAATTAGAAAAAAATATTAAACTCTGAATAAAAATATATATGTATTAAAATATTTTTTTTAAATTAATCAATTTACATAATTACTATTCAATAACAAAATTAGTTCTCAATTAATAAATAATGGTTGTTCATTTATTAATTAATTAACTTCCCAACCTGTACCCCTACAAACCTAGCAGCCTGCACCTAAAATATAACTAACAGAATAACTATTCCATAACTTAAATATATAAAATAAATTACATAAATATTAAACGATTAATAATTCATTGGAAATTAATTATTACTTAATTAACTTCGCACCCTATGTCTCGATAAACCTATCATCCTGCAACAAAAACAAATTGATAAATATGTATCCCACAATTTACATAGTTAAACTTCAATTAAATTATTTAATTACAAATAATAATTAATACTTAATTAATTATTACTTAATTAACTTACCACCCTACAACCCTACAAACCTAGCATCCCACAACTAAAATAAAATTAAAACAAATAAGCATTCTACAGGTTAAATATTTAAACTTCAATTAAATTATTAAATGACAAAAAATGATTAATAGCATCTTGCCAAAATCCATTAATTTCAAACAATAGTGGGGAGAGAGGAGAACGGCATTCAGCCGTAGAGCGGGACACTGTGACTCACTGCTAGTGGCTACTTTGTTGCATTTAAACATGGATTGGATAAAGGAACGAGAATGCGCTGCTGAGAAACTTTTCAGCGATACTGATGTGTTAGATGAACCGAGTGGCATAAATGCAGAGGGTAATTCAAACAAACCAATGAAGTGCAAGGATTTACTGAAGGCACTCGGAAAGTTAATTAAATGAGAGACATCAAAATGGTGGGAAAGTAAATCGCTAACTCGGTATCTAGAAGTTGGACGCATTCCTAGAGGGTTGAGGATTCTCATTGATCCCACGTATGAAAATCCGAACCCAGATATGCTGAAAGAATGGGCTGAAAATAATGCTGAATCGTCCAAGAGGATGTTGGCAATCCTAATTAAATATGCTGACATTGACTGGCAAGCACTGTTAAAGGAGATTGAGATTCTAAGTGACCAACTAAGTAAATCACCAGAGCAGGAATCGATCAAGAAATTGCAGGCGGAAATGCAAGAAAGAGTGGAAAAATATGAGCAAGTCATTAAAGACCGTAAAGCTGTCAAGTTCAGGAGAGATAAGCTTGACTACCAGAGGAGTCAGATTTTTACTTTTTCTAAACGGTTTGAAAACATTCGCCGTCAGAAGCTATCCCAAAGTCTGCAGGGAAACACTGCACAAAGAAATTAGGAGACTGGCTCCGAATTAAGGGGTCGATTATGATGGTGGACGGAAATCCCTTCCGTCCACCGTGCTTGCGGTAAAAAAAAAACCCTGCATGTGCCGCGCCATTTCCGCCGGTTACATTACAATGCAACGCACATAAAATCCTACCGCAGTGGACGGAATTCCCAAAAGACTGTCCGTAACGGTCGGAAAAGCTGTAAATCCAACCGTGGCGGACAGGGAAAGCTGTTCAATGGACTCAAAAGGCCGCTACTGCAGCGGAATGACTGCACGGCCAATTACGATGAGATAGCGGATCTGGCGTAATGATCATTGCTGTTCCGACCGCCGTGGTCGCGCTCAGGCAAAATGAATGGCGGTCGGAACGAACTTCGCGACAATGCTCAAAGTGTGCCTGTACTCTCCGCAGCCCTCAATCACATCAGACACGCACCAATGAGACACCACAAATGTATTCCTGAATTGAAAGCCATGGTCAGCATGGAAGAGACACCTGGGGGTCAACACTCATGTGGACACACCCACATACCACAGTATAAAACCAACCCCTTCCTGGACCAGCATCCTTTGCAACGCAGGCACTGAGACAGAGAGACAGAGAGAGACAGGACACCATTTTGGCACACAGCACAACATCACACCCACCCAACTCCACACACCACCACTTCTCATCCACACACCTGACACACCTCACACATCTTCATCACCACCTTGCACCCTGCACCTTTCATTCATTTGTACCATGCTCAAACAAAAAATGCCCAAATTCTCAGACACAGAGTTGAAAGTGATGGTAGACGAGATAATTAGGGTAGAACCACATTTGTATGGGAACCTGGTCCAACAGACCCCAATTGTGCGCAAAAACCAGATGTGGGCAAGGATCTACAACAAAGTCAATGCAGTAAGGACCACCCTATGCACACTGTGTGACATCAAAAGGCGGTCGACCGACCTCAAGGCCCGGGTCAAGGCTCGGGCCCAGAGGAACCCCGAGGCAGCCCAAAGAACTGGTGGCGGCCCTCCCATTCCACCACTAACCTTCAATGAATGGGAGGAGAAGGTGCTTGCCATACTGCATCCAGAGAGTCTCACAGGAATCGAAGGGGGAGTGGAGGCTGGTAAGTACCAACAAAATGATCACACTCCACTGTAATGTACTGTTGTGTACAACAAGTGAGCTTCAATTGCCTGACCAAATCAAACTCATGTAGAATGCACGCTTTCAAGATGAATGTCCCACAAGGCTAGCATTTCCTTCCTCTGCTGCACCTCACAGGTAGGTAGTCAGCTCATGCACCCTGGCCTCCCTCCCAAACAGCAAGGAGCACCCTCCCCACCCCAGAGCCATGTGGCAGCCATCACCATTGACAGTGCTTCCTAACAGGTAGGTAGCCATCTTACTGGGGAGGGGGTTGTTGAGACCTGACAGCAAGACCACCACTCCCACAAGGCCCTCTGTACTCCCTCCCAAACAGCATGGAGCACCCTCCCCACCCCAGAGCCATGTGGCAGCCATCACCATCGACAGTGCTTCCTAACAGGTAGGTAGCCATCTTACTGGGGAGGGGGTTGTTGAGACCTGACAGCAAAACCA
This sequence comes from Calotriton arnoldi, assembly GCA_963921515.1. Taxonomy (NCBI): domain Eukaryota; kingdom Metazoa; phylum Chordata; class Amphibia; order Caudata; family Salamandridae; genus Calotriton; species Calotriton arnoldi. Next base: position 1,491,651 of record CAWUFW010000896.1, read on the forward strand.
CCACTCCCACAAGACCCTCTGTACTCCCTCCCAAACAGTATGGAGCACCCTCCCCACCCCAGAGCCATGTGGCAGCCATCACCGTTGACAGTGCTTCCTAACAGGTAGGTAGCCATCTTACGTGGGAGGGGGTTGTTGAGACCTGACAGCAAGACCACCACTCCAACAAGGCCCTCTGTATTCCCTCCCACACAGCATGGAGCTATTTGACCACCACATCCCGCACTTGTTAGCCAACTCTGTAAAGCTCCATAAGTTGTAGCCAGTGCACACACAGCTAATCCCATTGAGAGGTCACATTAATCACAGTGTCATTTATGAAGTCACATGTAACTGCAAAGCAAAATCCAAGAACGCAATGGCCAAAATCCAATGTGCAAGTCCCATTGTCTGAAAGCATAAAGGCTCACATCAACACAACACATGCATGGAGACTAGGTCAAACATCACAAACCACAGGAGGTCAGTACAAAAGAGCGCAACAGAAATCATTAAGTTGGGGCATAGTAGACAGATACTCATAGAAAAGTCACAAATATCCTAGCATCAACTGAAGTGGATGAGCAACAAGTTGGTACCAGAGGACATGTCCTTGGAAATACAATATCTGTACATATGAAATTGTTGCTTCGGCCATGTCACATCGCTAACGAGCAATGTATGTACCTCTACATCATGTTCAACTGCTGACAAACTGTTATGAATGCCAAGTAATGCCAATGTCAAAAGTCAGGTCATCTCAAATGAAATGTGCAAAACATGATCATCAAAGTTGTGCTGTGTACTGAACATGCTGGCAATCTAACCTTTGTCCAACAGGTGACTCGTTAGCAACAGCAGGCGACCGTGACTTGAATGAGCCAAGCCAGTCTCCCCCCCCAGGAAGGTGAACTCGCGGATGCAGATTCCCTGTTTTTTTCGGATGAGGAGGACCGACCTGGCCCCTCCCGCATAGCCAGGCAAGCTCAGTCCCAGGACCTTACTGTCCCCACCACCACCACCACAACTCCCACAACAACTGCAACAACTACGCTGACACCTGCAACAATGACCTGTGTGGCAGCCACCTCCACCAACACCACCACTGCCTCCAACACTGTCCCTGTGGCAGTTGTCGCCATTACCACCAGGCAACCTGGGGACGCTGGCGACAGTGTGCGGCGACAGGCAACGCCACAGGTCCGTGTCTGCAGGGCAGGTGGGAGGTCAACTGGGGGACAGTCACAGGAGGACACTGAAAGTGAGGCCCTGGCCACCATGAACACAGTCCTTGGTGCATACCAACAAACCAGGGACAGATGGGCCAGGTTGTGGAAGAACTGCGTGCACTCTGCCTGCTGCAAAGGTCCATGGACACACGTTTGGGACAACTTGTGGAGTACATGAGCCAGCTTCTGGGTGTTCTGAGAGACATCCATGCAGCTCAAATAGCGGCACCCCCTCCCAGTGGCCAGCCTGATGATACTCACAACACCTCAGCAGCGGCCACAGGGAGGGGTGAGGCAGAAGACACAGACTCCTCAGACACCTCTGAGCATGCAGCAGGTTCCCCCCCTGCCAAACGGCAGAGGGGACGTCCGAGAAAGACCAGGGGAGGATCACGTGGCAAAGCACCTTTCAAAACCAGTTCTAGAAGCCACCGTTGATGTCACCAATCCCACATTGCCACAATGATGGGAGTGTTCTGTTGGACTGTGGAATTCCACCATTGTGTGTACTACCCTAAGTATCCATGTACCAGCACTTTTGACTTCACCACTCACCTGTCACTTGTCAAAATAAACACAATTCGCACCCCTATGCCTTTGTGTCAGTAACATGTTTATCATAGTACGTAGCATGTTAACTCACTTTGCAATGTATCACAAGATTTGAATGCGACAATCCATTGAGAGAGAGGAGGAACCTAGAACAACACTGAGTTGATATATGATGGCATGACAGCTAAGCCCACCACTAGGCAACACTGTACAAGGTGCATTCCAGATAACACTGGCCAACACCATCAACATGGACAGAGGGGGGATGGGAGGACACTACATCACCTCCCAGCACTGTTCACCCGATAGCATCCTGGTAAAAGCACTTTGGTTTAAATGCTTACTTGAATTTCCGTTGAAGTGTTTCACCAAGGTTGTTGCAGGTTAGTGCTGTGAATCTCCAGTCACATGTGTTCCTGGATATTATACTTCATCAGTAGAGATAAAAAATGATATTCTGGGTTTGCTGAGAAAGCTGCCACAATCCTCTCAGGTCTCTGTACCGCTCCCTGACCAACTTTGGTGAAACACTTCAGCTACATTTCAAGTAAGCATTTGAACTGAACTGCATTTACCAGGATGCTAAGGGCTGAACTGTGCTAGGAGGTGAAGCAGTGTCCTCCCATCCCCCTACTACCATCAACATGGACATGACGTAAGTTGTAAAACTCACACAGTGCTGCACAATGTAACCCTTTGCAGTGTGCCAACAAGAGCCAGCATCCAAACACATCCTGTTAAATGGCCGTTGGGAACATTGTCGTCTTCACTAACTCAGGTACAGTTACACGGGGCTTGTAATGTATCATGCAAGATTTTTGCATGTTTTAAAAAAGGAACACCAGTCCCTGCCAACATTCCCACGCTAAAGCTCCTTTTTCACAGAGTTATCTTATCCTGAATAACCACAACCGCTGCAGTTTACGGCCAGGCGTCCCGTATATAGTAACTGTTTCACAACGTGTAACTTGCTGTAGCAATGTTATTTTTACTCCCCCATATGGGATTGTAGATAGTTAGTTGTGGCCTCACATTCCCACTATGAAAGCAGACTTCAATGAGTTAAGCAGGCACAAAGCGCTTTTGTTTCAACAAGAAGTCGCTCTCACATCAGCCCGTGAGACCTTCGAAATGCAGGTCGCTCGAACATCCAGTGAGATTCAGTCACTGCTAAACACAACTCTCCCACTCCATTTTTGGGAACTGATACACCAAATATCAAAAGCGTCTGATACTGAAGGCCTTGCTCATATTTTATTAACTTGTGGGCTATGGCCTTGTTGCTTCGTTTCAGACTATTTTTGGAGTACTACCGGGTGTCATTCATTCAATTTTTCAAGTGCATTTGTCGGTTTACCATCACTCCTTTGGCTGTTCTGCAGAGTGCTGGTTCTCCTACTGCTCTTACTCAATGGCTGCCCGTCCTGTGGTCCTGGCCAACGCCTGTCAGTTGAAACAGTACTGTGAACGAATGCAGCTTATTTTTAGATGTCTGCCATTAGCTGTGCTTCGCATCAGTTATAGGCTAACCTTCCGCTATGCCTATTTCACCTGTGTGCAACCTGTGTTCTACTGTCACCGATGCCCCTTTCAATGGGCCATGGATATCTGCCTTTACAACACATCTCTTGCTGATCTGGATTATGACCTGTGGGTGAGTCCTTTGTTGGCCCACGACCAGGACTGTTCCGGTGATAGCCGTTTATGGGATGCCACACAACGTGGCTGCCAACTGCGCCTGTGCGTTTGCGCAACGTCTCCTGTGCCATGCCTACATCGAACCCCTTCCAGGTTGCCTTGAAATGCTCCTTTCGTCCACGGGGTGTGAGGAGCACATCTGTTCCTTCATACTACTGGATTGGATGGCGGTCCTTTTTGCTGAAGCTGATTCTGAGCGCCTTCTGGAACTGCTTGCCTTCGAAGCTGCAAGTGCTTTCTTGGATTCGTAACTACTTACCAGCATCCGCAACTGTTTGGAACTAATTCAATATTGTTTTACCTTTTCTCACCTCCTTCAGAAATTTAATTCGATTTATCTCAAACCTTGGCCCTGTCTGCATTCGCTTTGACTCTGCTTACCTTTGCAGGCTGTTTCGCTTGGTGCCACAGACCTGAGCAAGGGGAGGCTGTTAAATGGCCATTGTGGACATTGTCGCCTAGTAGGAGCCTGGCTTACATTATGCAGCTTTAGCGCACATTAATACATGGCTTTGTTGTTTTGCAAGTAGCTTCGTTTATGTCTTTCACATGAGAACTCTCAGCAGAGCTTGTTCTCTGTGCGGTACTGGAGTACAGTCTGTACATCATGTCCAAGGTCGTAAAACAATGTCCCTTGTTATTCTGTTCTGGTCAGGCCCTAGCACCCAGACTCAACAAACTCTCGCAGCTGCTAGAGCCCAAGGGTGCCTTTTTGATAATATGGGGAGGCGGGCTAGGTGCCCCACACCTGGAGAGGGATTCTTCCAGAGAGAAGAGCAACACAGCACATGTGATGTACATTTCACCATCTATAGGCTGAGGAATGGGGTCTGTTGACAAAGTCCTGAGATCTTGTGATACATAATAAGACTTCTTCTAGCAAGGGGAGGGGTGATAGACTCGTAGGTCTTCCTCCTGAGGGCTTATTAATATGACATCTCCCTTCATGATATATGGACATGTTTCTATGCTGACTGTTTTTGTATTATGCATTATTCTGCTTGTTGTAGCACGTATACTGCATGTTAGCACACGTTAGTTGAAATAAACATTTGAAAACGTTTCTTGTCTTCAACTGATCTTATTGTGGACAAGTATAAGAGTGAGGGTGACAGGGTATGTCTCGTTACCACGAGTCCTGAGAGATCTGAGAGTGTTGTGTCCTGGGGTGTATAGGCGCTTGTTTCACTGTCAGTGAGTAGGAGAGCTAGTGAGTGACTATAGCTATTCGGTCCTGTGCTCATGGGTACTCAGGTGGTAGGATGACTTAGTCCCTGCCTGCCCAAGTCCTATAATCCTGCGCATAGTTCAGTCTGTGGGCAGAATCCCTGCAACAATCCTCCAAGTTTGGCAGACAACAGCAAAGCGCACAGACACAGTCATAGTTGCTCAATGCTAACTTACACTCAATGGAAGTAGTTGGCGATGAGCTGTTCATGCAGGTCAAGACCTTCTTCCTCACCACTATCATCATCACTGGGCATGTGTGGGTGTTCAACGGGGGGCTCCTGCTGCTCATCATCGTCCTGAATCAGGGGTATCTCTTTGCGCAAGGCCAGGTTGTGTAGCATGCAGCATGCGACTATGATCTGACACACCTTCTGGGGTGAGTAGAGAAGTGCACCACCACTCTTGTCCAGACACCTGAATCTAGACTTTAGAAGTCCAAAAATGCACTCCACCACACAACTTGTCCTCCCATGGGCATCATTGAAGTGGACTTCCCGGGGCGTAGTTGGATTCCTCAGTGGGGTCAGCAACCACGGATGATTGGGATACCCTGAGTCACGTAGTTGTGAGAAACACAGACAAACAATGTAATGGTAATATGTGAGGAGAGCAGCATGTCACACATACATCACACTCATTGACACAGCTCACTCACCAACAAGGCAGGCACGCTCTGGGTGAAGATTTGCCATCAATTGTGGTATGCTGCTGTTCCGCAGAATGTATGAGTCATGTGCCGAACCTGGATACTTTGCACACACGTGTGATATCATCTGATCCGCTTGGCATACCACTTGCACATTACTGGAGTGGTGATGTTTGCGGTTACAATAGATGTGCTCCCGGGCCTGTGGTGGAACTAGGCCAATGTGGGTACCGTCAATGGCTCCCATAACATTTGGGATGCTTCCAAGATCAAAAAAATCCCCCTTCACAGCTGCCAATTCATTTCTCTTTGGAAAGTGTATATAGCTGTCCTTGTAGGTCATCAATGCAGACAGGACATCACGCAACACCATGCTGAACATAGGCTGTGACATCCCACCGGCACTAGCCACGGTGTACTGGAAAGACCCAGTGGCAAAGTAATGCAGTGCAACCATCACTTTCACTGTAGCAGACAATGCAGCCGGATAAGTTCTGTTGGGCTTCAAATGGGGCTCCAACTGAGCACATAGCCCTCGCAGTGTAAGGCGATCCAGACGGAATTTTTTTATGATTTCTATGTCCTCCATCTTCGCCAGGTCTGGGACAGGGCGATAGATATGTGGTCTCCTCCTACATACTCTGGCAGGGGACACATGCAAAAGATGAGTAAAAGATGAGATGTGGGAAACAGCTTAACCAAAGACTCACACAACCACAACATTGATGGGACTCTTGTACATGTGAAATGCACAAGTGACATGCATATAGACCTTGATTTGCATCACTCAATCGACATACTAACTACTACAACATCAGAATAAGACAATGTGTATGACATATGGTACACTGCTACATCTTAGTGTGAGCAGCCCTGTGGGTAGATGCCACAGCACATGTGGTTAACAGCATCAATGCTGAGTTGCATCTATCTGCTGTCACTGCACGACCTCAAGCTTCAGTCCCACAATACAAAACAACATTACGAAATGAGGCCAGTGAGTGTCAGCTGGACAACAATACATGAATATGCAGCACAGTGGAAGACAAATATGAACATTATGGGGTCAGTCCATCGTGACTGTGTGAGGATTTTGTGTGACAGACATTGCCATGCTCACCAAAATGATAGACAATTACACATGGATTGTGTATACATGCACACATGGCTGAAAATGACTGATGATGTCGGGTAGAGCGATGTTTGTTTGTTATACATGTGCACTCCTCTGACGTGTGTGAAAACATATGCAGGCAATGGCAGCTAGGCACACTGTATGCCACAGCAGGACGTGTGTTGAAAGTGCTAGAGCTTACAAGTATGCCTGATTTCCGTACAATGGACACCTCTAAATGTCAGCCAACATCACTGGCCCTTCATGAGACAACCCATGGCAGAGAAATCGACAGTCAAATAGCAAGGGATTTTCAAACAGTGTTCACAGGTTGAATGTTTCAATTCACAACATTAGTACAGTGCGAGAGGCCTTTGTCCTTTTTTACTCCTTAACTCATTTCATTCCATGCTGGCCACAAGACATGACAATGAATGTTATTTCACTCTCCTTTTCTTGGACATACCATGTGTGTGAAGAATTAACTCAAAGGTTACACTCTATAATACCTTCACAGGGTGCACAAATCCCTTTAGGCAAATGTGTTGGGATGAGTGATGTAATTAGCAAAGCGAGAATGGAAATGCAAAATGTGCTTACAGGCGCAGTAGCTGGCATCCACAGCGGTGACACGCATTGGCCCCAACTGAATGCTGCAGGATAGCGGTGGACGCTCCCTGACCTCCGCGGTGCATCACCACCTATGAGGAATAGCCATCAGCCAATGGGAACCACCAGCGGCTTACATTTTTGAAACTCGCGGAAGCGTGCTCCGCCACTGCGGGGCCCGGCATTGGCCCCAATTGAATGATGCAGGATAGCGGTGGACGCTTACTGACCTCCGCGGTGCATCACCGCCTATGAGGAATAGCCATTAGCCAATGGGAACCGCCAGCGGCTTCCATTTTTTAAACTTGCGGTAGGCATGCTCCGCCACTGCGGGGCCCGGCATTGGCCCCAATTGAATGATGCAGGATAGCGGTGGACGCTTCCTGTCCTCCGCAGTGCGTCACCGCATATGAGGAATAGCCATCAGCCAATGGGAACCGCCAGCAGCTTACATTTTTTAAACTCGCGGTAGGCGTGCTCCGCCACTGCGGGGCCCGGCATTGGACCCAATTGAATGATGCGAACCAGGGTGGCCAATGGTATCAGCAGAGCAACACTGGAACGAGCCTAGGGCCCTATATATATGCCTGTGAAATATCCACACCTGTCACTTGCCTAGAGACACTGCTGCCTGCCATTCCTCACCACGAACTGCTGCTATACCTCATTTCTGGAACCAGTCATGGCTCGTACTGAGAACCTGAGGGCCCATCCTTTCACCACAGAGGAGCAGGAGGTCCTGGTGGACGAGGTCCTTGGACAGTACGGCCGGCTCTATGGTGCTCCAGAGGGACTGGTACTGGTAAGTGAATGCTAAACTTACTGAGGATGCTCCAAAGGCTCACAACATATTACTGTACAGTGCTCTGTGCCTCAGACTGCAAGCCAATATTGGTGCTTTCTGATTTAGTCGTCTGCATTTCCCAATCATGACGTACTACTTGATGCGCTCATCAATTTTGCATCTCCATAGGTGCAAAACATCACACATGTGAATCTCAGATAGGTTGATGTATACGTGTTGGAGTCTGTGTAGCCAAACGAGTTCAAGTGCATGGTGTTGAGCCTTGTTCCCCCTGAGCCCTGAGTGCATGCAATGACGATTTTTCCAGAACATGATTTATCAGTAGTACAGTTACAATGATGACTTCATGAAATCTCTTTTTGGACACACATTCCCTGTGCCTTGTCCTCTATGAGTTCATTACCTGTACATATGTACATTAGTGAGACGGTAAGTGTCGATTGGGCAGAGGTTGATGATTATGGGGTGTGCTCATTCTACAGGGATACTATGGAGATGAGCCCAGTATGCACAAGAGTACAGGGCCTGTTACTGTCTAGATTAGTGTGAAATTACCTCTCGCATCTGATAAATGTACAGTGGACATGCCATCCTTCTTTTGGTGTCATTATGTGTAGACTCGCTCATGTGTATGCACTGTGTACTGACACACAATGCACCACTACAAAGTGTTATAAATGTCTCCTCTTGTCTCCCATACCTACAGCTCAAGGTCCATCAGCGGAAGGCAATATGGAGGGCCATCGCCTGGAGGGTGCGCACCCTAGAGGTCTCTAACCGTCGACACAACAACTGCCACAAGAGTTGAGATGACATCTGCCGCCTTAGCAAAAACGGCGCCGAAATGACGCTGGGCCTGGTTCCTCGGACTGGTCGGTTGGTGCGCCAGAGCATGACCCCACTATTGACCCGCATCCTGGTAGTGACACAGCCAGAGCTGAATGGACGCCTGAGGGCCCAGCAGCAGCAGGTTGGGGGTGAGAATAGTACAAAGTGTGATGTTGCTCATGAATGACTGCACAAATCCCAGCCCAGAGCAAGGCTCTAACCTATGAGTTGTCTCTAGTGTGGTGTATTTGCCTGTCAGTTGACTCAGTGGTGAGTGCAGATATTCTTGGCCTGTACAACTTCTGGATTGTCATGTGTCCAGGTCAAATCAGCATAAGTGTCATCAGAGAGCATCATGTCAGGGTGATTTTAGAGATTGATGTTGTCCATTTCCATGTAATTGATACATCTACAGATTGCTTACCAATGTTCAACAGTAGTTGTGTTGTAGGACATGAATTAGTGGATGTAAGGATGCCATGTCACTTAACAATAGTTTCCTTTAACTTACTACGTGTGGGGTTCTATCACCTCAAACTTCCAGTGTGACACACACAGTGAATTCAGATGTGTAGCTCTCTTAGCTGAAGGCATGTAGATGTGCGTACAGACAATAGGATGTGATGTTGAGATGCCAACACATGCCTAGCAATTTGGCAGTATGAACGCAACATGGAGCATGACTGTCCAATAAGCATGTTGACGTACTTCAGATGATCATAGAAATATTTTGACTTTTGCAGACAGTACATGGAGAGTCAAATGTGTGCCTTGAGTTCAAGCATTTCGGTTATTATTGCCTAACATGTTTGTGATCCGGCCACTTCACTGAACAGTGCCTCTGTCTCCTACAGAATCTACCGAGGTCAGTGAAGGAGAGGGGCCCGAAACCGTTGGTGAAGCTACTGGCATCACTGCTACCCGGGAGTACAGTGACACTGAGGGGCCCAGCGCATCGGAGGGGGACAGGAGTGCCCTGGATGAGTCAGCTCCAGAAACGCCTACCTGCACTTCCTCACACTCCAGCAGTGACTCCTCGGTGTTGTCGGGCACAGGAGGATCGGCCTCTGCTTCATCGTCTGCCACACCCCATCCTGTGTCCACCCTCCCTGATGCTCCCCCAACTAGTATCCGGGCCCGCTGCCCTAAGAAGGGTAGGGTATCTTTCCCCCCCAGGCACCGCTGCCCCAGCCCCTGTGTCCCCTGCTGCCCTCAGTGTGGAGGCCAAAGACATCTTGAGGCAGGTGTCTGTGGGGCAGACTTAGCTCCTGAATGCCCTCTGGGATCATGGCAACAAGTTGTCACAGGATGTTGTGTTCATGGAGGGCATTCATTCGGATGTCGGTGGCCTGCACAGGACTGTCCAGTCTTTGGCCTCCACACTGACGGCAGCCATTCTGAAGTCACAGGCTCACAGTCCGGCTCCTGTCCCTTCTGCAACCACACTGCCAGTGACACCACCTGACCACAGAACACACACAGCAGAGCACTCAGGCACCAAGTCATCCCCACGCAGCACACGACAACAGCAGTCCAAACGACAAAGACACGAGACATCATCCCCAAGGCACACAAGGAGCACACATGCCAGCCCCACCACAAGCACATCACAGGACACAGAGAAGCCGAAACACATTAAACGTGCATCCACATTGCAGACCTCACATTCCTCACCCTCCAAGAGCCCTCCAAGATCCACAGCTGATCCTGAATCAGCACAGGGAGTTGCCCTGGCTGACGTGGGCCTGTTCCCTGCCACAACGGCCCCCCCCCCGAGTTCAGAGGACTGTTGTGCCCAAGACTTCCACTTCCACCCACCCACTCCCTAGGAAGCATGGACTGAGAAGCAGTGAGGTTGTAGTAGCTCCAAAACAGGGGAGGCAGGGTAAAAGTCCACCCCCCCAAGCATACAACCAGATCCGATGGTTTTTCCCGGAAGGATCCACGAGCACCTGCTCTACTTTCTGGGAAGAAGGAAGCTGTTGTGGCCACCTCACCTATCCCTTGGCCCAAGACACTTGGCTATCGTATCCCCAAGCAAGTGAGACCCAGCCCTCCTCATGCAACATCAGCCACTGAGCCTCCCTACTGCATTTCACCACCTCCCCATGCGACAACTCCACCAGGTCCAACAAGTCCTCAGGCTCCTACATCCATGGATCCCTCTACCTCAACCAGTTCTCCCCGTCCCAGGTCAAGTCCTACGACTACCCCAGATAGTCATCCCATACCCAGTAACAGTTCTCCACAAATTTGAGGCAGAGTCCCCCCTCCCACCCCGTTCCTCCCTGAGCGGTGCCTGAGCTGCCCATTTGCTGGCCCTATCCTGGTGATATTCCCATGGCTGTGGCTGTGTTTCAATCATCTGTGTGGAATTTCGAAGCACACATGTGCGGACTTGAGTTTGGCTTGGCCATTACCCTTCATGTTTTGCACTTTACATGCTGATACTGAGTTTATGTAATAAAAAATAAATTTATGTTCTGAGCGTTGTCGCTGGCCTTACTGATGATGCTGTACAATGTATGTGTATATGTTCATCGGTTCCATTCTCTGAATTCACACTTTCCCATTGGCATGTACTTAAGTTGATATTGCAGGTGTTACCAGGGGTTCCGGCAACTAATGTCCAATTTGGACTCTGAGGATTGATGGGGGCATGATGGTCCACTCTGGTCCTGTTCATTATGTTGGCTGAGCTCTTCTTATTCACACATGTCAGATTAGTTTGCTCTCCATCATGAGAATCTATTCCAATTTACATGATGACTTGAGGGGTGGACATGGTACAAGATTTCTGTGTGATCTATCTTGATGTGTACACACCAGTGTAGGTGTGTTGTCATCTTGGCCAGGTATGGCTTCATGGTCAAATGGTGGATGTACATGTACTTACTGGAGTCATCAGACAGTGTGAGTGTCCTGTCATTTGCAGAGGTGTTCATGTGTATGTGCCCTTGAGTGTTGCCCTTTCACACATGTATGATCCAGTTGATGAGTGCCTGTTTGTTTCCATGGTCAGACACCTTGTGTGGTGTTTGTGGACATGTTGGGGTTATTGGCGGAGCAGTGTGCAGTGTGTCATTGTAACCTCGCAGTCCTAGGGTACACCTACATCTTATCCACATCATTTGTGAGTATGCAGAGTGTGTCACTGCAATGTCTGTGTTGTGAGTCTTGGGATCCGGCCTGGCTCTTGCTTACCTTTGTTCTCACTGTGCTGCATGTCTCTGGGATACAAACATGATATGTGAGATTTCACATGCATTGCTGTCACTTTCCACTTTATGGGCTCCAATATGTGTTGATCTGATTCATAACAGTCACAGTCATACCATTGAGGGCTACACAATGTGATATACTCCACTATGGCTTTTTGCTCTGTGCACTCCTCACCTGTACAATTCTCGTGCATACACCACTTCAGTCAAAACATGTGCCACTGCATGCCATGCACATGTTTGACCCTCACCACCACTCCCTGGTGTGACACTGTGCTATGTGCAAATGATTTGTATCCAGAAGCATTGTGGCCCTCAGCACTGTTTCAGTAAATGATATGTGCTATTTGAGCCTACTTGGTTTCAGTCATGGTTGCTGATGTACAGTACAGATGGATTTCCAGCACAGTCCTCTTGTCTTGCTCCAGCATGGATGTTTGCCTGGGTTGTGTAGCAGTAAGTGATATCAATAATGTGTAGCTGTTTGCTGCAACACTGCTACCCATCCTGGGCACGCATCTTCCTCACTTTGCAGTCTGCAGTGTATGCACTCCCAGCCCCCAGGCAAATCTGCTACTTTGTGCCCGATCGGAGCTGTATGAGTGGTGCTTGTAGGTGGGGGAGAGGGGAGCAGAGTGCCAGGAGGAGTCAGTACAAGGCAGCCTTCGGGAGCCCTGAGGGTGTCACTCATGTAAATTGAGGGAGCCTCACACATTGCATTCCGCATGTTTCCCTAAACATCGTAGAGCCGGCCTTTCCTGCACGCTTGCTGGGAGTTGTTGTTGTACCAGGGTTGCATGCGTGGAGATGTTTTGGAGGTACCTCTGCTGTTGAGCGCGGCGGCGTCTTATCTGCTGGTGATGCATCAGGTAGAGCAGCGGAAAGGCCTGTAGAGAAGGATCCATGGCGGCTCTGGTCGTATGCAAGTGTTCTGGTTCGACTTTTCCTCTCCGTAGTTGTGCTTCCGCCATCCGCGATGAGGTGGTTTTTCCGCCACGGTGGGATTGACTGTTTGATACATTGTAATGTGGTTGGTGGACGGGACGTGATTCCGCACGCAGTTCTTGCTCTATTAGCTCCGGCCGCCGCCCTTGCGAAACGAAAAAACGTGCGGAGCCTGAAACACCACGACGGGCGGAATATGGCCTATGTTGGCCCATTGTAATATTGCGGTCGCAATGACCGCATAAGGAGCAGAAAAATTGACATTTTCCGTCACCGCCACCACTGCGGATGCACTTCCGTCCGCCATCGTAATGACCCCCTAAGTTCAAAGGTGGACACAGACAATGATGATACAAGACAGGTAACAGCAATACCGTCTGTGGAAGATGAACTTCGTTTTTTACGTTGGGACAGAATCACAAGCTTGAGACCATTGAGAGGCCAACAAAGAACCTTTCGGGGAGGCAGAAAAGGCAGAGGAAAAACAGGCGGTCAAGGAGAACAAGTCGTCAACAAAGGAGCCAACAAGGGAGCCAACAAAAAGAACAAATAGACAATTACAATTCAAATATCAACATAGTGAATTTAACTATTATTGAATTAAATGCAGTAGAAATAAAAATTCTTTCTCGTGGTCTATCATATTGTGCCCCGGAGAATATGGATTTTGTCCAGATCAGAATATATTGTTTCAAGTTTATCAGAAAACTAAGGTTGGCAAAGTATTTTGACAATAGTAGGACATCTGGGCAACGACACCATGAACTAATCACCAGTGAAGACAATCTGTCAGTTTCTGATTTTGATTTGTTAAGTGATCTGGACAGTCTCTCTAGAGGGGATGCAAGCAATACAGCTGATGATACATTAATTAGAGAACAAGATTTAAATGTACATGGAAGGCCTGGGAAACCATTTAGACCGAGGTCGGTTTTTCTACCCATGGTCCCAAGAGACTCTATAGATCTATTTTCAGATTTGGTAGTGCAAGATTTAAAAGAACTGTATGCCAAACAAGATCGTAAAGTATCAACAGATTTATCAGAGATAGGATATAAAAGTCTGGTGACTAAGTTACTTTCACATCCTGACATCGTAGTAAGGCAGGCAGACAAAGGAGGAAATATAGTGCTTTGGCCACTTACTATGTATCAGGAAAAAGCAATGAGTCAGTTGAATGATTGTCATTGTTATTTGAAAATTGACAGAGGTATACTACTGGATGTGACAACAAAATTCCATCTTGATTTGACACAATGGAGAGCAGCAGGGCTCATATCACAAGCAGAATTCAGGTTCCTCAAAGTAGAGTCACCTATCACGCCCATTATGTATCTTATACCAAAGATGCATAAGAATATCAATGTGCTACCTGGCCGTCCAATCATATCGGCCATAGGCAGCCTTTTAGAAAACACCTCGAAATATCTTGATCATTTCTTACAGGACCCAGTTAAAAATTTGACATGTACACTAAAGATACGGGAGATTTTTAAACAAAATGTATGACATCGAATGGGAGGAAGACTATGTAATGATGACTTTGGATGTCTCCTCCCTTTATATAAGTATCTCGATGGTGTCTGCGCAATAACATATTTTTCTTTGGATCAGACCTGTTCCTACAAATGAAGGGTAATGCCATGGGCACCTGCTTCGCCCCCAGCTATGCGAATTTGCATATGGGTTGGTGGGAGGAGCAGGTGCTGGCAACTGAATATGCCAGAGAGATGATTGAGAATGTTGCTCTCTGGTCACGCTATATTGATGATCTTTTTGTCATATGGTGGGGCAGCAAGTCATCAGCGGAGGATTTTGTGAGAAGACTCAATTATAATTAATTGAATCTACATTTCACATCACACCTCAGTGAAAGGGAAGCAGTTCTTAGATTTAACTATTTATGTAGTAGATGGAAAAAACATTTCGGAAGAGTATTGCAGGTAATACTGAACTGCATGCTCACAGTTTCCATCCTACTAAATTAAAGAACAGTATTCCTTACGCAGAGGATCTACGTATGAGAAGGAATTGTAGTAGTCCTGAGCAGCTCCACAAAGCCCAATCTGAACTCAATGAGAGGTTTGAATCATGAGGCTAAGTAAAGTCATCTTAGATAAGGCCAAGACCAAAGCAAATTTAAGACCCAGGTTACAGCTTATTTTCACAGATAAGAACAAAGAAAGTACACCTGACAAAACAGATCAGACATTTCGTTTCATTAATGTGTATAACGTGCAACTCCAAAAAATCAGAGCCATCTTCCAGAAACATTGGCATCTAGTATACAGTGATCCCACACTAGGGCTGAGACCTACTAAAGGACATTAATATGCTTATAAATATAAACTTCTCATTGAACTTACTTTAAGTGAATAATGATACTCACATTATGGACCTCATGTCCCATCATGCATTGAAGAAAAACGCACCAAGCACACGCCCACTGTGGCAAAAATGGAATAAATAATGCCGGAAACAGAGTTAATGTGAGCTGTCAATGGTGGAGTTTTGAGCAGCCCAGGAAGAAGAGGATTGTATCCTTGAAACGCGTCGGCAAGAACAAATTAAATGGGAGCAGGAACACAGGCTGCATTGTGATGCCGAAGGCAGAACGCTGTCGAGTGCCTTCTCATGGCTTTCGAGCACTTTGGATTGAAATAATTATACACGGTGACATCGACCGTGGAGAAGAGCACCACCGTGATAACAGAGGCTGAGGTGTTGAACTGGTCGGCATCGTTGCAGCACAGCGCTCTATATGCTAATTGAGCCTGTTTCCTTGCTCCGAGACCTACTATAGGACATTAATATGCTTATAAATATAAACTTCTCATTGAACTTACTTTAAGTGAATAATGATACTCACATTAGGGACCTCATGTCCCATCATGCATTGAGGAAAAACGCACCAAGCACACGCCCACTGTGGCAAAAATGGAATAAATAATGCCGGAAACAGAGTTAATGTGAGCTGTCAATGGTGGAGTTTTGAGCAGCCCAGGAAGAAGAGGATTGTATCCTTGAAACGCGTCGGCAAGAACAAATTAAATGGGAGCAGGAACACAGGCTGCATTGTGATGCCGAAGGCAGAACGCTGTCGAGTGCCTTCTCATGGCTTTCGAGCACTTTGGATTGAAATAATTATACACGGCGGCATCGACCGTGGAGAAGAGCACCATCGTGATAACAGAGGCTGAGGTGTTGAACTGGTCAACATCGTTGCAGCACAGCGCTCTATATGCAAATTGAGCCTGTTTCCTTGCTCCGAGACCTTCTATAGGACATTAATATGCTTATAAATATAAACTTCTCTTTGAACTTACTTTAAGTGAATAATGATACTCACATTAGTGACCTCATGTCCCATAATGCATTGAGGAAAAACGCACCAAGCACACGCCCACTGTGGCAAAAATGAAATAAATAATGCCGGAAACAGAGTTAACGTGAGCCGTCAATGGTGGAGTTTTGAGCAGCCCAGGAAGAAGAGGATTGTATCCTTGAAACGCGTAGGCAAGAACAAATTAAATAGGAGCAGGAACACAGGCTGCATTGTGATGTCGAAGGCAGAACGCTGTTGAGTGCCTTTTTATGGCTTTTGAGCACTTTGGATTGAAATAATTATACACAGCGGCATCGACCGTGGAGAAGAGCACCATTGTGATACCAGAGGCTGAGGTGTTGAACTGGTCGACATTGTTGCAGCACAGCGCTCTATATGCTAATTGAGCCTGTTTCCTTGCTCTGAGACCTACTATAGGACATTAATATGCTTATAAATATAAACTTCTCATTAAACTTACTTTAAGTGAATAATGATTCTCACATTAGGGACCTCATGTCCCCAGTAGCGTCTCGTGGAGGGAGTGCCGCGGGGCGGTGGGGCGGGACGGGGGAGGAGCAGGGTGGGGGTAGTAATCTACGGCATACGGCCGAACAGAGGTAAGTAAACAAATAAATAAATAAAACGAATTTCTTTGCGCGCGCTGCATTGCCAAATGCGATGCAGCGCGCGCAACGAAATTTGTTTTATTTATTTATTTGTTTACTTACCTCTGTTTGGCCGTATGCCGTAGTTTACTACCCCCCACCCTGCTTCTCCCCCGCCCCGCCCCACCGCCCCGTGGCACTCCCTCCACGGGCCGCTACTGCATGTCCCATCATGCATTGATGAAAAACGCACCAAGCACACGCCCACTGTGGCAAAAATGGAATAAATAATGCCGGAAACTGAGTTAATGTGAGCCGACAATGGTGGAGTTTTGAGCAGCCCAGGAAGAAGAGGATTGTATCCTTGAAACGCGTCGGCAAAAACAAATTAAATGGGAGCTGGAACACGGGCTGCATTGTGATGCCGAAGGCAGAACGCTGTCGAGTGCCTTCTCATGGCTTTCGAGCACTTTGGATTGAAATATATGTATATATTATACATATATGCATTTAGTAAAAAAAAGAAAAACAGATAAACAATTTCCATATTGATAATCAATTAAATACTTAATTATCAATTAAAAAAGGATATTTAATTTTTCTTTTTTAACTTTCCACTCTAGACCCCTACAAACCCATCAACCCACACCTAAAATATAACTAAAATATGTAAGTATTGCAGAATTTACATAATTAACAATCAATTTAATTTTTATTAATAATTAACTGTTAATCATTCCTTAATTAACTTCCCACTCTATACCTCTACAAACCTAGCAACCTGAACCTAAAATATAACTAAAAGAAATCAGTATTACATTATTTAAATAATTATTATCAATCACAAAATGTATTAAAAAGTATTAAATAATTAAAAATTAATGATACTTTATTAACTTCTCACCCTATCTCTCTTCAAACCCAAGAACCCACTACAACACTATAAATTACTATTAACAATTACATGAAAAATTCTAAATCCCTTAAATTTGCAAACTATATTTAAAAAAATGAATAACAATTATGCAAACAATAGTGACACACAAAATTAATATATGAACTAAAACACATTAAAATAATTAGGAAACCATGTTTTACAACTATGTTACTGAAAACAATATTAAAAAGAACAATATTCTTAAAAACAATATTACTTAACCTAAAACAAAAATATGATATTTTAGCATAATATTTTTTGTATCACAATATTTTATTTCCAATATTTCTGTCTCCCAATATTTATAACCCGAAATGTTGTCCAAACACCCTCCTAGGGTATGGGGTTCATTATAGTTTTTCCTGTCAGATGGACAATAAAAAAAGACATTACACTTTCCACGCTAAATAGGGTGGGCATCGTAATTTCCTACCTCCAACAGCCGCTACAGGGGCTCCATTGATGGAATACTTAAGGTCTGCCTGTCTCTAAATGAGGTGGAAAGACCAAGGGTTTGGGAGGTAGGGTATTCTGTGCACGTTTGAAACAGTGAACTTTGTCTACTAAACTCTAAAATAGGCACAGAGTCTTGGACCAATGGGTTTGTTATTCTCTAAAGTAGGGTGTGGTGGGTGGTTTACATTGTTGCAGGTTGCCAACAAGTCCAGTAGCGTTAGTATTCCAGGTGAATTGGAAAGAGGTTTAGTTCAATTCTGCAATTCTGCCGGTTTTTACTATATCTATTAGTTTAGAGTAAGCAATAGGTTGAACTATCTCACAGTTGATGGAATTATTTTGTAAGGTTGGGTTGAGATGTTTAATGAAAATAGTGTCTGTTGAACATATGGGCATTAGCAGTTCCATGGAGGTGGTAGATAAACTCAGAGTTACGATTCGCTCTCCTTATTTTGGTGACTGTGGCTATAAACCACTTGGAATGCATGTTCTTGGATGAGCAGTGGAATTTCATGACATAAAGCTATGTCAAGGGCTTTCAGAAGTGAACTGTCAAATTAGAATAATGGATCTGCTGATTAATTGAGATCTAATTTCTCCGGACTTGAGCTCTTAAGGATGCTGAGTCAGTTGTTACGATCTACATTCTTCCCTGTCAGATTACTGTCTGCTTAACAATGTGTACCTTTGTAGTTCTTTGTCTTCTAATATTTTAAAAGGGATTAGTGAGTGGTCTTGCCATGAAAGTGGTAGGCAGGCCTAAGAATGTACCTCTGTTGAAGATTGTTTGTGATGTATTACTTGCTTAGTCTGTGGGTCTGTTGATTAGAGACGTGAGAGATTGTGTTTTCAAACTGACAGTGAGTTAGCGCAGTGGAAGTTTGTTTAGGATTTAGACCATATGTTGAAATCTCTGAGTGACACGATGAGTAGGGGATCAAGAATGACATTTAATACCAAATCAGTGTGCATGTCTCTGAATTTTGCCCATTTTAATGACCTTGGTTTGAGTAGAATTGTAAAAGCAGTGAAAAATGGAGCAGGGAGGAGTAGAGACACATAGTTAAGATTGTAGCTTGTGATGGTGAAGGTGGTTATATTGACTGCATGACCATGGGTAACACCTTCAATTCCTTCGTTGTTACAGTGTTAGAGGTTGTTTCGAAAAGTATGTTATTTTTTCCATGCAAGAGATAATAGACTATGGCCCCCATTAAAACTTTCCATTGGGGTTGTTAGCACCAGTTCCTGGCCCCAGTGGAAAAGATCCACTCATGGTCTCCGGCTGCTGAAAGTAATTGAAATCTCTGTTGAAATTACAAGAAAGAATTAGGAATAATCAGTGAAATCAGACATGGTGTTCCCTCTTCTATTGGTAATTCCTCTTTATAGTTTAACTCATAATCCTCGGTACTGCTCTACCTCTGGAGTTACCAGTCCCCAGTATCATACCTTTGGGGATGGAGTTAGCAGGGACAAATTATGGGCACTCACAACAAGGCCCTATATCTAAGCAGCGTTTAATCGTTAAGCGGTGCTTAGTAGCATGTAGATTGTACTTTTCCTTCTTTTTTCTCTGATTGCCGAGGTTCTGCGATAATGCGGAAATGTGTGTGTTCCTCAAGGAAAGTTGATAACAAAGGGGCTTGTAGTGTGTATCAGGATGCAGTTCATTATGCATGTGAGTTTATGGAACTTATGTGTTATTGTGGTTGATAGAATGGACGTTACCTCTGTTAGTAGAGTTGGTGGTATCGGCACAGGGGAAAGCGCAGTGTTGACACCCCAAACATTTTACCTCAACAGAATACCCAAAATTTGATGAATTGGAGATGGTGTTAAACCTTAATTTCATGGGGCGATGTGCCCCCCAAGTTAAGGCACCTCCCAACACATCAATAATATTAGAAATACAGTAAATTAGGTAAAAGAGCCCACTCAATAACTGAGTTCTCCATCAGCAGAATAGTTTAAAGATTTATTACAAAAATTCAAAAATGTGGTACATGTTAATTGCCATGAAGGCTCTCAGCAAATAGAACATTACAGAGAAATGCAAATCAAAATATTTTAAGTCCCAAATGAGCAGCAAAATCGGGAGAGAAATGGTTCAGTGAGAGAGAAGTGCGGGGGTTGAGGGTGTTCCAGATTTTGGTGGCGAAGTGGGAAAAGGAGCGTCCTCCGGAGTGGCTGTGGCAGAGACGTGGTGTCTGAGCGAGTGCAAGGTGTGCAGAGCAGAGGTTTCTAGTGGGTTGGTGGAAGATCAGGCAGTGGTTCATGTAGTCTGGTCCTTGGTTGTGTAGAGCTTTGTATACGTGGGTCAAGAGCTTGAACTGGCATCTCTTCTGGACGAGGAGTCAGTGGAGGTCTTTCAGGTGCTAGGCGATGTGTGTCCTATTGGGCAGGCTGGGGATCAGTCTTGCTGCTTCGTTCTGGATTGTCTGGAGTCTTCGCAAGAGATCGATGGAGGTGCCTACATAGAGTGCATTGCTGTAGTCGAATCAGCTGATGATGAGGGCCTGTGTTACAGCAGATGGGGAGCCATCTGAAGATTTTGCGGAACATGCAGATCATGTGGAAGCAGGCTGAGGTGACGGCACTGATCTGACATTTCATGGTGAGTTCACTGTCCAGTATGATGGTGAGGTTGTTGGTGTGGTCTTTAGGTGTGGGGGTGCAACCAAACTCTGCTGGCCAACAGGAGTCATTCCAGAGGGTAGTATGTCTGCCGAAGATTAGAACTTCCACTTTCCATGTTGAGTTTCAGGCAGTTGTCTTTCATTCATGTTGCAACATTCTTCATGCAGATGTGGATGTTGGTCTTCGTCCAAAGTGGGGTTTGTTGAGAGTGAGAGGATGAACTGAGTGTCATCGGTGTAGGAGATGAAGTTGTGAGATCTGACGATGTCTGCAAGTGAAGTCATGTACACATTAAAGAGGGCAGGGATGAGCCTTGGGGTACTCTGCAGATGATGTGCATAGGTTGCGAGGTGAAGGGGGGAGGCAGACTCTCTGGGTGCGTCCCTAGAGGAAGGATGCGATTCATCTGAGCACATTGTCTGCGATTCCAATCTGGTGTAGTCGAACGATGAGTGTGTGGTGGGAGACGGTGTTGGAAGCTGCGTAGAGATCCAGAAGTATGAAGGCGGCTGGTTCTCCTCTGTCGAGTAGAGCTCGGATGTCATCTGTTGATGTGATCAGGACTGTTTCAGTCCTGTGGTTGGCTCTGAATCCTGATTGGGATGGGTCCAACAGTTTTTTTCTTTCCAGATGATCGGTGAGTTGAAGGTTGATGGACTTCTCCAGGACTTTGGCAGGGAACGGGAGGATGGAGATGGGATGATAATTATGGAGCTCTTTGGGGTCTGCCGAAGGTTTATTAAGGAGGGGTCCAACCTCTGCATGCTTCCATGCATCAGGAAAGGGGGCTGTAGTTATGGAGGCGTTGAGGATGGTGGTAAGCTGGTAGCTGATCTTGTTGCTTCCGAGGTTGAAGAGTCAGTGGGGGCATGGGTTGGTGGGTGCCCCTGAGTGAATGGAGTTCATCAGGGTGGTAGTTGTGGGTGAGCTGAGTTGGTGGTTGTGGTTGATGGGTTGCAGAAGAGGTCAGAGGGTTGGGGATCGAGATTTCTGTAGATTAATGTATTATGAATTAATACTGTACACTGAGTTAACAGAATGACCTTGAAATGTAGTTACAGTTTGGGATTGAGCCGGGAAAGATTAATTGAAAACAACATAAACACTGACAATGGAAACTAACATGCACTCTGCTTGAACTTGTGCTGCAGAAATAATAGATAGCGAGATGTATGTTTTGGAAAAGGGCAAGAGTGACAAGAGTGGCATTCATCTTGAAACACGTGGCTGCTATGCCCAAATTGATGCCTACGTAACAAAGGTCAGTAAATGCATTTCCATACATCATAGGATTTTGTTTTTCAAAAGTAACAGTAATATAACAGTGAGTATATGCATAATTGAGTGTGAAACTGTTCTGCACGGTGATAGTGATGCACAAAAATATTAAAGCACAAAATATTCCACAGTGGCACAGCGCTTGACTATATTTTGACCAGTATTAAGCCAGTGAAAAGAAACATGACAGCCCACAGAAGGGGGATGGGAGCACACTGCTTCACCTCCCAGCCAGTTCACCCCTTAGCATTATGGTAAATGCAGTTCACTTTGAATGCTTACTCGGTTTTTTTGCTGAAGTGTTTCACCAAGGTTGGTGCAGGTTAGTGCTGTGAATCTCTAGACACATGTGTTTCTGGATATAATCCTTCATCAGTAGATCCCTTGAGCCAGCAAGCTGATGAGCTTTGGAGATGCACCTGTGTGCCTGTGAGTGGTACTGCGACCTGAGAGGAATTTGGTAGCATTTCCAGCAACCCCAGATGACTTTTTCTTTTGCTTTCTACTACTGCTGCTCTCTACTGAAGAAGGGCTGAACCCAGAAACACGTGTCTAGAGTTATACAGCAATGTCTGCACCAACTTTGGTGAAAAACTACAGCTAAATTTCAAGTAAGCACTAATTTTGTACTGCATTTACCAGGCTGCAAAGGGGCAAACTGTGCTGGGATGTGAGGCAGTGTGCTCCCAACCCCCTTTCTGTTTTAAAGGCTCCCTTGAGCCGGCAAGCTGACGAGCTTTGGAGATGAACCTGTGTGCCTGTGAGTGGTACTGTGACCTGAGAGGAATTTGGCAGGATTTCCAGCAACCCCAGATGACTTTTCTTTTGCTTCCTACTAATGCTGCTCTCTACTGAAGAAGGGTTGAACCCAGAAACACGTGTCTAGAGATATACAGCAATGTCTGCACCAACTTTGGTGAAAAACTACAGCTAAATTTCAAGTGAGCACTAATTTTGTACTGCATTTACCAGGATGCGCAGGGGCGAACTGTGCTGGGATGTGAGGCAGTGTGCTCCCAACCCCCTTTCAGCCCACAGAAGTAAGTGGATATGATATTGGGTAATATCAGTTGACTATATCTTTAAGTGGAACCTTTTGAGTGTACCTCCAAATGTAAGTGAGACTTGGTATGTGTGTGTGTGTTTGTGTGTGAGCGCTTTTTTTTATATATATTCTTAACAATCTGGGTCTTGTGTCTGCCTTAAGATATCAAAGTGTATCTGTTTCTGGCAGAGGCTAGTTCTCATGCACGGTGGGGTTTTGATTAGATTAGGTCCACGAAAGATGTTTGATGAATGACAATGGTGGGCTTTAAACTGGATGATTTGATATGAGGTATTGGGTACATGTGAATGGGTGCTTGTTTGAGAGCTGTGTTTCTGGGGTTCGGGGGGAGAGACGTAAATTTGGGTTTGACCCAGAGTCAAAGGTGCATGTGAAGTGCAGCAGGGTTGAGTGTCACAGCCATAATTGTCAATTTAGGCATGGGTTTCTATCTGATGTGATCCTATGGTGGGAGTAGTGTGCTTGGATTTAATACTTGTCTGAAATCACTCATTCCCTTGTGGTGAGGTGGTCGTTTTGTGTATTCCTTCTACTTTCTAGGTCTAGGAGTTCAAGGAGTTTTATGAGGGCTAAAAGCCTTCGGATGAGCAGCAGTATGTTTTGCAGTTATGCGTGCTTATGTGTATTTGCCTATTCCTTATGTGAGTTCTGATGAATATAGAGATGTGTAGGCGTTCAGTTACTTTCATTTGTGTTTGTGTGTGTCATTTTTGTAGAATATGAAACAACATTTTGTCTGGATTGTGTGCCTTCACCTTCGTCATTGGTGGGTTGGTTGTAAGTGTATTCGTAGCGGGTACTGGGTGCCTTGGGTGCGTGAGTTGTAAGTAGGTAGGTGCATAAGTCATTGTTTCAGCTGATGTTTGCATTGAGGGCACAAATAAATAGGAGGTTGATGTTTTGCCTTGTTTTGTTGATTGAGGTTTCGACGAGCCAGTCAAGACAAGTCAAGTAAGTCAAGATGAAAGTGTTGATGGTTGATTGCTTTGTCCTTGTGCAAAAGATGGGGTGCAGGGCAAAAATGATTTAACTGCCCATTGGGGGCAATTATGTGGGTGTGGGAAAGAAACTTTATAGTGCATTGTTGAACGGTTTGGACCTTCATCAGTCACTGTTGGAATGTCTATGGCGGATAATATGTTGGTATATGTGTATGTGTGTTTGTGCCGATATGTCTTAGTTACTTTTACTTTTACTCTCCCACAGCCACCAATGAAAACGGTAAAAGCGAAATACAATCATAAAAGAAAACCCTATAATGTGTTTGAAATTGCCCTCTCTCTGAAGCCTGTATATTTTGTTTGGATGATGAGAGAGGGAGAGTTCTCAGCAAATGCATGACACATGGTTCCGTTTCAACTCCCAGTCCCCTTCTGAAAACACAATCTCACCACCAGTCTTGATCGCAAAGTTGTTAAACAGCAGGGATCACTGGGCTGGACAGTAGTAAGTACGATTTAACAGCCAGAGCAAAGCTGCTTGTCAAATGGCTGACTTACTGTACCTTGATATTAACCATCCCAGCTGCGCGGCCTACACTGCTGGACCATTTTTCATCCTGACAGCTAACCACGGTTGTCCATCCCTTGCTGCCAGCGAAGTCTGTCGGTCTGAAATTCATCTCTGTGCTGCAGGCCTGGCCTTGACAAGCTGCGTTCCCTATACAATTCTTCACTTTGGGGAGTGACGTGGCCAGCAGTGGGTGTCCAGGAGTCACCGCTGGGGCAAGACTATTTTACTGGATCTTCGGAGCAGACAAAACAATGGCTGTAAACAGGCCTCGCCATGCCTGGGATTGAACCTTGCCTCCCACCGTACAACCAGTCTATGAGGCTGTGGGACATGGGGGCGCCAGGGGTGAGGGGAAGACAGTTAAGTCGAATATCAATGTGGTGGATGTGAGCCAGATAAAACAAAGTGGGGCCCAAGGTGGGACTCAAGGCCTTTGAAATTCCTTTGAAATGATTTTAGGAATCATTTTATTTTTTGGCACATTTTTAACAGTCCTCCCTTCGAGATATTGAATGAAACAGTAGATGATTGTCGCTTTTAACTTAAACGACCGTTTTGGTATTGATTGCGTCCTTGCTCTCTCTTCTCGCTTTAGTTTTTATTAAGAGAGTTGAGAAATCTATACCATATTATGTTAAATGGCTTTAATAAATTGAGTACGCCCAAGTGGGTTTTGTGACACTAAAGGGAGTGGGGAACTACTCAGAATCTCAAGCTATCCCTAAAGGCAGGTGACGATTTTCCTCTATTCAAACCCAGCTAAGCACGAAAATATCTATACAGACTATTTCTCCATGATATTAACTTTTTTTCAAAACTTTTCTTTACACAATAAAAATATTTACAGAAAAGAAAACATAGTTTTCTGCAAAATATACTTTAATTAGAAAAACGTTTGTTAGCGTTAATAAGGAAACGGCCTTTGTAAATTGATGCAAAAGTCACAATTTTTAGCCATTATTAGCCAAGCTTGCAAACTCCACGAAGTTTTCCATTGAACTTTGTGAAGTTTGCAAAGATAACTTGCAACTTTTCGCATCCCTAGCTCGGATACGCTGGTATGCTTTGAGGTAAACATCGCACTTAATCTACCCGACCACAGCACTAAAGCCATTTTAGAGGCAGCATTCTCTTATATTTGCCAGATTGTCTCCCTGGCCCAGTGGTATTTAATTGTGTGGCTTGGATGACTTTTGACTGACCTTCGTTTGCCCTTCATCATAAATCAGATACTTACTTCAGTCTCATCTCAGTGACCCTACCTAAGGCATACCAGTCATTCAGTTGCATAATAACCTGACACGAGTCTGACTCTTTCACAGCCCTACTCACCTTTCAGAGGCAAAGACTTACCTGTTACCTGCAGGTCACAAATGCCGTGACCGGCTTTGGTTGTTTAGCCATTCCCTATTCCAAGGTTAGGCGCCTTTAAAACTGTCAATAACAACACCAATTACTTTAATATCTATCAACAATTCAGTGTGTAGTACAAGATGTATTTTTATTTATTCATAAAACGTATTTATATAGTGTGGACTTGGCCACATGGGCAGGAAATCGATTTGCCTTTAACAAGAAATGCAATGAAGAAAAGAGTGGAATCGAACTGTACTGCAAGACAGTGTCAGCAAGAAAGGGGAGATAGTGTAGGGGACTGAGAAAGTTAGTACAGTTATAGTAATAATAAAAAACTAGTAGAGTTATAGTAGTGAGAGAAAGGTAGTAGTGTTATAGTAAATACTCAAAACTAGTAGAGTTGTAATAAGAGAAACTTAGTAGAGGTTTAGTATAGTAATTAAATAATAGTAGTAGAGTTATAGTAATGATACACAAGCTAGTAGAGTTATAGTAGTGAGAGAAAGGTAGTAGTGTTATAGTAATTTTTCTTTGATAGTAAAGTTTTAGTAATCAGAGAAAAGTAGTAGCGGTATAGTAGTGATAGAAAGCTGGTCGAGTTATAGTAATGAGAGAATTGTAGTAGAGTTGTAGTAATGATACAAAGGTAGCAGTTACAGTAGTGTGAGAAAGGTAGTGGGGTGTAGTAGTGATAGAAAGCTAGTGATTTGAATAGGTAGGCATTGGTTTTCATCTGAAAGAAAGCAGAGACTTATGCAATCTCATGTTGTCAGGGCAAATGTGGATTTGTTCTCAAACGTGTTACTCCATGTTTGGAGGGAAGGACTAATCTTTAACTCACTCAGGCTGTTGCTTCGCAGACGAGTTGCATTACAATCTTTATGGCTGGTTCCTTGCTGTTTTAGGGGCGCTTCACTGCAGGTGTCACCATATTCCTCCTTATTAGAATCCCCAGAGATAAACGTGTTACTAACGCTGCGCTGGGCAGGACTCTTTCGACAAAGCGGCTCCTATTTACCATGTAAACAAACGCTGGTCCCTCACAGGCGCTCCTCTATATAGCTCGTGTCCACTGTCCGCCCAAGGCGTCGAGGCATCCAGTCCTCGTCACTCCAGGCATCCTGCACGGCCGCTCTAGGTATCCCAGGGTGCCCTGCGAGGTGTGACAGGCCTCCACTGGAGCGTTTTTTGTGGGGCTGATGCGAATGAACTCTATAGTCTCCTCTGGCACCAGTTTCCTGAAAAGCTTTTGCAAGGTGTCAGCTATGAATTTAAACTCCCTGTGAAAGGTATTTTCTTAAGAGCTCTGAAAACAAAGACTCTAAAAGTTATGAGATGATGGATGCAAGGCCAACAGTCCCAAAAAATGGCATCTTAATGAAGGTTTAATCTTCAAGGGAATACCGACCCCATGACTGTAAATTTTACGGTATGGTGCTATATTGTTCTGTCAGGAGAAGGCCTCTGAGTGCCAGCGAACTGTACATTTAGCAGCGGGGATACCCAATATCTAAAATGGCTATTTATATTTTTGAAAGGCCGAATGTGATGGCTAGGGAAAGCTGAGAGCTACTTTTACTTCAAAAGTTCATTTCTGCTGACAGATTTATTGAAGAGTTTTATCATGAATACTTCTAGTGCAGCAGCTCATGCTGGAGGATTG
Organism: Calotriton arnoldi; assembly: GCA_963921515.1. NCBI lineage: Eukaryota > Metazoa > Chordata > Amphibia > Caudata > Salamandridae > Calotriton > Calotriton arnoldi. Next base: position 1,519,348 of record CAWUFW010000896.1, read on the forward strand.
CCAAGCGAAACCCGGGTGGATCTAACCTTAAAGATGCATAGAGAGGGATTGAGTAGAGAGGGGGTAGACAGAAAGAGAGGAGGGAGAGCTAGTTGTGCTGAAATGTACAGCATCTATTTAATTCAGGACTTTAGTATATAATCACAAAAGAAGAACATTGACCACGTATTTAGCACACCTAACACAATGAAGTCTATCTTGATGTTTTTATGATATGTGATGTTATTGGCAGCATCAATGCATTTGTTACACTGATGTCAGAAAGACTGAGTCTGAAGGTAATGTAAAATGTAGCAACAGATCACTGCAGCTGGCACCCAACTCATTGTACTACCATACTGTGTTTAAATCCACAATCTGGTTCAGTTTGAATTGCATTCATGGTGTGATACTAGAATATCCTACAACAATATTGACTCCAAGATACCGACTTCCATAAAGTGGTCAAACGAGGTAGACATGGAGTTAGAATAGTAAAATCTATACTCCACAGCCTATTCGTACTTTGACTATATTGTGCAAGTCAATATTTAAGAGTCGGTATTGTAGCAGCTCAGTATTTGCTTGTTAATATTTTGAATTACAACCACATTCAGTGATACTAATCAAGGGGTAGTGTCATTGTTTAATAGCCAATCAAGTATGATGCAGTAGATTACTAAATTAATAATGGCGATTTGCTATTACTATGTGTTGGAAACGGGGTTACCGATTCCGGCACGGTAGCATGGCGCGAGGCGGAAAGGCACCGAAGACAATGTGTAAGGCAGTTGTGCAGCACACACTCACTCTGACTCAGTAATGCGGACGCAATAATGTGACACCACACCAGGTCTGTGTATTAAAAACAAGTTCTTTTATATAAATCAATGCAGCATCAGATGAGGCAGATTAATTCAGGGCAACATTTCAACTCTTCGAAGTACTCAATTAGTGCGTCATCTCATTAAAGCTCATCAACATTGTAGGCCACTAAAAGGCCGCAGGAATCATCTCCTAAACGTAGCACCAATAATGATCACAGGGTGCAGGAATAAAACATGGGCCTAAAACATGCAGTTCACCTCAGGAATATTCAATCACTTGTAAATAGGCATTTTACGTTACATTTCAAACAGGGCTGCGTTAATCTAGGCGCACCCACATTCAGTACAGTGGGCGTCGCAAATCCGGTACACCTGCAACATAAAACACTTCAACTCTTGGCGGTGTACACTTCAGCTCAATTCAGTTAAGCACCTTTACACTAGGCAAAGACATTTCATTAGTGCGGATCTGCATTAGGCCTAAACAGTGATTAAAGCAGGCGTAACAATTAGGCTAGTGAATAGCTTTAGGGAACCCCTCAACATGTCCTTCTCTCTGGGGCTTCCCTGTCAATTAGGGCTTCTGTGTTCTCAGGGGCTGCTTAGGGGTTAAATCAGGCTAGGCCCACTCCTCTCCGGGGCCTCGCCTCGTGTAAATAGTTAATGTGCGTTTCCCTCTTCTCTCCACAGGCTAATGCTGGCCCCCGGCCCCCAGTGGCGTCTCTGTGGGCCCTAGGGGCCTCCTGGGCTCACCTGTGGTGGTGTCCGTTGGTCGCTCTTCGAAGCGACTGGCTTCCTCCCGGGCCGGCCCGTGTTTGGCAGGGCGGGGACCGGATGAGGTACTACGGCCCTCCAGCTGGAATTGTGGGACGTTGGGGGGCCGGTATCACTCTCCTCCGGCCCCCGTGATCAGCTGAGCAATGCGGGGAAGGGAGCGGGAGCCGGCAGTCCTCTCCGGCCGGCTTCCCGCCTCCCTCTGCCTACGCGGTGACTCTCGGCGGCTTCCGTCGGCGCTGGGGCGCGGCGGGAGCCGGCGCCCAATCGCTGTGCGGCCTTCCCGGGGGCGCGGCCGATGACGCGTTCGGCGTCCCCGGTCGCGTGGCAACGGCGTCGGTGGGGGCTGAGGCCTTGATCTTCCTCCTGGGCCGCAACTTCGTTCGCGCGAGCCCCTGGGCCGCGGCAGTGATCTCCGGCAACTCCGGACCTTCGGTGGGGGCGCGGACGGCGCACCTCACCTCCCCAGCCTCGGGGAAGGCCACGCCCACCTCGGCAGTTCCTCACACGCGGCGATGGCCGAGTGCAGATCCCAGCCACACGGTCAGTGGCTTGAGGGGGTCGATTCCTCCCACATGGAGGCGCAGCGCGGGGCTGCGTTGGAAGCAAGTTGGCAGGGGGCTGATCTAGAAGTGCTTTGGGCAGCCCAGCAGCAGGGCAGCACTGCGTCAGCTAGGAGTGGATGGGGTGAAGGTCTAGCGCTTCAAGGCACGGCGCTTTACCTGGTGATCCCCAGTTTGGCAGTTCAGGTTTCTGGCCTTGCTGGTCTGTCAGGCCTTGCAATTTAAGGTTACTTGCGGCAGTTCTTTGTTGGTTGCTTCTTGGGGTTTCTCCGTATGGGGGAGGGAATGAGTTGGTGGTTCTTGGGGTGCTGGATGGTACTTCCCAGCATGCTGAAGATGGTTCCCTGGGTCCCCTCACGCTGGGCAAGGTCAGTGGGTGGTGGGCGTTCCTCAGCTAACTTATTACAGCAGTGCCTTAGCCCTGTCAGTAGCAGTAGTGTAGGTCTCCCCCCTAGGCCCTAAAGCCTGTACTCCGGCAGAGGTTCTCCCAGGATCAGTGGTGCCCCAACTGACTAAAAGATTTTCCTCCAAACCTCTTATACCCCTAGGTCAGGTGACCCTCCTAAAGGCGGCAAAACATAACTCCTCCCACAGCCCGGAAGGAACCTTCCACCATGTCTGGCTATGAGTCCCAGAGGTGGGACGGGATGGATACTGTATCCCTATGTCCCAGCCTGACCCTGGCTACTAGTATGTGTATGTGTGCAAGGCCACTCTGCAGTAGCAGGGGCCTGTGGCAGCCATCTTGGGTGAGAGAGCACCTGCACCTCAGCACTGGTTGTCAGTGGTAAGGCGCCCGGAGACCTAGGTCCAGTAAAAAATACGGTGGCAAAAATGAGGCGCAAAAGGGAAAAAAAACAGGGCAAGACCACCCTAGGGCTGACAGGTCTAACACGCGTCCCCCCAGCCGAAAGAGGGAGAGCTTCCCAACCTCTAGGGAGTTCTCATCGCTAAGGCGGAAAAACCGGGAGAGACCGTCAGCGTTGGCGTGGTCTACACCGGGTCGATGTTCCACCCGAAAGTCCATCCCCTGGAGGGAAATGGACCACCTCAACAATTTGGGGTTTTCGCCTCTCATCTGCATGAGCCAGCGAAGGGGTCTGTGGTCGGTCTGGATCAGGAAGTGACAACCAAAAGGTATGGCCTCAACTTCTTTACAGCCCAAACCACGGCAAAGGCTTCTCTTTCGATGGTACTCCACCGCTGTTCCCGGGGGAGTAGTTTTCGGGAAATGAAGGCCACTGGCTGGTCTTGGCCATCGTCATTCAGCTGCGAGAGCACAGCTCCTATGCCATGCTCAGAAGCGTCTGTCTGCACGATAAATTCCCGTCCAAAGTCTGGAGTCCTGAGCACCGGTGTGGTGCACACCGCACGTTTGAGGGTCTCAAAGGCTTCCTGGCAGGCAGCCGTCCAGATGACTCTGCGTGGCTGCTTCTTCGAAGTCAACTCCGTCAAAGGGCCCACAATGGTTCCATATCTCTTGACGAACCGGCGGTAGTATCCCGTGAGGCCGAGAAAAGCCCGGACCTCTGTTTGGGTCTTGGGGGCTCCCAGGCCAAGATGGTCTCGATCTTGGCTTGCAGGGGTTGCACCTTACCCCCGCCCACCAGATGTCCCAGGTACACGACAGATCCCTGTCCAATCTGGCACTTGCTGGCCTTGATGGTTAGACCAGCCCGTTGCAGAGCCTGTAGCACCTCCTGGAGATGCTCCAGATGGTCCTCCCAGCTGCTACTGAAGACAGCTATGTCATCCAGGTAGGCAGCAGAGAAGGCCTCTAGGCCAGACAGCACCTGGTTCACCAACCGCTGGAAAGTGGCTGGAGCATTTTTCAACCCGAAGGGCATCACCCGAAATTGAAAGTGGCCCTCGGGGGTGGAGAACGCAGTCTTCTCCTTGCTCCTTCCGCCATGGCGATCTGCCAATAGCCTGACGTCAAATCGATGGTACTCAGATACCGGGCTGCTCCCAGCCGGTCAATGAGCTCATCCGCCCGAGGGATCGGGTGAGTGTCGGTCTTGGTTACTGAGTTGAGTCCGCGGTAATCCACACAGAACCGAAGTTCTGGTGTGGTGCCCAGTGGGGCCGCTTTCGGCACCAACACCACAGGACTAGCCCAAGGGCTACTGGAAGGCTCAATCACCCCCAGTTCTAGCATCTTGGTAACCTCACCCTGGATACTAGCCTTGACCTTATCGGACAGCCGGTAAGACTTGGTTTTTACTGGCGGACTGTCCCCTGTGTCCACATCATGGGTACACAGGTGCGTGATCCCAGGCGTGAGGGAGAACAACGAGGCGTACTGCCCCAAGACCTGGCGGCAGTCCCTCTGTTGCTCTGGGGTCAAGGATGGGGCGAGGACCACTCCCTCTACCGAGCCATCCTTCTCATGGGCCGCCAGAAGGTCTGGAAGAGGCTCACTCTCCTCCTCCTCACTTCCAATTGTTATCATCAGGAGAGTGAGCTCTGAACGCTCCTGGTGTGGCTTCAGGCGGTTGATGTGGAACACCCTGTGGGGTTGACGGGGGGTCTTCACATCGACGACATAAGTGGTCTGGCCTCTCCTTTCCAGGATCTCAAATGGTCCAGTCCACCTGTCCTGGAGGGCACTAAGCTCTCCTGGCTCCATGACCCACACCTTCTGTCCAGCGTCCAACTCTACCGTCCGAGCGTTCCGGTCATACCACTTCTTCATGACAGCCTGACTAGCCTCTAGGTTGTCCGAGGCTTCCTTCCACAGCTTGGCCACTTGGCTGCGGAATGCCAGCATATAGCTGACCACATCACGGGGAAGCTTCGAGGAAGACTTCTCCCACCCCTCCTTGACAAGACTGAGGGGCCCCCGAACGGGGTGGCCATAGAGCAGCTCAAAGGGGCTGAAACCGACCCCCTTCTGTGGCACCTCTCGGTGGGAGAAGAGCAGACAGGGTAAGAGGACGTCCCACTTCCTTCTCAAGTCCTCGGGTAGGCTCCGGATCATCCCTTTCAAGGTCTTATTGAAACGCTCCACGAGCCCGTTCGTCTGGGGGTGGTAAGGAGTGGAGAACCTGTAGGTCACTCCACACTCCTTCCACATGGCCTGCATGTAGGCCGACATGAAGTTCGTGCCCCTGTCTGACACCACGACCTTGGGGAATCCCACTCGGGTAAAAATCCCCATCAGGGCCCGCGCCACCACCGGTGCAGTGATGGTCCTCAGAGGGATTGCCTCTGGGTACCGGGTGGCGTGGTCCACCAACACCAAGATGAACCTGTGTCCCGCAGAAGTCGGCGGGTCCAACGGCCCGACAATGTCAATCCCTACCCGCTCAAAGGGTACCGACAACCGGGAGAGGTTCCAGAGGGACCTTCACTTTAGTCCCTGTCTTGCCGCTCGCCTGGCAAGTGGTGCAGGTCTTGCAGAAAGTGTCAGAGGTGACGCGCATCCTGGGCCAGTAAAAATGTGGGACCAAACGCGCAAACGTCTTGTCCTGGCACAGGTGTCCTGCTAGGGTTATCTCGTGTGCCAACTCTAGCAGAAAGGCTCGGTAGCATTGGGGGACCACTACGGCCCTTGATGACCCATGCACCGGAGCCTTAGGCTCACTGTAGAGGAGACCATCCTCCCAGTAGACATGGTAGTTACCAGTCTCTGTTCCAGTTGCTTGGGCTTCGGCCTGCTGCCGCATGCCTTCAAGCGTAGGGCACTCCTTCTGTGCCCGGCAGAATTCCTCCCGGGTAGGCCCTCCTTCCACCTGCCACTCTGCAGGGGTCGGCAGGTCCCCCACGGGAACACACTCCACCTCAGCGGACTCCGGGGTCACCTCCCGGGGCTCCCCATCCATCTCACCGGGTGTTTCCTCCTGGACATCTTCTCGTCCAGCAGTGGGCTGGGCCATTATTTCAGGCTCCAACCCGGGCTGAGTTCCTTGTCGGGCAGCCATGGACCGCGTGACGACGCAAGTCCATCCTGGTAATCCCAACATCTCAGCATGGGCATTGAACTCTACCTCCCTCCAGGCAGTATGTTCCAAGTCGTTTCCAAGCAGACAGTCAACTGGCATGGCAGGGCTCACCGCAACTTTCAACAGGCCTGAGACTCCTCCCCACTCAAAGGGAACTTGGGCCACGGGGTAATGACCCAGGCTATTATCAGCCATAACAACTGGGTGGAATACCTCAGGAATCACCTGCTCTGGGGACACCAGCTGACGTCTTACCATCGTCATGCTGGCACCAGTGTCCCTCAGAGCCTCCACCTCCTCCCCGTTCACCAGGACCCTCTGCCGATACTTGGCAGTGTTCAAGGGTACCTGAACCCGTGGGATGATCTCTCTATCCCCCAGGGAAACTAAGGTCAAGCCTGTCCACTCACCTCCCCTACCTAGGGACAACTCCTCCCCAAGCGCTACACTGGCCACCCTGGGGCTCTTACCTCCTGTGGGGGCTGGGGTTCTCTTGCGACACTGGGGATCCCCCTTGTAGTGTCCAACCTCCCCGCACTCGTAGCACCGGACAGTTCTGGGCTGCTGACTCCTGTCAGGGTAAGTGGGTTTCTGGAATCCAGATTGGGATGGGAAACCTACCCCTCTCCCAGGCGGTCTATTTTGGGGGCCTTTAAAGAACTCCCTCCTTTTATCTCCCCCCTCTTTCTTCTGGGGGAACCCCTGTCCACCTTTCGGGGGGTCCGCCCCGGCTCCCTTGTGGGACACCCGAGTGCTGACCCACCTGACTGCCTCCTCTGCAAGCTCCCGCGGATCAGTCAGCTTGCGGTCCACCAAGTACTGGCGCAGCTCCGGAAAACATTTCTCTAGGAGGTGCTCTCTCAAGAACAGGTCGTACAGCCCTTTGTAATCATCAATGTTGCTGCCACGCACCCAACCCTCCAATACCTTCCGGGCATAATCAAAAAAATCCACCCAGTTCTGTGTGGGAAGCTTGTGGCTGTTTCGGAACTTTTGGCGGTACTTCTCTGGGGTGAGGCCAAACTTCTTAAGCAGGGCCTCCTTCATGATAGGGTAGTTCGTCTGATCCCCCTTGTCCAAGGTCAAAAGTGTGTCCCTTACTAGTGGAGGTATGTACCTGTAGAGACCTCCCCCCCAGTAGCTCTCAGGAACCCTATGGGCCACCAAAGACACCTCGTACGCCGCTGATGGAGCAGAGAAAATAAAATTTTTTAACCCCTAACAAATTTTATAAATAATTAATAAAATGTTCGTTTAAACGTATTAATCAACACTGTACGTGGGGGAAGGGTAATACGCAAGTATATGTGCTGAATAATCTATTAACGAATGTCTGTGTGTCTAATTATAACATAAAAATAATTGCGTACTAATTTTTATAATAAATGCATGATTTGTGCTTCATAGAATATAAACGTGTCGTTGCAAAAACAATAGTGATGGTAAGTAAGGAACAGCTTAAATGTTGCTTTCTGCTAGGTAATAACTAATTGGGGTACGTAGATGACGGGAGGGAAACGAAAAGGCTATGTTTCTCTATTTTAATTATGTTTTGTTTATTTCAAAATAGTGCTTCTAAGTATAAACGAGTGGCGATATAAAATGGCTGCCGGTTAATGAAGTGCGCAAGTGCGGGAAACACGTGACAAGGGAGAAAAGTTGGAGAAAAGCTAACCTTGTGATGTTGCTGAGAGGCTAGGATGCGAGAATGGTCAAGGCTGATGTGACCTAATTGAACTGATAGTGTGCCGTGGTGATCAGCAAAGAACCGTGGGAAACCATTTTAAGAGAAAGGACAATGCCTGCAGAGTTCTCGAATGTATCGAAAGAAGTTACAAATGTACTGATCGAAGCGGATGGAAACATGTCTTGAACTGTGAGAAAGGAAATGATCATATACATTCCAAGGACCAGTTGGATCCGAGAGAACTTGATTAAAGAATGAATAGATGAAATGAATGGACCAATGAAAGAAAAGTGTGTTATTAATGTTGCAACAATTAGTTAGCAAAGTTAGAATTAGGGTATAAGAGGGCTTACTCTTAGTGGGAGGGGGTCACAGTCACGATCGGAGTTGGAGAGTCGCAGTCAGAGTCGGTGTTGGTGTTGGTGGCTTCCAGTGCTTGGTGGTCCTGATCGATCCATTACTGAGCGGGAGATGCTGAAAGACTGTTAGATGAGACGGGTTGCAGGTAGCTGATGCTGACGAGCTGAAGTTTCTGTTGCTGTCTTAATTTTCCAGTTGAGTATGAGAATCAGGTTATTTTTAATTCTTAAACTTAGGATAGAAATCATTAGGCTAAATTAGGAAGGTAGGCAGGTAATTAGGGTTTTGCTTCATGACAAAAATTTCCTTTCTGCAATAAAATTGATTATGCTTAATAAATATTTGAATTAATAATGAATGAATAATTGAATAAAAAGTCTAAATTCTTTCTCATGCTTTTAAATTATATAAAATTTAAGATTCTTTAAATCAAACGACTCAGTGGTTATTTTACTAAATGATTGTGACACCAGTAATTGGTTATTGTGATTTAGCTGGTCTTAATCACTATGAACTAATTTCTTACATGAATGATTCATCGACAAAACAATGAGCAGGAATATCTTAAGAAATAACTAAAAGAAAACGATAGGTTAAGGTAATAAGATATCCCGGCTCCTTCCAGCGGTACATAAATGGTGTTTTCCATTTAGTTCTCATGCTTCTCCTAGGAGTACAGAATTTCGTAAAGGTGTAAAGAAAATCCAGGTGTGTGCCTGTGTGATAGGCGATGTTTATGGGCCCCATCGTCATGTGGATGTAAGAAAATATAGTTTGCCCCTGGATGACCGATAAGTGACCTAGGAGGAGAATAGTTTTATTGTACGCACTGCATCAGATTTCTTGGTAGCAAAGTTATGGTTTTCTATAGATTAGTTTAGTGATTATTGTTTATTGATTATTGATTATTATTATTATTATTTTTTATTTTATTTTTATGACTAATACTATATGTTGAGTCGTGTTATGTTATATGTGAGTTTTCACGCTTCTGGGATGTAGGAAGTGGAACACGTGTGGCAAGAGAAGTCACATGGAATTTGGTACATGGTCTGAATTCATTTTGGTAATAACACAGGTTGTGTTATGTTAGGGATTTTCTGTACGAAAGGTGTATAACTGAGATAGCAAATCACGTTTTCTTGTGAAACTTTGGCCTTAATTCTCAGGAGCCTAGTCTCCACATGTGTCTTATCCCCAGAGAAACAAGTTAATTGTTTGCTTGAAAGAAGGGTAAGGTAGAGGGAAGTGCTACTTTATCGGCGAGAGTTGATAATTCTGTGGTAGGGTAGAGGTAAGCGCTGCCTACTGGAAATACAGGATTCTTGTGTAAAAGGACAAAGCTGTCACTTTTGTTTAGCGAATCAGACTATGGAATTGTTTTAATTGTTGTAACTAACGAAGAAAACAGTGAAAAGAAATTTGCCGATAAATTTTTGTAAAGGAGGTGTAAAAGAGCAGGAGGGACATTGACAGTGCCGCGCTAGCATTGGATAGTGCGCTAGTCACGTGAACACAGAGTCAGGAGTGACGTAGAAAAGTGCCGCGCTAGGATTGGTTGGTTCGCGGACGAAGGGAATTGTTCTGATTGGGGCGTTAGGGTAAGTCGCGCTGTAATTGGTTGAAGTTCCGTACACGGAACAGTGCTGGTTTGAAGAGAAAAACAAATCGAAAACATGCCATATTACGAGTATGAAAGGGAGAGAACGTCATGGACGACAAAAATAAAGAATTTCTTTAAGAAAGACAAAAAGGTGGTGACTAGAGAGGGACAAGTAATTCCTCCGCCGAAATCAGCAGCTTCACATATGATGCTGAAATATGGATATCATACATGCATATGGTTGGAAAATTGGGCAAAGTATACGAAGAATGATGGTGCATTAGCTTTCCCTGAGAATGGTTAATTTAGTGTAGCGGTTTTGCGAAATTTGCGAGAAAAGATGACAAATCTAGAACCTAGACCTAGACCGACACAGTTTGAAGCGTTGACAGAATGGGAGGATGAGATGTATGGAGCGAGAGAGATTCAGAGGTTTAAGAGATCATGAGTTTATGCCTGGAAGAATGTGGGGAATAAATCATGAGGATAGAATAAAACGATGGAGATGTGCTAACATGACAGGAGGTTTGTTTCCGGCTTTTACAGTTGAGGAAGAGACTAAGAGAAAACGTACTGAGAAAAAGAAACATATGGAGAGGGAGAAATATATGCATGAGAGCGAAACGGATGATGAATTGCTGGAAGATATTTTAAATAGAAATCCACCTCCGTATCAGCAGAGTTCTACAGTGGTGACACCAAATGCGCCGCTAATAGAGACTATGCGAAATAAAAGTCCGGAAAAAAGAAGTGAAATAAATAGGTCACAAGAGCAAATGAGAACTTCACAAAATGAAGGAATAGAAAGCGACAATGCAAGCGAATTAGCAAGGACAACAAAAGAACTAACTGAGAAGATTAGAGAATTAATGAAAAATATGGAAGCAGTGACTGTGCCTGTAACAATAGGTCCAGTAATACCAGTTTTTGAGAATCAGAAAATTGATGAACGATCTTTAGTGATTCCCATGAGTTCACAATTTCAGAGAGAAAAAGAAAGGATGGAACAAAGTGCAAGTACAAGTAATTTGGCTAGTACTTACAGACCAAGTCCACCTACAAATTTGACTGTGAATGAGTGCAATGGTAGGAAAATGCATATGGTAACAGAATCTGCAACAGAGACTCCTGAAAAGAGTGGTAATTGGATAGAACTAAATAATACACCCATAGGTCCGACTCCTGATGAGTTAAATGAGTGGATGAAGGCATTTAAAATAAAAGAACCAGAAGAAAAACCATTAGATGTAATTAGGTTAAAAATTGACATGGAAGAATTAATTCTAGGAACGATTGGTACAGAAAAGATAAAAAATTACCAGGATGATGAAATAATGTTTCTGTGCAAAAGTATTACATGGAGAGCAAAGAATTTACATGACAAACTAGAAGAAGTAGCCAGTGAAATTGGAATAGACTTTGCGAAAGTGAAAACATTGCAGAAACCCTATAGAGTAGACTTTTGTGAAAAAGATATTGAAAATTTGAACACAGCAGGAAGGCTGACACAGATAAAAGAGTTAATTGTGTTATTGAGAAAATGGGGTGATGTGGACAGATGGAAGGTTAGATGGACAAAAAAGAATGAGAAAACTACAGACAAAGCTTCTTTGGCTTTTATGATAACTGAAAAAGAACCTGTTGCCAGAGAATACCCTATGAGAGAAACTCCAGGTGGTAGTTATGTGCATGTTCCCTGGACTAGGCAGGATATACTGTCATTCACAAATGACTTTCCGAAGCTAAGAGAGAAACCAGTTGAATGGTACCGACAAGTAGAGAGGTTTGTAAAGGTTTCAAAGGTGTTATGGATAGATTTAGATGGATTATTTGACATAGTGGTACCAACTGATTTGTGGTCAGAGTGTAAGATTACAGTTGACTGGCCAACTACAGAATATCCAAGAGATCCTAAGACAGGAGCTCCAGGTCCTGAGGTGATGAAGAAGTATGATAAGGTGATTACCTTTTTGAAAAATAAGATTCCTCCTAAAGAGACAGATTGGGTAAAAATCGATAGAACTACACAGGAAAGTAAGGAGTCTGTACACGCCTATTATGAGAGGTTGTTGTTGGTCTTCAAGCAGTATAGTGGATATGAGGAATTAAGTGAAAAAGATATGAGTCATTTTGTGTACAGATTTGTGTTTGGATTGAAACCAGAGATTAGTGAAATGATTAAACAGCATATGATTAATTGGCAGAATGGCACAGTAGACGAGGTGCTGAGGTATGCTAAGTATTGCAGTGATGATATTGAGAGTAGACAGCGTAAATTGAAAGAGAAGGCAATGTGGGCACAGGTGAAAGTGGCAGAAAAACAAGAAGCTCAATTGGATAATAATAGTGGGAATGAAACAGGACAGAATAAAACGCGACCTAACATAGGTAAAGGGAAAGGTCAAGTGAGTCTAGAGGAGGCAAAGAAGAAATGGCTCTGTCATAATTGCCGAAAATTAGGGCATTGGAGAAACGAGTGTAAGTTCCCACCTAAACCTAATCCGGAAAATCAATCATTAACTCCACAGGTGCAGAATGAGGTAGTTGTTCAACAAAGTCAGGTGCCGAAACCACCACTTCCCAACACTGTTAACCAGCAAAGATACAGTACAGAAACAGGATTCTACAGAGGAGAGCAGGTAACACAGTTGCCGCGAGCAGCCAACATTTCTCAGTATTGGTTGCGACAGAGTGAGGATGAGACGTGGGATGAAAGTTTCTGACGGTGCCCAGGAGAGGGAAAAGAGTGCGTACTTGGCGCAACTCTAGAGGTAGATCAGTCTGGTCCCTTTGTGGATGGAGAAGTGAATGGTGCAAATGTAACATTCCTTGTCGATACTGGAGCTACCCGTTCTACTGTTAGATCAGTGGAAATTCCAAACCTTCCTCTCTCAGGTGAATACATCCAAGTGGTAGGAGTAGCAAATCAGCAGATTAAAACACCACTTACTGAATTAGTGGAAGTAAAAATTGGTTCTTTTAGCAAAATGCATAGATTTGTAGTGTGCGATTGTAGTCCTGTAAATCTTTTATGTCGTGACCTCTTGTGCAAGATGAATTGCACAATTTATTGTACACCAGATGGAATTGGATTTCAGACCTCAGATGAAGATGTATTGTATAAAGTAACTTTGATGAATCAGGAACCTGAAATGAATGGTTTGTTTCCTGCATTTGATGCAGAAAAACTTCCAGAAGAACTAAAAATTGCAGTGAAAGAAAATGTGTGGGATTTTACAGGAGAAGATATTGGATTAATGAAAGAAGTTGATCCAGTAAAAGTAACAGTAAAAGAAGGAACAACTTACCCGAATACGCCACAGTATAAATTAACTCCAGAAATAATTGAAGGAATAACTCCTGTAATAAATAAAATGATTGAACAGGGAATTCTAAAAGAAATAATGAGCAGTCCATGTAATTCACCTATTATGGGACTGAAAAAGCCAAACGGAACATATAGAATAGTACAGGATTTGAGAAAGATCAACAAAATAGTTGTGCCCTGTTGTCCAATAGTGCCAAACCCTGCAGTAATTCTATATCAAATTCCACACGAAGCTGAGTGGTACACAGTGATAGATTTGTGTCACGCATTTTTCTCTATTCCTTTGCATCCAGATAGCCAGCCATTATTTGCGTTCCGGTTCGGAGAGCGTATTTTGGCATGGTGCCGAATTCCTCAGGGGTATACAGAAAGCCCCTCAATCTTTAATCAGATTTTAAAGAAATCTCTGGAAGATTTGAAAATGCCAGAAAAGTCAGTGATGGTGCAGTATATCGATGACCTATTGGTGGCATCGAAAACAAAAGAAGCATGTGTAAGTGATACAATTGCTTTACTGAACCATCTAGAGAAAAGAGGACATAAAGTGTCCCCTTCAAAATTGCAATTTTGCCAAAAGAAGTTCAATATTTAGGGCATAAAATTGAGAAAGGAGTGCAAAAGATAGTGACAGAAAGAGTAAGAATGATTCAAGGAATGAGAGCACCAATGACGCAAAGAGAGGTAAGAATGTTTCTGGGAATGGTTGGATATTGCCGACAATGGATAAGTGGTTTCTCCTTGATTGCAAAACCATTACAAAAATTGACCAAGAAAGATGTAAGAGACCCTTTTGAGTTAAATAACGAAGAAATGAAATCTTTCAAAGAGTTGAAAAAGAAATTGTGTGAGGCCCCTGCTTTAGGCATGCCTGATTATGAGAAGGATTTTGAATTGTACTGCAGTGAAAGAGATGGATGTGCGTTTTCAGTACTGGTACAAAAACATGGAACAATGTAAAGACCAATTGCTTATTTTTCAGCTGTTTTAGATCCTATAGCAAAAGCGTTGCCCGGATGTCTGAAAGCAGTTGCTGCTACTTGTGTAAGTCTGGAACAAAGTGAAGGTATAGTGATGGGGTATCCACTGAGAGTATATGTTCCCCATTCAGTAGAAATTCTTTTGACAAGAACAAAAACACAGTACATGACACATAGTCGGCTGACTAAGTACGAAAAAGTAATCTTGAGTGCTGAAAATGTGACCATAGATAGATGCATGAATGTGAATCCTTCAACATCATTGCCAGATGAAGAGAGTATAATTGAACAAGACGAAGTAGATCATGATTGTCTGAATGTGCTGGAATATTGCACAAAACCAAGAGCTGACATAAAAGATGAACCGTTAAAGGAATCAGATTATGTCATGTTTGTGGATGGCTCATGTTTGAGAACGAAAGAAGGAGTTTTAAGCGCAGCTTACGCAGTGTGCACAGTGGCAACTGTGATGGAAGCGTCTTGTCTGAAAGGAATAAGGTCTGCACAAGTTGCGGAACTGATTGCTTTGATTCAAGCATGTAAATTGGGAAGAAATGTGCGAGTTACGATTGTGACCGATAGCCAATATGGTTTCGGTATTGTACATGACTTTGGTCAGATTTGGTCACAAAGAGGTTTCTTGACGTCTGCAGGAACACCTATCAGAAATGGAGATTTTGTTAAAAAGCTGCTTGAGGCGATACAGCTGCCTAAACAAATAGCTGTAGTGAAGTGCAAGGCACATAAGAAAAACGAAGATTACATAGCTGTTGGAAACAATTATGCTGATGAGATTGCCAAATATTGTGCAGAGAACATGGTGTCCCTAAATAAGAATAGAGAAAGGGAGCATATCTCTTCTCCTTTGCTTTTTACTAACACTGTCGAGACATGGGATGAAGTGAGACAGTTACAGGAAGCTGCAAATGATGAGGAAAAAGATTACTGGATAAAAGCAGGATGTAGAAGACAGGAAAATAATGGTGTGTGGGTGTACAGAGATGAAAGACCAGTTATGCCTGATAGCATGATTGCAGACATGGCACGGATGTACCATGGACAAGCTCATATTGGGAGAGATGCAATGATCAGACTTTTCAGACAAACCTGGTATAACCCAAAATTCAGAGCGATAGCTGAAAGCCTTTGTCAAAGATGTCTTATTTGTCAGCAGTTTAATCCAGGAAGAAAGACAGTAGTAAGTCTAGGAACAATAGGACGAGAAGGAGGTCCGTTCACTAGAATGCAATTGGACTTTATCGAAATGCCCCCTTGTAACAGACTAAAATATGTTCTAGTGGTCGTCTGTTTGTTTTCTCGTTGGGTGGAGGCATACCCCACTAGAAGGAATGATGGAACAACGGTGGCAAAACTTATGCTGCGAGAGTTCATTCCAAGGTATGGTTTTCCAGTCACGGTTGAGACAGATAGAGGAACACATTTTCAAAATGAGTTGATCCAATTGATTTGTGAAGCATTGAGTATTAAACAAAAACTACATTGTGCATACAGACCAGAGGCTTCTGGGGTAGTAGAGCAAATTAATGGAACAATTAAGAACAGATTAGGAAAAATGTGTCAAGCTACAGGACTCAAATGGCCAGATGCACTGCCCCTTGTTCTGATGACCATCAGAAGCATCCCTGAAAAGAAAACTGGACTTAGTCCTCATGAGATGATCATGGGACGAGCAATGAGACAAGCACAAGTACCTGTCAACAAGTTATTGACTATAACTGATGATCTAGTACTGGATTATTGCAAGGGACTGGCTGATGTGGTGCGTTCTGTGTTTCATCAGGTTGGACCGGATGCGACCACTCTTGAAAGAAAACCAGCCCACGACATGAATCCAGGAGACTGGGTCCGCATAAAAATCCACAGGAGAAGAAACTGTCTAGTTCCTCGCTGGGACGAGCCACGACAGGTAATCCTAGTGACAACGACTGCAGTCAAGTGTGCAGGAGTAAAGAACTGGGTCCATGCCAGCCACACAATCAGAGTTCAAGAACCTACTGATCGACATGTGAGTCGACGTCTGGAAGTGTGGGATAAAAGTTTAACGACTGGGACAACAGGAATAAGAGAAAGGGTGCCAGAACTTGAAGATCGACCTGAAAGTCGACATCTGGAAACCCCAACTGCGAGCACCTCTAGAGAAGAAGAGGAGGAAGAAGAAGAAGGAAGAAATTCAGAAATTCCAGAACCTGAAGATTGACCTGTAAGTCGACATCTGGAAATATCTGATACAAGTTCAGGATCTGATGATTCAGTTGCAAACTGTGAAGAATTTCGAAGGAGAACTTGGGGTTATAAACCAATTAGAGAAGAAAATGAACAAGAAAATGATCTAGATGAACAACCAAGTACAAGTTATGGTGGAAATCCTTCAGAAATAATATTAATAGACGAAGTAGGGAAAGAAGTACACAAAAAGTTAGAGAATCGAGAAGAACCCCGAGGAGCAATAGGGACAGATAGAGAAACAAAAGAACAGGGAAATTTAGAAGTAGAGAGTGAGGAAAACACCAAATCGGAAGAACACCGAGGAGGGACAGTAATAAGGGAACACAAGAAGGAGAAAACAGATCCACCAGTAAGAGACGACAAGATCATAAGCTTCAAAATAAGAGACAATAGTGAAAAAGTTGAAACCGAATCTGAAGAGAGTGGAGAAGAGGAGAAAACAAAAACTGAATCAAGAAAAAGAAATTGGAAATCAGAAAGAGAAGAAAAAGAAGGTGAAGCCAAAAGGCCAAGAAAAGGAGATAATTGGCCCAGCAACTATATAAGAAAATTGAGATATAGAATAATAAGAACAGGAGAAAAAAGTGCTGAACAAGTGAATGAAATAACAAGTCAAAAGGGACAAGAAAAGCCAAGTGGAAAACGACTGCAAAAGTCTAAAAGAACGAAGAAAGTGAATGCAAAGTACAAGTCACCTGAGTGGCTATATATCGCACTGACGGATTACAAAGAAGAAGGAAACACTCACGAGAACCCGAGACTAAGAAATCGAATGGGTAAAGGTGAGATGCAACAAACCTGAAGTAAAGACTTATAGTGCTTCTGCCGGACATGACAATTTTACTGGATATGACAAATCACCGGATGTGACAACGAAAGAATTCTGGAGAGAATTAAAAGAAAGTACCAAGCAAAGACTTTTTGAAAGCAGAGTGGCATCTAAGTCATTTCTGAGGTGTAGTGACACAATTTTCTGAAACTTAACAAAAAGATAAAAGCAAAATGGAAAATACTAGGGATAGAAGAGATAAATGTGAGTTTGTAAAAAGATGGTGTAAAATGTGCTGCTTTTGTACAGGTTTATTAATGACCGTATGGATAGTTTTAGCAATCACAATTCCTATTAGTTTAGCTGTAATAGAAGCGAAGAATGATACTAAACCAGAAAAAGAAACTAATATTAAAGAACCAGTTATTTTAAGAAGTAGTGCAGAATTACATAAGGATAAGTCAGTAACAGACTTTTCTAAAAATGTTTTTACAAAATTGTTGTACGAATATGTAGAGACAATGGATGTGAGAGATTGTTATGTTTGTATGCAGTTGCCTGCATCAGTGTCAGAAGGTGTGACTTATCATCACCTACCTCTAACTTATGGAATAACCTGTAGTGTAATAGCAAGTTTATTTTATAAAACAGGTAGATTAGAGTCTTATTATACTGATATAGATAAGATTTTTGCAAACGTTCCGGTAGTACCAGAACTTAACAAAGTAAAACAAGCAAAAGTTTTAGGAGAATTCTTTCTAGAACATAGAAAATTAACCTTAGAAGAAATAGTTAATAACAACCTTACCTGTGAATTAAAGAAAGAAGAAAAGGTATTTTTAGAAATGGTTGAAGAAAGAAGAATGAAATTTCAAAAAGAAGCAATAAAAGAGGAAGGAACACATCTATGGACGTTTGAGGAAGGAAATCATGAAGGGAAAAAGATAAATGCAGCAATGACATTAGATTGGCCGCAAACAGGAAAGTTGTGTATTAGGAGAAATAAGACAGTCTATGACAATTACTTTGTAGGTTCCAGTATCTGCCATGACAATTATCAAATTTTGGGAGGTTGGGGATTCAAAGGTGGAAAAGATCCAATATTTCCAGGTATCTATTATATTTGTGGGAATAGAGCTTATTACAGGTTACCGGACCATTGGTATGGAACTTGCTATGTAGGCCTGGTCTTTCCAAAAAAATTTCATATGGACAGAGAAGAAAAAGGAACATACAAGATGATTAATAGCTTTACACGTAGAAAGAGGGAAAGTTTTTCAGAAATTGTAGGTGATATTTTTGGAGCATTAATACCAGCAGTGGGAATATCTTTGAATGCATTTAAAATTCGGAAGTTATCCACAGTAGTAGATCGTTTGTCTACAGATACTGGGGGAGGGTTCTTGATGGTAAATACCGAAATGGTTGCCATGAGAGCTATGGTGATGCAAAATCGGCTTGCCCTTGATATTCTTTTGGCAAAAGAGGGTGGAGTCTGTGGAATGCTGAAAGTCCAACATTGTTGCACTTACATTCCTGATAAAAGTGAAAATATACAGAAGTATATTACAAATATTACAAATTTGCACAAAGAACTAGTTCCACTGGAGGTTGAAAGTGTCTTGGGAAAACTTGGTAGAGGGTTTTCTTCCATAGCAAATTGGTTGACCAGAATGAGTAGACTAATGATAGGGAAAGTTAAAATAATAGCAACTGTAGTAATATTGTTAGCCATGGTGTTGAAAATTGTAATAACATGTATAAAAAGAAAAATAAGACAAAATAAGATAGAAAGAAATAACAGAATGATGAAAGAGAGAGAGAGAGAAATGGGTGAAATTGAGTTAGAGAAAATGAAAGAAAGCATGTATAAGGAGACAAGAAGACAAGATGAAAGGGAAACAGATGTGTAACTAACAAAAAGCAAAAGGATGAAAGACATATGCTGCCTGAAAAATAAGTATAACTTGGGTTTTATGTGGTGATTTAAAAATCACCAAAGGGGGGAGTTGATGGAGCAGAGAAAATAAATTTTTTTAACCCCTAACAAATTTTATAAATAATTAATAAAATGTTCGTTTAAACGTATTAATCAACACTGTACATGGGGGAAGGGTAATACGCAAGTATATGTGCTGAATAATCTATTAACGAATGTCTGTGTGTCTAATTATAACATAAAAATAATTGCGTTCTAATTTTTATAATAAATGCATGATTTGTGCTTCATAGAATATAAACGTGTTGTTGCAAAAACAATAGTGATGGTAAGTAAGGAACAGCTTAAATGTTGCTTTCTGCTAGGTAATAACTAATTGGGGTACGTAGATGACGGGAGGGAAACGAAAAGGCTATGTTTCTCTATTTTAATTATGTTTTGTTTATTTCAAAATAGTGCTTCTAAGTATAAACGAGTGGCGATATAAAATGGCTGCCGGTTAATGAAGTGCGCAAGTGCGGGGAAACACGTGACAAGGGAGAAAAGTTGGAGAAAAGCTAACCTCGTGATGTTGCTGAGAGGCTAGGATGCGAGAATGGTCAAGGCTGATGTGACCTAATTGAACTGATAGTGTGCTGTGGTGATCAGCAAAGAACCGTGGGAAACCATTTTAAGAGAAAGGACAATGCCTGCAGAGTTCTCGAATGTATCGAAAGAAGTTACAAATGTACTGATCGAAGCGGATGGAAACATGACTTGAACTGTGAGAAAGGAAATGATCATATACATTCCAAGGACCAGTTGGATCCGAGAGAACTTGATTAAAGAATGAATAGATGAAATGAATGGACCAATGAAAGAAAAGCGTGTTATTAATGTTGCAACAATTAGTTAGCAAAGTTAGAATTAGGGTATAAGAGGGCCTACTCTTAGTGGGAGGGGGTCACAGTCACGATCGGAGTTGGAGAGTCGCAGTCAGAGTCGGTGTTGGTGGCTTCCAGTGCTTGGTGGTCCTGATCGATCCATTACTGAGCGGGAGATGCTGAAAGACTGTTAGATGAGACGGGTTGCAGGTAGCTGATGCTGACGAGCTGAAGTTTCTGTTACTGTCTTAATTTTCCAGTTGAGTATGAGAATCAGGTTATTTTTAATTCTTAAACTTAGGATAGAAATCATTAGGCTAAATTAGAAAGGTAGGCAGGTAATTAGGGTTTTGCTTCATGACAAAAATTTCCTTTCTGCAATAAAATTGATTATGCTTAATAAATATTTGAATTAATAATGAATGAATAATTGAATAAAAAGTCTAAATTCTTTCTCATGCTTTTAAATTATATAAAATTTAAGATTCTTTAAATCAAACGACTCAGTGGTTATTTTACTAAATGATTGTGACACCAGTAATTGGTTATTATGATTTAGCTGGTCTTAATCACTATGAACTAATTTCTTACATGAATGATTCATCGACAAAACAATGAGCAGGAATATCTTAAGAAATAACTAAAAGAAAACGATAGGTTAAGGTAATAAGATATCCCGGCTCCTTCCAGCGGTACATAAATGGTGTTTTCCATTTAGTTCTCATGCTTCTCCTAGGAGTACAGAATTTCGTAAAGGTGTAAAGGAAATCCAGGTGTGTGCGTGTGTGATAGGCGATGTTTATGGGCCCCATCGTCATGTGGATGTAAGAAAATATAGTTTGCCCCTGGATGACCGATAAGTGACCTAGGAGGAGAATAGTTTTATTGTACGCGCTGCATCACCGCCAACCACTTATCGATGTCATCTCCCACACTAAAACTGGTTATCACCTCTCTAGGTAGATAGAACTTGGGCTCCTGGGGAACTTCAGCGGGTATGCTGCCACCATTCAAGTTGCCCTGCCTCTCCATCTGCAAGGCTCGGAGCTCTAATTCTTTCAGGCTAAGCTCATGCGCAAGCTTCCTTTCTTCCATGGCTAGCCTTGCCTGTTCTCGCTCCCTGTCTATCCTAGCAAGTTCTAACTTCAATTGCCTCTCCTCCCTCCTGTCCTCAAATTCCTCTGCAGACAAACTCCCCCCTGACGCACTACTGCCTGCCCTGGAACGTCTTCCTGGCAACACATTCTCGCTAACGTCAATGTGCAGTAGGTCCAGTTCTCCTGGGTCGTCTGCCTCCCCTGCTCCTCGTCCCCTCTTCCCCCGGGTTGGCCATTACCCATGCCCTCAAAGCTTTCTGAAGCTCCTCTTTCCTGGCGCCTCGCTTGATGGACACCCCCCTCTCTAGACAGAACTCCTTGAGCTGTGCCACCGTATACCTTTCTAGGTTGGCCAACTCAAACTCCATCCTGCTAGGTGGGGCCCCAGACAATTTAGAGAAAGGGTTCTAGACTGTAGGTAGCAGGTCTAACGCAGGAATGTACACAATCAGGCAATCACAAAAGAATTCTTCGCACTTGCATTTAAATAGGTGTCTAATTGCGGCGCACACTGAGTCCCTGTAGGGTGCTGCACAAACACCAGTCCTTATCCCACCGCTGAACACCAATGTTGGAAACGGGGTTACCGATTCCGGCACGGTAGTATGGCGCGAGGCGGAAAGGCACCCGAAGGCAATGTGTAAGGCAGTTGTGCAGCACACACTCACTCTGACTCAGTAATGCGGAAGCAATAATGTGACACCACACCAGGTCTGTGTATTAAAAACAAGTTCTTTTATATAAATCAATGCAGCATCAGATGAGGCAGATTAATTCAGGGCAACATTTCAACTCTTCGAAGTACTCAATTAGTGCGTCATCTCATTAAAGCACCATAGCTCATCAACATTGTAGGCCACTAAAAGGCCGCAAGAATCATCTCCTAAACATAGCACCAATAATGATCACAGGGTGCAGGAATAAAACATGGGCCTAAAACATGCAGTTCACCTCAGGAATATTCAATCACTTGTAAATAGGCATTTTACGTTACATTTCAAACAGGGCCTGCGTTAATCTAGGCGCACCCACATTCAGTACAGTGGGCGTAGCAAATCCGGTATACCTGCAACATAAAACACTTCAACTCTTGGCAGTGTACACTTCAGCTCAATTCAGTTAAGCACCTTTACACTAGGCAAAGACATTTCATTAGTGCGGATCTGCATTAGGCCTAAACAGTGATTAAAGCAGGCGTAACAATTAGGCTAGTGAATAGCTTTAGGGAACCCCTCAACATGTCCTTCTCTCTGGGGCTTCCCTGTCAATTAGGGCTTCTGTGTTCTCAGGGGCTGCTTAGGGGTTAAATCAGGCTAGGCCCACTCCTCTCCGGGGCCTCGCCTCGTGTAAATAGTTAATGTGCGTTTCCCTCTTCTCTCCACAGGCTAATGCTGGCCCCGGCCCCCAGTGGCGTCTCTGTGGGCCCTAGGGGCCTCCTGGGCTCACCTGTGGTGGTGTCCGTTGGTCGCTCTTCGAAGCGACTGGCTTCCTCCCGGGCCGGCCCGTGTTTGGCAGGGCGGGGCCCGGATGGGGTACTACGGCCCTCCGGCCGGAGTTGTGGGACGTTGGGGGGCCGGTATCACTCTCCTCCGGCCCCCGTGATCAGCTGAGCAATGCGGGGAAGGGAGCGGGAGCCGGCAGTCCTCTCCGGCCGGCTTCCCGCCTCCCTCTGCCTACGCGGTGACTCTCGGCGGCTTCCGTCGGCGCTGGGGCGCGGCGGGAGCCGGCGCCCAATCGCTGTGCGGCCTTCCCGGGGGCGCGGACGATGACGCGGTCGGCGTCCCCGGTCGCGTGGCAACGGCGTCAGTGGGGGCTGAGGCCTCGAGCTTCCTCCTGGGCTGCAACTTCGTTCGCGCAAGCCCCTGGGCCGCGGCGGTGATCTCCGGCAACTCCGGACCTTCGGTGGGGGCGCGGACGGCGCACCTCACCTCCCCAGCCTCGGGGAAGGCCACGCCCACCTCGGCAGTTCCTCACACGCGGCGACGGCCGAGTGCAGATCCCAGCCACACGGTCAGTGGCTTGAGGGGGTCGATTCCTCCCACGTGGAGGCGCAGCGCAGGGGTGCGCTGGAAGCAAGTTGGCAGGGGGCTGATCTAGAAGTGCTTTGGGCAGCCCAGCAGCAGGGCAGCACTGCGTCAGCTAGGAGTGGATGGGGTGAAGGTCTAGTGCTTCAAGGCACGGCGCTTTACCTGGTGATCCCCAGTTTGGCAGTTCAGGTTTCTGGCCTTGCTGGTCTGTCAGGCCTTGCAATTTAAGGTTACTTGCGGCAGTTCTTTGTTGGTTGCTTCTTGGGGTTTCTCCGTATGGGGGAGGGAATGAGTTGGTGGTTCTTGGGGTGCTGGATGGTACTTCCCAGCACGCTGAAGATGGTTCCCTGGGTCCCCTCACGCTGGGCAAGGTCAGTGGGTGGTGGGCGTTGCTCAGCTAACTTATTACAGCAGTGCCTTAGCCCTGTCAGTAGCAGTAGTGTAGGTCTCCCCCCTAGGCCCTAAAGCCTGTACTCCGGCAGAGGTTCTCCCAGGATCAGTGGTGCCCCAACTGACTAAAAGATTTCCCTCCAAACCTCTTATACCCCTAGGTCAGGTGACCCTCCTAAAAGCGGCAAAACATAACTCCTCCCACAGCCCGGAAGGTTCTGGAACCTTCCACCATGTCTGGCTATGAGGCCCAGAGGCGGGACGGGATGGATACTGTATCCCTATGTCCCAGCCTGACCCTGGCTACTAGTATGTGTATGTGTGCAAGGCCACTCTGCAGTAGCAGGGGCCTGTGGCAGCCATCTTGGGTGAGAGAGCACCTGCACCTCAGCACTGGTTGTCAGTGGTAAGGCGCCCGGAGACCTAGGTCCAGTAAAAAATACAATGGCAAAAATGAGGCGCAAAAGGGAAAAAAAACAGGGCAAGACCACCCTAGGGCTGACAGGTCTAACACTATGTGTGCTGCATTCCGCACTTAATTACTGTTTTTGTGCATGAATAGATACCTTCCTGCACATAAACAATCAATAATGGTGATTTGATCTTTCTACCTGTGCTGCAGAGTGCAACACACATGGAAAGAGCCAAAAATGAGGAGAAATTAATAATTTCTCCTTGTATCATTATTCTAGCACCTGGTATACCATGGCGTTAATTTTTGGCACTGCCTCAGCCTTGTAAATCTGGGGCACCGTCAAAAAGCAATGGGTGTTGCAGTGGAACGCCCACAGCAACACCCAGTGCACGTCCCTTTGCCGCAGAGGACTGCAGCGGAAAGGGGCATATTTACAAGGTGGCGTTAAGCCACGCTAAATTGCTTAGCGCCACCTTGTAAATATGGATATTGGTGCTACTCCACCGGAGCGTCAAAAAAAGTGATGCTCTGGAGGCGATAAGGGCTTGTAAATATGCCCCATAGTGAGAAGAAAGTAGAGTGTTTAACCAAAACAACGTTAAAGTCAAAGAAATAAACAAAATAATTGCCAAACAAGGTGGAAAAAAGGAATATAAAAACATTTGTAGAGACATTTATTTGGGTATGGCTGAGAAAAACATTCACAACTTCCAAAACATCTAAAGTATAGCTGCCAGTTACATCTTTATATTTGGCAAAGTTGATTCCATCTGTTGAAAATGGATTTTTCTGGACTGGCTACATATTAACCAAAACATCTTTCAAGTATTTTAAAATAGGCACAGGATTTTTATTGTTCATTAAGGAAAACTACACTGTCTGTCCGAAAAATTGAAAATATAAGTCTGATCTTAATTCTAACACAGTTTCAAAAAACCTATTGTTCCTTTAATTCAAATGCACTACATGAGGTGGGAAATGACTCTGAGTCCTTGGCCATAAATGGTAAAACAACGTCAAATGTTTAAAACTTTTGAAAACAACTGACAAAGTTCAGGAAGCTTTCAAATAGTTGCTTAAATAACACTATATAGTTGAAAGTTTTTCTTTTTCACAGCTGTTTTTTGGATACTTGAGTAACACAAAAGGGCCTTATTTTGGGGCAATAGCACTTCTCTATTAGTAGCCAGTGTAGATGGACAGATAGTCCCCATGTGTACTCTGACTTTTATGCCCCTGCTACACTTTCTCCATGATATTACAGTGGCCTTACTTAAGAGTCAGATACGACAATTGGGGTTAATAATTTCCATTTTTAATGGGCAGAGCAATGTTGGGAAGTTTTGAGAAGCCTCCGATTGCCCATGGTCAACGTATTCCAGTAAAGTAATATATTTGGGGCAATGATGATAGGGGGACTTCCTAACAATTAATTTATTACAAGCATCTGAGGATTCACCAGACCTTAAGAAACAGATAAACAATGTTTGGAGAGTATCTAAACTCTGAATGCCCTCTTGAAATAGCTGCTGCTTTGTGAACAACATTTGCCAATGGCAGGACTACATATGCTGTTATGGGAGATACATCGATGATTGTTTATTAATATGGACAGGAGGTGAGGAGGAACTACATACATTTTTCTCCTACATGAATAATAACACACTTAATGTGTTGTTCACGATGGCATATAGTAAGAGTAATATTGTCTTTTTGGACGTTGAATTATATATACATCAGGGTAAGGTTTGTAGCAGGATGTTTAGGAAGGCAACTTCCTGTAATGCTGTTCTGCATGCTTATAGTGCTCACCCCAGAACTCAAGTCAACTCTATCCCATATGGAGAGCTGTATAGAGCTCGCCGTAATTGCAGTGAGGACAATGAATTTGCACATTGTGTAACAGACATTGAACAAAGATTTCGGAGTAGGGGATACAACAAGGATACCTTACTTAAAGGCAAAAGGAGAGTGGTTAATCTATCCAGGAATGATACACTCAAAACTAGGACTAATCCTAGGGACAATAGCATGGCTACCATTAGATTGGTAACAAGTTATCATCCTTGGTCCTCCAAACTTTATGGCATACTGAAACAATACTGGTTCCTTCCAACTTTGGACACCACGTTGAGACCATTTTTAATGGATCACCCTACTGTGACCTACCGTAAAGGTAAATCTATACGGAGTATTGTGAGTCCTAGCTAACCTATGGTACAAGAGCAGGTACCTACTTGGCTGCATACACATAGTTTGGGGTCTTTTAAGTGCGGCAATTGTAACATGTGCAGACTAGCTATACATGGTAAACAGGATTTCCAATATAATGGTTAAAAAAACTATCAGATATTAACACACATAGATTGTACCACTACCTATGAGATTTATGCTATCATCTGTAAGTGTAATAAGATCTACATTGGTAGTACTATTAGGAAGTTGAAAGATCATATAGCAGAACACTTCAGGGCTCTGAAGAATGCTGACATCAGGTATCCGATTGCTGTTCACGCATTAGAATGTGGAGCCCAAAACACTCACCTGACCTTCAAGTTCCACGGTGTAGAGACTGTAAAACCTGATATTAGAGGTGGCAATCGTGAGTTGAAACTCCGACAGAGAGAAGCTCGCTGGATCATGCAGTTGCGAGCAGTTGACAAAGGCTTAAATATTGACAATGAGCTACAGTATTTTTTGGGTAATTAATTGACACTCCTGTATTGCCCATGCTTTCTGTCTACTCGTAATTTGAGCTTTTTGTTAAAATTTTTGTCGCTACCAATGTATGAAGACGATTAATATTGTATCATTCCTCTATGTTACATGTTGACTTCTCAATGCTGATAACATATGAATAGGATTGAGATCTTTTTTTTTGCTCTCCAATTGAGATGTCTGTTACCTTAATTGTGATTGTGTGTGCCTGTTTCCTATTGGAAAGGAACGAATTTACTTGCTTGCAGATGTATTATGATGTAATATTCCAGTGTATGGTATATAACTATGATAGGTTGTGGCCTTTCTCTGTTAAAAATATATTTACTTATTCTACTGTTAATGGATTGTAATATTCGTACTTATGTATTAATGTGAGGATATATTGTGTGTATCATGTTAGGATATATGTCGAAACAAGGGTAATAAGATATAGGGAGCTTCCTTGTATGACAGACTAACTAATCTTTTCTTGTATCTTACACCGATAGTATTCTGCTTTCCTTCATCCTCTTTGCACTACTTAATTTTGGGTAACATTGGTACTACCTATTAATATTCTTTGTATATTCCTCAACCATACGTTTTATGCTTTGTTCTGGATAATAAGATGGGGAGATATAGCCGGCTTTACTGTATTTTTAGGCCTTTTTTCCTACTTCTAGATGGCCGCTGATTTTCCTCTATTTATCGGCCTAGGGTTTTTAGATCACCGCGCTAGGAATATGCAGTTGTGAGATTACGTTGGGTTTTGTTTACTTTTGTGTTTTACATACCTGTAATCACTATAATAGGGCTGCCGCGCTTTTTTTCCTTTTTTATTTTTTAAATTTACGTTATGCCTTTCGGATTTGATGTTATATAAACACATGAATGATGGCAAAATTTGACTGATTTGCCTATAACTGGCTGCGCTTTTGTGACGGTTGAAGGAGAGGAATCTTATTTTCACTTACTCCTTATGAGTCGTGGTGATACGTAAACGAGTTTTAACAATTCCAAAATGGCGGCTGTTTCTGTGCACTCCTGTGTAAATTTTGGTTGTCCCTCTTCTATTGTGGTGCTATTTAACCTCATGACAATGATGGCGCCGGTGCTAGACGCCGATGTTCTGAGGAGTACTCTCCTTTTGTTCGGAACCTTACAACCAGGTAAAAACACTAACTCTCTGATGGCGTTTTGTGTTATATATGTTCTATAATAAGGGACTTGCACCTTTTCACATAGTTTTTTTTTTTGCTTTATGGGGCGTCTTCATGAAATTAATTAATACTGCCTTTCATTATACCCTCGCGTTTATTTCGGCTAGTATTATAGCGTTCTAATGGGCCCCTTAATTAAGGTCGTTGTTTTTCTCGTTTGCTTTATGTCATGCAGGTTATACTTATCTACGGTTTTGGCTACAAAGAATATCATCCATATAATTTTAGTATGGGCTATTTGCACACGAATTTGAGTAAGTATATAACATAGAGCAAAAATATTTAACATAGGGGTTGCTCTTCCTTTTTTTGTGCTACAAATTGTTCCGTTTTTATCCTTAGACGCAGTACTCTGAATTTTAATTATTGTGGGCCTTGACGCTTCCAGACTGCTTGGTTGGCAAGTGTTAATCATTTCTATGTGCACTTGGCTTATCGTTTTCGGTGAGTCTTTGTATTGAAAGTCTAGTGTTATTCACTTCTTTGCCTTAGTTTCTTTCTTTCTCCCTTATTTTACTTGTATTATTCTTGGTGTTATTTTGATTATGGACAGTAATGCATGGAGCACAATACTGTAGTGATTATTGGGGGCGTTTCTCTAAGCTCTTCATTTTTAGTTGCCCTGTTTACAATACGGGGTTGACACTTTGGGTGTTTTTCTGGTGTTCCCCCTGTCTCATTGGGCTCTCTATCTGTTGTGTTTAGCACTTAAATTTGGAAATTGGGTTTGTACTAATGTTGATTTTGTATTTGGTACACGTTAGTGTTTAGTTGTAACATTGGGTGTTTGTTTCTGTTTATTAATGTTCTAGCCCGGAAGAAGTCTTTGGTTGACACCATTATAAGACGAAACACGTGTTGGCTAGAAGTCTGTTGAATCTTGTCAAGAGAAAATAAAGAAGATAAAAAGAAGACTGTCACGAATACTGATGTGGACTTTTTTCTAATAATTTGGATAATTATTGCTCAGGTCATTAATCCATTGTGTTTGTTGGGTGTAGAATTCTGTTCTACATAAGTAGTGATGGTGGATGGCCTTCACTTATGTCCTTTGAGCATTTGGTACTGAGAATTTTCACTGTACGCAACTCAGCGCAAAACTTCTTCCAACCATCCTCTTGCAGTGGTAACATTTGTGATAAAACCGTTACTTTGAGAACCGTCACTGTGATGTAAAAATGTATTTGCATGTACTGTGAAACAAGCCATTTTAATGACAAAAAAGAAAACATTATTAGCACCCTATTTGAATTACATTAACATATGTAAAGTTTTGTTTCCTTCTCACATAAAATCCCTAACCAGAAAACTGAATTTCTCATGATCTCCACACTCAACACCAACCTCGAGATTCAGTCATGGATTAAGGCTATCACTGCCTTAAATTGCCCACCGACCATTGTGAACTCGGCTAAATCCCTGGGAATTACCCTCGACAGCAACCTAAACATGAGAGACCACATCAATTCGATGGCCAAGACAACCAGATTCCACCTGAGCTACCTTAGGAAATTGAAGCCCTTCCTCAATGCTCCCGACCTAAAAATGGCAGTCCAAGCTCTCGTCATCTCTAGACTGGAATACGGCTGTTCAACCCTCTCGGGTTTACCTAAGATCTCCCTGGCACCTCTCAAAGCCTGCCTCAATGCGGCCGCCAGACTACTTACCGGCACAAGGAAATACGATCATATTTCCCCACACTTGAAAGCTCTCAACTGGCTTCCCCTGGAGGCAAGAATACAACTCAAACTAGCATGCATCACGCACAAAGCTTTATACTCTAACTCCCCTGCTTATCTGACACAGAAACTTGTCATCTCCGGAGGAACCAGAAATTCCCGATCTTCCAGAGACCTTTTGCTCCAACCTGCACGCTTTCGGAAAAAAAAAAACTACAATCGAGCCTTCTCAGGGGCGGCTCCAAGAATTTGGAACTCTCTCCCACCCAACATCAGAAGAATTCTCTCTCTGGCTCGCTTCAAAAAGGATACCAAAACCTTCCTTATGGGCAAATTTCTCGGCTAAACATTGACTCAGGCCCGACCAATGGCCGTCCTCTACCTCCTCCGGACTACCTTGTCAACCCATCAGGAACCTGGGGCCCGACTTGAATAATCTGAATTTTATCTGTAAATATGGCTTCTCGCCTCGAGTAACTGATTATGTAAACTGCAAATACGTGCTCCCTTCCCTCATGTACCTCGGCCACTCGAGCTGCTACTGGTTGATTCTAAGTTTGTCTATAGATTGCGTTGTCCTCCTGTAAAGCGCTCTGATACCCTAACGGGTCAAGTTCGCGCTCTATAAAACACATAAATAGAAACCACGGTAGGCCAAATCAACTGTGAATGATAACTAGTTGGTCAGCTAAGTTTTACAAAGAATCTGGCATTGCATTTCTACCTGCATCCATTATGTATATAATTATATATATGTGTGTGTGTGTGTTAAAATTGGCAAATTGTGCAACAAAAGGTGAGAAGTGCAACACATTCATATCTAAACTGAGAATGCTGCGAACCTAAATATTAATGCATAAAATGTGCAGTTTAACTTTATTTGTAGCTGTCTGTGTTAACATCAGTTTTATTAGCACTTTGGCTTGCCTTTAGTACAATGCAGTCCCTGTTCTGTGAATGTCTAAGTTATGCTGCCAGT
The DNA here is from genome assembly GCA_963921515.1 of Calotriton arnoldi. Taxonomy (NCBI): domain Eukaryota; kingdom Metazoa; phylum Chordata; class Amphibia; order Caudata; family Salamandridae; genus Calotriton; species Calotriton arnoldi. The sequence continues at coordinate 1,549,715 of CAWUFW010000896.1, forward strand.
ATTAGAATATATGCTAAAATCAATTGGTTAATTTGTTGTTGCGTGATGGGGCAAAACAAATAACAGTTTTTACTTTTTACATGATTCCCACTTAAAGCAGCAACACAGATGGAGTCATATATGCTTATGTTGTTCTCCTCAGACCATATAACCAGATACCAGAGATTTAATTTCACAACTCTGAGAAGAAGTAGAACCATTTTAGTTTTGAAGATTGAACTACTGTTGTCCTGCATACTAAACACAGGACAAGAGGATGCCAGTCTTCAATTAGTGGTCCCGTGATGAACAATAGAGGCGAGATTAGTGCTATTGCACTATATACATTCAACTTTAATTTCTCAATGCTCGAATGGTGAGCAGGTAACAAAACTCAGGCATAAGTGCTTTGGCTAGGATTACATGTAGATGATTTACAAAGATCTAGAGTAAAATGAGTCAAATGTAAATCACGTTCCATTGTCTCTATAAATTCGGATTTTTATACTAGCTTACATGAATTTCTGTTCATTTCTTGCTTAAAGTAAAATAGAGACATATCAGTTCTCCTATATGCAAGGGAGGGTTAAGAAAAATCCGATATTTTCTAAAATGAACTTTAATATTTTACGGTCAAATATTTATCTTTTAAATGCCACTCTCTTTCAAAACCAAGGGGCATATTTGCAAGCCCCTATCGCCACCACAACGTCACTTTTCCGGACGTTGTAGTGGCGATGGGGGCTTCACCTTAATTACAAGGCAGTGTTAAGCCACTTAACGTGGCTTAACGCTGCCTTGTTAATAAGGCACCCTTTCACGCTATACTTAGCGTGAAAGGGGAGAGCAATGGGTGTTGCGGTAGGCGTTCCACCACAACACCCATTGATTTTGACTCTGCCCCATATTTACAAGGGTAGCATAAATATGGGGCAGCGCCAAAGTTAAGACCAGGGAAAACCTGGTCTTACCCTGGCACAATGAGGAGAAATGTTTAATTTCACCTCGTTTTTGCTGTTTCCATGTGTGCTGCGTTGTGCAGCACACATGGAAACAGCAAACCACCATTGATTGTTTATGTGCAGGAAGGTGTCCCTTCCTGCACATAAACAATCTTCCCCTCAATACAGGCACCCTTGCCTAAACTTTACCTTATCCATAATAAAAAATCTAAATCTAAATTGAACTGTTACTGTTATCCATAACCTTAAATTCACACATTTTCTCATCTATATTAAGATCTTCTTACTAAAATGCTGACCTGTATAATTTCCATATATCGTAGCACACTTTAATTTACAATTGTAACTAAAGTCCTGGCATATTTGTGGGCTTGTAGTGGATAACATGTACTTTACAACAAATACCTACCTTAAAACCATAACCCTAACCCTAACCAGAGCAAAAACCTTGTGCCTGTTACTTGCTCTTACCCTATAGCAATGTAGCACCTTTAAACGCAGAATTAATTTAATTAACAATTTCTAAATGGAATGCATTTTTGGTTGTTGTGACCTGAAAACAATCTTTTTTGTAGACTATTCTCTGATAATGATTTCTGTTCATCACCACTTCAGAAAATACAGGAGTATAATTGCTTTGGCTGCAGACTCTGTGGAGAATTTCTTTTGCGACTTCCACATGCCTATGCTGTATGAAGAGGCCTTAGTCACCATCTAGAACGTCCTTGCTCAAAGCGCAAGTGTAAAGGCACTTTTGCTAAGTCCACGCCCCTGTAGGTGTGTGCTGACAAAATATGTAGGAAGGGTGTTGGCTTTGTTGCACTCTGTATGACGTACATCTCAACTGAGCTAATCTTTTCAGGAATGCTAGGCATGAAACTGTTCATAGCTTGTGGCACAAATGGGTGTGCTTCAGTAGCCTGGGTGTTCCCTCCCCCGTGACCCCACACCGCCTCTGAATCTGGGCGGGTGCTTCCCTAGTGCTACGGAAACCTGGACTCTCCCATATCTTGCACCACCCATTGGCAAAGTCAAAGCTCAAAACATAATGGATGCTACAGACAGATAATGAGCCTGTACCAGTGCTGACTCTTAAATTAAACCTGAATGATGTGCCTTTACATGATAGAAGTACTGTTTCTTCAATACAATTTGTTTTTAAGCATGAAGTGTAATAACAGCTGCAAATAGCGAACTTATTTATGTTACTTTCTAATATTGTCAGTCCTTGTGCAATGTCAATCACTGTAAAATGTTATCATGACATTGTGGGGATACATCCATTTTACTGTTTGGGAGCATACTATATAATTGATCCCAAATTCAACAAAAGCAAAATACTATGGGTATATATTTTAATGCTTAGTTTAAAAGTTCACATTCTGATGTACATACTTTCTGAAACCAATGATAATGTCTTTGTAATGATCACAAAGGTCCACTGGCCCAGTGTATAAAACAAGGTAGCTTTATTCACGCTTAGTTCCAGGTTAAGTAAAAGATAAGAAAAGACAAGCCCCACCAGGAGAAGCCTCCCTGCCGCTCAGCCTGCCTGCCATCAACTGCCACTCCACACACAAGCCAGGCACCAAACATTCCATGAAGTCATCAGGCATTTTAACACTCACAATAGCTGAGCAGCAGGGAAGTCACAGCCAAGGAAAGGAAAGATACAAGTCAACTATAACATATCCCCCTTCCTTAGGGAAACATCGATCAATATATACAATGCATTCTGAAAGGAACGCATTTACATTGCATTCTAAAGACATTGAGATTAACCCCAAATAAAGACATCGAGATTAACCTCATCCCCCTCCCTTGGGGAAAACCCACACCACACCAAACCGCAAAGAGCGGTGGAACAGAACTGGGGCACACACCACCCCATAACCAACACGTAACAGGGTACACACCACCCTGTGGGACAGAACTGGGGCACTCACCGCCCCACAACCTCGACATAATAGGGCACTCACCACCCCAAAATAAACTGCACTGGTGCGCTCACCACCCCACAAACTCACCACATTAGGGCACTCACCACCGTAAAATACACTGCACTGGGGCACTAACCACCCCACAAACTAACCGTAGTAGGGCACTCACCACCCCCGCACTGGGGCACTCACCACCCCACAAACTAACAGAAGTATGGCACTCACCACCCACAACTTCACATAATAGGTCACTCACCACCCCAAAATAAACAGCACTGGGGCACTCACCACCCCACAAACTCACCACCGTAGGGCACTCACCACCCTAAAATAAACTGCACTGGGGCACTAACCACCCCACAAAATAAACAGCACTGGGGCACTCACCACCCCACAAACTCACCACCATAGGGCACTCACCACCCTAAAATAAACTGCACTGGGGCACTAACCACCCCACAAAATAAACAGCACTGGGGCACTCACCACCCCACAAACTCACCACCGTAGGGCACTCACCACCCTAAAATAAACTGCACTGGGGCACTAACCACCCCACAAACTAACCGTAGTAGGGCACTCACCACCCCCGCACTGGGGCACTTACCACCCCACAAACTCACCACCGCAGGGGACTCACCACCCTAAAATAAACTGCACTGGGGCACTAACCACCCCACAAACTATCAAATCACCTCAGGACAGGATACACCACCCCCATGACCTCCCCAAACATGGGTACACAGTGCAGTATAAACTGATACAGACCTTATGCACAAACTACGACCTTAAACCCACACACACAAAACGAGACATGCATTATAGTGAATAGCAATATAATTCAAGGAAAGTCCCGAGCTCCGGTGAGCGGTCTCTCACCCGAGGTCTTCAACCAGAGAGAAATCTCTGTCCAAAAGCTGCCAGTAGCTGTATTATTCCGAAAAGATTGCAGAACACCAGGGGAAAGTTAACGTTACAGATGGATTCGCCGAGTTGCTGACTGGACACTCACCAGCATATGAAGGAAGAAGCATTTAGTGTCCCAAGTTGCAGCTAAAGTCACTTCAAACATTTGCACAGTGCACCTCGCTGTTTCCAAAAGTGTTACTCCCGCAACTACTTGGTGAACCAGAACTAAACACTCACCAGAGCTGCACGGGGAACAAGAATACAGAGGCCTCAAAGGGACTCCACCAACGCTGAGGAAACCGCCACTCTCGTGCTTCAGACACAACATAATGAAGATGGTGGCACACAGACGTGAGGAGAGGAAACAGACAGTCGACGAACTGCACGGTGCAACCTCCCTGGCCACGATTCCAATACGACACTGCAACGTTCACAAAACTTTATTGAGGGAGCAACGTGGTTGGCAGAGGGTGTAGTATGCAGATAGCTGCACCAGACTCGATGGGACGCGCCAAACACAAGATGGCGGCGCGCTCAGGAGACGCACGCCGAGTGGCTCCAGGCGCGCTCGTGCTCCAAAACATCTAAAGGCAGCAATGGAGGCTGCCACGCAACGAAGAGAAACGTCATAGGAGACTCACCAGCTGATCCGTGTGAAGAGGTGAGGAGCGCGTGCCAAATTTAAAGTTTTAAATGGCTGCGTGGCAGTTTCTTTTAACCTCACTGTAAGTTAAACAAATTACGTATGGAAACGAATTCACTTTCTCACCCAAACGACCTTCTCCTGAGGCAGACAGGGAGGCGAGACCATCCCCCCAAATCACACTCAGTCGTGTCCCGTTAGCGCTGAGGCACATACAAAGCATCAAACTGTCAAAAGTTGTGCTTCACAAACCGTGCGCCGACACAGAGGCACCCCGAGCAGAAAACACCAAACAAAGCTTGCTCACGCAAAGGCAAGACTGTAGCTTCCAGAAAGTCACCTTCGCCCCCTTTCAACTCATTTCAAGGTGTCAATCTTCACTGGCAAAAAGAAAACACGGGGTCCGATCTTTGACAGGGTCCGTTCTTCACTCACAAGCATGTAGGTATGATCCCAGAAGTCTTCCAGGTGACAGCTGAGTGCCCAGGCACCAGTTTCTACTGCCAAAACAAAACCTGCTGTCAGACCATGACACTTCTCATGCAGGTTCAAAGTCCAAACGCCCAGGCTGCAGGCTGTCCAGGTGTTATCGGACACTGGTGGGGCTTACCAGGGCGTTTCTTTAGTTTCAGTTGACGAGTTTCACAGTCTTTAATAAAGACCTTAGTTCCTTAACTCCAGTCTTCTTTCCTCAAAGCGTAGGTTCGTTTTAAATCGTCGCCAAAATGTAAAGATCACAAAGGTCCACTGGCCAAGTGTATAAAACAAGGTAGCTTTATTCACGCTTAGTTCCAGGTTAAGTAAAAGATAAGAAAAGACAAGCCCCACCAGGAGCAGCCTCCCTGCCGCTCAGCCTGCCTGCCTTCAACTGCCACTCCACACACAAGCCAGGCACCAAACATTCCATGAAGTCATCAGGCATTCTAACACTCACACTAGCTGAGCAGCAGGAAGTCACAGCCAAGGAAAGGAAAGATACAAGTCAACTATAACAGTCTTGAATTTGTTTCTTTAGTTTCTGATATTTTCATCACCACAACTTGTATAATTGGATCGTAAATACAAAATTATCAGCGAGAAATGGTTTGAGATTATACTGTAGAATGCAAAAATTTTAAACATAGCATGCATTTATATGAGAGAGAAGTTGATGACAAGTGGTTTAAAATGTTCACCTTAGAGAAGGTAAATGTAAAACAATGTGATTGATATTGAATATCTTAAGCTTAATTTTCTAAAGAAACTTGATCTAACTCCATTTTGAAACTAATCACACTTTGAAAAGGAACGTTGGTGTAGCCCAATTTGACCACTGTAATAAAGTACTATTTCTAAAATTCTGTTGGGAGACAGATGTCACTGAGAGGCATTGTGTAATGTAATAGCTTTTATGAAAGGGCAGGATAGATATAGATCCATTACAAAAGGGATTATTCAATTGGCTTTACGAGAAAGAATTTAGTAGAGAGTTTGTTAAGCCTGGTGGTATTTTGAGCCTTCAAACGACATTTCTATTTAATGCTTAATCAGGTCTGGGTTTTACAGCAAGCCTGTCCACACAATCCTCTAATTTTCCGATTTACATACATTGTGTTTTGGGTCTGAAATTCAACCATAGGCATTTTAACCATCTTCTTTTAGCGTTGTCTTTGATCTTTGTTAATCACACCATGGCTTCTTCATCAAACCTTGGCTTAGCCCAGAGGAGTCTTTCTCTTTCACCTAATGATATTGGCTAATAGGGTACATCCCTCCGCTCTAATGGAGAGAATGCAATTTATGCATTAGGTACCATTTTACATTTTACTACTATTCTTTCCATGGGTTGACATTGCTAACACATGTACATATGCACACTAGCAAAAGCCTGCCTTTGGGCGCGTTAGAACTTTATACCCAGAACTATTGATTTGCCAAGGCTAGTTTTGGTGAAATGTTGCTTTCTCTTTAGAAGCGCAAGGGGAAACCTCCTAAAACAGACATTCTCTAAAAACTACAGAGCTATGTTGTGATACTGCAGGATTAGAGTTTATGTCAATACCAGGAAATGTTAACAAAGAGGAATAATTGTAGGACTAAATGAAATAGCAAAACCTGCTAAGTTAATTTTACTTGATTTATGTAGGTGGCTGTTCAGAGACTGATACATCAAATAGTTATTTTAGTATGAGTGCAGTTTGCATATGAGTGACACAAACCACCCTAGCCTCTACAATGTTAGGCTGGTACATGAAAACACTTGCACATCCTAAATTATTATGTCCATTTAGAAGTGAAAAATTCAACTTAGTTTTTGTACCTCAAAATACTCCCGTCCTAAAGAAATGTTGGATGATTCTTAGTCCTGATACATAAATGACAGAAATACTGATTGCTCAACCATACATGGATACAATACACAACTTGTGCTATTTGCTCTTCGTTTTAGGCCAATATGACCTATTGTCACAGTTAGTCCTATTTAAGGCTCCCTCACCATGCACAGGTTTCTCATCAATAATTTCATTGCAAATGCTGCAGTGATATTATCAATGATGTCATAGAGGATGTCATGAGTGATGTAATGTGCGGTGTAATTTAGCAGTGCAAGGTGAGGGCACGAGTAATAGTTACCGAATGCACAAGTTGTAGTTACTTGAAATAACTATAGCTTGCGAATTTCAGTTTTTTTTGTATGTTTAAAACATTGGGGCATATTAGCAAGACTGGCGATAAAATTATCGCCGTTTTAGCGGCAGGAAACTGCCGCTAAAGCGGCGATAATGGACTTGCTAATAAGCGTTATAGAATTCCAATAGAAGCCCAGGTTAGATGTCCTGCACATCTAACCTGGGCTTCTATTGGAATTCTATAACGCTTATTAGCAAGCCAATTATCGCCGTTTTTGCGGCAGTTTCCTGCCGCTAAAACGGCGATAATTTTATCGCCAGTCTTGCTAATATGCCCCATTATTCTTTAACTGACATCTTCACCAAACTATAATGTCACTTTAACCTTAGTTTTTTCAGTGAATTTCAAGGTCTTTTTGAACGCAAAGTAATATTTCATATGTAGAGCCAACCCCCGACGTGCACGACCGAAAGGCCTGCGGCCAAACCCTTCCTTCCCTTTCCCCCTCCTTTCAGGCACTCAACCCCCTATATATAAAGATCAATAATCTTTCTCCAAAAATCACCAATAATTTTAATCTATTTATTTATTTAGTGTTTTATAGAGCGCAAACGTGACCAGTTAGGGTATCAGAGCGCTTTACAGAGATAACAAGCTTTTGCAAAGATTAAGAGCAAACGATCGTGAGTACACTTGAGGGAGATAATACAAATGCCAGCAAGAGCAGAGGAAGACTGCACAACACCAACCTCGTCCATTAAGGTAACATGAAGTACGAATTATGCAATAAGCTAAACATCGTCTATGATACCAGAATCAAGTAAGTTACATCTACAGAGTATTGCAAGGCTAAACGGGTAGTGTTCACGTAAGAGCAATAGAATATCGCTAAGCCGCTGTTCTGTGTTTGCGCTGAGAGAGGTTATGGAAGGAATTTGCCCATTAGAAAAATCTTAGCTTCCTTCTGAAGCTTGATAAAGATGGGATTCTTCTGATGTTTGGCGGCAGTGAGTTCCAGATTCTAGGTGCCCCCGCAGAGAAAGCTCTGTTGTAAGTTTTCTTTTTCCGGAAGAAAAGTGGTTTCAGCACCAAATCCCTGGCACTCCGGGAGTGCTTGCCTCCTCCGGATACCACAATTTTATGAGCTAGATACGAAGGTGTGTGTGATACAGACCAATTTGAGTTGGATTCTGGCTTCATAAGTAAGCCAATTCAGTGCCTTGAGGTGCGGTGAGATGTGGTTAAATTTTTTGGAACCTGTTAAGAGTCTTGTGGCTGTGTTGAGACAGGCTTTCAGGGGAGCTGTTGAGATCTTGGGTAGACCAGAGAGGGTTGAGCATCCGTATTCGATCCTAGAGATGACTAATGCCTGTACTGCCATTTTAAGGTCAGACATATCTAGGAATGGTTTCAGTTTTCTAAGGTAGCTTAGGTGAAACCTGGCATTTTTGGCCAGTGTCTTGATGTGGGCTCGCTTGTTCAGGTTCTTGTCCAGCGTGATTCCTAGTGATTTGGCTGATTCCACTATGATCGGGGTGCAGTTCAGCGCGGGGATCGATTTGGTCCATTCAAGTATGCTAGTGGAACTTTTAGGAGGGGAAATTAGTAAGAATTAAGTTTTTTGCACATTAAGTTTGAGCTGGTTGCTTGCTAACCATTGCACAGTCAGCTTTAGAGCCTTGTTCATTGTCTTGATCTCCTCTATGGATGAAATTTTGATGTAGATCTGTGTGTCATCTGCAGACATATGTAAAGAGATGTTGGCGATATGCAGAATTTCAGTTAAAGGTTCCAGATAGAGGTTAAAAAGAGTTGGGGAGAGAGTTGAACCTTGTGGGACTCCGATCGTAATCGGAGAGGTTAGATTTCAATTGACTAAGAATCTTTGATAGCGGTTCCGTAAGAAGGATTTAAACCATTTGAGAACGGTTCCCCTAATCCCATCCTGTTTTCGAGACGATCTAGTAATTTCTCATGGTTAACTGTGTCGAACGCCGATGATAGGTCCAAAAGAATTAATAGACACGTTTTGTCTTGGTTTAGAACTTATAGGGCGTCATCCATTATATGGGGAATAGTAGTTTCAGAACTGTGATCTGGCCTGAAACCAGTTTGGAACTCGTCTAGCGGATTGAATTTGGCGATGTGTTGGCTAAGTTGTTGTTGCACACATTTTTCTAGCACTTTCGCTAGTAGAGGAATATTAGATATTGGCCTGAAATTGTCTGGCTCAGCAGGGTTCATTGTGGTTTTTTTTAAAATGGGGATGATATGAACAGATTTTAGAGAGGCGGGTATGGACTCTTGTGTTAGGGAAGCGTTGATTATTGTAGTCTAGATGGGTATGATAAATAAACCCAGGCGGAGTTGCTCTACGCGGAGCTCTACGGAGTTGGGCAAAAACTCCATGGAGCTACGCTCCGCGCCTCCCACCTCCCGCAATAAATATTTTAAAAATAAAATGTACAATTATAGTAAAATAAAAGTGCACTTACCTTATCGCGGCATCCCGGGCTGCCCCCCCCCTCCTCGCCGTAATCCCATACGTCATGGTAGGACTGGGCATGCGCGCGCATGCACAGTCTTACCATGACGTACGTCTGACGTAGGGGATTACGGCGAGAGGTTGATAAGGCGGGGTGGGCAGTACTCTATTAGATTTAGGGGAGATGCTACCCTGCGCACTGTGCTGTAAGAACATCACGTTGGGGAGATTAGTGTCGGCCCTCTCTTTGGGAGAAGGTGTTAAGGAGCTTAAGGTGGTAGCTTCTGACTTGGTAGCTGTAAGCCATGAGCCCTTACCCCACGATGCTAACTTTGAGCTGGAGTGGACACTACTCCAATGTGTGTTAGTTTGAGAAAGAGGGCGCTGGGGGTGTATTAAAGGATTGTAGTCAAGCACCTGCTCTTTTAGGGTGGTGAAGTAGTCATCAAATGTTTTTAGATCCTTGTTTGCTGATTGGATCAGAACAGTGCCATTTTTATAGATTGTTACGTTTAGGTCAGCTCTTAGGTTTTGTGAGGGAGCAATCAGTATTTTGGTGCCATATGGAATGTTTCTAGTTTCAAGAACGTTTAATAGGTTTATTATGGCTGCACGCCATATTTCTATTTTCCTGGTGTAGAATATGGATCACAGACATAATATCGAGGAAGAAAATATCGACCTGACAAAATATCGTGTTAAAAATATCGAATACCAAAATATCGACTCCCTATCTACAAACAGGTAAGTACAAAAATATCGAATCAAAATATTGTTGTAAAAAATATAGTTAGTCAAAATATCGAATTTTTAAATCTCTTAAAAGTAATGTAAAATTAATAACATAATAAATATAATTAAGTAAAACATACTTAAAAATACTTAAATAACTTTCAAATTAATGAATAATTAATTTAAGTAAAAAAAAAATAAACATACATTTTTATTTTTTAATACATACATATATTAACGTAATATTATTAAAAAATATTCAATATTTTTAACGTAGGATAGCGGGAGGGTAAAATGTACTATTCCCACTCCAGTGAGTGCAACAGTAGGGAAAGCGTTGGATAGCGTAGGGGTAAACATTACTATTCCCACTCCAAAGAGTGCAACAGTAGGGAAAGCGTTGGATAGCGTAGGGGTACACATTACTATTCCCACTCCAAAGAGTGCAACAGTAGGGAAAGCGTTGGATAGTGTAGGGGTAAAAATTACTATTCCCACTCCAGAGAGTGCAACAGTAGGGAAAGCGTTGGATAGCGGGAGGGTAAAATTACTATTCCCACTCCAGTGAGTGCAACAGTAGGGAAAACATTGGATAGCGGGAGGGTAAAAATTACTATTTCCACTCCAAAGAGTGCAACAGTAGGGAAAGCGTTGGATAGTGTAGGGGTAAAAATTACTATTCCCACTCCAGAGAGTGCAACAGTAGGGAAAGCGTTGGATAGCGGGAGGGTAAAAATTACTATTCCCACTCCAGTGAGTGCAACAGTAAAGAAAGCGTTGGATAGCGTAGGGGTAAAAATTACTATTCCCACTCCAAAGAGTGCAACAGTAGGGAAAGCGTTGGATAGCGTAGGAGTAAAAATTACTATTCCCACTCCAGAGAGTGCAACAGTAGGGAAAACGTTGGATAGCGGGAGGGTAAAAATTACTATTCCCACTCCAAAGAGTGCAACAGTAGGGAAAGCGTTGGATAGTGTAGGGGTAAAAATTACTATTCCCACTCCAGAGAGGGCAACAGTAGGGAAAGCGTTGGATAGCGGGAGGGTAAAAATTACTATTCCCACTCCAGTGAGTGCAACAGTAGGGAAAGCGTTGGATAGCGTAGGGGTAAAAATTACTATTCCCACTCCAAAGAGTGCAACAGTAGGGAAAGTAATATTTTAATATTTTAATAACAATTATTTAATTATCAATACCAATAAACATTATTATTAAAATTAATTACCAATTACAAAATATTTAATAATTAATTAATTATAAATACCAATACAATTTATTTACTAAAAATTATTTACCTATTAATAATTAATTAACAACCAATTAATATTCAATACCAAAAATTTATAAATAATAAAAAAAATACCAATTAATAATTAATTAACAGTAAATTAATTATCAAAACAAAAAAATTATTTTCAATAATTAATTATTTACAATTAAATTACTTCCCACCATATCCCCCTATCAACCCACAACCCGCTACAAATAATAAATTAATAGAATTAACATAATTATCAATTAATCAATTAATAAAAATTAATTACCAATTAATACAAATTAATTACCAATTAATAATTAATTAACAATAAATTAATTATCAATACCAATAAATAAAAATAAATATGTACTTAATTACAATTAAATTACTTCCCACCCTATTCCCCTATAAACCCACAACCCGCTACGGAATTAAATGGCGCAAAAATTAAATAACATAAAAATCATTGCTTTAAAAAAATTAAACATACATTACAAAAACTAATTTAAACTGTTAACACATATACTAACATACAAAACACTTTGAAAAAATTCGATATTATTAAAAATTCGATATTTTTTAATGCCTATATTTTGTACTTAGATATTTTGACAATCGATATTACTTACCTTAATTTCGATATTTTTAACGACTATGGGGCCCATTACGATACCCGGCGTAAATAAATCCGCCAGGCATGGAAGCGGCAAAAATCCGCCCGCACACACCGCCTGAACACCGACCACGCCATTACGATTACACAAACCGAAAACCGCCATCGGCGGAAAAATCACACAAAATACCGCCCGCCAACGTCCGAGTCGGAGTCAAACCGCCCGCCACGGACGGAAACACGCACGACAACACAAAACCGCCCGCCCTCACGGCCGACACACCGCACGTAAAATTACGATCGCACCGACATGAGCGCGGAAAAACCACAAATATACCGCCCGCCAGCGCAAACAACGCCGATGAGAATCGACACGGCAGAAGCCATGGCGCCAACGTACCTGCACAGAAACCATCCGCACACAAAACCAATAGCACACAACATGGCCAACAAGTCCACACAGCAAGGCACGCACAAATACACAAGCACAGTACACATCCCGAAAACACCCCCGGACAAACAAAAAATACAAAGGCCAGAACCCCAGACACAACACACCTGAAAACAACAGACCATGAGGACACACCCACATAGGTGAGTACAAAAGCAGCACTCCCACAGACCACAACCCCTTGCTACATTGCAAACCAGAGAGGAGAGGAGAGGACACAGTGACACAGCAAGGACAGCAGCACACCACAGAAACGCACACATCACAACCACCACCACCACCACCACCAAACACCGGCACCACAAACACCCTGCACATTACACAACACACACCGCACCAGCACCACAAACACCATGGCACCACAAAGAATGCCCATGTTCACGCCCATGGAGCTGACGGTCATGGTCGACGAGATCATCAAGGTGTACCCACAAATCTATGGGAACATGGTCCAGCACACACCACTAGCCACCAGAAACAGAATGTGGAACCGGATCGTAGACCAGGTCAATGCAGTCGGGACCCTGCCCAGGAACAGAGTAGAAATTAACAAACGTTGGAATGACGTAAAGAGCCTGGTCAAGAAGAAGGAGGGCAAAAACAGAGAGCTGGCTGCCGTCACTGGCGGAGGGAATCCCGTGCTCTTTAAGACCTTCAAAGCGTGGGAGGAGAAGGTGCGAGTCGTAATACATCCGGAGATCCTCGCCGGATTAGCAGGGGAGTGGAGGCTGGTAAGTACAAACTAATGTATACCAGCACACCGCTATGTACTCACATGCGCAACTACCATGCCACAGCTCCCAGGGACAAACACCCCCATGTCCAGCACACAATACACAACACATCACACACACATGCAACAGACACCACCACACACAGCCCAAACCGAACAACTGTAAGATGCGTGGGGACATGTGTACACTCAGCCAGCCACGTAACCACCAACAGGTCCCCAAATATGCCAGAAGCGCCACAACGAGCACCCACCACACCCATGTGTCCGCCACAGCTGCACTAACCGACAAGTAACAGGTAAGTGGCAGGAACACAAAGTGCAGTGGGTGGGAGGGTGGACAGCCCAAGTACAACACACACCAGGCCCCAGTCCCACAGCACAGCAAGGAGGAGCATCCCCCACACCCCACAGCCACGTGTCAGCCACCGCAGTGCACAACGACAGCCGAAAGGCAGACATCACGGTCCACAGCAATCGGTGTCAGTGGGTGTCCAGCCACCCCACGACCCACAACACCCCCCACCCCCACAGACCTGCAACATGGAGCACCCCCCGCTTAGAGCCATGTGGCATCCAGTACAGTGCACGCACGAACAACTTGCAGGTGGGAAACTGGACAGGGCTGGATTACTGGAGGCATGAGGACCATAACACGACCAACACATGGGACATGTCACGTAGCAGACGAACACGCAGCACCGCCCACCGTCACGAACAAGTGAACAATGTGCACACGGACATGAACAACAGACTGACACCCCACATGACCCATCACATACATAGCAACACCCAAGGAGCCACGTCTGCATGCACAAGCCACACTGAATATAGTACCACACGGCAGCCACTGTGCAACTCATCACACACAACCGAAACACCATTGAAGTCCTGTCCATGTAGCCCCTACTGCCTGTCAACCCCACACCCCACAACTACGCCTATGTAAGACAAACAACACTAGACGCAACAGAGCGGAACAACATATATGCACACGAACACCACTGAACCCATCAAACACACAGACACACCATGCACATACAACATACCATCCATCCGTCAGCCCCAGTCTCATGAAAGGCATGTCATCCGCACAGCTGCCACACATACAGCAGTCACGCTAAGATACATGCCCATGACCAACCATGTGCCAGAAGTCAATTAAGCGCACGACACACTGTGAGCAACAACACACAACATGGGCCACACCTCCCCCGAGCACTGCAGTGATGCACATGGCACAGGGCAGCACGCACACCAAGGAGATGGGACAACTGCAATACGTTGGCTGGCACACAACTATCACTCACTCATAACGATGCGTCCAATGCCATGTCCAGTAATCACAACAGACAGCAAATATGCAGGCCATGTCAAGCATGCACACACCTCAAACCATGCACTGTCATGCTGCCACAACACATGTCACGTTCGGCACCCATGGCTCACAGCATGTACCCCAAAAGCATATTCCCTCCCAAATGCGAATCTGGGGCATGGCCCCCATGTTGCCATATGCGTTCCTAAGCGTTCCATTTGAACCCCAAAAGCATATCCCCTCCCAAATGCGAATCTGGGGCATGGCCCCCATGTTGCCATATGCGTTCCTAAGCGTTCCATTTGAACCCCAAAGCATATCCCCTCCCAAATGCGAATCTGGGGCATGGCCCCCATGTTGCCATATGCGTTCCTAAGCGTTCCATTTGAACCCCAAAAGCATATCCCCTCCCAAATGCGAATCTGGGGCATGGCCCCCATGTTGCCATATGCGTTCCTAAGCGTTCCATTTGAACCCCAAAAGCATATTCCCTCCCAAATGCGAATCTGGGGCATGGCCCCCATGTTGCCATATGCGTTCCTAAGCGTCCCATCTGAACACCAAAAGCAAAGTACAAACCAGACCCAGGATGGGCCAGGAGCCCGCATACACCAGAGTCACAATAAGTAGGGGCACAGCAACACACCCATCGGCATGGCCAATCCGTCCCATGCCACATGTGCACAGCACACAGTCCCATTGCCAAGCACACACAACTACAGATGCTACAGCCACACACACGCCTCCGGGAAACCCATGTACGAGATTGCACGAACTGTCAATGTCAGACGACAAATACATACTTTGCCAGGTGCAACACAATAACAAATCTCATTCTCTCCACAGGTGACGAACTGCTGGATGCTGGGGATGGAGCCAGCAGCCAGCACAGCCAGCCTACAAGCCCCCAACGAGGACACACGGATCTGGAGGATCTGTCCTCCTCTTCGGACACGGACCACCAAGCAGGCCCATCTGGTGTGGCAGGGCCCAGCCGCTCCCCAGGACCCCTCCTACCCACCAACCCATCATCCAGGGCTGCTGAACATTCCCAGCCCCCTGCTGCCACTGTCGTTGCGGCCACACCCACGGTCATTGTGGCCACTGCCGCAACCGCCACCATCGCCGCACCGACCACCACCGCCGCCACCACCGCCACGTCTTCGCTGGCACCAGCCCCAGCGCAGGTGGTGGCCCGGCCGACTGGATCCACCCTGGGAGCCACAGCGAGGACCGTGGTGAGCAATGTGGCTAGTGGGCAGGCCGGTGGCAGCAGGACTGGTAGGAGGAGCAGGGTCAGGGAAACGCCAGCCTCCCCTGGGAGCCATGCCCTGCCTCAAATGGCCAGAGTCCTTGGGGCCTATGAAGAGGCCCAAGGACAATGGGCCCGGTCTGCTTCAGACACGCGTGAGGTGCTGGGGGTGCTGAGGTCCATGGACGCCCGTATGGGCCAAATCGTGGACCTCATGGGACAGCTGGTGGTGGCGGTGAGGTCACAGCCAGGGACAGCAGCTCCCCCTCCGCCACCACCTGCCGGGGCGCAGGGTGGAGCAGCAGTGTCCAGTTCCCCTGCGTCCACAGCCAGTGAGCACACCTCAACCACCAGCATGTCGCAAGCAGGCACCCCCCTCGCAAACGTGGAAGGGGCCGTCCGAAGTGGAAACAGATCTCCCGGGAGGACTTCGCACGCTCCAAACGCAAGTGAGGCAGCCAGCCAGCCTTCCGCCAGCCTTCCTTGACCAGCCACTGCATTGACTTGGACTACGATCCCACTCCACACAGCCATCTGGATGGCATGTGTGTGTTGGACTATGGACATAGAACCAGTGGGTACACCCTGATCATCACGCAGCCATGACCGACAGCTCATTGTCACTGCACGCACCACTTTTGTCATCACCTTACACACAATCACATGTCACAGTTTGTAATAAATGCACCTTTTTCACTAACTGCTGTTTGTGCCCTGTGTTTTATTTGTACGGAATACAACGGCCACCTTGGGCGGAAAGGCACCTGATGCGTGGCATGGCAATTGAATCCGGAGGGCCTGTAGGGACCTAGGGGTGGGAGACAGAACAGGAGCACATTCAATGAGTGTGTCACACACCCATCACACAGTACATGTCAACAACTACAAGCAATGTACACACATCGCACAGAGCAATAGGGCACAATGCCACAGCCACCAACAGTGGCATACTACCCTGGCCATGGAGCGTTGACACACAGCACGCAGTGAACAAACGGCCACCCTGACACAGCACACACACACCTGCACAGATACAGCCACATCAGCCGTCGTACATGGACACTCACCGTCAAGTGAAGTAGCGGGCGATGAGCTGCTGCCGCACATTACCAGCTTCCTCCTCTCCGCTGTCCTCCTCACTCGAGCTGTCCTGGTCTGCGGGCTGGGGCCCTGGTTGATCTCCGTCATCCACGATGAGGGGGATCTGCTTCCGAATGGCCAGATTGTGCAGCATGCAGCACGCCACCACTATCTGGCACACCTTCTGTGGGGAGTACGCCAGCGCACCCCCGGTGCGGTCCAGGCACCTGAACCTGGACTTGAGGAGGCCAAAGGTACGCTCGACCACACGTCTGGTCCTCCCATGTGCCTCATTGTAGCGATCGTCTGCTGGGGTGCGAGGATTCCTCAATGGACTGAGCAGCCATGCCCCATTCGGGTACGCAGAGTCACCTGGGTGTGAGGGACACAGAGAACCGTTGCAATTCCAACTGGACAGGGGACAGCATCGCACAACCAGCACGCTACACCACTCCACATACTCACCGACAATACAGGCACGATCCTGTTGCATATTGGACATCAGTCGTGGCAAGATGCTGTTGCGCATTATGTGTGCGTCATGGGCCGAGCCTGGGAACTTTGCACACACGTGGGTGATCACCATGTCCGCAAGGCACACCACTTGCACATTCAGGGAGTGCGTGTGCTTCCTGTTGCGGTACAGGTGCTCAGTGGCCTGTGGTGGAACAAGGCCGACATGTGTGCAGTCAATGGCTCCAACGACGTGTGGGATTCTGCCAAGGGCATAGAATGCACCCTTCACTGCCGCCAATTCACGAGCCCTGGGGTAGCGGATGTACCTGTTTCGGTACAGCATCATGGCTGCCAGTACATCCCTCAGCACCTTGCTGAACATGGGCTGGGACATCCCTCCTCCAATGCCCACTGTGTGCTGGAATGACCCAGTGGCGAAGAAATGCATGGCGGCCATCACCTTAGCCGTGGGGGTGACAGCAGTCGGATACACCCTGCGGGGACGGAGATGGGGTTCTAACATGGCACACAGTCGATGCAGGGTTGGCCTGTCCAGCCGAAACTTCCTAATAACCTCTGTATCGTCCATGTCCGCCAGCAATTGGTATGGGCGGTCAATGTTCGGTCTCCGCCTAGGGACAATGGCAGAGGACACATGTCAAAGCAACACGACACATAGCAATTTCGCATACACATCACTGACATGACTGAGCAAGCACATGAGCCACAGCCCAGCTGTCAAGCTGGGACGGCACGGCCACAATACACTTACACAGGTCTCCCAACAATGGCAATGGCTAGTGATACGAACCACTGCCATGTGCATGCACATGGGGATCTAGGCCCCAATGACTTGCGGGGCGTGCTGATGGGGACTGACTGCATATCCGTCAAGCGGCAACGCCACGGCAACATGAATGTCTGCTGAGCATGGAACTGCTTCCGCGGCTGGATGAGTATGGCACACGACGACGACGATGTGGGCACAGGCTGAGCGGCCAAAACAAGTGGGACCTGTGGCACGAGGGGATATGAGACAGTAGTAGGTGTCAGCACTGCACCCTATGTACAGCACTGTACGGATCACACCTCCCGAAACATTGACAGGTGTCCACATTGACAGCCCCATGCCAAGACGGCTGTGTGCTTGCAGTCACACGTCACAGGTGAGAGGTTACATTGCACGTGCCAGGTGGCAGACGTACATAGTGGGAGCTGGCATGTGTGTGCATGTGTCTCCTGTTCAGGATCCACCAGATGGGCGCTGACACCATTGGACACAGCATGTTCCGTGGAAGGCTTGTGTGTGTGGGATGGTGGCACTGGATGTGCCTCCGTTGGGTGGGGGGCCATGCACAGGGCGGGTACGTCGATGATTGCGCATTGTTGGTCACGGTGGGTGCACCAACTGAAGATGTGTTGCCGTGTGTTCAATTCCTATGTCCGCATGATGATGGACTGTAGATGTGGGCAGACTACACATTGGTCGATGTGCTGTCTATGTGCATGTGCCTTCACACCAGGCACAGCTGCCCCTGCACATGTGACCCCTGCTGGACTCGCTGCTGGGTCTGTGGAGCTGATGCACCTTCTGCGCGTGGGGCGGACAGCTCTCCTCACTTCCCTCATTGCGCATGTCATGACTTTGCCGCAGGTGACATGGATCATGGAGGGCCCACATGTACGCGTGGGTAGGCTACACATGATTGTACACTGGTCGCCACCCCAGTCAGTGTTTCGAATGGGAAGGTTGTCGTGCTGGTGGTATGTTCGATGTGGCGGATGGGCGGGCCTAGGTGCGGGCTTACATTCCGGACATGGGGGGGTAGTTGGATTGGCGACTAGTTGCAGTACACACGGGACACGTCTCTTCCTTTCCACATCTGGGTCATCCCTTGTACTTACTGACAGTGATACAGTCATCTTCGCCCCAGCCCTCATGTCCTCCCCTCGCTCCCCCAATATGCATGCTCACCTGCGAGGCTAGCGCCTGCACAGGCAGCCCCAAGCTCGCACCAGAGAGGGCAAGGAGTGTATGTGTGGGTCCAGTTGCACGAGTGGGCTGTCTCAGGGTATGATGTGTGGCGGGACGCCGTCCACCTGCGTGGTGCCCCAAATGGAGACCCGGCCTGCATGGACTATGCATCACAGTCTTCGCCTTCCGGATCCGCCACCTGCGACACCCAGTGGCTGTGGCTGCCCTTGCGGCCAGGCCGCATCCGTCTGCGGCTGATGGCCCACACATTCACTCTTTGGCCTCTCTGGGGAGGGCTCGGGGGTGGTGGCGCACGCGCTTGCACTTAGTCGCAATGGCATGTGGCGTGGTTGGTATGATGGGCAATGGATGGGATGGTGCGAGCCACCTCCCGTGACGTCAGTGCTGCTCGTGCTGTGGTGCGTCCCCCTACACTTCCATCTGACTTGTGCCATGCTAGACGTTGAGGTTCTATTGCCTGCGTGATATGACCAGGAGGAGCGCGAGGAGACCTCTCACACACCATGCTCCACTGCCATCCCGTGCCCTGTATCGCCTGTGCGGATTGACTATGTTGGGGTTACACCTGGTCGACTGGGGCTGTGTGTGCCTTGTCAAGGGGCATGGCGGGCGCACAACAGGATCCAGCTTGTCCACAGAGGATGGGCTGAGGTGCGCCTGGTACCGCTTTGTACGTGTGCCCGGCTGCTGTGCACACACGTGTTCACTCCCCCCGACAGGTGTCCTCTCACAATGCCCAGGGAAGCGGTGGTGTACTGTTCATGACCCCTCCCAACACGGCGTGCTCCAACTTGGCATGTGCGCATCTACCCGTCGCACCCACCCACCTGAGCACTGCGTCCATACGACTTCACACGACACATGTGTGTCTTCCACAGTAGTGCTACTCATTTGCGTTGACATCCAATACCAGTGGACTGCATGGTCATGTCACGACTGCCGTGTACTTCACATACTCTCATCCTCTCTCATTCGTACTTGTGAAATGAGTCAGCGGAGACAGTTTTGGTTTCAAACATTATATTGAGTCTTCTGTCCTCTGTGATGCAGTATAGTGGACACTACTGGCAGCGGAATACATGTTGAGGATATACTGAGCATGATTGCAAATGGGATAGGGTGTGGGGTTACATGTGATTGGCTGTTGCATGTGGGATGTGGGCTTCAGAGTGACATCTGCTTGGCCAAGGCTGTGCTAATGTACATTTACGTATAGCTGCGGAGCTGCGGACTTTGACACAGACGGTATACATGTAGCCTACCAGACCGCTTGGCATCATGGGCACAGTCCATCTCAGTTCCATGTGACAGGTTTGCTGCGGTTGTTCCTCATGCACGCGTGCATGTGAGATGACATCAGGGCATGTGCTTGCGTGCATGCAGCGGCGTGCCACTTGTTGTTGCACTGTGGTGGTTACTGGACATGTCACAGTCACTGGGGTCGTGTTGTTGTTGTATGCACTTGTCGTCCATGCAAAGGTCCTGGTATGGGATTCCCGGGGCGGGGGTGGGAGGGGTGCAGCACCCACAGACTCCAGGCGACCTATTCATGTCCACTGAGCGGTGTGTGTGTCCATGGGCGCTGGATCCATGTCGTGTCCTGGTTGTCCGTGCAGTTCCGTCCATGTGGGTGCGATACACAGAGCCCATGCCACTGCCTCCCACGATGCATGCGGTGTTCCTGGATGTGATGGGGAACAGTGTGCATGTCCCGGTCATATCCGATGTCATGGCGATGTCGTTGATGGTGTGGTTACAGTTGCCGGTCGTTTGGTATGGCTGTTGTGGTGGTGACTGGCCAGTCCGTGCGGAAGCTAAGCATGGGTGCGGGGTTGGACATCATAGGTCACTCGGGGAACCTGCGTTGTGGTCCGACGAATTGACAGGTTGTCAGGTATGCGATGCCGTCCAGCAGGGCTTCCATGTCATTGGTGGTGTACATGTTTGCCAGCCAATGTAGCGGATGGTGGCTGTCAAGGTGTTGTTCGTAAGTTGTCCCTTGGAGGACCATGATGGGGCATGCTGGGTGACATTCGATGTAGCTGTTCTCGATGATCCGTCGTGTGGAGGCACAGTGGTCCCATTTCAGTGCGGGTGCGATGTTGGCCACATACGCCATGCCCCCATAGGCAGAGCAGGCCCTGTCGTGTGCGTCCAGAGGGAGGAGTAGTGGTAGCAGGTCCGCCTTCAGACATGCCGGGTTGGAGAGGCATATCTCGACGGGATGCTGGTAGGGACACCTCCGACAGTAGAAGACGGGCATGACGCAGCTGAACAATGTGATGCGGTAAGTCAGTCGGTAACTTACGTTCAGCAGGGACAGGAGATCGCATCCCAATGTATGGAACAGGTTGGTTTTGTACAGCTTGAGCTGTTCGGCGTAGTTGGGTAGGTGTGTTGCGGTTGCCATTTCGCAGCGGTTCGTTGAGGTGGCGTGCTCCGGCTGTGTGTGCAGTCTGCAATGTGCACGCTCCGAGGTTGCTGTGAGCTCTGTGTAGTCGTAGGGAGACAGGACTTGTGTTCTGTTGGCTTGTTTGGAGGACACGGGCCCTCTTCCCACATGCTTCTCAGACAGTTCAAGGTCAGTGATGTGTGACTCCTTCCAATTAACTTGCATGTGGCCGACATGGGGGAGTGTTTTCTTCTTTCTTCCCCGTCGGTTGTGTGTTTCTGTGATATGCGCTATCTGGCCTGTGGTCGGTCTCCTCGGCATGCCTGTGTTGGTCTATTCTTGGACAATGGCTGTATTCACCGGCTTCTGTCGTAGGGCTGTGGTTTCGGAATTGGAATGGAAGGTCATTCAGTGCTGTCTGCTCTCCCTTGTGTGGGCGGCAGGCTGCCTTTCCGCTCTGCGTTGGGCCTTGTGTGTGAATGTTATTCTTGGGCCACCTGTTGTCGGTCCCCGGGCTCTTTGGTGTTCCGTTTTATATGTCTTGTTCATATGTGCAGGGTGGTATGGGTGTTTCTGTGTGGTACTGGCGTTCCTCTTCCCGAAGGAGCCCTGCTTCTCCTAGTTGGTGTTGCCGCCGCTGTGTGCTTCGCCATGTTTGTTACACTGGGGTGTGTCCTGCTGTTGCGTGTCTTCACTGACATGTGTGCGTCGGTTGTGTGGCGTTGGGTGTTGTCCGTGAATTGGGCGTTGGGGACATGTCTGTGGCAGGCCTGTCACGTGTCATGTGCGTTCGGGGTGGGGCTGATGTGTGTGCTGCTTGGTTGTGTCCCTGTGTCTGTGTGCGACGCATGCATGGCGCTGCGGTTGGCCTCTGCGTTGTGCGCATGTGTGGCGGCGTCATCGGCGCTTTGGGGCCGTGACGGGGTGGTTGGTTCCTAGTCCCAGGTGGTGTGTACACATGTGTTCCGCGATGTTACGATTTGGCCTGTGTGTCATATGTGGATGCAATGGTGGATGTGTAGTGTACACGCGCTGGTGGGGGGTTGTCCGCTTTTCCGCCCTTGCACTGTGTGCGCTGTTTGCGTGCACTTGTTGTGTGTGTGCCTACCTGCGTCTCCGCGGTACGTTGCGTCCTTGGTGGTGCATCAGCAGAAGCATGGGGAGGGCCTGCAGTGCTGGATTCATGCTCGGGGTGCCGCTTCTTCGTTGTCCGTGCTCGGCATCCGTGTTACCGCTTCGGTTTCTCGTACGGTATCTCTTGGCCATGGGAGCCGTTTGTTTGCGGCATCGTAATTTATGCGCCGGGCGGGGCGTGTTTCGTCGGACGGTGTGTGTCAGTTGGGCTGCGCCGCTACGTGTACGGGCGCACTTTGATGGCGGACGGTGTTGCTGGCTTGCCGGCGGTGTTTGGCCTACTTTTCGCATCGTAATTGGACGGGCGTGTGGACTACTGCGTGCCGGCGGTAACTGGTGCTTTTTGCATCCGCCAGCACGGCGGTGGTGCTTCCGCCCGCCATCGTAATGTGCCCCTAAATTATGTCCATTCGATATTATGTCCATTCTATATTTTGGATTCGATATTCTGTCCATTCGATATTTTTATTTCGATATTATGTCTATTTACCGTAGAATATTGGGTCATTTACAATGATGCCCTTTTTCATGTTATAGTACGGATCAGAGATCAGAGTCTCTGGGTGTCTTCTTAAAAGATTGTTTAAAGGTTTTAGAAGCAGTCTTGGATAGGTTGGGGGATATACAATAGTGTAGGATTTACATCCTGCTGCTTTCAGGCATGTTCCTGAAATACTGTTGAGAAGGAAAATGCAGGTTATGCAGAATAAATGTTTCTTTCGGCTTTCTCAGTGACTTCCCTTGATCTATGGCAGGGCTGTCCAGTTGCAATGATGCTCTAGTGAAAGCACTAAGCAGAGAGTAATATTAGGGGTAGTGTGGCTGCGATTCTAATATATTCCATATTCTGTGTTAGAGGATGTTTCAAGGGAGTCACTTCATTATGTGGGGTAATCACTCAACTCCAGTAAATATTTCTGGGATCCGAGGTAAGAGGACCAATTTCTAGTAGCACAGTCCTCTTTTCTGTGCTAGAGCATGTTTCAAAATGGCCGTTTATTTGTAAGGGGTGTC
Source organism: Calotriton arnoldi (assembly GCA_963921515.1). Taxonomy (NCBI): domain Eukaryota; kingdom Metazoa; phylum Chordata; class Amphibia; order Caudata; family Salamandridae; genus Calotriton; species Calotriton arnoldi. The sequence goes on from CAWUFW010000896.1 coordinate 1,573,672, forward strand.
CAACTTCAAATCCTATTTTTATTTCTAATGTCTGAAGTGGATTGGTCCTCTTTCCATTCTCAGTACTGGCTTTCCTTGCCAGAGGGCCAGGAGAACCACTCAAAGACTGGCCATTTTGAGTTGAGGGAAAACTATGTGAGAATTAATGCAGCAGACCTGCTCTGAATGGAGATTAGGGCGAGAAGGCAGAGACTCAGCACTCATAGGAGGCAGAGAGACATGCGTGTGGGAGGAGGGCCTACACGCCCTTCCCTGACCCAGCTCTCCGTTCTTGCCTCTCTGTTCTTGCCTAAGTATAACTGGTGGGGCGGAGTCTGCGGGGGCACTCCAGTCGATCACGAGCGCCTCTGAGCTCCTTCCCGTGTTAGCCCTGGTAGTGGACCTGGGCGAGTCAGGGTGACCACTGCAGGGCAGGCGCGGTCTTGTCGACCCACATGTGCTCGGGCCAAGAGGCCCCCAAGGGAATCTGTGAGCCTCCAAAAGAGCTCGAAGCTCCGGACCGGAATACCCCCAAAGGAGTCCGCAAGCCTCCGGGAGAGATCGAGGCTCCGGACAGGAAATTCAGGCGGTGGTTTCAGGCGGGGAAGCCAGGAGGCCCCCAGGGGAGTCCGCGAGCCTCCAGGAGAGATCAAGGCTCCAGACCGGAATACCCCCAAAGGAGTCTGCAAGCCTCCAGGAGAGATCAACGCTCCGGACCGGAAAGTCAGGCGGTGGTTTCAGGCGGGGAAGCACAGCCCACCCCAGGGCTGCACACGGCGACGATCGGTGCGGTAGCCACACTTTGGCAGACTGCAGGCCGTGGGTCGGTCGGGCAACAGCAGGCGGTCGTGCTGGTCAATGCCATGCCGGTCCCAAAGCGAGCACTCACCAGGTCTCAGAGTTTCATGCTCCTTCGCGGCTGGAAGACGACGACAAGCCGCCAGCCCACGCTGCAGGGAAGATCAGTCGGGACGATTGCTCCTCTGAGTCCCTCGAACTCCACCTTTTCCTCGGCCACACGACCCAGTAGCCAGCCACCGCAGCAGAGGAAATGATACCAATCAATCCCGGGGTGGAATCAACCCAATCCAGCCGGTGAGTAGAGCTAACGATTCCAATAGAATTAGGTGTGAGAGCCAGGATAGTGGATGGCGGGGTTAAAACAGGGATATATACCTATTGGTAATCCCCAAGCCAGGAGCTCCCTTGCGGTGCTCCTATTCGGCGGCCATATTAAATACATAAAATAAATCTATATCAAAATCTAATCAAATGTATATTTCCGTAATACACACAATGCAATGTTTATTAATACTGATTACTTAAAAAATCTTGAATAAAGTTGCATTAAATTACATGTCTGTGACTCTTTCTGTTTATATAGAGTTTCTTTTTACACTCATAAAGTCCCCTTAATAAATACTCAATTTCAGCGATTTAAGGTGGCTCTTGTAAGCATGCAGTGCACTGCTGGTGGCTTGAAGTATAGGCTTGTGTTCAACCTGTTGCTTTGTACCTCTGCTAAAACATCAACATCATACTGTTTTGCTTACTTCACCTGTAAATTTTAAATTAAGAGTATTGTCTAAAGCTTTAACAAATTGGGTAGCTGACTCTTCTAACTCTTCTGACCCCTGACAAATGATGGAAAGGTCATCAATTAACCTTAGGCACACAACCAATATCTCCATTCCTGCTTGCAGCTCTGGTACTGTGGACATCTGATCCACCCACTAGTCCATAAAAAAGTTGGCATAGCAAAGAGCATATCAGATACCCATAGCAGTGCTGCATAGTTGTCTGCACAAAACACCATTGATCATACGGATACTAATATTGAGCCAAAATATCACCATATCTATAATCATATTAGTGTGCACAAAATAGCTTAATGTCCTTTCAGTCAATAAATGTTTACAAGCTTATAAACCATCAGTGTGATTTATATTGGTGTAAAGTGATGTCACATCACATGCAATTATCAAGTAATCATCTTTTCATGGCTTGTCATGATTCTTCCTATTTTTGTGTATATTGAGGAGCAAGTACAATAGCAGGAGATGTGGATACTCATTCTTCAGATAATTAAATTCCTCTTGTTCAATTAAACATTGATTCTCCTACATGTCAATTTCCTCCCAATAATTTTCAACCACTTTTGCATACATTTCCCGGTCAATTACTGTGTAACAGCCAGTATCTGATAGCTGTTTTGACACCTCATTAATAAATGTGTTTCTAGGCAGAATGACAATGTTGCCAACCTTGTCCGCTGGTCTAATTATAATGGTTTTCTCCTTGGCTAGGGTGTCCACTGCCTTTCTCTGACACCAAGTTCTAATCTCCTGCCTCTTGGTTAGTTCTTCTTAACCTCTTGAGGTTGTTAATGAAACTTTCCTGGAAGGTGTCAACCGTGTTATAAAGAGGCATGGGTATCTAATGCAATTTGGGTTTAAATTCAAAAAGTGAACATTTATCGTACACTATCCCTAGCTATTCCACGTCTCCAAGTCTCAATCTGACTCTCCTCTACACTGTCAGTCTTTTCTAGTTTGCTTAAAGTTATCAACACATCCACGTCACTAATCAGAATATTGGTTTCATTATTGATGATGCATATTCTACTGTCTTATGTTCTATTGTCTTTGCCAGCATTTAATGTTTTTCTGAGTTTAAGTTTCCTTACAATTTGGAACAAACCAATCCTGGTTTGAACATAATCATAGTCCTTAGTGAGGCAAAAGGACAAACCGTAACTCAATATATTCAATTTGTCATCATTCATAATCATAGATTAATCACAGCTTTATTTACTATTTCCAATATAGTTGTTTTGTCTCACCCCTGTTATTTGTTCCAACTGGGATTATTCTCTGTTCTCCGCTTCCGTTGCGTCGTCTCCACTGCTGGCACCCATTGTTCTTACTCTGGCTTACTTTGGAGTCTCCGCCTCTTCCTCACCCTCCCTCGTCTTCCTTGTTATTGATTCATCTTCCGCCCTCTTCTCAGGAGGTGGAATTCACCTAAAAACGTTTGTCCCTTTCGAGATTCAACCTCTAACAAGTTAGCTTCCCCAGTTTCAGAAGTGTTACTATCCTCAATGGTGTCTGATCCTTCTTCTGATATAGTGGTTTCACATTGCATTTTACTGCACTCAAATTTTCCATCAATATACAGGTTATGAAATTGTTCATTAAAAGTTAGAAAGGTCCACCCATTGTGAGTGGACTTAGGCCCTCATTGACTGGGATTTGGCATAGGGCAGCACAGGCGCTGCCCTAAGACAAAGTGAAAGGGAAGGAATTCACCGTATTTATGCAAAACAGCACATTCCTGCCCTCTCCCCTTGTGCTGGCAAGAGTAACTCTGCGTGCATGGGACAGTTGATGACTTGTGCACGCAGCCCCTCTCACTAGGCCGATTTCTGACCCAGGCTATATTACGAATGGGGAGGGGGGCTGCATGCAACCTACACCTCAGAACCTATTTAATTAGTTATTTGGGAGGGGGGCCTTGGGCCCCCCTTCCCTGGCCGATTTTGTCCCTAGGGACCCCATCTCCCAGGGCACGGCCACATTATGAACTGGGAGACGTGCACACAGCCCCTCCCTGGTTCATAATTGGCCCCGGGGCGCCATCCCTTGGGGAAGTGCCATTAAAGGGTTGGTGCCTTGGAGTCTACCCAGCGCAGCCACTACATCATTGTTAGGGTCCACTGGGGGTGCCCCAATTTCCCTGTGGCCCCTGCTGGCTCCCCATCTCGAGCAGGAACCAACATTGCTCCCATCCGCAGGGAGCAGTAAAAAACATGCTGCTCCCTTTGGGAGGGAGAAATATTTTCATCTGTTTCCCTGCCCCCTTCAGTGCGGGCAGCGAAACAGATAAAAAGTCTGCTCCCAGTGAGCAGGAGCATTTTACATGCTCCTGCCCGCTGCTAGCAGACTTAATGTTTGCGCTTGCTTGGTGGGAGCTTTCAAATAGCTCCTGCCAAGCTAGAACAAGCACAAGTTACCAGTGCAGGCAGGGAAGCCACTATATCCCAAGAAGGCAACCCGGGAAATAGCAGGAGCCCAGCCCTGGGGGATTAATGATTTCAGGAGGGCAGGCCGCCTGGCCCCTCCTCCCTTTGGTATGCACAGCAGGGCCATGGGGGATGGGATCCCAGGGTTGAAATCGGCCCTGGAGGGGGACAGCGTGGCACCCTTGTCATTTTAGAAATTGGCAGGCCCTGGGGGATGGGGTCCCCAGGGTCAAAAACAGCCAGGTAGGGGGGCCACATGGCCACCCTCCCTATTAATGAAATCAGCCAGGCCCCAGAGATGGAGACCCCAGAGGCGTAATTGGCCTGGCCCACATGGGCGGCAGAAAAATGCAAGCGGGGATCCACACTTCCCACTGATCCTCTGCGAATTCATGGGGAAATTAAAAATAAAAACATTTTGGGCCCACGGCAGGGTCCCTGTGGGACCCCACCACCAGGTCTAAGGGGTCAGGGTAATCCTACCCTGCCCCTTTATGGGTTTTTTGTCATTTGTTCTTGGGACTAGGCTGAGTCTGCGTCCCAAGATGGCTGCCAACACTTCCTGGTGGAAGTGTTGGCAGCCAATCAGATTTCACCAAGAGATCTGTCAGATCCACAGAGAAACTGTGCGTGGCGGCAGTTAAATTTATAGCTACCTTAGGTCACATGTTATAGTAACTTGAGATAACTACAAATGGTGAATTTCTATAGTTTTCAGAGTTCAAGACATTGTGCCTTATTACAAGTACGGCGAGCCTGGGACGGCCGTACTCATCCTGGTGGTCTGATCGCCACCACCCTTGCGAGTCCACCCGCCATATTATGAGTGTGACGGTGGGACCGCCCGAGACCACTGCCTCTGCCGGGATCAAGGATCCCGCTGAGCTGGCGGTCTTCATACAGCCTGAATATGCTGGTGGTGTCGATGCATGCAAAAACAACAATTGATGGACAGAATGCAGAACAATGTCATACATTCACCCCAGTACAGAGATCTGGGCCTAAATCCATCGTTTTTTTGCTCACCATGCCATTCCAGTTTGGACCCAGCCATATGCAAATCAGTCTCGACCCTGTGCCCAATGGGAACAGTCCAGCCCGAACTGCCAGGCCAGGTCCTCCCTGGACTGGAAACAAGCATCCTAGGACCGGTTTCAGGCTTTCAGCCCTCATCAGCCAGGATAGCTAGACTCCAGTGGCATGGAGAGCACGGGACCCACGTCTGGGCATACCCGTCCCACTCGGCGTGACAAATGCAAAAACAACAGTTGATGGACAGAATGCAGAACAATGTCATACATTCACCCCAGTACAGAGATCTGGGCCTAAATCCATCGTTTTTTCTCACCATGCCATTCCAGTTTGGACCCAGCCATATGCAAATCAGTCTTGACCCTGTGCCCAACGGGAACAGTCCAGCCCGAACTGCCAGTCCAGGTCCTCCCTGGACTGGAAACAAGCATCCTAGGACCGGTTTTGGGCTTTCAGCCCTCATCAGCTAGGATAGCTTGACTCCAGTGGCATGGAGAGCACGGGACCCACGTCTGGGCATACCGGTCCCACTCGGGGTGACAAATGTAAAAACAACAATTGATGGACAGAATGCAGAACAATGTCATACATTCACCCCAGTACAGAGATCTGGGCCTAAATCCATCGTTTTTTTGCTCACCATGCCATTCCAGTTTGGACCCAGCCATATGCAAATCAGTCTCGACCCTGTGCCCAATGGGAACAGTCCAGCCCGAACTGCCAGGCCAGGTCCTCCCTGGACTGGAAACAAGCATCCTAGGACCGGTTTCGGGCTTTCAGCCCTCATCAGCCAGGATAACTTGACTCCAGTGGCATGGAGAGCACGGGACCCAAGTCTGGGCATACCCGTCCCACTCGGGGTGACAAATGCAAAAACAACAATTGATGGACAGAATGCAGAACAATGTCATACATTCACCCCAGTACTGAGATCTGGGCCTAAATCCATCGCCTTTTTGCTCACCATGCCATTCCAGTTTGGACCCAGCCATAGGTGGCAAAGTGAGCTAAAGAACGATGATGGATTCAACCCAGATCTGTGACTGGGGGTGAGTGTCTAAAAAGTTTCAGCGCTCCGTCCATCATCTCCTTGTGTTTGCTTTGTTTGCCCTAAGTTGGCAGTGTATGCCCAGACTTGGGTCCCTTGCTCACTTTGCCACTGGATGCTTGTTTCCGGTCCAGGAAAGACATGGCTTGGCAGTTCGGGCTGGACTGTTCCCATGAGGCACAGGGTCAAGACTGATTTGCATATAGCTGTGTCTGAACTGGGGTGGTGAAGTGAGCTAAAGAACGATGATGGATTCAACCCAGATCTGTGACTGGGGGTGAGTGTCTGAAAAGTTTCAGCGCTCCGTCCATCATCTCCTTGTGTTTGCTTTGTTCGCCCTAAGTTGGCAGGGTATGCCCAAACGTGGGTCCCTTGCTCACTTTGCCACTGGATTCAAGCTAGCCTGGCTGATGAGGGCTGTTAGCCCGAAACCGGTCCCAGGAGCCTTGTTTTCGGTCCAGGGAAGACATGGCTTGGCAGTTCAGGCTGTACTGTTCCCATGAGGCACAGGGTCAAGACTGATTTGCATGTAGCTGTGTTTGAACTGGGGTGGTGAAGTGAGCTAAAGAACGATGATGGATTCAACCCAGATCTGTGACTGGGGGTGAGTGTCTGAAAAGTTTCAGTGCTCCGTCCATCATCTCCTTGTGTTTGCGGTGGTGTCGATGCCGGCACCGCAGAGCATTTTACAACCTTCAAATCCACCACCCTTTTCATTACGGGGACCCTGCCATGAAAAGGTTGGTGGACTTGCAGGTTAGGGGGCCCTTACAGGGTCCCCGGCCAAATCTGCACCTGGGAGTGTGTGCGGGGGGGGACATGCTATGCCCCTGTGGAAAAGCACCCTTGTTCCTCCACGGTGTGGCATGCATGACATGGTGCATGCCATACCATGCAGGAAGGTGCTGCAGTCACCCCCAAGGCAGTGGTATTCTGTTAAGGCTCTCCTATGAGCCTAACACAGACATCGCCGTGATACTGCCACTGCACCACCCGCCCGCCCTGGATTAAACTGATAATCCAGTGTTCGGGCTCACCACAGCCTTGGCGGTCTTCCTGGGACCGCCGCGGTGGCAGTCTCATTGGAAGACAGCTAAAATCGTAATAAGGCCCATTATGTTGTTACTGAACATTTCACCTTACTATAATGTTATTTTAACCTTTGTGTTTTTCAGTGAATATGTGTGTGTATATATCTATGTTTTATTTTTTAAATGCATCCTGCTTTCCATTAAGGAAAATGGGCTGCATTTCTAAATAAAAATTGCTTTATCTAAAAAGCAGTCACAGACATGGTGGTCTGCTGACCCCAGCAGGCCACCATCCCTGTGAGTGCTAGCCATTCCCAATGGGTTGCAAATTGTGACCTGCCTCATGAATATTGATGAGGCAGGTCCCTAGCGGCCCATTGGGAATTGCAAACATTATAAAACACACTGTTGTACATAGCTGTTTGTGATTTCTTTATAGTGAATCACAAAAATTTGCTATTAGGAAATAGCAAACAGAAGTCTATGTACGTCTGGCTCTAGATTTACTATTCCTACTCCAGTCAGTGCAATAGTAGGGAAAGCATTGGACTTCAGATGGGTGAAATTTACTATTCCCACTCCAGTCTACACAACAGTAGGGAAAGTGTTGAACTTTGGAGTAGAAAAATGTACTATTCCCGCTCCAGTCTCTGCAACAGTAGGGAAAGTGTTGGATTTCGGATGGGTGAAATTTACTATTACCATTCCAGTCTGTGCATCAGTAGGGAAAGTGTTGGATTTTAGAGGGGTAAAGTGTGCTATTCCCATTCTAGTATATTAAACAGTAGGGAAAGTGTTAGATTTGGGAGGGGTGAAATTTACTATTCCCAATCCAAACAGCACAACAGTAGGGAAAGTGTTGAACTGCAAAGAGGTTAATTTTACTGTTCCTACTGCATTCTAAGCAAGAGTAGGGAAAATACTTCACTTCAAACACACTACATAAATGAGTAACCCCATGAAATTAGAAAAAAACAGTAAACTCTTAATAAAAAAAGATAATTAGCATAATCATATATATATATATATATTTATATTCAACAAACGCCAAAGCTTCTCAAGATACACTCGACAGTGCGTCTGCCATTCGGCATCACGGTTTAGCCCGCCCCAACCATCCAAGTTCGTTGTGTTGCCTGACGCGTTTCTGTGGCCAACGTACCACTTCATCAGAGGCATTTCTCCTGTACGCATTGGAGCGCTCTTTATACTGCATGCTGATTGGTTTAAAAACCCCTCATGGGTTCAACTGCGTACTTGATTTCTTCATACAGCATGCTGGGATGTGTAGTCACATCGAGCTTTCATTAAACACCTATAGTAGGTTCCAATGCCTACAGATTTCAGAGAGTCAGTTAAAATCCTTAGTAGGATCTGGATGTGATGGGAGCAGGCACTCTTCATCAAGACGCACTGTGCTGGAAACCGGAGCAGGAAGGTTCCTCTCCCTCAAACTCTCATTCCTTCGAGATGGTGCATCTTGCACGGGAAGGCACCCGTGTCATAATTTTATTCAACAAACGCCAAAGCTTCTCAAGATGCACTCGACAGTGCGTCTGCCATTCGGCATCACGGTTCAGCCTGCCCCAACCATCCAAGTTCGTTGTGTTGCCTGACGCGTTTCTGTGGCCAACGTACCACTTCATCAGAAGCATTTCTCCTGTACGCATTGGAGCGCTCTTTATACTGCATGCTGATTGGTTTAAAATCCCTAATGGTTTCAACTGCGTACTTGATTTCTTCATACAGCATGCTGGGATGTGTAGTCACATCGAGCTTTCATTAAACACCTTTAGTAGGTTCCAATGCCTACAGATTTCAGAGAGTCAGTTAAAATCCTTAGTAGGATCTGGATGTGATGGGAGCAGGCACTCTTCATTAAGACACACTGTGCTGGAAACCGGAGCAGGAAGGTTCCTCTCCCTCAACCTCTCATTCCTTCGAGATGGTGCATCTTGCACGGGAAGGCACCTGTGTCATAATTTTATTCAACAAACGCCAAAGCTTCTCAAGATGCACTCGACAGTGCGTCTGCCATTCGGTATCACGGTTCAGCCCGCCCCAACCATCCAAGTTTGTTGTGTTGCCTGACGCGTTTCTGTGGCCAACGTACCACTTCATCAGAGGCATTTCTCCTGTACGCATTGGAGCGCTCTTTATACTGCATGCTGATTGGTTTAAAAACCCCTCATGGGTTCAACTGCGTACTTGATTTCTTCATACAGCATGCTGGGATGTGTAGTCACATCGAGCTTTCATTAAACACCTATAGTAGGTTCCAATGCTTACAGATTTCAGAGAGTCAGTTAAAATCCTTAGTAGGATGTGGATGTGATGGGAGCAGGCACTCTTCATCAAAACGCACTGTGCTGGAAACCAGAGCAGGAAGGTTCCTCTCCCTCAGCCTCTCATTCCTTCGAGATGGTGCATCTTGCACGGGAAGGCACCCGTGTCATAATTTTATTCAACAAACGCCAAAGCTTCTCAAGATGCACTCTACAGTGCGTCTGCCATTCGGCATCACGGTTCAGCCCGCCCCAACCATCCAAGTTCGTTGTGTTGCCTGACGCGTTTCTGTGGCCAACGTACCACTTCATCAGAGGCATTTCTCCTGTACGCATTGGAGCGCTCTTTATACTGCATGCTGATTGGTTTAAAAACCTCTCATGGGTTCAACTGCGTACTTGATTTCTTCATACAGCATGCTGGGATGTGTAGTCACATCGAGCTTTCATTAAACACCTATAGTAGGTTCCAATGCTTACAGATTTCAGAGAATCAGTTAAAATCCTTAGTAGGATCTGGATGTGATGGGAGCAGGCACTCTTCATCAAGACGCACTGTGCTGGAAACCGGAGCAGTAAGGTTCCTCTCCCTCAGCCTCTCATTCCTTCGAGATGGTGCATCTTGCACGGGAAGGCACCCGTGTCATAATTTTATTCAACAAACGCCAAAGCTTCTCAAGATGCACTCGACAGTGCGTCTGCCATTCGGCATCACGGTTCAGCCCGCCCCAACCATCCAAGTTCATTGTGTTGCCTGACGCGTTTCTGTGGCCAACGTACCACTTCATCAGAGGCATTTCTCCTGTACGCATTGGAGCGCTCTTTATAGTGCATGCTGATTGGTTTAAAAACCCCTCATGGGTTCAACTGCGTACTTGATTTCTTCATACAGCATGCTGGGATGTGTAGTCACATCGAGCTTTCATTAAACACCTATAGTAGGTTCCAATGCTTACAGATTTCAGAGAGTCAGTTAAAATCCTTAGTAGGATCTGGTTGTGATGGGAGCAGGCACTCTTCATCAAGACGCACTGTGCTGGAAACCGGAGCAGGAAGGTTCCTCTCCCTCAGCCTCTCATTCCTTCGAGATGGTGCATCTTGCACGGGAAGGCACCCGTGTCATAATTTTATTCAAGAAACGCCAAAGCTTCTCAAGATGCACTCGACAGTGCGTCTGCCATTCGGCATCACGGTTCAGCCCGCCCCAACCATCCAAGTTCGTTGTGTTGCCTGACGCGGTTCTGTGGCCAACGTACCACTTCATCAGAGGCATTTCTCCTGTACGCATTGGAGCGCTCTTTATACTGCATGCTGATTGGTTTAAAACCCCTCATGGGTTCAACTGCGTACTTGATTTCTTCATACAGCATGCTGGGATGTGTAGTCACATCGAGCTTTCATTAAACACCTATAGTTGGTTCCAATGCTTACAGATTTCAGAGAGTCAGTTAAAATCCTTAGTAGGATCTGGATGTGATGGGAGCAGGCACTCTTCATCAAGACGCACTGTGCTGGAAACCGGAGCAGGAAGGTTCCTCTCCCTCAGCCTCTCATTCCTTCGAGATGGTGCATCTTGCACGGGAAGGCACCCGTGTCATAATTTTATTCAACAAACGCCAAAGCTTCTCAAGATGCACTCGACAGTGCGTCTGCCATTCGGCATCACGGTTCAGCCCGCCCCAACCATCCAAGTTCGTTGTGTTGCCTGGACGCGTATCTGTGGCCAACGTACCACTTCATCAGAGGCATTTCTCCTGTACACATTGGAGCGCTCTTTATACTGCATGCTGATTGGTTTAAAAACCCCTCATGGGTTCAACTGCGTACTTGATTTCTTCATACAGCATGCTGGGATGTATAGTCACATCGAGCTTTCATTAAACACCTATAGTAGGTTCCAATGCTTACAGATTTCAGAGAGTCAGTTAAAATCCTTAGTAGGATCTGGATGTGATGGGAGCAGGCACTCTTCATCAAGACGCACTGTGCTGGAAACCGGAGCAGTAAGGTTCCTCTCCCTCAGCCTCTCATTCCTTCGAGATGGTGCATCTTGCACAGGAAGGCACCCGTGTCATAATTTTATTCAACAAACGCCAAAGCTTCTAAAGATGCACTCGACAGTGCGTCTGCCATTCGGCATCACGGTTCAGCCCGCCCCAACCATCCAAGTTCATTGTGTTGCCTGACGCGTTTCTGTGGCCAACGTACCACTTCATCAGAGGCATTTCTCCTGTACGCATTGGAGCGCTCTTTATAGTGCATGCTGATTGGTTTAAAAACCCCTCATGGGTTCAACTGCGTACTTGATTTCTTCATACAGCATGCTGGGATGTGTAGTCACATCGAGCTTTCATTAAACACCTATAGTAGGTTCCAATGCTTACAGATTTCAGAGAGTCAGTTAAAATCCTTAGTAGGATCTGGTTGTGATGGGAGCAGGCACTCTTCATCAAGACGCACTGTGCTGGAAACCGGAGCAGGAAGGTTCCTCTCCCTCAGCCTCTCATTCCTTCGAGATGGTGCATCTTGCACGGGAAGGCACCCGTGTCATAATTTTATTCAAGAAACGCCAAAGCTTCTCAAGATGCACTCGACAGTGCGTCTGCCATTCGGCATCACGGTTCAGCCCGCCCCAACCATCCAAGTTCGTTGTGTTGCCTGACGCGGTTCTGTGGCCAACGTACCACTTCATCAGAGGCATTTCTCCTGTACGCATTGGAGCGCTCTTTATACTGCATGCTGATTGGTTTAAAAACCCCTCATGGGTTCAACTGCGTACTTGATTTCTTCATACAGCATGCTGGGATGTGTAGTCACATCGAGCATTCATTAAACACCTATAGTTGGTTCCAATGCTTACAGATTTCAGAGAGTCAGTTAAAATCCTTAGTAGGATCTGGATGTGATGGGAGCAGGCACTCTTCATCAAGACGCACTGTGCTGGAAACCGGAGCAGGAAGGTTCCTCTCCCTCAGCCTCTCATTCCTTCGAGATGGTGCATCTTGCACGGGAAGGCACCCGTGTCATAATTTTATTCAACAAACGCCAAAGCTTCTCAAGATGCACTCGACAGTGCGTCTGCCATTCGGCATCACGGTTCAGCCCGCCCCAACCATCCAAGTTCGTTGTGTTGCCTGACGCGTATCTGTGGCCAACGTACCACTTCATCAGAGGCATTTCTCCTGTACACATTGGAGCGCTCTTTATACTGCATGCTGATTGGTTTAAAAACCCCTCATGGGTTCAACTGCGTACTTGATTTCTTCATACAGCATGCTGGGATGTGTAGTCACATCGAGCTTTCATTAAACACCTATAGTAGGTTCCAATGCTTACAGATTTCAGAGAGTCAGTTAAAATCCTTAGTAGGATCTGGATGTGATGGGAGCAGGCACTCTTCATCAAGACGCACTGTGCTGGAAACCGGAGCAGGAAGGTTCCTCTCCCTCAGCCTCTCATTCCTTCGAGATGGTGCATCTTGCACGGGAAGGCACCCGTGTCATAATTTTATTCAACAAACGCCAAAGCTTCTCAAGATGCACTCGACAGTGCGTCTGCCATTCGGCATCACGGTTCAGCCCGCCCCAACCATCCAAGTTCGTTGTGTTGCCTGACGCGTTTCTGTGGCCAACGTACCACTTCATCAGAGGCATTTCTCCTGTACGCATTAGAGCGCTCTTTATACTGCATGCTGATTGGTTTAAAAACCCCTCATGGGTTCAACTGCGTACTTGATTTCTTCATACAGCATGCTGGGATGTGTAGTCACATCGAGCTTTTATTAAACACCTATAGTAGGTTCCAATGCTTACAGATTTCAGAGAGTCAGTTAAAATCCTTAGTAGGATCTGGATGTGATGGGAGCAGGCACTCTTCATCAAGACGCACTGTGCTGGAAACCGGAGCAGGAAGGTTGCTCTCCCTCAGCCTCTCATTCCTTCGAGATGGTGCATCTTGCACGGGAAGGCACCCGTGTCATAATTTTATTCAACAAACGCCAAAGCTTCTCAAGATGCACTCGACAGTGCGTCTGCTATTCGGCATCACGGTTCAGCCCGCCCCAACCATCCAAGTTCGTTGTGTTGCCTGACGCGTTTCTGTGGCCAACGTACCACTTCATCAGAGGCATTTCTCCTGTACGCATTGGAGCGCTCTTTATACTGCATGCTGATTGGTTTAAAAAACCCTCATGGGTTCAACTGCGTACTTGATTTCTTCATACAGCATGCTGGGATGTGTAGTCACATCGAGCTTTCATTAAACACCTATAGTAGGTTCCAATGCTTACAGATTTCAGAGAGTCAGTTAAAATCCTTAGTAGGATCTGGATGTGATGGGAGCAGGCACTCTTCATCAAGACGCACTGTGCTGGAAACCGGAGCAGGAAGGTTCCTCTCCCTCAGCCTCTCATTCCTTCGAGATGGTGCATCTTGCACGGGAAGGCACCCGTGTCATAATTTTATTCAACCAACGCCAAAGGTTCTCAAGATGCACTCGACAGTGCGTCTGCCATTCGGCATCACGGTTCAGCCCGTTTATATGTATTAAAAATACTCAAAACAATTAATCAATTTACATAATGACTATTCAATAAATAAATTAGTTCTCAATTAATAAATAATGGTTGTTCATTTATCAATTAATTGACTTCCCATCCTGTACCAATACAAACATAGCAGCCTGAACCTAGAATATAACTAACAAAATAACTATTCCATAACTTAAATATTTAAAATAAATTACATAAATATTTAACAATTATTAATTCATTGGTAATTAATTATTACTTAATCAACTTCCCACCCTACGCCCCTATAAACCTAGCATCCTGCAACTGAAAAAAACTAAATAAATAAGTAACCCACAATTTACATATTTAAACTTCAATTAGATTATTTAATTACAATTAATAAATATTTAATTATTTATTACTTAATTAACTTCCCACCCTACACCCCTACAAACCTAGCATCCCACAACTAAAATAAAATTAAAACAAATAAGTATTCTACAATTTAAATATTTAAACTTAAATTAAATAATTAAATGACAAATAATAGTTAATAGATAAATAATTTTTACTTAATTAACTTCCCACCCTCTATTCCTACAAACCTAGCATCTTACTCCTAAAATGTAAATTATGATATAATTTATATTATAAATTAATATATCAACTAAAACACATTAAAATAATAATAATTAAAAACAATATTTTAACCACTATATTAATGAAAACAATATTAAAAATGTCAATATTAATTGCAATGCTATTACTTACCTCAAACAACAATATTCATGTCAACAATATTTGTGCATCATGATATTTGCATGTCACAATATTTAAATTCCAATATTTCTGTCTCCTGATATTTGTAAATCGATATTTTGTCCAAGCACCAAAATCACACACATTTCCCTCATATTTCTGTGCTGGAAACATCCAGAATCTTTGGGGATCCACAAAATGACTACGATCCAATGTTTCCACACTTCTTCTGATAAAAAGACTACCACACTTGTGTTGCTCGGCCTAGGACCACAACACAAAAGATCCCAAAATGCAATGTGAAGACATCAGCCTTGGGGGTAGCTGTGGTAATATGGCCAGGGTTTGGCTACCCCCTTGGAAACATATCAGCCCCATAGATATTTGAAAACTAGACAACCAAAGGAGTCCAGGGCGGTGTGCCAATCTGAGAGACATAAGCCCCGATCTTTCTCTAGTCTAGGGGGCATCCAAACACCAGCTCGGAAGGCAGAGACAGCCACTGAAGAATCATCTGTCTCTTCTAGTGTGCAACCCATGCAAATAGGTTTAGCCCAAGGACCTCTTTCGGAGACTGAAAGAGAACATCGCCACAGGCAAGGACTGTGTCTATATTGCAGTTCATCTGAGCTTCTGATAAGTGCTTGCCTATTCGTCCTCAGAAGATCACGGGAAACGCCACGTCCCATAGTTTTTAAAAGTGGAAAGGACGAGAATATTAATAACCCCTTTAATGGATTTTCCAGAGATATGCAAGCCTCCTTGTTCCTTTTACCCATGCAGTTCAAACTATTTATTGGGCAAACTGAGATCATACTGGCCCTTCTAGATAGCAGAGCCAGTGGAATGTATTTGTATCCTGGATGGGAGATCCTGAACAGGTACAAACCGTGAATGGCTCACCTTTGGTTTTAGGTCCTGTAAAAAAAATTACAAATCCTGTGAAACTGACCTTTGGAAAATATTGCAAAGTCATTGTGTTCAACCTGATCTCCTCTCCTAATCATTTATTGATCTTAGGTATACCCTGGCTGGTTTTTCAAAATCCCTTCATAAACTGGGAGACCAGAACCATATTCTTGTCCGCTCAGTTTTGTCACCCATTTTGTTTCTCCCCTGAAGTTTACTGGACTTCCAAAGACATTTCAAAGAGCTCCGGAAAGGACAATGGGGCTTATTTACAAGGAGCTTGCGCTGCTGCTGCGACACTTTTTTTGACTACCAAACCGTCAAAATTCCTACATCTCAAAAACCCAGGCGTAGGAATGACACATTGGCTGTGACCAGCTGAAGTCACTTCCAATGATGGAATCTGCCAGGAAATCACGTCTCCTCAACAGTTAAGTGCACACATAAGGTAGGTAACACAGTACATGTCACACTACACTACATCAATGCCTTATGTCACACATATGTGGGCATAACGGTACACATAAGTACACTATGCCCACTTGTATGGATGACATACAGGACCAATATAATAGAGTGAAATGTGAGATTTTCACCTTTTGACACTTTTATTACATTGGCCCCATACAGTAGGCTATGCTCAGCCAAAACTGGTGCATCACCACTGTATTTTGAAACTGGTGCATCACCACTGTATTTTGACCCATTGCTGTAGTTGCGTCTGTTTTCTGACCAACTACAGCAATGCGCCACTTTTGGGCCAGATGCTTTGCAGCATCCTTCCAATGGATGTGTCAGAATTTCTGACGCATCCTTGGGACCTTGCACCATGGAGCGCTGTGTTGTAAATATATCGCATCCATCGTGAGTAAACTATTATGACTCAGCGCAAGGAAAACTGACACATCGCTGCAGTAACGCAGCGATGCGTCAGTTTTCGTGATTGAGGCCAATGTTGCTATCAACCTTTTCCAAGGGCTTCCAGTCTCCTATCAACCGAATGCTGACCTCTTTCAAAAACCAAAAGAAATTTCCTTTCCACCACATCAGGAATATGACTGTCCCATTCCATTACTGCCAGGAGCTGTAGTTCCCTTTGGTAGGATGTATTCTCTCTCTGAATGTGAAAGGGAGGTCCTGAGACAATATCTGAAAGAAACCTTACAGATTGGGCTCATTATTAAATCGTCCTCACCTGTTGGGGCATCTATGTTTTTAGTTCCAAAGAAGACAAATGACTTAAGACCATGTATTGACTTTAGGGGTCTAAATAGGATTACTATCAAAGATAAATATCCTTTGCTCCTTACTAAGGATATACTCAAATCTGTTAGTGGAGCCAGGACATTTACCAAACTAGACCTTCATGGGGCATATCATCTACTGAGAATCAAGGAAGGGGACAAATAGAAAACAGCATTCAGGACCCCTTTTGGAAATTTCGAATATTGAATCATGCCGTTTGGTTTGAGTAATGACCCAGCAATTTTGCAACGTTTCATGGATCATGTCTTCGCTGATATTCTCAATAATTTTGTAGTTATCTACATAGATGATGTCCTGGTTTGCTCTAAGGATACTAGCCATCACCATCAACATGTCAGTCAAGTACTCAAGAGGCTTCATCAAAACCAGTTATTCTGCAAATTACAAAAAAATGAATTTGATCAGCCTGAAATATAATATTTAGGCTTATAAATAACTAATACAGGAATCTCCATGGATCATTGGAAAGTATCCACTTTACTAGACTGGCCAACTCCCACTAATGTCAAGGAGACGCAGTGCTTCCTCAACTTTGCTAACTTTTACCAACAATTTATTGAGAAGTTTGCTCAGTTAACCAGCAATATAACACTACTTCTAAAGAAAGAAAATCTTCACCATGGCTTTCAATGGGATACTCATGGCGAAGCTGACTTTCTTTGAAAAGTTGAACCTAGCCTTTACACAAGATTCGATACTTCGGCACCCGGATACCACCAAGAAATTCATTGTGGAAACCGATGCTACTGAACGTGCTGTAGGGGCAGTCCTTCTTCAGAAACAGGATGACGATGGCCTTGAAGATCCCATCTTCTATCTATCTTACATTTTATCTGAATCTGAAAAGAATTACTCAGTTCTGGAACAAGAATGTCTAACCATGAAAATTGCTTGTATAGAGTGAAAATATTTCCTAATGGGGTCAGGAAACCTTTTGAGATAAGAACTGATCTCCAACACCTCCAATGCCTTCGAAACATGGAGTGCACAAATAATCGCCACAGCCTTTGGGCCAATTTGTTTTAATAAATATGACTTTTTTATCACCTGCATTCCTGGTGCTAAGAATATGTTAGCAGACGCTCTCTCCCGCAGATATCCAGAAACACCTTTTACCTTTAATCAGAATGTTCTCCCTTAACAACGCATTATTGGGGCGACTCAGACTTTCCTTGATAGAGTACATGCTAGTTATACCAAAATGTCTAAGAAAGGCATGACATCAGTACAAGGACAACTCCAGAAACAAAGCAACTTACTATTTAAAGGGAAGGCACTATTCATACCCACTAAGCCACTCAGAATTGAAGTTCTTGAGCTGTGCATGATTCCCCTATTGCTGGTCACAGAGGTATCAAAACTACTATTGCACTCATACTCCACTCTTTCTGGTGGCCTTCTGCCCGAGAGGACACAGAACTGTATGCTAGTTCCTGTACAGTGTGAGCTCCGAATAAACCCTCTCATGCTCTATCTTCCGGATTGCTTCATCCCTTGCCAGTCCCTCCTGAACCTTGGCACACCGTATCTACTGATTTCATCACTGCTCTCCCTCCATCAAATGGGAACCGAGTCATCATGGTGACAGTTGATTCCTTTTCTAAAATGGCACATTTCACAGCTCTTAAAGAAATACCTTCAGCTAAAACTTTGGTTTACATATTTATTCAAGAGATTTTTCGTCTTCATGGCCTGCCCCAAGTTAACATCTCAGACAGAGTCCACAGTATGTCTCCCCCTTTTTGGAAATCTTTTTGCAAGTCCTTACAGATAGATGTGGCACTGTTCTCGGGTTTCCTTCCTCAAACTAACAGGTAAATGAAACGTCTGGATCAGAGTTTTGAACAATACCTCAGTTGTTTTTGAAATTCCACACAAAGCGATTGGTCTATGTTTTGTGCTTCATTGAGTTTTCCTACAGTAATTCTCTCCATAGTGCCATGAAGTCTACTTCCTTTATCTCTCTTTAAGGACTTCATCCTCGGTCCTTTCCATCTGGTACTCAAGCCTCTCATTTTGTTCCTGCAGCTGCTTGTTTCATTCGCCATCTCCAGACAGTTTGTGAATTTTGTGTAATCTATATGCATTTAAGCAGACAAGAAAGTATTTGCCAATGCCCGCCGGCATCCTTCTCCTGCTTTTTGCCTTGGAGACAAGGTATGTATTTCTTCTAAACTTTTGCCCACTCTTCTTTCTCAGAACAAGTTCAAGCCACACTTTTATTGTCCTTTTAGGATTGTCCAAATCATCAATCTTGTTGCTTTTTTTGTTTCGTTGCCTATTTCTAGGAAAATTCATCCTGTATTCCATTCCTCTCAATTGAAACCGTATCAGAGTGATTCTTTTCATTGACTCCTTTCCAAACCCCCTCCGCTCATGGTGAATGGAGCGCCTGAGTATGAAGTTCATGAAATATGGAATTCCCACATTTTTAGGAAGATGTTTTGGAAGGGTTATCAGCCCAGTGAACGTTCCTGGGAAGATGCATCTTCTGTCCATGCATCCGTCCTAGTGCGTAGGTTTTTTTTGCCTGTTTCTTTACAAACCTGGGGCACTGAGGAGGTGGCATACTGTTTTGCGAGTATCCCACCGGGCAGTAATCCTCACTCCCGGATGCGGGGCATGGGAACAGCAGGGGAGAGGCAGGCGGGCCGGTTGATTTGCTCCCAAAATGCTTACATTGTGGTGTCCAGCCCGCTGGTACAATCTCCTGCGACTGCATTCTTCTCTATGGGAAAGTCAGCTGGGAGTACGCTATCAGTGTCTCCATGTTCTTCCTGGTCCATCTTCCCAGAATTCTCTGTGAGGCAATTCTGGGTATTCAAGAAACCCAATGCAAAATGCCGGCTCCTCAAGCCTTTAGCTCTCTTTCACAAATCATCATGGTGACTTGCAACTTCCTGGGACGTACTTCCTCCTACAGCAGTATATAAGGCCACCTTTTCTCTTGCTCCTTGCATTGCAAAACTCTTCGTTCCTATGGGTGTGTTTCCTCACCCCTGTTTCTTCCAGTGTCCCTGAAGGTGGTTTTCTCTCCTTTTTTGGCATCTCCAGTTTGTCCCTGCCTCTGTGATTGCTGCCACTAGGAGGTTTTTTGCTTTCAGGGCTTTTTTTTCCTCTTGGACTCCTTCTGGAAGGCACCATCTACTTCGGTGGTATTGCAGCTAATGAAAGTGTTATGTTTCATATAGGTACCCCAATATAGGCTCAGGTAGCAACCAAACCTTTCACCTATATTTCCCCTGTCATTACACTACATAACGGTTCTTGGGACTGACCTTTTACCTAGTTATGGTACTTCAGGACGTGGGTTTTTTCCTGAAAACTAGACTCATTCATTATGCATGAGGATTCTTGGAAACTCAGCAGCACTGTCATCTCCTGCATAATAACTATGTATAAGGGTCATTCCTTCCGTCATCCTAAGTCCGATATGACACAGCAAGGTAGATACCCTGAGGGTACCACTTTGGGTATATAAACACCATATCTTTGATGAGGCAGGGAGAGGAGAAAAAGGACTTCTATGCTGACACACTGACGCGAGGCACTAAGGTTCCTGCACGCAGACACTCCAGCTCGCAGTGGTCTGACATCCCTCACGGGGTGTCCATCTCGAGACCAAGGTGGGGTCCCACAGTCTCTCACTTCAGGTAATGGGGTTGACTTTATCCTAGAGGGATTCTTGGCTTTACACCTACATACATGCTAGGTACACTTAGGTACATCCAGTTAGGGTCGCATCGTAGGAGTACGCATTATTACTGTCATGTATTTTTATACCTGCCTGTATTCATTGTTTTAGCACTATGGTAGAAATCTACCATCCTTTTACTCTGTTGGTGCTTATAATCATTTATATCTGTTTCTGTTTTATCGTTGTTTCAGCACACCTATTTTACACTAGAATGACGCTGGCTCAATAAATGCTTATTGAAAACGCCCCCACCGTTTATTCTGTCTATCTCATTGAGACAAAGTGAGCATGAGTGATGAGCGAAACGTACTGTACTGTTTCCATGATCCCTGATGGGACAGAGTTGTCATGTTCGATAGTTGCAAAGAACTATTCTCTCCTTGGTTAGAGGGGT
Organism: Calotriton arnoldi; assembly: GCA_963921515.1. Lineage (NCBI taxonomy): Eukaryota > Metazoa > Chordata > Amphibia > Caudata > Salamandridae > Calotriton > Calotriton arnoldi. Next base: position 1,594,603 of record CAWUFW010000896.1, read on the forward strand.
TTCTAGTGGCACTGTGAGCTAGCTGGTATACAGGTAAACATACCCGGTGGGAGTGTCTGGAATCAGTCTGGACACCAATCCCACAGTCTATGTTGGCTAAACGTGCACATCCTATATAGGTTTATAGGAACTACATGACAGAAGGGGTCGCCCCTACCTCGGGCAGACCAAGACTGTAAAATCCTGGGCTTCATGGGCAGCTCTCCGTCGGAGATTGCCTTTTGAACGACCAACTCCCGACAAACCTGACAGGGTGGGAGCAGAAATCTACTTCCCTGCTGCATGAGCAAGGGAAGGGAACTCTGATTGCTCTCACTGTGGGAGCAGAAATTAAGGACACAGTATTGCAAGAAATATGTAAAAAAAATAAAGGATGGGACCGCACTTTTGCACTAAAACCCGCCAGGGCATGTGTGAGCCGCTCTCCAACCGAGGTATGGGCCCTGAGAACCCCATTCCCTGAGGCCCAGAAGCATGATTACTCTGGCCTCGGGCGGAAGCAGCATGGCTTCCACTAGGCAGGAGCAGAAATCTACTTCCCAGGTATAGCCCCGACCACAAGAGCAGAAATTTAGGCTGCTGTCCCACTGCCACCCAAGATGATTGCTGCCTGGGGACCTGGTGGAGCCACGGGCCTTGGGCCTCCCCCCACAGCCCCTAATTAGAGGCAATGTTGTGGATGCCCCAGGTCGGACAGGGGCACCCACCAAGAAAAAGCATAATGGGTGCTGGCTGGAAAGCTGCCGGGGCTGCCGGGGCCATAGGTCTCTCTGCAGCCCTCCCAAAAATATTTACACTTATTGGTGTCTCTTCAGCTGAAGATTGCAGGGACCCCTTGTTTTGAGTCCTATAGCTGCATTATGTGGTCTGAAAAGTGTAAAAGAAGGACTATAACATGTGTTTAATATTATCGAAAAAGCCAATAAGCGTATCCTCATATATTGATGTGGTGACTCCCTAACAAAGCCAATAGGCTTGCCTTCACATGATGATGTGGTGACCCCTTGACAAAGCCAACAGGCTTGACTTCATATTATGGTGTGATGAGCCCTTAACAAGGCCAATATTCTTGCCCTGTATATTGTTGTGTTCACTCATTGACAAGCCAATAGGTCTGTATTTTATACATTGATGTGGGGACCCTCTGAGAAAGCCAGTATATTTTCATTATTTAAAATGACATCCTTTTATATTGTGATGAGCACTCTCATTGGCTGCTTGTGCACAGGTTGTTGGCCACCCCAGGTGGGGTTGGGTGCAGGGCCTGCCTGCCACAGGCCAGTGACATTATAGTTAGGTATGGTAGTAAGATCATACTTTGCATTAAAAAAAAACTAGAAATTCACTAATAAATACAAAGGTTAAAGTAACGTTGCAGTTAGGCTCTGTAATAAGGTCTTAATTTATGTTAAAGTAACTCAGAAATTCACTGAAAAAACAAAGGCTAAAGTGATATTATAGTTAGATCTGTTAATAATATCTTACTTTATGTTAAAAAAAAAATATCAATTCACTGAAAAAACAAAGGTTAAAGTGACACTACAGTTAGAGGATAATGTCAGTTAAATACAATTTAACATAAAACTATCACTGAAATTCACCGGTTACAGTTTACTGAGCTAACCACAATTTGTGCCCCCGACATGCACTGCTTATGACTTCACATATTACGTCACTCATGAAATGTCTAATTGCATCATTGATGACATAACTGATGACATCACTGATGACATCTCAAATGACATCATTGATGACAACCCCTCATGTTTATCATTTACTCCTAACCTCCCTTCATCACTACCCACCCCTAAACCCTATAATTACACTTAGCTTCCTTTACCACTGCCCTCTCCTAAAACATAAAATTTCCCTGACCTCCTTTTACTACTGGCCACCCCTAAACTCTAAAACCACCCTTACCTCCCTTTAACACTGTCCGACTCTAAATCCAAAAATTACCCATAACTCTCTTTACCACAACCCAACCCTAAACCACAAATGACCCTAACCTCCCTTCATCACTGCCCACCTCCAACCCCTAAAATAATCCTAACCTCCCTTTAAAACTACCCTCCCATAAACCCAAAAATTACGCTTACCTCCCTTTGCCACTGCCCTCCCCAAACCTCAAAATTACCCTTATCGCCAATTACCCCTGCCTGACCTTAAATCCTCAAATTAACCTAACTCCCTTTATCACAAACCACCCCTAAACCCCATTATCCTTACCTCCATTTACCACTGCCCATCCTAAACCCAACAGCAGATATGAAAATAACTCCCTCTGATCTGTAAATCTTAGGGCCTTATTATGAGTATGGCGGTCATGAGACTGCCATACTGTCAGTGGTGGTCCGACTGCCCGATTACGAGGAGGGTGATAGGACCACCACAACACAGCCGCAACCGCCAGGATCTTGGATCCCGCTGTGGGGGTGGTGGGTAAAGCGACGCTCCATGGAGGCGGTGCCGATGCCGGCACTGCCGTGCTGATTACGACCTGCCTTTGCGATGACCTTTTTGCACAAGGGGAGCCCGCCATGAAAAGGTCGTCAAAAAGGCAGGGAAGGGTCCCCCGAACAGGGCCCCTAGGTGATTTTGTCCATAGGGTATTGAGGTTGGGGGCACAAGTTGTGCCCTCCTATGCCTGAACTGTTGTGCGCCCACTGTGTGCCATGCATGTTATGGAGCATGGTAACAGTGAGCCAAAGCATGCCGCAAGACTGTTGCTGGCACACCGCCAGCCCGACAGTAACCTCAGAATGCGACCGCCGATGCTGCGGCCTGCGGTCTGACCGCACAAAAACAATGTGCAGATCAAAATGTACTAAATATTGCCTCATTTCTACCTTTCCACTGACTAAGAAGACCATGGAAAGTGAGGCGACAAGACATCTCCAAGAATATATTTAAATCAATCATTTTATAACCATTAGTCAGCTTTCAGCCTAGCCTGCGATACTAAAACCATCCACTCCGGAAGTGTTGTGTAGTTCATATATTACCTATACAGGATCTGCGTGTTTGGATAGCATAAACTGTGGGTTTGGTGGCGGACGGATTCCGAGCACCCCCACCGGATATGTTAGCCCGTCTGTATTAGCTAGCTCACAGTGCCACTAGAGCACGGGTACTCATAGTACGGCCCGGCGGCCCGGCAAGCCTTCCTTGGCGGCCCGCGGACCTTGCAGACATCGTACCTGTGTTTTTTTGTTTTTTTTAAAGTGTCAGCAAACACTGCCGGTTGCAGCAGCGCTCTATGGGGGCCGGGCGATTCTTTAAAAGACCATTCACTTGTTAATGAGGCTTTGTTGTATTTCACCTCTTCTTAGCGCCCCTGCATCTCCACTCTGACTGAGTGGAGATGCAGGAGCGCTAAGACTTTGTTGTATTTCACCTCTTCTTAGCGCCCCTGCATCTCCACTCTGACTGAGTGGAGATGCAGAGCGCTAGAAGGTGAGATACAACAAAGCCTCATTAACAAGTGAATGGTCTTTTAAAGACCTGTGAAGTACTCGTGTGCGGCTGTGTGTGTTCCCGGGAAGCTGTCTCAGCCGGGCTGACACACACGCGGGGTGAGGTGAGAGAGGGTGACAGAGAGAGGGAGACAGAGAGAGGGAGACAGAGGGAGGGAGACAGAGGGAGGGAGACAGAGGGAGACAGAGGGAGGGAGTCGGGGGAGACAGAGGGAGACAGACGGAGGGAGACAGAGGGAGGGAGACAGAGGGAGGGAGACAGATGGAGGGAGACAGAGAGAGAGGGAGGGAGACAGAGGGAGACAGAGACAGAGGTAGACAGAGACAGACAGAGAGGGAGACAGAGAGAGAGGGAGACAGAGAGAGAGGGAGGGAGACAGAGAGGGAGACAGACAGAGGGAGAGGGAGGGAGACAGAGGGAGGGAGACAGAGAGAGGGAGGGAGACAGAGAGGGAGGGAGACAGAGAGAGAGGGAGACAGAGAGAGACAGACAAAGGGAGACAGACAGAGGGAGACAGAGAGGGAGATAGACAGAGGGAGAGGGACGGAGACAGAGGGAGGGAGACACAGAGAGAGGGAGACAGAGAGAGAGGGAGACAGAGGGAGGGAGACAGAGGGAGGCAGAGGGAGAGAGAGGGAGGAAGTCGGGGGGAGACAGAGGGAGGGAGAGGGAGACAGACAGAGGGAGGGAGATAGAGGGAGACAGAGAGAGAGGGAGACAGAGAGAGAGAGAGAGAGAGAGAGAGAGACAGAGGGAGGGAGACAGAGAGAGAGGGAGACAGAGAGAGGGAGACAGAGGGAGGGAGACAGACGGAGACAGAGGGAGAGATACAGAGGGAGACAGAGGGAGGGAGACAGAGGGAGGGAGACAGAGGGAGACAGGGCAACAGACAGAGGGAGGGAGACAGACAGAGGGAGGGAGACAGACAGAGGGAGGGAGACAGACAGAGGGAGGAGGGCGACAGACAGAGGGAGGGAGACAGATAGAGGGAGACAGAGGGAGGGAAATAGACAGAGGGAGACAGAGGGAGGGAGACAGAGAGAGATAGAGGGAGGGAGACAGAGAGAGACAGAGGGAGACAGAGAGAGAGGGAGAGAGAGGGAGACGGAGGGAGGCAGAGGGAGGCAGAGGGAGGCAGAGGGAGACAGAGGGAGGGAGTCAGGGGGAGACAGAGGGAGGGAGAGGGAGACAGACGGAGGGAGACAGACGGAGGGAGGGAGACAGACGGAGGGAGACAGAGGGAGGGAGACAGAGGGAGGGAGAGGGAGGTAGACAGACAGACAGAGGGAGGGAGACAGACAGAGGGAGAGAGGGAGAGAGACAGACAGAGGGAGGGAGACAGACAGAGGGAGGGAGAGAGGGAGACAGAGAGAGAGGGAGACAGACAGAGGGAGGGAGAGAGGGAGACAGAGAGAGAGGGAGACAGAGAGAGAGGGAGAGAGAGAGAGGGAGACAGAGGGAGGGAGACAGGGGGAGGGAAACAGACAGAGGGAGACAGAGGGAGGGAGACAGAGAGAGATAGAGGGAGGGAGACAGAGTGAGTCAGACAGAGGGTGATAGAGGGAGGGAGACAGAGAGAGAGGGAGAAAGAGGGAGACAGAGGGAGGGAGGCGGAGGGAGGCAGAGGGAGACAGAGGGAGGGAGTCAGGGGAGACAGAGGGAGGGAGAGGGATACAGACAGAGGGAGACAGACAGAGGGAGGAGGGAGACAGACAAAGGGAGACAGACAGAGGGAGGGAGACAGACAGACAGAGGGAGGGGGGAGACAGAGAGAGGGAGAGGGAGACAGAGGGAGGGAGACAGACAGACAGAGGGAGGGAAACAGACAGAGAGAGAGAGAGGGAGACAGAGACAGAGGGAGGGAGACAGAGGGAGGGAGACAGAGGGGAGGGAGACAGAGGGGGAGGGATACAGAGGGAGAGGGAGACAGACGGAGAGGGAGACAGAGGGGGAGGGAGACAGAGGGGGAGGGAGACAGAGGGGGAGACAGAGGGAGAGACAGAGGGAGAGACAGAGAGAGGGAGACAGAGGGAGGGAGACAGAGAGAGACAGAGAGGGAGACAGAGGGCAACAGACAGAGGGAGACAGACAGAGGGAGGGAGACAGACAGAGGGAGGGAGACAGACAGAGGGAGACAGAGGGAGGGAGACAGAGGGAGGGAGACAGATAGAGGGAGACAGATAGAGGGAGACAGATAGAGGGAGACAGAGGGAGGGAGGCAGAGGGAGGGAGACAGAGGGAGGGAGACAGACAGACAGAGGGAGGGAGACAGATAGAGGGAGACAGAGGGAGGGAGACAGAGGGAGGGAGACAGAGGGAGGGAGACAGACGGAGGGAGACAGACAGAGGGAGACAGATGGAGGGAGGCAGAGGGAGGGAGACAAAGAGAGAGAGAGAGGGAGGGAGAGAGAGAGAGGGAGGGAGACAGAGAGAGAGAGAGACAAACAGAGTGAGTGAGACAGAGGGAGACAGAGAGAGAGGGATGGAGGGAGAGAGAGAGAGGTAGAGAGAGAGAGAGAGAGAGAGAGGGAGGGAGGGAGACGGACAGAGAGAGGGAGGGAGAGATAGAGAGAGGGAGAGAGACAGAGCGAGAGAGAGAGAGAGAGAGAGATAGAGAGAGAGAGAGATGTGTGTATGCCGGGTATGGTGGCTCAGTGGACGAAGGCGTCCGCTGCAGGGGCCTGTGTTCAACCTCATGGTCATAGTTTTTTTTTTTGCTCTAGCCCCGTCCCCCTCCCCCCCTACCCCCGCCCCCACCGGTGCGGCCCTCGCCCACAAACCACACTGTAAATTTGGCCCCCGAGAGAAAGTTTGTGAGTACCCATGCACTAGAGTCTCCTTTTATCAGGGAGAGAATAGTTCTTGGCAACCTCAGAACATGACAACCCTGATCCCCCAGGATCGTGGAAACAATATACTACCTTTCGCTCAGTCACTCATGCTCACTTAGTTTGTCTCAGAGAGATACACAGAATAAACAGGCTGGGCGTTTCAATAAGTATTTATTGAACAGTTGTTATTCTAGTTTAGAATATATGAGCTGCAACAACCATTAGTAGCAGAGATATATGATTAGCAATACTACGAATGCAAAGGGATGGTATAGCTCTACCATCTTGCAGAAATCATGAATATATACAAGTACATAAAACACATGATAAAAAGTGCGTACTCCTACGATGCCTCCCTAACTAGATGTACCTAAATGTACCTAGCATCTGTGTAGGTGTTATGCCAAGAATCCCTCTAGGATCTAGTCCACCCCATTACCTGAGAGTTTAGAGAATGTGGGACCCCATCCTGGTCTCCAGTTGGACACCCCGCGAGGGATGTTAGACCACTTCTAGCTGGAGCGTCTGCATGCAGGAACCTCAGCGTCTCTGGTCAGTGTGTCAGCCGGGAAGTCACGGTCTCCTCTATCTTCCTAAGCAAGATGTGTTGAATATATATACCCATAGGTCTCCCCAGGGGTCCTACCTTGCTGTATTACTGTGTCGGCCTAAAGGATGACGTTGGGCCTGAACTTTATACAGAGATATTATACAGGAGATGGTAATCCTACTGTTAGTCCTGCTGTGCTTCCAAGAAGCCTCATGCATAATGTATGAGAATCGAACCAGGAACAAACCCGCGTTCTGAGTGCAGTGTCTTATCTAGGTAAAAGGTCAGTGCCTAAGAACCGTTATGTATGCAAAGTAGGGAAGGATGTAGGTGAAAGGTTGCGATGTTACCTGTGCCTATAGAGAGTACCTATATGGAATATAACACCCACTCCTCTTCCGAATGGATGACATATGTAACTTATTACTGTACTACTAACATGACTAGATAGTGGTACGCACAAAGTTTAAAAAACATTTCTTTAGCTAAAATGTTTAAAAAATTCTAAAAAATTCTAAAAAATTCTAAAAATTTAAAAGGAAATGTTTCTAGCTCTGTGTGATGGAGTCAGCACCCGAGGTGTGTTCAAGTCTTTGCTCTTAGCTAGTCCAAGGCAAGACGTCCGTTGCACTGTCTCGTTCAAAAACATGATTTGTTGAGGGATGAGGCATGCTCTAAACAAAGCTTCTGTCCCCTGTACCTGCCATTCCCTAGTACCCCAGACTGATTTTAGGTCTATGGTGTCTTTCCACAAGTAGAAACCTTGTTCGGACAACTGGGCAATAAAGGAAGCATATTAAATCTGTTTGGTATTCGTCAACATATTTTTCTGTGCGATGTTGGTGCAACCCTATAATAATATGAGGCTGGGTCAGACATATTAAACCCCGAAAAATATGGAAGCTTCTGTGTAAATGTTTTTGAACTGCCTTTCGGCGGTGTTGGACAATGTTCCCACTGGTGGTATGTGAACACATTTCTAGGATTAGCAGATATATGCAAAAAGTGATGACCATAGTGTTGATAACAATACATACTCCCGGAATCTGATGTGTCTTCCAATGTTTCCCTACTAGAAAACGCAGCAAATTTTTCCAAATCAGATAACATGTTATTAACAGTTTCAAAATCCCAATCATCGGAAAATGTACTGGAGGTAATGATATCACTCAATGATATTTTAAATAAATGTGGAATTCTTAAAATTTCAGTCGGACCAAATATATCGAAGTCAACCTTGTCCCACACTATACCATCAGGTATAGGAACTGCTGTAATGTTCACTGATGACAAGTCTCTTTGTTCTCGATGAGATTATTGGTGTGGTTTAAAAGTAAGTTCACTTTTTGGGCTGCAGAGCTTTGGCGAATGTGTTTCCCATTAATAAGCATACTAAAAACTATTACCAAGCCTACCCAGAAAAGAAAGAAAAGTATCCCGGTAATTATCCATAGTTCTACCCACGGTGATACCAGGTAAGTCTTTTTGAGAAAGTTCAGAAAGTCTTTAACGTGCTGTTTGCGTGATTTTTTGGCTGGCGTCGTTTCCGGTTCGCTTGGATCCAAAGGAAACGTATCAAAGTTCATGAAGTAGCCAGAAGCAGTTTGATCAATTGTTGGTATTGCATCAAAATTTGTAGAAATCGTAGTTTGCTCTTGTCGAGGCATGTTGACGTAGACATCTGTATTTGGTCGAATAGCGAGTTGTTTTTGATTTTGAGTTTGATTTTGAATTTGAACTTCAGGTTCAAGAGGAACGAGTTCCATAGCATTGTTGCTTAGTCCTTCATTCCGTGTTGGAGGCTCTTCGAACGTGATGAGTCTTTCCGTTTGAACTTTTTGGATTGTAGCGAGAGGAGGGCGTCTGCTACTTTGAAATCCACGTGGCCTACTACTCAGTATCGGCCACATAGTGTGGTTTGATTAGGTCAATTGAGACAAATCTTTTCTCCTTTTTTCCGGCAAGAGGTGGTAGAAGTACAATTCTTGTTCCTTCAATTGCTAGGACCGGTACAGGCTTTCTGTATGATGGCCCAAATTCTTTCTTGTCCGCTATCTTTTCTCTGACCAGATCCCCGACTTTTGGGATCCAGACAGGTGTTGCCGTGACTGATTTGACTTCCCCAGTGGCGGGCTGCTTCAGGTGGACATTACTTTGTTGTGTCCTGGATTCATTTAGATCCTGTAAAACAGCCAAATGATCATGGATGTCAAAAGGCTTTTCATCCGCCACTGCGCCTTCACAATCAAGATCAGGTACCCACATTCTTGTTCCAAATAGGACCTCATATGGAGTGACCCGCCCCTAGAGAACTTCTTGCCATATTGTTAAGAGCACGCTGGACTCCATACAGATGTTTTACCCAACTTTCACCCATGCCTAATACTCTAGCTGTTAAAGATTGCTTTAAGTCCCGTTTTTTTCTCTCCACTACCGAATTTCCCTCGGGATGGTACGGAGATGAGTACCGCAATGCTACACCCAATCCTCGCATGGCCTCCTTGTAAGCCCGAGAGCTAAACGCAGGGCCCTGGTCAGAATGTAATGTGCCAATTGCGTATGTCCCTATAAAGACTCGCAAATCTTTTATAACAGTTCGAGCGTCAGCCGAGCGCTGGGGCCACACCCATAGGAAGCTTGAGCAGGAAGCCACTGCAACAATGATATACTTGTAAGCCCTGTCTCTTTGCAAGGGGCTGCAGTGGTCCAAGTAAACACACGCTAGTGGTTTGTCAGATATTAATAATGGTGTCTGAGCTGGACGTGTTACGGTGGAGCCTTTCATCTGCTGGCAGATGTCGCATTTCAAGACATAGTCTTTAGTCTGCTTTGTTAATCCAGGCCACCAATAGCGTTGTTTCAGCAAAGAAACAGTCGCTGTAACTCCTGCATGTGCAGAACCTATCCCTTTGTGTGCTGCTAGAATTAAACCTACCCTACGATCCATGTTTGGAATTACTCTATCCCCCACTCCAGGAATCTGAGCAAATGGAATGTTATTGGCATCTAACTTGTAGGAGTACTTGAGTGGAAACCTTTTTGGTACTGCTCCGCTGTTTTGGCGGGTTGCATTAATAGCTACCATAATCTCACCATCTATTCTCATTTGAGAACGAGTGATTGCAGCTACTGTCGTGTAGTTCCTATAGTACCCCTGCAGGACCTGCGCGTTTGGATAACATAAACCGTGGGCTTAGTGTTAGGCTGACTCTGTACACCCCCACCGCGTATGTTAGCCGGATTTGCATTAGCTAGCTCACAGTGCCACTAGAATCTCCTCTTATCGGGGAGAGATTAGTTTCTGGCAACCTTAGATCATGACAACCCTGATCCCTCAGAATTGTGGAAACAATGTACTACTTTTCGCTCGGTCACTCGTGCTTACTTATTTGGTTTGTGTCAGAGAGTTACACAGAATAAACAGTCTGGGCGTTTCAATAAGTATTTATTGAACAGTTGTTATTGTAGTGTAAAATATATGTGCTCCAGCAACCAGCAGACAATAGCAGAGATATATTATTAGCAGTACAATAAAAGTGAAGGGATAGAACAGTTCTACCATATTGCAATAATCATGAATACATACATGAATATAAAAAGCATTATGAAAGTGCGCGTACTCATACGATGCCTAACTAGATGTACCTGAGTGTACCTAGCATATGTGTAGGTCTAAGAGCCTAAGAGCCAAGAATCCTTCTAGGATTTAGTCGAACCCCATTACCTGAATAGAGAGAGTGTGGGACCCCGTCCTGGTCTCAAGTTGGACACCCCGCAAGGGCTGTGTTAGACCGCTGTCAGTTGGAGCGACTGCATGCAGGAGCCTCAGCATCTCTGGTCAGTGTGTTAGCATGTAAGTCTCGGTTCCCTCTATCTTACCATGGCAAGATGTGGTGTATTTATACCCTAAAGTGTCTCGTCCCTCAGTATGGTTTGTATTGGTCTTTGTTAGACATGAGGAAGGCGTCAGGGGTGAGCTTTGTACATACATATTATGCGGGAGATGTAGCTGGTGAATGCTCATGCATAATTTATGAGTACATTGTAGGCCTGTGTTTGGGAAAAACCCTGCAGTGTTCTAACCACAGACTAGATAACGTTCAACCCTCAGAGTTCGTTGTGTACTGTAGGGAACTAATGTAGGTGGAGAGGTGTGGTGCAGCGGCCATTGCAGCTGACTTCGGAGCACAGGGTTCACGGTTCGATCCCCGGCTCCGGCGGCAGCTCAGCTCAGCACCATGTGACTCTGGGCAATAGCTCACTTAATTTCCACTACGGCCCCCAGCGCCTTGAGACCCATAAGGGTGAGTAGCTGTGCTATATAAAAACGGACTTACATAGGTGAAAGATCATGCCTATATTAGGGCATAGGAGATCATGACTATAATAGGGCATAGACGATTATGACCAAAATAGGGCATATACGATTATGTAACAAAACAATAGGAGAGCAAGGGAAATATGGGGTGCGTCCGTATCCCCGGTATAATGATATGTTAAACAAAGAAGGACGAACCCTCTGTGTGGATGTGGTACAATCACTAGTCTGGTTGGTACATAAACCCACTAGGTTAGTTTAAAAGACCCCTCACACACCAACCTAGTTGGTGTCATGCTTCATCATTGGGGTCCCAACCGGGTGGCCGAATGCCGCCCGGTTGTGCTACGACGCCTGGTTACAGCGGAGCCGGTTTGGTGTAAGTATGTGATGTGATGTGAATTAAAAATATCTCTGAAAATCCTTGCCTGTAAACTTTATTAGTGGCGGCTCAGGATATGGTTAAAAATGAGTGTAGTGCAACTAGAATCGGAGGTTATTATTCCCAGTTGACTATGTGAATGGTCAACATGTTTCAGCCCGCAATAGGGATTATGAGGGGCTTTCTTCAGGACCGGGTGGTGAAAAAGTGAGTGGCAAAGTGGGTAGTGCCACGTGAGAATAATAAAAAGTACCTACACACGCGCTAAGGTGTGTGGACTGCGTGTCTACGTACTTACGGACACTTGAAAAAAACACTATGTGTGAAATTGGGCAGCCGATCGAGACTCGGGAGGGGTCACATCCGATGACCGAATTTGGTATCGGGGTAGAACCTGTCTGAGAACCTAGTGTGGTATCCCGTCGTCCCGGACGGTCCTGAAGAAACCATATCCTGAGCCGCCACTAATAAAGTTTACAGGCAAGGATTTTCAGAGATATTTGTAACCAGGCGTCGTAGCACAACCGGGCGGCATTCGGCCACCCGGTTGGGACCCCAATGATGAAGCATGACACCAACTAGGTTGGTGTGTGAGGGGTCTTTTAAACTAACCTAGTGGGTTTATGTACCAACCAGACTAGTGATTGTACCACATCCACACAGAGGGTTCGTCCTTCTTTGTTTAACATATACATATACGATTATAGGGCATATGCGAATATGACCATATACGGCATATATGAACGTGTCTATATTAGGGCCTCTATACGAAACATAACACTACGGAAGCCGTGCGTACAGCCCCCTTTGTGGCTTCATCAGCCAATGAATTCCCTTCAACGTGAACGCCATCACGCTGATGACTCAGTGTATGTATCACATGAGCTCTCAGTAGTTCGGTTTTCAACTCCACTACCTGTTCCCATAGCATTTTATGCTTAATTGTGCCACCTTTTGCATCTTTAAACCCATTTTGAACCCAGTACTGCAAATATTCATTGTATGACTGCACACAGTAAAAGGAATCGCACACAATTAGTGTGGGGAATTCTCGATCCGTATTTACTAGTGCCAGTATCAGCGCTTTTAACTCTGCCAACTGTGCCGTGCAGTCTCCTAGGGACTGCGTCCTTGTGCAACTCGAGTGGAATTTTCCATCCCGCATGCGACCTTTAACGATTGCACATGCTGCGCTATATTGTTGCTTACTCCCTATGGCCGGTTGAGCAGATCCGTCAGTGTAAATGATATATTCATACTGATCTAGAGGCATTATTTCGTTTGGAAGAGGATATTCTTGTTTGGATTTCTGGAATGCTTGTGTCTTTAAATTTGGGTCGTACCTGTACTCTACATCTGTTGCAGTAAGAGAATTAGCCCATTGTATCCATCTCGGATGTAAGGCTTTAGCGTTAGGAAGGCTTGCCTTTGTTGCAGCCTCTAAGGCTGGAACCGGAGTCACTACTATTATTCGTTTCCCCTGAGCCAGTGCTCTTTCCCTCACTACAGCAGTCTGTACTGCTGTTAGATTTTTTTCTGTAGATGCGAAGCGCATCTCAGCATTTGTGTACAAATGAGATTTGTATGCAATTGGTACTGTCTCACCTTCATTATATGTTAGATAGGTGTACCCAGATTGACCCGCAACTATACGGATCACCAGGTTCTGTACGTTTACGCGTGTCTGTAAGTGTTTGAAAGCTATCATGTCAGCTTGTAAGGAACGAAGTGTATCTGTATGTTCCTGTGTCCATTGTTTTACTGAAAAATCAGATTTTATTAAATCGTAGAAAGGTTTCACTCTTTCTGCGTAATCCAAAATGTAAGTTCTACCAAAATTTAGGAATCCCAGAATTGACTGTAAATTTTTCAATGATTTTGGAGGTTGGAGAAGCGCGCATTTTTCTAAAAAATTGGCTGCTATGCTTTTTCCTTCACTTCAAAGCTCATATCCTAAAAACAGGACACTGAGGTGGGAGATTTTTGATTTTTTAAAGTTCAATTTGTAGCCCTCAGATGCAAATCTCAAAATATGGTATTCACTCTGTTCAAGTGTTCCTCTAGGTCATCGTCCGTTAGATAAATATCATCCACATAGGACAATGCCTCTTCATCCTATTTTTGAAGTAACTCAGTTACTCTGGCCGAAAACAACCCCGGGCTGTTCTTATACCCCTGGGGGAGTCGACAAAATTGAAGTTGGGTCCCTAGCGCTGAGAAGGCTGTCAGATACCTGCTTTCAGGCGCTATATTTTGGCAGAAAAATCCATTTATTATTATTATTATTCGTAATTAATTTTATAAGGCGCACAGCTACCCGGAGGTTTCCCGGCGCCAACAGACACGGGCAGATTGCAGGAAGGGTATTGATTGAATAACCAGGTTTTTAGGCTTTTGTGAAAGTTTATGTAAATGGTTTCATTCCGAAGAGAATTAGGGAGTGAGTTCCACAGAGAAGGGCCTAGGCAGGAGAAGGATCGGCCGCCCATGCGCGACAGTCTGGTCCTAGGAACTGAAAATTTGGCCTGGGAAGAGGAGCGAAGAAGGCGAGGTGGAAGATAGGGGTGGACTAAGGTGTTTAGATACTGTGGCGCTGTTCCAGATTTGATTTTATGCATGTAACACAGAACTTTGAATTTGATGCGATTTTCTACCCTGAGCCAGTGAAGGTCACGGAGCGAGCTTGAGATGGAGGCCCTTCTAGGGATCTGACAGAGTAACCTGGCCGCCGCATTCTGCACTACCTGTAATTTGCGGATCACCTCCTTATTGGCTCCTAAATACAGGATGTTGCCATAGTCTAGCCTAGAAGTAATAAGGACCTAGGCTAGACTATGGCAACATCCAGAGAAACAGTTTTTTGCGTAGGACCAGGCAACATCCAGAGGATTTTTTTTAGCCACTTAAGGATGGTGAAACAGGTTGAGGCGACTTTGACTGCTTGCTGCTTCATTGACATCTGGTCGTCAATGATAATGCCTAAATTGCGAACCTGTTGTGCAGGTTTTGGGAGAGCGCCCATATGCGGAGGCCAATGCTGGGGCCCCCAGAGATCTTTGTTTTTTCCAAAAATTAATACTTCAGTTTTTTCTCCGTTAAGTTTTAGTAAGTTGGTTTGCATCCAATTTGCTATATTTTGTAGCCCAGCCTGAAGAGAAGATGGCTTAGATGCTTCTTTGGTGGAAAGGGAGAAAATTAGTTGGGTGTCATCGGCGTAGGAAAAAATAGTCAGCCCAGCGTCTTCAGCAATCGTGGCCAAAGGCCTGACGTACACATTGAACAATAGTGGGCTGAGAATGGAGCCCTGCGGTACTCCATGAGGGGAGGTATGGGGCTTGGAGCAGGCTGACGGAGAGAAGACCTGAAAAGTACGGTCGGTCAAGAATTCAGTGAGCCATTTGAGTGCTGCCCCGACAACGCCCAGTGATTGTAAAGCTTTTAGTAGGGCGGAATGTGACACTGTGTCGAAAGCGGCACTCAAATCAAGCAGGATGAGTGCCACAGTTTCACCCATATCCAGACGACGGCGCAATCTTTCCGTAACTCCTAGCACAGTGGTTTCCGTAGAGAAACCGGCTCTGAAGCCAGACTGTGATGTGTGATGTGTATGAGATATCAAGTGTTGTTTTATATTTTTTCCGCACATGTTATTCATTAATGGGGCACTGTGTGCATTTTGGACTGCAAATGTCTTAGTGCAAGTGTTTAAATGTCTGTAATCTAAAACTAGACAATATGAATTGTCAGGTTTCATGACAGGAAACAAAGGATTGTTCATTGGTAAGGTGCAAGTTTCAATCACCCCTTGGTATTCAAGTTGATCTAAGATCTCCCTGGCCTGTTTTTTAGCTTCTTGCTTTATTAGATACTGCCTCTGTGCAGTTGGAGTATTTTTTTAAGGAATTATGTGGTGGGTTGAATCCTCATCCCATCCAACATGGTTTTTATATAATGCTGGAGCCTGGGCTACCGCCCACTCCTGCACATATGTGTGTTGCAAGTGCCTTGGAATATGGTCTGAGAAAGCCGGAAGAATTACCATTTCTCCTTTAGGGCACTCCATGAAGAATGCTGGCGGCCAATCTTGTCCAGCTAATAAAATATCATAGCCAAACGTCAGGTTCTCCCAAAAGAGACCTCTCACTGTTCTACATTTGTCCCCCTCCATTTGGAGCGTTATTTCGTATACTTTATGTGGGACGCTTACCCTAGTATCGGGTGTTTCTACTGTGATATAATCATTCAAGTCCGATGTCATCAGAAATTCCTTCAGGTTCTGGAGAGCTATTGTTACTTCTGCTGCACTGTCTAGCATCATCAGAGCCTATTCCCTCAGTAGTCGAGTCCTCAGATTTCTGGGCATGGCTGATCTTTGGACCTGCAACTTTCTTCTTTTTGAACTGTGGCTTTTGCTTTGGTTTTTCTTCTTTTTTTAGAAGTATAATCCTGAGCGTGCTGCTTGTCTCTGGACTTTGTACGCTCTTCTTGTCTTTCTGACTGTCCTTTCCTCTCTGAGTTTTTCGATAAACCCTGAAAGGAACGAGAGGAACTTGTTTCAGTATCCTGATACCTGTCAGGTTTCCTAATATTTTCCCTATTCCTAAGGTTGTACCTCTTTTCGGAGGGCTCCTGTGGAGAAGATCTACCTCGGGATTGAGATCTATTTCCTTTAAAGTTTTGTTGTTTTTTATTGTCCCACTTCTTCTTAGTTGAAGCAGGTGTCTGCTTGGAAGTGTCCTTTTCAGGACTGCCCATCAGTTGTGGTTTTAAAGCTTTCCCACCCAAACTGTCTCTGCCTAATTCTGCATATGCAGTTTCAATTATTTTTGGTAGTTCGTGTTCCTGTTCTAAAGGATTGAACTCCCTCAGGCGTTGGCAGATGGCCACTGCAGCTGCTTCCCCCTTAATGTTAGCTAGTATTATGGGTGATACCTGGGCATAGTTAACTAGTAACTTCATCCCTAAGTTTAGGGCAGGTTCTGCTCCGTACTCATTTTGTATCTGTCTCAATACATCAGGTACTACTGCTAATGATGGGACACCATGAGTTCTGGTATAAATGGCAGCAAAGACTGTACCCCAAGTGGTACAATCCTCTAATTGTGGTGTTATACCCATGGGCAAGCAGATTGTTAGCATTCTGTGTTTATCATACGGGGTAGTATTCGGGAATACTGCCTCTAGCTGCGTTATTTTCTGAGCTACCCAGAATGGTATTTGTTCACATTTTGTGGGCATTTTACCCATTACCGCGTGTAATGTTTGTGGTGTAATTTTAGTTGCTGTACCCTGAATTTGCGTTCCATTTGTTGCAACTATTGCTGGTTGGACTGTAAATGTCCTCATGACGAATTGCGTCAAGTTCCTATAGATTTTAATTAAATCTTTATGTTGTATGAGTAAGTCTCCTGGTGGCATTGTGTCAATGTCAGGATGTGGTGTGTAGACTGCTAATATCGGCCATGTTGCCCTTCTCTTCCGAGCGGGCCGAGTCTTACTCTTCTTCTTATGTGGGGTAGGGCGCCTTTAAACCAGTATAAGTGTTCCTGGTATGTGAGCAAAACCTCTATATCCTCGAACGGATAATATTCCGCTGGTGCATCTCCTTCCGTGTAGGAGTGAAATGTTTTTGTTCTTGCATTTGCTGCTGGGAATGCAACCCACGAATAAAATACCTCTGTTTTGTTTGATTCGTGTGCCTCCATCACGAAAGCTACTATGCCACCCGTAGCTGATAAACCATGCACAAGTAGTTTCAGGGTGACTGTATTTCTAAAGTTTGGTGCAATTTGTATTGTGTCTGCATCGTCCTCGTCTGTGAGGGGCAGATTTTGTTGCAGTGGGTCTAATTCTTGGTTAGTCATTGTTTTTAGTTCACCAAATAACTTTTCAAGGGAACCAAGATACGGTGTTATGCACAATTTTAAGAACAATGTGTCCTTCAAGCTTGATTAACCAACAGCCAATAAATAGGATTTTTTAGCCTACTCAGCTGTGGCGGAGTTTGTGCCCACCCACTCCAGACATCTCTGATGTTTTGTGAGTAGGGGTCTCTGAGAATAGCACAACTGAACTACTCAGATCCTACTGTAAAATAAGTACCCAACCAACGTTGGGCACCATGTCGTGTAGTTCCTATATTACCTATACAGGATCTGCGTGTTTGGATAACATAAACTGGGTTTGGTGGCGGATGGTTTCCGAGCACCCCCACCGGATACGTTAGCCTGTCTGTATTAGCTAGCTCACAGTGCCACTAGAGTCTCATCTTATCGGGGAGAGAATAGTTCTTGGCAACCTCATAAAATGACAACCCTGATCCCCCAGGATTGTGGAAACAATATACTACCTTTCGCTCAGTCACTCGTGCTCACTTAGTTTGTCTCAGAGAGATACACAGAATAAACAGGCTGGGCGTTTCAATAAGTATTTATTGAACAGTTGTTATTCTAGTGTAGAATATATGAGCTGCAACAACCATTAGACAGTAGCAGAGATACATGATTAGCAATACTACGAAAGTAAAGGGATGGTATAGTTCTACCATCTTTCAGAAATCATGAATATATACAAGTACATAAAACACATGAAAAAAAGTGCGTACTCCTACGATGCCTCCCTAACTAGATGTACCTAAATGTACCTAGCATCTGTGTAGGTGTTATGCCAAGAATCCCTCTAGGATCTAGTCCACCCCATTACCTGAGAGTTTAGAGAATGTGGGACCCCGTCCTGGTCTCGAGTTGGACACCCCATGAGGGATGTTAGACCACTTCTAGCTGGAGCGTCTGCTTGCAGGAACCTCAGCGTCTCTGGTCAGTGTGTCAGCCGGGAAGTCACGTCTCCTCTATCTTCCTAAGCAAGATGTGTTGTATATATACCCATAGGTCTCCCCAGGGGTCCTACCTTGCTGTATTACTGTGTCGGCCTAAAGGATGACGTTGGGCCTGAACTTTATACAGAGATATTATACAGGAGATGGTAATCCTACTGTTAGTCCTGCTGTGCTTCCAAGAAGCCTCATGCATAATGTATGAGAATCGAACCAGGGAAAAACCTGCGTTCTGAGTGCAGTGTCATATCTAGGTAAAAGGTCAGTGCCTAAGAACCGTTATGTATGCAATGTAGGGAAGGATGTAGGTGAAAGGTTGCGATGTTACCTGCGCCTATATAGGGTACCTATATGGAATATAACAGAAGAGCTCCTACTGTTTCTGGACAAGGACAGAATAGCTGTTATACGTGGGTGTGTGTGTGTATATACTCCTAAATGTGGCATATGATACTATCAATCACACTATACTCTTGGAAAGGCTGGAACAATGAACTTTCATGAATCCAACTGTTTCTCACCACCTGCTGTTGAAAGATCAAATCTGGGTCAGCTCCGTCCAAAACATACCTTATGATTTCCTCAAAGCTCATCCCTCCTGTATCTGCTAGTCAATATCTAACATACTCCCCTTGGTATGGTTATTGGATCAGTACTATTCATCCAGCATTTCACACTAAAAAATAGTGCATAAGAATAAAAGCATAGCAAAGAACAGCCGCTCGCATTCTGCTGTCCCCTTGTGTTTGCACTAAATTTTTACCACAAATGGGACTGTTTGAATTTTGCTTAATAAGCATAAAGTGAAATTCCCAAATGTAAGCGAATTACGCCAGCTTAATTTAATTTTCGCCCAGGCCCAATTGTTATATAGTGTAGGAATGCTTGATTCATCTACCCCTCATTTGAAGATGAAAATTGTCTGATAAATGTGCCACAAAATTGCTTCTGTTTCCTTTGTTATTCCGTTATTATTGTGGCCTCCTAACTAATGTAAAAGTCAGTACTTTCTTAAAAGCAACAGTTGTAAAAGTGTAATGTGAATTTAGTTAAATGTTGCTTCACCCTTAAGTAGTTTCATTTTTTTACATTATTATAGGGCTTCTCAGTGCTCCATTTTTATTAAAAATATTTATTTGGTTTCTAGGATTACAGCTTCTCTGACCACTGAAAATTCAATTACTGAAACCTGAGGTTATCAAATTGGGAGAAAATAAATAGGCTTTTATACAAAGCTTGGCAGGCTTGGGTTTACTTTTAATGTATGGCTGTAAAAAAACATTTCCACCAAGAAAGGCTGGTTTATATGTGGAGCCAGGAGCAAAGCAGAGCTTTGCATCATCGTGTTTTAAGAAAGAGACTGGGGTGGAGGGGGTGAGAAATCAAACGTTTATGCATTAAGCCTAATTAATTTTGGTTTTGGTCTTTTGTTTTAACAAGTGACAACAGATTTAAAATTCATTGGCACAAAGAAAGTCTCTTCATGCTGCTTTCATTCTGTTTAAGTCTTATGGCAATGTAATCCCCCTTTCTGCCTTTCTCTTGTTTCATTTATCCTCTCTTACATCTTTGTTCCACCTCTTACTTTTCCACAAGACGTTCATTCTTTACACATTTCACTCAATGTCAACACTTAATTTCTACATTCTCTATAATCCTTCTCTTCCCTGTCTTTTCTCTCACTCTCTCCTTCGTTACAGTGCGCCTGCTCTGTTCTTACTTCAACTTCTTTCTACAAACCACCATTCTCTCTCCTCACCATTCCCCATTCACATTTCTCCTTTTCTCTGGTTCCTTCCAACCGCTACATCATGTATTATCTCCGACATTGCTATCGACTCTCTTTTACGTCTCGCCTACAGACAGCTTTGGTTATTGTGAACAATACCAACACTTGCATTGGTTTTTGGTCTGACCATTGATTATCATTGTTTGGCTTTCATATCGGGCTCATTTGCTTGCTTCCTATTCAATGATTTTCTTTCCATTTCTTGCGTTTCTCCCTGCCCAGGGCATAACTTCTTTAACATGTTTTTGATTGGATTACTTATATCCATCCACAGATTATATTCCTTGAACTATATTTTTTTGCTTTTAGCACTCCATGTTTTCTTACTTTCTCACACTCTCCCCTGTATGCTGCTTCTCTCTCCACCCACCGCTCCAGCACTCCCCTTGTTGCTCTCCCACCCCCCAGTCCTTTTTTTCTCCCACTTCTCCCCATCCTGCTCAGGCTTTTGTTTAAATAATCCTTGTTCTGTTGCTTGTCCACCCCTCCCTTCTTACTGCCACTGCCGCTTGCTGGCAGCATATACTTCATATTGCCCCACCTCACGCTCATTGTTCCAGGTCCGTCTTAACAATATTATAGGCCCTCGGGCAAAGCAGTGCACTAGGCCCTGCCTACACAACCACTCACAGGAATAAAAATGTTTAACGGAAAATTAGTGCTAGATTCTGGTCCCCCATGAAACTGCCCAGTGTGCCTGTGTGTTAAGACGGCATTGCATTGCTCCCCTGCCCACCCCATCCCATTTTTTTTTTAAATGTATTCTTTTAACCACTTAGGCAGGACCAACAACTGTAATTTTCTACCAGGCAATTCCTTAGTAAAAATATGCTTTTGTTCATATTAATTTTTTTTTATTTCATTTACCCCATCAAGATGGGCATCCTCCAACTTGGAATTGTAAATTTAAAAAAAAAAATGACAGCTGTGTCATGATGTATGTGAACATGCGTGATGACTCATGAATGTGCAAGTGGTGACTCATCAACTCTTGTACATATTCACTCTTGGCCACCTTAGGGTCATGATGCATATATACACATGAATGATGATATATGCACGTTCACACAACATGGCACATTTTCTTGCCAGTACTAAAGCACTGGCAAAGTCAAAATGTTCTGCATTGCCAAAGTCAATAGGCGAGACCTATTGGCTTTGTGAATGCTTGTTGTTTTTCCTCTCCCATCCTCTGTCACTGTCTTTGAGCCGCCCTCCCTCATTTCCAAACTTTTCTATGTATCTCTTTTCTCAACATAGCTGTTAAAGTGCCTAGGTGATCATGAGAGTTCTCTGACATTGGCCAGATGAACCTATCCTCATATTTCGATACAAATTAGGAGGACTATTTGGGGGAGCCTGGACCACACTAACACACTAACAAGACAGCTGGTCATTTTCCATGGTGGGCTGCCTAACCTGGGGCTGGGTTGCTTGATGCAAAGTCCTGCTGAGGACAGGGACAGACAAAACAGGAGTTAAAAAAAGAGCGACGGTTATAGTTTCACTTATTTAGTATGCAAACTTTCTCAGCATTCCCTGTTCTTTCTTCGTTTCCTATCTTATTCTACCCCTACTTCATCAGACAGGAAGAAGAGGCAGTGGAAAATGAGGAAGGGCGGATGAGGAGGATGAGTGGAATATGGAGGAGGAGGAGGAGGAGGAAAAGGAAGAGCAGTAAGATGCATAGAGCAGGACACATGAGCATATGGTATTTGATATTTCTCTTAGCACACTGAGGAAATGTGAAATTGATACTGGTATGGCATTATGTTTTTTTTTTAGTGTGCCAATATGGATACTGGCATTAGAATGTGTATTATACATAGATGGGGATCATGGCAATATTTTAAATTGATAGGTAATTCTTCCATGTAATTCCTAGCAACATGAGAATAATAAGTATCCGGCCTCTGTCCTACAACTCTAAGCACCTTCCCTTGTATTTGAGCATGAAGAAACTCTCCCTCTCCCATACCCTCCACCACATAATCAGGGAATGCTGCCATGGTGCAATCAGCACAATGGACTTATTGGAGCATTGGTGATCACCCCTAACAGACTTGAGAACAATGCATGCATATTTACACTGGACCATTAATCATCTGAGACATTAAACATCAGCCTATTAGAAGAACCCTGGAAAATATTAGAAAAATACTAAAACATAATTGTTGACAGCCAGGAATATTTGAGCAACACTCATATATTTTGGATGGGCCCTGAAATAAGAAGGCAGCTCTATGTCATATAATGGAATAATTTCAGATTAAATTATTTTGCTGGCACAGACAGTTGGTGAGCACAGCTGGTACAACAATTGTGTTTGGCATGTTGTCAAGGTATAGTATTGAAAAATAGTGTGATTTTTTCCAAGGAATATGTTATGTTATGCAGATTTGTAGAGAGCAATGAGAAACTGTGAGTCTAGGCACACCTAGGGCCTGGTGGGACTACACAAAAAGTCAGATCTTCAGCTTCTTGTGGAGTTCAAGAAGTGAGAAGGAGACTCCTATGTGTAGCAGCAGGTCTTTCCACATCTAGGAGCGATGTAGGAGAAGGCACATCCAATGGATCTGGTTTTCTGTTTGCATGGGATATGCGCAAGTAGGAGCGGAGGTGTCTGGAAGGTTTGTGAAAGCAGATGCAATTGTTGGGGTATGCTGAATGTAGTGTCTTGAAAGTGTTGGTGAGAAGTTTAAATTGTGCTCAATTGTGAATGGGGAGCAAGTGGAGCTCCTTCAGGTGATGTGTGATGGCAGTGCGGTGTGGGAGGTTGAGAGTGATTCTAGTCACTGAGTTCTAAATGGTCTGCAGCCTTCCTGGTATGTTTTTTGTTGATCCCAGCATAAATAAGGGTGTTCCCGTAGTCCAGTTTGCTTTTGACCAGGGCGTGTGCAATGGTTTTCCAAGTGCTAATTAGGAGCCATTTGAAAATCTTCCTCAGCATCTTCAGGGTATGGAAGACTGAGGTGGTTACGGCATTGACTTGGACAGTCATGTTGAGTTTGCTGCCGATGATGATCCTGAGGTTCTTAGTGTGGGTGGTGGGGTGGGGGTCAGTCCTAGCTCTGTTGGCCACCAGGTGGAGCCCCACAGAAGAATGCTCTTCCTAAAGATCATGATTTCGCTCGTCGGTGTTCAGCTTTAGGCAGGTAACTAGGACTACTTTTGGTTCCCAGTCCCACCCACGCCAAAATGGCAATATAGTAATATTGCTTGAAAAATAAAGTAAAACGATGCTCAGAGTGCCCCAAATGGAGAAACATCATTTTTTGCTTAACCTGAAGGTATTTTCTGAAGCAGATGGTGACAGGTATTGAGTTCTAAAGACCAGTGGCGGCTCGCCGAGGGAGTGGTGCGAGGCGGTGGGCCGGGGGGGTTGTGAACTCGGACATACGATGGACAGAACTCAGAGGGAGTTCTGTCCGTCGTAAGACCGAGTCCACTACCCCCCACCCTGTCCCTCCCCCGCCTCACCGCCCCGCACCACTCCCTCGGCGAGCCGCCACTGCTAAAGACTGGATTCCAACACAGAGAGATAATGGCTAGAACTCATTCACACTTTCAGAGAGAGAGGCACAGAGAGCATACAAGAGTGGGAAAATCCAAAAATGCACAGAGGGTTTTGATCATTACAAAACCAGTATAATGGAACATAATATATACCCATGCCATTATTTACAACTTATAGCATAAGAGATATCATAACAGCACACAATATAACACATAACCTTAAATGAAACGGAATGCACAATAATATAAAACAAATCATCAGATAACATATGTCACATACGCACAACACATAAAATAAAGTATAAGATAGCAGATTAAATTTTGTGGTTCACTCTCAAAATACAAAAAATTGATGTGCAGGTGTGTTATTAATTAAGATGTTTAAAATGCATTTGCAAAAGACAGTAGGTCGCGGTCTCTAGACGGAAATGGAAACAAGGTCATGTCTGTGTCTCTAAAAAGAATGCACGAGCAAGTCAGTTTCAGCCACGTAACATGCACACTTGATATGTGACTTGCTTTTCCCAGCCTAAAAGGCCTTTCAAAGATCCCAAGCGTTCAGTGTTTCTTCCATTACCATATATGCCAGTCTTCCTCTACAGATGTTGGCTGCCAGTGATCTCACAACTATTTATTTCTATACTTTGTTTTCTCCTATGAGGTCGAAAAAGTATTTGTTGTTGGTTATTAAGGGGTTCTAAAGTAACAGAAGTCACTGACAACCTCATCTCGATTCAGATCACTCTACAGGAGACGGGCCAATTGGCAACCAGTAGAAGAAGAATCCCATAATCACGGAGCAGGGCAAGAAACACTCCAAAATCATAAGTTTAGACAATGTGTGGTTTTACTGCAACAAGGTCTTGTTGGCTTCCTGGAAGCTTCTGGAACCACTTGAACCTGCCCTTTGAGGCCCCTCGATGTTTAGTCAAGGAACCTTAAGTTCTACCTGTTCTTCTATGCTGGAGCCTAAGAGACACCTCTCTGTCGGGAGGTTGGCATGGCTGGCAGAGACAAACTGAATATAAAGAGAAACATGACAGTACAGCCTGGGGTAACCATCATCAAAATCTCCAGACACTGCCCTTATTCGCTATATGTCTGTCTGCTGTCACTGCACAGAGGTGACTTATTCAGCCCCAGCCCTGCCAGCCTTTCAGAATCAAGCTCCCCTTAGGATGCCTCGATTTTCCAAACCCCCCTCGCCCCCCCATCCCCCCCGCACCTCCCACAGGCCAGTCCGCTCCTCGTTGACTGTTACTTGCACCATACACTTCTGTCATGCTCGTAAGGTGGACCACACGTATGATCTCTTCACTCACAACAGCCCTGCACTCCCTTCACACATTAGTGTGGGCACATGGCCTCTGTAATGGG
Source organism: Calotriton arnoldi (assembly GCA_963921515.1). Lineage (NCBI taxonomy): Eukaryota > Metazoa > Chordata > Amphibia > Caudata > Salamandridae > Calotriton > Calotriton arnoldi. Next base: position 1,619,675 of record CAWUFW010000896.1, read on the forward strand.
CCACCACTCAAAGCCAATAGACCAGTAGCTCAGCCATCAGCAATCAGCCCATAAAATCTTTGGTTACATTCCTTCGCTACGGAGAGCTCGACGCTAATGGCTCTGCAATTGCGTTAGCAGCCAACAGATTTTTTTAATAAGCGAGAATAAGTAACAGGTTTCAGGTTAACGTGCGTGCAGCGTAAACCTGAGAGCGGCAGTCGCCCCATAGCGTCCCTGGGGCTCCGTTTCCAGCCGAAACCACCCACCTCTTACCACGGATAAGTGACGGCCGAAGGTGGAAGGAAACACACGCTGCAATTGTGAGGCCGGGAACTTATCGGATCTCATCAAACGACGCCGAAATGTGTTTATCCAAAAGGCCTTGTATGTTTGTGTATTTTACAAATTTATTTTTCGCAGCTCGTTTTTTTGGGGGCTAAAAAGACTACTATTTATTTGAAAGACCCCCTCTATCTGAGCCAACTCTAGATGTTGTTCCTCAGCGGGGCTGATGGTTGAGTTTTCAAGGCGGGCGCAGCCCTAAAATCTCTCCCCGAGGAGAAGGAGGCTTGGCGCCCTGTGGCAATGGACAAATGAGACATTCAGCGAAGCCCCCTCCCCTCAATTTTGACACTGCATTTAGAGATTGATTAACACCAGCTCTAATGCAGTGGCAAAAATAATCATCTTGGCATAGCCTGTGCATGATTCCGAAGGCCAGCTGTTTGTTGACTACCGGCAGCGCCCCCTATGTCGGCAGTGGTCGCGAGCGAGGGAAGGTTGCCAAATGGGAGCGCGCGGGGGGCTTTAACATAGAAAGTATGGATTTGAAGATAGATTGACCATGAACATTTTATAAATGACTCGATTATGATCAGCAAGCATCTAGCACAGCCTATAATGAATATTGAGTGAAAGGATTTCTCCGAGGACCCTGGGGAGTTTATTTCAGCTAACTTCACCTTTCCAGAATGATAAAAAACACACTCTCTTCGTGCGTTTGGTGAAAAGGTTTCTCGCAAGACCATATTACACCGTTGTACGCGAATGTATTAAGCAAGCAGTGGCACTAACAGACCTTTTTCTTAGATACCTTCATTGTGTTGAGCACGAAGATGAGATCTGTATATAGTTTTTAACCCTGTGTTTGTTTGGGAAGAGAGGAGAGAGTGCACCTAGTCATATTTGCTTTATCGAGAAAGCTTTAATAGGCGGGCATGAGTGTGGTGTTTGTTGAGGCGTCAGTCAATTTAAACGTATTATTTTAAATTTAAGGTGGTGTGTGTTTTGAAGTAGTCATGGTTGTACGTTTTTTTTACCTTTTTGCTAAGTGCTTCAGATTCAGGCAGATAAGGGCAGTTGGAGGGATAGTGAGCTAGTGACTTCACCAAAATGACACAGTTTGATCAAGAGTGGAAGTCATGAAATAGTGATGAACCAAACCAAGATCACACAATTTGCTAAGAAAAGCTGGTCAGCATAGTATACTACTGTCCTCTCTCACTAGGTTCGGACATCATGATCTGAAGTTACACACCGCAGGGAAGATTTACAAGCCTCTTGCAACACTTTTGCGCCGCCGTTGTGTCACTTTTGTGACGCAGCAGCGGTGTAAAAAATGCGGCCAATTTACAATGTGATGCATCTAGGGAGATGCGTCACGTTGTAAAGCCCTGCGTCACATTATACCTGCGTCAGGTATAATGTATGCAGGGTGGGCGTTCCCCTGCAAGAAAGTCTCGTAAAAGTGACGCAGTGAAATCTACAAGATTTCACTGCGTCACTTCTAGGACGCCACTTCGTGAAAACCTTACGCCTGCTTGAAGCAGGCATAAGGAGTGACGCAGTGTACTGGGAATAGGCCTCAAAATGCATTGCTGGAGTTGCGTCGTGCTTGCGACACGACTCCAGCAATGCGTGACTTTTGCCCCAACAGATGCGTCAGAATTTCTGAAGCATCTGTCAATCCTTGTGCCATGGTGCGCCGTATTGTAAATACGGCGCATCCATGGTGGCGCAAGGGTTTATCAGGGTGGCGCAGGGAAAGTGACGCATCTCTACAGATGCATCACTTTCTTGTAAATCTGCCCCTGTTTTTTTACAGTAAGTAAAATAATCATCTAATCTCTTTCACTGTGACTGGGTCTTTGTAACATGTGGTTGCAAAGAAGGGTTTTAAATGGGCACAGTAACTACATGTGAGGTCTCTATGTGGTTGGGCTTGGTTACATGCAATTGAATCCAGTTCCCAGCAGGAGGCATAGTACACAGCTGTACTACATTATGGGCTCTAAGACTTGTGGCCACGATTATTTCTCTGTAGCAGGTGTGGTAACCTGCTGAGCTTTCTCATTTGGGCTGTACTCCTTGAACTGGGAATACACAAATCTATATAACAGCTGAATAATAAACTGGGCAAACTCACTGGGGTCAAACTGCAAAGGTAAATTCGGCTCTAAACATACCTTTATGACCAAAGTTATCATTATTTTACACCTGCTGGAATTCACAAAAAAGATTCCTGGCAGAGGTAAACTCATTTATAGGTGCGATGATCTTAACACTCGTTAATCCCACGTAAATGGTGGAAAAGAAGATGTACAAAGGCGTTGCTTACCTTGCAAGTTGGGGGAAACACACAAATACATACCTTTGTGAATATTTCCAAACTCTTCTCCCTCCTCTTTCTAGCCCGGGAAGGGTCAGAAATTTACTCCTCACTGGGCTGGCATAAATCGACTTAGTGGTGGATAGGGGTAACTGATCACTCCATATTTGACTGGAGTGAGTTTCTCACCAGAAACATATTTTCCCTGCAGACGGACATAAAATGTGCATTTGCACAGGGTATGCTATTCTCTCTGTAAGGAGTGCTCATGAATGGAGAACTCTGAGGAACTCTGCACACTGGGAATAGTATCCAACTAAGAATGTCACACAACCTTCTCAGAAGTACGCCTGGAAACCTGCACATGGCGACCTTTTTCAGGCACATTCCTGGGAATGTTTGTGAATTCCTGAAAGCTGGAAAATGACAGGTGGGTGCGGAGATCTCTTCCTATAATATTACACATTTCATTGAGAGTGAGGCCAACTAAGGTTGGGTTCTTCAATTTGTAGTTGCATAAAGTTCAGTGCAGCAAGTGCAGTAATATTCTTAGCTGCCCCTCTGTAGTTGGGTTTTACAGCCTCCGATTTCTTGCAGGTATCTATACTAGATGAAATAACACAATTAGGCACTCATTACAAGTTGCCTGGAGCAGTGGGTCTGAAAGACATACTGATCTGGGCAACATCAATGTGTCCGTCTGTAACGCAACTGGTGCTCATGTAAAGCGTTCTGATACCTTCGGGTCAAGTTCGTGCTATATAAAACTTCAAAAAAAGGCTCCCATGTTTCTGTACGTGGGATGACTGGGTTTGAAAACATCGGCCAGGTTTCCTTGGGTGCAGATTCACAATAATATAAGCAGAGGCACAGCCCAGCTCCACCCATCTCTTCTGCATTGCATGAGGTAGCAGATAACAATCCCCCTGTATTACTCTGTGCTGATGGCCTTCTTCCATCCACCCTATGCCCAACCCCACCACCCACCCGACCTGCAGCACTCCGTTGCTGCCAAATAAACCCTTCTCTAAGCAGATGGAAAATGTCAGTAGAAAAGGGGACATTCAAACCCGAAGCGACCTGGGTCCACATGTTATTCTGCATTCTTGATGGAATAACTATTAATATCCTGGTCTCTGCATCAGATGCAAAATCTTGCTGAGTTTCCATATTGGGGTAGAAGTCTGAAACAACTGATCATTTGCTCTTCTCTGGTGTGCCCTTTCCCCACCCACCCTATCCCCCAAACCTCATCCCCGGTTAACAACACTCCCTTGAGTCCAAATAATGCATGCTCAAAGCAGGTGATAAATGGCAGTGAAAAGGGGCCAGCTATTTGAACTGGAACAGGGAATGACGTGGAGAAATGGACTTGGTATTCCTGAGTTCAAATTGTGTTCCCAATTCTGAGTAGAAAATGTGTAATTCCTGAGTATTTGTAGTTGGAATACCTGCCATAATAGGCGATTATGTCGTCCAGTGTACTGCCACCAAAACTTGGGCAACTTGTGAGGAGGCTCTTATATTTCTTACTAGAAGCAGGCTTTGTAACCTGCAATTAAACACAAGTCTAAACTTTGTAACCTGCAGTTAAAACTAAGGGGTAGATTTACAAACTTGTCACGCAGTGCAGCGCTGCAAGTCACCTTGCTGCACTGCACTTTGTGACAGAGAAAGGGCAGGATTGTGATGTATTTAAGTCAATATGCCGCATTCATGCCTTTTCCCCTGAGTTGGTGCCCTTTGGCAACCTAGCGCCAACTCAGGCACCCTTGCACCATGGTGCAAGGGTGCCTCGGTTGCATGCAGGATTGTTTTTGTGCAGGAAGGCGCATCTTCCTGCAAAAAAACAATCCTGAGAGGAATATTACAGAATGCAGCACACATAGAAAGAGGAAGTAACGAGGAGAAATAAAGATATTTCTCCTCATTACTCTTCTCCTGGGAAGGCGTATCATGATGGTGCATTCCCAGGTTTACCAGTTCTGGTAAATCTGAGAATGCGAAAAAATCCATGGGAGTAGCGTGGGAACAGCCACACAACACCCACGGAACACCTTCCCAGGGCAGAGTAAGGCAACGCAGCAATTTGCGCTGCGTTGCTTTACTCTGATTTATGAAGCTACTCAGGGCCATGCAAAGTGGTCTAGCGTGAATTCATAAATCTCACTTAAGGTTTGCATCTCGCATGTACCAAGTTGTGTGGCACAAACGTGATGCAAACCAGGTCATAAATATGGCCCTCAAGTCTTTTCAGCACTTGAATTACCTCACCGAACTCTCCCACATGAATTCTGAGTTGCCACCTGCAGGTGCAGCCTAGTTTTTGCAGCATATCCAAAATCGTTTTCAACTTCTACACATGGATGTAGTCTGAAACGAGTGGTTACACATGTTTCTTTAACAGTAAGAGTATTACATCTTCAGAAGTGGGCTCTTGTAACAATCACACTGTGGAGTCTGCATTGGGGAACGCATGACCCCACCTTAAAGTTGATGATAAGTAGAGGTGGGAGTGGCGGAGGACAGAGGCACCTACTTTTGAGCCCAAAAAGTGTATAAATAGGATAAGCAAGAGCAGACTTTGTGAAATGTGCAAATATTTTTTAGTCTATTGTAAGCATACCCAAAATGTTGAAAAGAATCCTTCATTTTCATGTGGATCGGCTTCCGCTTACCAGACATCAACGAAAACATAAACAGCAGGGGGTATCTTGCAGGAGTCCACGGACTCCTGTTAGATTGCCAGGCTGAATGCAGGTTGCAGGCAGTTCATGTCACAGCATTCTGATTATCTGACATCAGCCAACCAGAATGGTCCTAACAAGGGAGTCTATTGAGATTAATTAAAAAGGTGGTCAATTGGTTTGCTGAAACAATAAAATGTAAATCGTCCACATTTTCAACCAGTCTCAGTGCTATGCTCATTCTGATTTGCTGCTAGCAGTTCATTGTCATGGCCGTGGATAGGCCGTCCCTGCAGTGCGTTTTGCAGTTTAATTGAATGCACGGAGCTTCCTCAGTTAGTTTTCTGTAATTTTGCATAAAATCTACCTTTTACGCTAGCCTATGCAGCAGATTTTGGGGCACTTTCAAAGTGGATCCTGTTGTTAGGCAGATTGATAAAATGGGTGATTTTGCCAATGTGTAATTTCAGCAAAATATTTCACACAGATTTACTTGAGACTGGTAAGCTGCCACATGATAATGCCATACCAAGAATGAGAAAAGAAACTGTCTACTTTCTTGGACTGTCTTAGCTTCTTTTGGGAGCCTGTGCTGCAGACAGTTGGGGTAGTGGATTGTTTCAGTAACAGATAAGACAAAGCAAATCGGTCTCGCCTTTATTACGCAAATGTGAAAATGTTGACTTTACCAATATTTGTCGGGAAAGTATTGTTTAAAAAGAGTAAATGAAAAACATTTTAAAAAACCTGAGGAAAAGCAAACATATTTCCTATGGGATCTCAAGTGTATCCATTTCCTTCAATGTTTTCAATTTTTTAAATAAATGGCATAGTTTATTTTTCAAATACTTTTCACTCAGGAAACTTTGTACAGTTTTTAAAAAGAAAAAGAATATCAGAATATGAAGGGAAATGCTTGTGGAAGCCTAATTTACATTCCACTGGATTTAGGCATTTTGTCCTCAGTAGTAGCCCAGGGAGTAGTGGGCCTCCAAAAGAGTCATACTAAGTACACCTTCTGCCTAAGATGCTAATTGAGTGCATGGAGCAGTAGGTCCTTCCCCTACCTCCAAAAAAGCTTTAGTATGCTGAAGACTGAGCTTTCATGGAATATGTAGAATGCAGGAGATAAAACAAAAACAATCTTTAAAGGCTGCTTTTCAGCTTTACCAAAGGGAAAATATCCCTTTGGCTTTGCTTTTACAGACACGCTGGGACTGGTGGATAGCAACACAGTATGGGCTTGGGTATTTGAGAGGGAAGCCAAAAAACACATCCACTCTAATGGATTGCTGAAGGAAAAAAATAGTTCCTTAAGTGGGAGGAGTGGAAGTATGCAAGTCAATCAAAATGATCGTAGGGAGGTTCTATTCCAGTGGAGCGATTAACACCAGAAAAGAAAGTCAAGCCATTGAATAAGAAGCAAGCAAATTAGAGTGTCAGTAAAGTCAATTGTTGGACCTGGCTCTTTTTGCAGGGTTATCCCCAAACTTTTTGCCTGCATCCTCCAAATTTTTCAGACCTGTTTTTGTTGGCTTTAGGACTCCAGGCACTTTACCACCTCTAATCAGTGCTAAAGTGCATACGCTCTCAGTATAAATTGTATTGGTGATTAGTTTATCCATGGTTGGCCTATTTGATTTACTAATAAGCCCCTAGTAAAGTGCAACAGGAGTGCCCAGGGCCAGAAATTCAAATGCTACTAGTGGGCCTGCAGCACTGATTGTGCCACCCACATGAGTAGCCCTGCAAACATGTTGCAGACCTGCCACTGCAGTGTCTGTGAGTGCAGTTTTAAATTGCCATTTCAAACTGGCAAGTGCACCCACTCGCCAGGACCAAACCTTTCCTTATACTACCTGTAAGTCACTCCTAAGGTAGGCCCAAAGCAGCCCCATGGGCAGGGTGCAGTGTATTAAAAAGGTAGGACATGTACTGGTGTGTTTTACATATCCTTATTGTGAAATAATGCTAATTTCGTTTTTCACTATTGCCAGGCCTATCTCTCCCATAGGGTAACATGGGAATTGCCTTGAAATATCTTTTAAGTGTAATTTCCCATTGGGAGCAGATAGAGATTTGGAGTTTTGGGTCTTTGAACTCACAATTTAAAAATACATATTTTGGTGAAGTTGGTTTTTAAATTGCTTGTTTGAAAATTCCACTTTTAGAAAGTGGGCATTTTCTTGCTTAACCATTCTGTGCCTCTGCCTGTCTGTAGAACACACATCTGGGGTGGCTGACAGTTGAGCTCTTATGCATTCACTCTAGACAGTCACACAAAGGGAGCTGAGGTGTGCCTTGCATATCCTGATGGGCCATCAGCAGGCTGATGGGCCTTCCTGAGCTAGAGTTGTGGGAGTAGTTGTCACTGACACCTGAATAGGGCTGTTCTTGTCCTCACACAAATCTGTCTCCACTTCCCTGTAGTGTGTCTGGAGCCAGGTCAGGGAAAGGCAGGGTCTGGTGCACTACAGTGACTTTCCTTTGAAGGTTGCCTACTTCAAAGGCAGAAAGGGGTATAAGTACTGGACCTTTGACACCCCAAAGTCAGAGCATTTCTGGACTGAGGACATTCTGCCAGGAGGCAAACATCATTTACCACGAATCCTTTTCCCCGCACGGAATTACAACACGGTCGTTACAACAACCGTGTTGTAACAACGCATACCATTACTCCGCAAGTCGGAACAACGACTTGCGGAGGGGGCAGAAGGTGTTGGATTTAAAATCCAACAAATTCCCTACTGTTGCACATACTGGAGTTGGAATAGTAAATTATACTATTCCAACATCCAACGCCCCCCCCCCCCCTTGAGCAAGTCGTTGTTACAATTTGCGGGGTAATGGTATGCGTTGTGACAACGTGGTCATTGTAACGACCGCGTTGTAATTGCATGCGGGGAAAAAGCATGCGGGGAAAAAGCATGCGGAATAAAGTGGCATATTCCTGCCAGGAAGAAGAGCTGGATGGACTGCCACTCTGCTGATTGCTTTGTTGTGCTGGCCTGCTGCTTGCTGCTTCTGTCCTGGTGGTGGAAGGACTGGACTTTGCTTTCTACACCCTGCTTCCAAGGTTCTCCTTGTGCGTGCTTACCTCCTGTTAAAAAGCTTCAGGACTATAAGCAACTTTACTTATCAGTGCCTGGGCTCTTCTGCTGAGAGCACTGACTTGCCAAGTGGTGCTAAATTCAGTTCCTGGACCCTTGGAAGTGTAACCTGGTGAGAAAATTCCCGCATCGACTCTCAGCGACTGTTTTCTTGATGCAGCACCTGCTTTGCGGCTGAAAAATTGCCACAGTGTGAGTCCCGAGCACCGTCTCACCAACGGCCGTGGTACCCACTCAGACTCCGATGCAGCACCTGCTTCGCCGCTGAAGAATCGATGCAGCTCCAGCATCGCATCTGGATTTTGACGTATTGTCCCTCAACGCTGACTCTTCATTGACGTCGCACTGCAGTAAGGAACCGAGGCCGCATGTCTGGTGATTGAAACATCATCTTCTCTTCCAGTAAAGAACCAACGCATCACCTCCTATGTGTAGTAAGAAACCAACTCATTGCTTTGCTTTTTCATGTCCTCACCTCCCCTGCGCCAAGGTACTTTGTGCTAAAAAAATGTATCCATTGATTTCTATAGACTAAACTTGTTTAATCTTTGAAAAGTGATACCTTGACTTGTGTATGTTGGATTTTTGTTGTTGTGATCTTGTTTTATTCAGATAAATATTGGCTATTTGTCTAAACTGTTGTGGACTCTGTAGTGTTGTTACTGTATTACTGTGTGTGTATGTACCAATGCTTTACACATGTTTATGTACAAATGCTTTACTGTGTGTGTATGCTTGTTTGTACAAATGCTTTACACATTGAGATAAGCCTGACTGCTCGTGACAAGTTACCAAGGGGGTGAGCAGGGGTTATCTTAGCTGTGTGATTCTTCTTACACTGACTAGAGTGAGTTTCCCTACTGGGACAGGGTGTCAAACCACTGCCAACTAGAGACACTATTTCTAAAGCCAACCAATAGTAAGCTATGAGTAGGCTGTACGCCCACTGTATCTTCACAATATAAATGTTTCCTTGAGGAGATTTTGGGAGGGTAAACACTAGTGATCCTTGGAGGAAGAGCCTGAAAAAGTAGTCTGCTATGCCTTAAGTTTTTTGCTATCTTCTGGACCCATTTGTTCTTCCAATAAGAGTTATCGCAAGGAATCAGCATTAGCCAGACAGTCTGCCTTGTTTGTGGTTCAGCACCACTGAGGAAAATGTCTGTCAGAGAATTGGGCTTTATCAAAAGGTAATGACAGTCAAATACATGCCCATAGGAGAGCTTAAACACTATGGGCAGAATTGTAAGGGTCTCAAACTCTTTATACATTGTTGCCCAGTATTGGTCATGATCCAAATTTCTCAAATATTTTTCGGAAATATAATAATGGTTCAATCAATCAATCAGGTGACTTGAAAAACGCAACTACTCACTCGTAAGGGTCTCAAGGTGAGGGGGGGGACTGCTGATCCGTCGAAAGGCATTATGGTTCAGTCGAAGAGCCAGGTCTTGAGGTCCGTCCTGACTTGAGGCAGTGACGGTGATTGCCTGAGGTGGAGAGGCAGGGCTTTCCAGGTCCTTGCTGCGAGGTAGGAGAAGGATCTTCCTCTTGCTGTGGTCTTATGGATATGTGGGACGACAGCCAGGGCCAGGTGGGTGGAGCGGACGTCTCTGGTAGGTGCGTGGAATGCAAGGCAGTGGTTGTGGTACGCAGGTCACGCGCTGTTTAGGGCTTTGTAGGCGTGGAATTTAATTCCTGTGTTCACTTAGTGTGCCGGCTTTTGGTATGTGATTTGTTTTAATATAAATAATGTTCCACTCTTATGTAAATAGTATGGCCGGACTATTTCTTGCATTCTGGATATGACAGAATTGTTCTATACAACTTTTTACTTTGCTGCATCTCCCTCTTCCAGAGTTTTGGTCTTCGTTTGGGAAATGCATTTTAATGGTGAACCAATACGACCAACGATTCTTGTCTTATGCAGGTATGGTTACTTCTAGGAAAACTCGGCTCTCTCTTCTAACGGCTGCTCACCAATGAGCACCTAACGGTGTCTAGTTAACTGTGTCATAAATTAATTTTCTACGGTACGAAATGATTTAACGTCTTTATTGTTCTTAATATTATTTATATCCCCTTTTGCATATTGGATTAGTTCTTCAATTATTATTTTTCATAAATAATGGATGTAGAAATGATTGAACTTTCAAACTTTTCAAAAAGTTAAATCCAAAGCGACTTATGGTTTCCCTTAATCAATAATTTAGTGCCTGAATTAGAAAACCATTTTGCGGTCTCAAAGCCTGCGATTCACAAAATCACAGTCTGCGACCACAATAGGGCTTTTTGTTATATACTAAACCCATTTTCTGATTCAGTGACATGTAACCAAATTGCAAAATAGGTTTAGAAATCCATAATCAATTTCTGTTTGGAAGGGGAAGCTGCATGTTTAGGGCATTCCTTGCAAATAGCGATTTGTAGTGGTATGTATAAATGTATTGCAATAGAATTCTGATCACAAAGCATTAACATTTTACTGACATCTCAAAGGAGGTGCCAAGCCATTTGCAAATGAGAAGGGGACCCCTTCACCTTTGTGAATGTCAAAAAAAGTAGTTTGTTAGAGAGTAGGAAGTGGTCCACAGAACCTCTGCCAATTTTCAAACAACCCATAATCAGCGCCAAGAGACCTGTTGGTGAACGTGCGCTCAACAAATTTTCAATAACATAACAAACAAAACAACTTTTATTTTTAAATGTAGCCCTGTTTCTTTTAAGGAAAATAGGCTGCATTTAAAAAAAAGTTTATTGTATTAAAAATGTGATCACTGACAGGGTAGTCTGCAGGCCACCATGCCTGTGATTGTATCAAATGATAGTGAATTAAAATGTAAAACTTACCTCATGAATATTGTTGAGGTAGATGGATTGTGACTTACTACAATTCAGAATTTTGTGAACCGTGCTTTTAGCTCGCAAAATTCCTTTCCATTCCTAAAAAGTAAGTGCACAATTTGTGGCCACTTTTTTCAAATGGAAATCAGACCTCTGGTCGTTAGTCTGAACCAGGGCTGCAATATTGGCCCCCAGCAACAAAAGCGGCACAAAACTTCGCTGCTTTTAGTCCTATTTACAATGTTAGCACCTTTTACAGTCCAGTAACAGTCAATCAATGTCAATAAAGACGATATTAGTCAAACGTTTTCTCTGCATGTAAAATATTTCTTGTAGTGGTGTCTGGATTAGGTCTGTGAGCAATGTCAAATACGCTACAGGTCTGAAAAATCTGGCTCTGTTCATACAAAATTCTTTGTAAATATCGACCCGGGAAAACACACACAACATTTTCTACACTGACCGTTTGTAAGATCTAATTTGACTCACAGACATATGTTAACATCACCTATAAGATATATCAATGCTCTTTCTTTAATTTGGAGTGAGGATCTTTTGATATGTGATATAATTTAATAGGATTTTGGTCTCTAATGCCTCAGCTCATTTTGTTTTCCTAAATTAGTAAAGATATTTATAGAAAATATCTATCTTATTGCAAAATACTATTAGAAGGTGGATTTCAAAATTATCAACTATGTTGCAACAGTGGAGTAAGGAGTGCAGACTTTTCAAAGCGATGAAATTGCGACCCGCCATATTAATATTCATTACATAGGTCATTCTGCAACCCCCTGTAACTGGACAATTTGCGATGTGACATATTAGTGCAGAGGGCAAATCACGAAACTAAGGACTGGTCTTGAAAAATCGTTGAGCTATTTGTGACCACTTTTTGCAGCCAGTCTTTTGACACCTCTGATCATTTTCCTTCAAAATAGCTTTGCAGTACATACCAGAATAGGTGTGTGGGTGTTTATTTGTGTGTGACTATTATATCTTCATTTCCGTTGCATTGTCTCAGGTTAATTTCAAACGCACTATTTTTTAGGAAACAGGCGAACACTATTTTGTTGGTCATGACTTTTCCTAATGCAAACATAGTTTAGTCACGTATAGCTGCTCTTACAGAGGATCGCTATCTGTTTTGCACCTAGAAGTTTAATAAGGTTCAAATTAAAATGTCCTTTAGAAAGTCACAATACCTATATCGCCTTAGGAATCCTATACAGTTAAAGCGCATAAAGTGTAAGGCAGTGTTTAGTTTGGGCCTCACTATCGTCTGCAGCTCTTGGAAAAAATGGCGGTAATGCTAACTGCCAAGGCCCTTCCTCCCGCCAAAGATGATTCCAATTAGCCAATCCAGTCTTGAAAATAATTACAACCATCACCCAGCTTGCGTCTTTTCAAGATGAAATCTGACGCCCAGGTGTTTGTCTTTCTGACACGGGGAAGTCAGGTACGCACGAAATGATCGGTGTATTAACGACGTGTCAGCAAGCTGACATGTTCCCTAAACGAAGGAACACCAAGGGCCCTAATGCAAAAATAACAAGAAGGCCTTCCACGAAACTCATATTAGACGGGCCGTCCCCAAGGACCGTCTCTGGAACCCAGGTGGTTAATGTCAAGGTTGTCATCTCGCGGAGCAGAACTATTAAATATAGATAAACAGAACCAAGTGAGCACCTTGCCATATTTCATTAATGTGTCGTGCGTACGAATCTATTAATTCCAGATGCTGAAATTATTAGTGTCACAAGCAAATTGCATGGGCTACAAGAACTGTTTTATATAATACATAGGGAACATGTAACGTTAACTGTGTATTATTTAATGTCCAATAATGCCTTTAACAGGTTCTAGTGATGTGATATAAAAGGCAAGGTCGGAGGCCAAAGAGTGTAAAACTCACCAGAACACCAGAACGGCTTTTCTGGTCCATAATGTTAGGGTTATGTGGAATTTACTATTGTTTTTTTTTCAAGAAATATGAATAATTTTGTAAAAATGATGCACAATTGGGTAAAGTATTGTTGGACTGCACCTTACTTGAAATTTGCTTGCGTGGGCCTACCTTGCACACAATAGTCAAGCAGCATATGGTCATGAATCGGGTTCAATAAGAACATGTCTCCAGTGAAATTTTGTATTATGTGAAATGGCAAAAGATTCACACATTTTGTGTATCACAAAATTCTTATTTCTTTTATATTACGTGTTATTTTGGTCCACGTGTCGCGAAATAGGTACTATTTTTCTAACAGGTACGTTTTTATTAAAATAGTTATTTAGATACTCTAATCATGCCTAATGGACATCGGAATGCATGTCTAACATTCAGGTTTTCTCAATAGTCCAGAAAACGAATGACGATTTTAGAAGGGCAATGATTAAGATCTGCAGAATTTCTTTTTTAAATGTATAAATTATGTAAAGATGTAGCCATGCATGTAGACGAACTAACTGTTGATAAGCGAAATGTAAACAGAAGCCTCTCAATGGGTGCTACTTTTGTAAATTATAAGGAGCAGATTATGGGCATAATATCATCCTTTTGAAATAATAGAATTTGAAAACACAGCCTTTTGTGGAAAAGCAAAAAAAAATTGCTAAATATGTTACATCTTTTTTTGCCCAGTCCTACTGAGCATGAGCAAAGGCCAACAAACGCAACCAAAATCTGCATCTTAATGCATACAAATAGTAAAAAATAAACAAAAAATTGAATAAATGATTTAGATCAATTATCAAAGAACAAAGCTAATTAAAATGTATACTCCAATATGATGTTTCTTCCCCCATGCTCAGGTATTAAAAGTGTTTCATACATAAATGTTCAGCGGATAGTGCTTGATTTCCAAAAAGCAGTACCAATGAGGATTCCAAGGGGAATGTTGAATCAATGCATTCTTAAGCTGCGTTGCAGTATGTAGGTAGTGATGTCACTGATGTTCAGTCCATCCAGTCGCAGTGACTGAAACCAGTAAATTGAGTATTGTATCTTCAAGACTTGTTTGACAGGGAAAGTTCTCATCCCTGACAACAAGTAAGAATATAGAGGTTGGTCAAATTTCTTATGAATCATTGCTGATTTTTGATCTTTGAAGTGTGTACAAAGGTCATGTATTCTTTACCATCTACATTGTTTTTTACATTCTGTAAATTGGCATTGACTGTGGACTCAAGGTACCTTTTAGAATTTGTTAGAGGGTTTGGTTTTCTTTCAGCTGAAAATAAGCATTTGTAAATTTGGACCTCTACAACAGGGAGTAAATGACCCATGGTTTTGGAAAAATCTTTTGTACCTTTTCTGAATTGGTCAATGTGAGGAATATTTTCTGATTGCTATTTTGGAAGTGATATGCGAATTGATGATACTTTATGATTAATTGGATTCTGTCACTTTTGATTCTTCTGTTGGAGTTGCAAATAAGTACTTCCAAATGTATCATAAAAAATGTATCAATCTATTTCTGTGTGATATTCACACAAGAGCCTCAAAGTTGGAATGAGTTCCTATAATTGTTTATTGCCTCTGTCTTCATTGGTGGAGGTGTATCTTATCTGAACATGCATGTATTTGATGTTTCATTTCCTGTGATGTGAATGATATGAACACCAGTTATATAAGATTGAACACGAGTGGAATATTGTATAGATCTTATGTGATTTCTTTGCATAAATGCAGAGTAGCACAAAGAGCAGCGGTTCTTAATCTGTGATCTGCAACACCTACATAGGGGGGCGCAACTGTTTAGAAAATGGAATAATATTAGCAGATTACTAAAGCATGCATACATCTAAAAGCACCATTTAAACTGAAAATTTTAAAACTCTCTTTACATGTGAAAGAATTTGAAATTGGAGGTTAAAATCAAGTTGGTATCCTAAAATCGATTCATGGGACCAGATGAAGTGCATTAAGCAGCATCTAGTATGCACAATTTCAGGCCTCAATTCAAGTAATGTTATGTGCTGACAAGAAAGGAAGCATGCATTGGAAACAAAAATGCAAAGAAAAGTCATAGTCTAGTGTATAGCTTTGTTTTTTAAAAATAAAACCAAATTTTGAAAAGCTCCAACCTTCACATGAAGATTAACATATTAACTTCTGCAAATTGTTTGTTTGTGAATTAAATAAAATATTTCATAATGTCTGTATTCATTTCATTTATAATTTTTACTGTATTGGTGTGTATTATTTGAAGTTCAAATAGTAGAAATTGCTTAGGTCAGCTACTTTGAGCAGCGCTTCGTGAAAGTGTGAGAAGTTTTTCCACCTGCAAATACCTTGTATCGACAAGAGGGTTTTTCCCCTGAATGAGCTACATTCACAGGGCTTTCCTGCTCTAAAAGGTGATTGATTTTATAATAAGTATGTAAGTTGGGGTCTTTAATTAGAGAACACATATTGGAAACTTCTGTTGTTCAGCAGTGACATGCTGCGTGCAACTCGGGCTCCACTATCCATGTCTTCCCTTAAACGCATCTTGATATGCATCATTTTATCCATTATGACTGATGGCGTTCACATGATTAATAGATGAGTTAATAGCATGCACAATAACTGTACTATTGTAGAGCAGAATTGCTTAGACAGATTGCCTTAGTCCTGATGAGCCCCGCCAATTGCCTATCGGGCCAAAACATTAACAATATATCTATGGTTCTACTGTAATTAACTCATCCAGGAGAGCTTTTTGAATATTTTTGTAGGATCCTCACTGTTTAGCAACATTATACACCTATGGACATAAACAGTGTTTTTATGTGATTTTGTACATTGTATCACATTACTTGGAGCACTGCATCGTCTACAATTTAATCACATTGTGTATGGCTCCACTACATTTTGAAAAGGAATTTAACTGTATGAGAAGAAAACAAAAGGCTCACACCATTCTTCAGTATTGTAGAATGAACAACTGTCTTATGTTAATGTTGAATTGATTTACTCCATTTCCGTAATATTTAACCAAATGATAATGAGCGGTGCCCTCTCCCCTGAGCTGTCGCCAGGTTGAGGTTAGCAACATACCCAGTCATTACGGGTACTGTCACCTTCCGCAGAGTAGGAACCGCAAGTATTCTTGGTTCCTTGTTTTCCGTACTTTTAACATTTTTTTGTTACACATTTCACTTAGCAGCAGCATAGTTGAGGTCCTGAAGAAAGCCTTGCCCGAGTAAGGGGCCTTACGGCTGAAACATGTCGACCACAATCTTCCACTTCACACATGCGGTTTAAATCCATACTGCAGGTGCACTGTTTTTTAATCCTGGCAGTGAGATCTTTCAAATAAAGCATATATTTAGTTCTCTCTAGCTAGTTTTATCATCACTTCACCTACGTTACTTTATTCTTTGCGCTGCGTCTTCACCCACACTACAGGTCTCATTTGGTGGATTTAGAAAATCCAGTTAGAGCAGACATTAAAACATCCCTGTGCTCCTCCCTCTCAGCGAGGGGGTTGCAGCCCTCAGAGGAACTAGGTTTTTCCTCTGTGAGGAGAATCCCAAATGATGAAGCATGCCACCATAGGTGGGTGAGGGATTTCGTCCTAAAGGGATTTATCCCCCAGCTAGGTCTGCTGTGATATTGTCAGTGCCTCTTTTGTCTTTTTCTTTTTTGTTCAGACAACTCAGACCCAAGGATTTTGTTGTATTGATTGTATCATATGATTTCCTCCAGGTGCTTTCAAGAACTTTACAGTGTTTTTTATTTGCTTTGGCAATCAGTTTTCTTCGAACCAAGAGGCCGAGGGCTTCTTTTTCGGCTTACCAGAGCACACAGGTATAAAGGCATCCACAGCTGAGGTTAATCAAACCTTCCTCTTCAGCACAGCTGCCTCAATGTTTGAGTCAAATTGAAGAATGTTAGCCTGAATATGGCTGCTTAATTTCTTAATGTCAAGTTTGTGCCATTGCCTTCCAGTAGCAGGTTTGGCTGCAGCAAAACCTGAGGCACTTGGGATGTTCAAATCAATTGGGACCATAAAGTGATCTGACCAGACAACATGGTGGATACTCGTAGGATGGATACATTGGAAAAAATGGGGTCCAAAAGATGCCTTGCAGCATGCTTGCGGCCTGTCACTAACTGTATCAGTTGAATGGCTTTCAAATCACTGGTAAGATTATGTGCTTAGCTGCTGTCAACCTGCTCAAAGTGCAAGTTAAGGTCACCTAAAATGTTGAAGTTAGCCAAATTCAACAGAAAAGGAGAGATATAGTCCAGTAGAGTCTCCTTAAAAAGCTTCACTGGTCCAGGGTGTCTGTAAATCAGGAGGCCTGGGAAAGTAAAGTTTTTGCCCAAATGAACCTGGAACAGCGCACTTTTTCACCCCTGTATAATGCATGAGACATGACTACACATAAGAAAGTTTCTGTAAATGATTGCAATATCACCCCCACCGCAAGATCTGTCACACCTTTTGATGCAGTAACCAGTAGGAAGAGCTAATACTGTCTCAGCATGTGTTGACTGAGACAGGTTTCCATAAGGAACATGACATCTGGTGAATGTTCCATGATAAAACCCAAAATGTCTGCATGGTGGTACACCAGGGACTGGCAATTAATGCTAAACATCTTGAAACTTGTGGCACTATGTCTCTCCCCAGGCACCAATTGACGAGTATGCATGAAATTTGTAGACTAGGGGCGTATTTACAAGAGTCCTGCATCACCAGAACTGCACTTTTTTTGCAGCTCCCGTGGGGCAGGCCTCTCACTCATATCTATGAGGCAACGCAAAGCCACCCTGCATGGCTTCGCATGGCCTCATAGATATGGAGTGAAGTAAGGCAGTGGGCAGCGCTGCCTTGCCTTACTTTGCATCAAGGAGGCATTCCATGGGCATTGCGTTGGGTGTTCCCAAGCAACATCAATGGATTTTGACGCTGCCCTAGATTTACAGAATCACCAAAACCTTACACCTCCCCAGAGCAGGCATTAAGAGGAGAAATGTTTTCATTTCTCCTTGTTTTTTCCTCTTTCCATGTGTGCTGCATTCTGCAGCACACAGAGAATGAGGAAAACGCTTCTCAGGATTGTTTTTTGTGCAGGGAGGTGGCCCTTTCTGTTAAAAAACAATCATGCCAACAACGCAGACACCCTTGCACCATGGTCCAAGGGTGCCTGTGTTAGCGCTAGGCACCAAATTGTGCACTGGCTAAAAGGACAGGAATGCACCATATCTCGTAAAAATTATGCATTCCTACCCTTTCAAATTGGCATAGGGGAACGCAGCAAAAAGACTTGCGGTGCAGCTTTACACCAATCTTTTGTAAATGAGGCCATTAGTATTTTGAGATTACTCTTGGTGTTTTAAAATGTGTGCAAATTCGTTAAGAATGTCCCAGTTAAGAGTGGGAGACCCAAAAAGTGGTAATCTGTAATTTTGGCACTTTGTGACAGATTTGCACAAAGTTTATTGAATACTCTGCCATTTGCTTTCTCTAGATTTGTGCCATTCCATTGAGACGCTTGGGAATCAAAGTTAAATGGGGGAAGGCTATAATACTTTTGATAAATCTGCATCAAATATGGACGGCAGTTAGCAAATTAGACCCTTTGCAGATATTTCAGGCTTTGTGCAGATCCAATGGAGGGAGGGCATAGTTAGAGAAGGAAGTCGAGAGCTTTTGATGAACTAATAATTTTGGCAACATTTGATAGATCTACCTGAAATTTATCAGACTTAAGGTGTGTTATCTACTCTTGATTTCTTAATTTCATGCAAGTCCATCAAAGGGGAGTAGATTTAAAGAAGGTGGGGGATAAAAGTGGTGCTGACATTTTAATATATTGTAGAGACATGTAGCAAGCTTTACATTTTGTTGTTTATGTAATCTTGAGCAGATCTGTCAAGGGGGGGCAATCATAGGAGCAATACAAGTTTCAAAATGACATTGGTGGTGTGTGATAAATCTGTATGAAAGTTAGCAGGCAGCAAATTAAAAAAAATGCAAGACCAGATAAGCCATGCAACAAATCACTATTGTGTAGGGGTGAAGGAGTGTGCGCACTGTGACAGGTTGAAGGCTGTGCCCAATACCGAATGGGCAAATGGCTGGTGAATTAAAAACTTCCTTAAAAAATCATGAAATACACTGAAAGAAACATAGTTAAAGGTCAGTTATGGTTCAGCAAGCACAAAATAAACAAATCTCTGAGTTTCACCAATTATAGAGTACAACACAAAATGAACACTGTAACTGACTCGTCAATCAATAAAATAATAAAAAAAATTGTACTTAAAATTCATAATATAAAGTCACATCTACTCACGGCAAACTATTTGCAAATCAGGTCCAATATGTTCAAATACGTCCACCAAGTACTCACAGACATGGCATATCATATCATTGAACTCTAGTCTAGGACGAGGACGCCTGAAAGCACAGTGGTATTCCTCGTTGGCACTATCATTATAATAAGTAGTTATAACGTTTTATTTGTAAGGCCACACAGAATGTATTAGATATAATCAAAGGATTGATAAACGATGAATTAAGGGTGAGGCAATTAATCCGGTTTATAGAAATATCATAATAGAAGCAATATTTCCCTTGAGCAACATTTCAAGTTCATCTTAGAGCCAATTTGATAAAGTAATCCTGGGAGCAATTCTGATTGGAAAACAGCTCAGCAAACCTGTGCCAAGTAGATCACCCAGCTTTTTTTTGGCCACCATTAATATTATCAGCTCAAAAGAGGAGTAATCCCTTAATATCAATGACTTTTGACTACTGGCCAAAATGACAAAGCCAGGTCATACCATAGTAGCTAAGAATAAGAGTTACCTTAGCATGGCAGTAGAATCAATGAGTTTTAGGCATATCGTCCATACTTATTAATAAGTCTATGTAGAGTATTACATAGACTTCAGAATTATTTGCTTTCATGTAAACAGTCCTTCAGAATCTAGTTTGTGTTATTGTTAATGCACACTAAAGGTATCATTTAGAGTTTGGATGGATTTGAAAATACTCAAATTTCTGAAGGAAATATTAAATACGGAGTGGAAACCTCCAGCCATATTTTCTCATCAATACTATTCCCATGGTGTAGGAAATTCAGCTGATGGTTTGTCTTTGTATCTAGATTTTTTCTAGAAATGGGTGGTTTTAGGTAACTCCAAACTCTAAATAGCCAATGTGTAACAATATGATTGCTTTCAGTGACTAAATGTCTTAGGGATTGTGGGGCACTCTTCCAGCCTTCTGAAAGAAAATGCCCATTTAGAATAAAAATGTGGTGTTGTTATCATGGCCATACATTATTGAATTTAGCTGGAAGACATTATTGATAAGCGGTTGGAGCCAATGTAGGAAATTGGGTTAGTGGTTGAAGGGGGTGAAACCCTACTGTAGCAACAACCACAATTCCTGTTGGGGTAAAGTCATACGCAAACCCCAAATTAACCTGTGCTTAACCCTCAGGTAGCTTGGCACAAAAGTAGTGAGGCTTAACTTAGAGACAATGAGCCTGATTCACATAGGTAAACATACAAGTTTGTGTAAGTTTACGTTTGTTTTGGAATTCACAAGACTGTATTTTAATACTAAGTTTACAAGTGCGGAGATTCCACAGTTGGGGCGGAGAACTCTGCACATAAAAAGATAGGCATGGATATCTTTTTATGTGCGAAGTTCTCCGCCCCAACTGCTGGGTCTCTGCACTCGTAAACTTAAAATTAAAAAGCAGTTTTGTGAATTCCAAGACAAATATAAACTTACACAAACGTGAAATCTATTGGGTCATACTGGACGTGCAGCCTGTCTTTAATTTGTCTTGCCCCCTTTGGCTTATTACAGCAGGTGCAAGGACATACTTGGACTACACCGCGATTGCCCTAAAGTGAGAACATGGCCTTCTTCCCCTCTCTGCCATCATACACTGTACTGCCATAATTGTGACTACTAGTGCCATCCTTGGAGCCCACTACCCAGTTCTACAGTCTGCCCTGGGGGGTTTGAGATTGGACAGACTTCCCTCCCCCTCCCTGTGGGGCCTCAACCATTTAAAGCCCTGACGGCTGCGGGGTGTGGTGTCACTTGGGGCAGTGACTTTGCTTTTACTGTGTGCCCTGTTGCATGAGCGGAGAGCTGAAGTTGTTCTGACTACTTTCTACTGCACCATATCTCTGTTGCTGTGGTGTGCCACTACCGTGATGTTGTGTTTTGTGTGCACTGGTTGATGTGTCTGCCCCCTGGGGCACCACTTGTACTGCCCTGAGTATTTTGTGCTGCCAACTGTCTCCTTCATCCTCTCATAGCATGGGGCTGGTTGGCCATCAACATGGGTCACACTAGAACTAAAACTGCAAAACTGCCTGGTCTCACCTGCTCTCACCTGCTCTCAGTCTACCCCATCGGAGTGCTCCTCCATAATGGCACCTGAGGACTGTATACCCCCCATTGGCTGCCCATCCTTTGGACAAACTTGATGTCACATTGCAGAACATTCAGGACTCTCGAGTGGCCATTGAACAAAGACTTTCCGCAATTACTACTGATCTCAGTCTCCTTAAGACGATCATCGTAAGTTGGCTGACCGGGTCAAGTCCCATGAAATGATCCTCTCCTCACTCATGCCCTGGCAGACAGAACAGACCTCTACCACTACCCAGCTCCACAATCAGATTGATATGCTTTATGACCAGGTGGAGGATCTGGTGACTAGATGGTTCTTTTGTACCACCAATGGCTCTGTAACAGACTCAACGCTACATACCCCAGACGCGGCTGCACACTTTGTTATTCTGTTTTCATGTTTTTCTTACAGTTTGTTTGAACGAGTGTTCTTCGCTAGACCTTATATTGGGAGTTTGTTTTAGGTTACAGGTCATAGTCACAAGCTGTTCGTGTCTTTGGTATTCATATGTGCTAGGTGGAGGGTGGATCTCTTTGTTCAATTATAATACAAAATGCTAACCACGGATGGTAATTATAACGTGATCACTTGGAACATCAGGGGCATGGGATCAGTGCAGAAGAGGTACAGAATACTGGCGCAACTGCACTGTTGTAAGGCACACATAGTTTGTTTGCAGGAGACTCATCTTACCATCCCCGAAGCCCTTAAGTTGCGCAAAAAACGGAGGGGTGAGCTGTTTCATACCTCTTATTCGGCCTTTGCATGGGGTGCGGTGATCTGGTTGCGCGCAAGGGTCCCCTTTGCAGCATTAGACACCAGAATTGATGCGCATGGCTGTTATGTTCTCGTTAGGGGTACCTCGGAAGGGGTGGCAGTAGTACTTGGTAGCGTTTATGCTCCTAATATGGAGCAAGATTTTTTTGGGCACACTTATCTACATTTCTTACAGATTTGGTGCACTGTCCAATGATAGGGGGAGATTTTAATGCTGTTTTAGATATTAATTTAGACCACTCCCACCCTCCTCCTCCTGGCGCAAGTTTGGTCCGGCCAGCCAGGGCTTTGCAGCAATGGGTTAAGGATCAGATGTTTGGTGCAGTCGTAATAATGGCATGTGTGAATACTCATTTTATTCGCCCCTACATCGATTGCATGCATGCGTAGACAGAGTCCTTTGCACCACTTCTCTCCAGGCAAATGTCACTTATGCAACGTACCTAGGTAAGACACTATCGGATCATAAACCTCTGGAACTCAGATTGTCATGGGGTCAGGTGCCGGCTCCTATTTCTACTTGGCGCATGCAACCACGAGCTCTTGGAGGATGTGGTGTTGCGGGATACCATGGCCAACACGAACGATACTCACCTTGCGGACAACACTAATACTGCCTCATCAGGTTGGGTGGAATTGGAGGCCTTTATGGTCGTGGTGTGGGGGGTGCATCCATTAATGCGGTGGTGGAGGCCCACAAAATGGTCCTTTATGACCTCACTCTTATCGAGAACAGTCTAGGTCCATTAGAAGAGGCAGAATGAAGAATATGTACCGCAGATGCAGGAAGCCAGAATTAACTACGCTGACCTTGAGTGCATGCTAATTATTAATTACAGGGTGTATACACAACAGGCTTACACTGAAGCTGACAAATCCAGTGCATTATTGGCACGCATGATTAGTCTTCATACTCATGTCTCAACACAACCTTGTGACTACCCAAATAGATATTAATGTAGCGTTTTGTGACTTTTACACCACCCTTTACACTGCCTCCCCCCAGTGGATTCAACCATTTTACACTCATTTTTAGAGCAATTGACACTGCCTAGCGTGTTGGCTGCAGATAGGAAGGCTCTAGGCACTCCCTTCACAGCCAATGAGATTCGAGGAGCCATCAATGATCTCACCCGTAATAAGACGCTGGGGTCTGATGTCATTCCTATTTAATTTTATGCCGCCTTTGCTAAGCAACAGTTGCCGCAATTTGAGCAGCTTTATAAGGCCTCCATGAAAGAGGTAATGTTACTCCCCTGCCACTAGACAGGCATTGATCAGCTCTCTTTTACAGCAAGACAAGCCCCTAGATGAAATGCCCTCTTACAGGCCCCTGTCGCTGCTTAACACTCAGTATAAAATACTGAGCAAGGTAGTTGTGAGCTGACACGTGCCCTTCCCTCGCCCTCCCTTGGAAAACCCTCCTCGCTCTCTCTCATAGCCTAAGCCTAGCCTAAGCCTTAAGGAGACTTCCCGAGGTTGAAGAGCTACTGCTACATTAAACAAAAAAAAACAGTGAAAAAGTGATCTCTTAATCAGAACTAAATTCAAAAAATAAAACAAAATAGAACAGAAATGGGGTAGAAGGGGTATACCATGCATAACATCATATAGGTGTGGGGATAGAGACTTCCAAGAAAAAGTCAAAGGAGAAAAACCCCGAAGAAAAACATCCTCAGCTTCCTACTTCCCACTAGTGTCAGATAAAGATCTGAGGAAATCCTCGGCTTCATCTACTCTCCGAAAGGTCTGCATTTTGTTATTATACATCACCCTCAGACTAGCGGGGAATCTTAACTGTGCCGTTGCACCACATTTTCTGAAGGGTTCTATCAAGTTACCAAACTCCCATTGCTTATTAGCTGTAATTTGGGAGACATCTGATCTAATATTGAAGTTAATTCCATCTACCGATAAGTTCTTTTGTTTTAGAGCTCTAGATAGTATCTCTTCCTTTATTTTATACGTTAGAAAATTAACCAGGATTCTCCTAGGTTTTGGTTTCTTTGGATTTAACCTAAAGGGATCCCTGTGAACCCTCTGGATATCTTTAACCAGGTCTTCTTCAGAGCATTCCATATGCACACCCTGCTTAATCAACCGTACCACAAAGGTCTTGATATCCTCCCCCTCCGAACCTTCCGGGATTTTTAGAATACGGAGATTGTTTCTCCTCTGATTATTCTCCATTGATTCCAGCTTTTCCTTCAATATATCCTCATTCCCTTTTAAAACCATGATCTCCTTTGAATTGGCCTCAGTCTGTTCTGTTAAATCTCTAACTGAGCTTTCCAACTGCGATGTCCTAACTGCGATGTCATCTAGTTTTTCTCCAAACTGTCACAGGAAGATCTAATCTCTTTTTGATTTGTTTCGGAGATTTCGAATCTATTCCTGACTTCCATAGTTAGCCGCTGAATAAGATCCGAAACTGACTGGGCTTGTGGCTGTTCTTGTGGCTGTTCTTGGGGGTTAAGCTTCGTCTGGGTATGGCATGCGTCTTTCATAGAGCTCTCCCACTCCGCACCATCCTGAGCATCCGGTGGGGCTTTAACCTTCATTATTTCTGTATGGGAACCATGTGCCTCCATATTACCAGAAGGGGAAAGCGATCCTCCCTCTTCCAGCTCTGCTGTTTGTTTACCTGAGGGTGTAGGGGGGGGGCAAATTTTCGACCTCCAAAGATTCTGCCAACACCTGATACTTGTTAGGGCTCAATATGTCTCGATCCCCCGAAGCCAAGGTAGGGTTTTTTAGTTCCAGAGTCTTAGGTACCACTTTAAAAAAAGTTCTTAATGAGGGAGTCATTTTTAGATTAGAAACCTGCAAGCCCCTCTTTTTCCCTTTTGACCTTCTCCTTTTCGGGGTCACCCATTCACCTTCACCTTCATCGGCTTTAAGAGAGAAATTAGGCTCCGAACTACAGGTATTCTTGTGAGATCTAAGCCGAGTGCTCTTCCCGTTCTTCCTAGCTTCCAAGCTTCTTAAATTATAACCACCAACCAGAGCAGCGTTTTCCCTTGACTCACCTAACTCTGCTCCACTAACGTCGCCCCTAGATTGTAAGCTCTGAGAGGCGCTTTTCTGCTTTACTAGGGGAAGAGCCTCTTCCCTGTCGATAGTGAGGTTACACGATATCCCTTCCAAAACAGCCCCAGCAGTTCTCCCCTCAAGAGTTTTTCCCGGTTTTGCAACTTTTTCCGTTTCCACCCCAAAGGAAGACAGCCCTACTTCCCGCGCTTTCAGCGCCACCTGCGCCGAGCAGCTAGCAGACTCCCCAGCTTTAGGGGGCTCCGCCGACTCCAGAAACCTCCTCTTCTCCAGTGCAGGCCAACTGTCTGTCTTGCAGACGCATAGAGCACTCGCTAGTGCCGTGCTTGTGCTGCCTCTGCCACTCCCCCCGTGTGAAGGCATGGGTGGGGGAGCAAAGGGAAAAAATTTAAAAAAATATTTGTCCTCTTTTAATGTCTAGGAACTCTGGTTGCAAGGGTTGGGTGAAAGCTAGGAATGAAAAATGAGTATTAGTAGAGAGGCCCAGATAGATTTATTATCTTGGAATGTTAATGGCCTTAGGGTGAGGCAAAGGAGGGAAATTTGTTTGCAATATATAAGGGATGCCCCTGCTCAAATTATACTTCTCCAAGAGACGCATCTAACTAGTAAAGAAACAATAGAGATTTTTAAGTCTAGAAGATGGCTGCAGAGAGTAATATGTACGGACCATCAACTCACTATAAGAGGAGTGACGATTCTTGTTAAAACTAACCCTCAGATAATCATTGAGGATAGTAGAACTGATAAGTCAGGCAGATGGGTAATAGCAAAAATGAGATGTTATAATCAGTGCTACACGTTGGTAGGCTATTACGGTCCTAATTTAGATAATCCTACCCCGTTTAGTAATTTACTCCTGGAACTGCTGGACTTTCCGGACCCTATTATAATGGCAGGGGATTTTAATGTGGTGCTAGATGACAGGTCAGATCGCTCCACTAAAAGTAGGGCAGTTACTCTTAATATCTCTCGCTCTCTAATTGTAAATTCAATAAAGAATTTAGGGTGGTGTGATATCTGGCGGGAAAGGCAGGGATCTTTAAAAAGCTTTACGTTCAACAATAAAAAATATGGTCACTAATCACGAATAGATTATTTTTTGGTTGATCAAGCTATAAAGGGCCATGTTAGAGATGTTAGTCATCTGGGATCTCATTTGTCGGACCACTCGGCCATTTCTTTACGTTTGGCTCCCCCAACTGCGGTGAGCCAAAGGAGATGGACCTTTGACCGTACCATGTTGGCTGATGAGGAGACGATGGAAAAACTGGGGATGGAGTCTCAATGGTTTTTGAGCAGAACTTGGATAGTGCCCCATTAGGTATAGTGTGGGACTCTTATAAGGCCTTTTTAAGAGGGAGGGTAACATCTATCCAGTCCTATAAAAATAAGCAACGAAGAACTGAAATTCTTACTATTGAAGAACAGATCAAACAGGAAGAACAAAAGATTCAGGTTAAAGAAATAATGCAGGAGTCCGGGTTTGCTGCTATTGAGGCCCTTAAAGTTGAGTTAGCAGGCATTTTGGAAAGAAGGGTGCAGGAGAGATGGCAAGTGAGTAGACTGGCCCATTTTAATTACGGAGAAGGTTGTGGCAAGTTACTTGCTTGGAAGATAAAAAATGATCAAGTAAAAAATTTCATTAAAGAACTAAAGTTGGATGGGTCAGAAGACTTAGCTAGGTCTAGGGAAGATATAGAAGAGGCTTTGATCAATCATTTTGGGGAAGTATTCTCTGAAAATCTAGCTACGCAGGGAAAGGAAGTATTTGAGTGGTTGGGTCAGGAGGTTCCCCATAAGTTGTCTGAACCCCAAAAGGAAGAGGTGAATAGGTCAATTGTAGACTCGGAAATTAGGAATGTTATTAAAGCAGGGAAAGCAAATAAGGCAGCAGGACCAGATGGCATCCCGGTAGAGATATATAAAAAACTGGAAAAATTCCTGGTCCCAGTAATGGTTAGATTGTTTACTGAGATTTTTGAAGGGGGCAA
This sequence comes from Calotriton arnoldi, assembly GCA_963921515.1. Lineage (NCBI taxonomy): Eukaryota > Metazoa > Chordata > Amphibia > Caudata > Salamandridae > Calotriton > Calotriton arnoldi. The sequence goes on from CAWUFW010000896.1 coordinate 1,647,108, forward strand.
GGAGATCCCTCAATCTTGGAACGATGCCATTGTCACTCTGATCCTTAAGGTAGATAAACCACCTAATCGTTGTGACTCTTACAGGCCTATCTCGCTGCTTAATGCAGATTATAAGATCTTTACGAAGCTATTGGCAGATAGACTGAGTGGAGTACTAGACGTGTTGCTACACGAAGATCAGAAGGGCTTTGTGCGTGGCAGAGGCATCAAGGATCTAACCTACAACTTAATTGGTGCTGCTGATATAGCAACTACATTTAAAATACCACTTGCAGCTATTACCATAGATGCGACTAAAGCATTCAATCGGGTCAATTGGACTTATTTGCAGGAAATTTTACAGCTTTCTAATTTGGGGGGAAATTTCTTTAGGGCAATAGTTCTTTTATATAAGAATCCGACTGCCAGGGTTTTGGTGAATGGCAACATGTCCAATAGTTTTAACATCTATAGGGGAACTAGGCAGGGGTGTCCGTTGTCTCCCCTACTTTTTAATTTGTACATCGAGCCGCTAGCCGAAAAGATTAGGCATCAGGAGAGTATACAACCTTTTAGGTTTCAGGAGTGGGAGAAAAAAGTAGGGCTTTATGCTGACGATTTAGTAGGTTATACCTCAGATCTTAACACAGCACTGCCAATAGTTTACGACCTGGCAGCCCAGTTTGGGCGGATATCGGGGTATGAGATTAATGAAAACAAAACAGTTGTGATGAAGTGGAATATTGACTCGCAATTGAGCTGTGTAAAGGAAGAAATGAGATACTTAGGAATTCAAATCATGCAGAAAATAGAACAAATCCCCGAAAAGAACTTCCAAAAGGTTAATAAGGCAGTAGGGAAACTTCTACTTAGTTGGTCTCACCTTCCTCTTACAATTTACGGTAGAGTAAACCTTGTCAAAATGGCAATCCTTCCTAAGTTTACGTTTTTGTTTCAAAATATTCCAATGGCCTTTAAGGATGCTTGGCTTAAAAATCCCAATCCAAAGTAATGAGCTTCATCTGGGCATCGAAAGGTACGAGAATTGCCTGGAAAAAGCTTAGACGGCAGTATGATAAAGGAGGGCTACGACTCCCGGATTTGTCTTATTATGCTTGGGTGTTTTTATTAAAAGGAGGAAAATGTTTATTAAGCAAGCCAGACAGCTCTGATATTGGGAGAATGTTCAATGCCATGTTATCTGATGTACAAGGGGGCGAGCAGGATTTCATACATAAATATGGCGATCCTCACTATTTTAAAAAAGTAAGGCTTAAGACTCTGCAAAGTTTTGCAATAACTTGGCATAAAATTAGGAGAGACTCTAATATGAGCTATTACAGTAGACTGGCTCCTGTTTGGGACTCTCCGGGTTCCTCGGAATGGTCAAGGGACTGTCTGGCTCGTCCCTTGAAAGAAGCAGGGATAAACACCTGGGGTCAACTGATGGTTGATGGAGTCTTGATCCCTTGGGAGGAGGCCCAGGAGATAGCGGTTGGGCAACTGTCAAAATTTAAATACCTGCAAATTAAAAGTTGGAGCCTCACGGATGGGTTAGGTGCAGGACAATCTAACGCACTAGAATCCTCAATACAATCTGAAGGATCCCGTGGAAAAGAGGTGGCAAGATGGTACTGGAGCTTAGTGGAGAGCTCGGATGGAGACTTCAACCTGCCTGTAACACTCTGGGAAAAGAGCTTGCCGGGAGAGCAGTCTATAGACTTATGGCAAGTATCTTGTAACATGCTATACTCCACAGTACGTGCCGCAAATTTAAGGCGGAACCACCTCTTTTGTCTCCACAGGGTCTACTGGACGCCATATAAACTGGCAAAATTTGCGAAAGGTGTCATGTCGAGATGTCCTAAGTGTGGGGAAGAGAAAAGTAATGACGAACATATGTTTTTGGATTGCCCGGTATTACGAGATTTTTGGCGGGATGTGAGTAGTACGATATCGTTAATACTTGGAGAATTGATCCAGGTAAGCATATCCCTTGTCTTTTTTGGGCTTCCAGTTAATTATGAAACACTATCGCAAAACACAAGGAAATTAATTTTCTACCTAATATTGCTTGCCCGCAGAGAAATTTGTAAGTATTGGATTAAAGCTATGCCCCCGAATAAAGTCGAATGGTTAACTTCTATAAAATATACAGCTAAGATGGACAGAGCTGTAAAGCGCAAGCGTAATGAGTTTTGGCTCCCCTTTGAGAACTGGATAACCTCTTTGTAACTGTGAATAACTATAGTCCTATGATTAGGCCTTTATACCATATTGCTTGACTACCCCGGTGGCAGCCTTGAGAGGGTCTGGTCGATTGCGGGGCTTCCTATGGTCGGAGTAATAGAAGCAAGGTATAGAGTGACCCATCTTAGGTCTGAATACAAAAGGGCTCCGGATGGTGCTATACTCAGGGAGACCCCGGAGTTTTGTTTCTTTATCCCTTTTGTGGACCTAGGCTGATGAGGACAAAAAAAAGGTAGTTGTGAGCTGGCTGCTTCCCCTGCTCCCACAGTTGATACACGCTGACCAGTGTGGTTTTGTTCCACGCCGTAACACTTCACTCAACATACGCCGCTGTTATCAGATCATGGATGTAGCCTGTGGCCAATACCCGATGGCCTGTTGCCTCTTACTAGATATCTGGTAAGGGTTTGATACCCTGGGTTATGACTTCATGTTTACTGCCCTAACACGAATTGGTATTCACCCCACCTGCCTGCGTTGGGTTCAATTACTGTACACCTGTCCTAATGCTCAGACGGGGCCGCATATCTCCTCTCCATATCCAGTGTGCGAGGCACTAGACAGGGATGTCCGCTTTCCCTGCTACTTTTTGTTCTGGTGCTGGAACCTCTGGCTCAGTGGATTCGGCAAGATGCACAGGAGTGGGGGATTCCCCAGGGACCCAGCATACACGCTGTATAGTTGCATGCCGATTATATGGTATTGTATGTAAAGGATCTCTGTACAGATCTGGCTGGGTCTCTTGGCTGCTGTCCACATTTGGTGACTTCTGCGGCCTCTGATCAAACTTTGATAAATCCTATGCCTTCTCTTTTGTGGACATTTTTGCTGGGCCCATCCTGCCTTTTGGTGATGTCGCTATTTATGTTGTACCTCAGACATTCTGTTATTTAGGCACGCAAATATACTGTGAAGCGCAAGATTTGTTGGATGGGCATCTCATAAAAACGATAGTCTCTCTCAAATTTCAAATTGGCTTTTGGATTACTTTACAGTTGTCAGCAGCAGGTCGTCTCACTCTCTCTAAGATGGGTATGTTGTCCTGACTTTTATAGCACTTTGTAAATTTACCGCTGCTTGTACCAGCCCAGGTTTTCAAGTCATTGAATACACTATTGATTGATTTGATATGGGGCACTGGACGGCACAGGTTTAGTTTGACCAAGATGCAACTTCCCCGCCCGATCAGGGTGGGATGGGCGCTCCAGATTTTAAAGCTTACTGCCTGTCAGGGAAGCTGCAATGACTATCCTTTTGGCTGGCAGGCCATAATTTGATGCAGATTGGGTTTACAAACACTAATCTAAACCAGGGTAAACTCCACAGTCTGATCTGCCCTGCTCCAGTCCTCCCTCGTCTTGTCCTCTCCTTCTGCGTACAGCTATTACATACTGGAAAATGGCCCTACGATATACTGCCCCAAGTGCACAATATGCTCCAAATATTCCTTTGCTAGGTCTCCCGACATCTTTGGGTACCCTGACGGCGAGGAGGTTGTGTCCCTAGGAACAGTGTGGAGTGACACTCTTCGAAGTCGGCACCCTTATGACTCATCCTAATTTTGTCCATACTCATGATCTGCTGGAAATACCCTTCTTAACACATGCTAGTATTATTCATTATGTCCGTCAACATTAGCCGCGGTATGGCTCTAAACCAGTTACTCATGACTTTCTAAAGGCGATGCATGTTATGGGTCACGGCAGCCACCTGATTTGCTGGCTGAACCGTGGTCTGCGAACACACTTGATGGTTTCCTTAGCTCCCCTGCAGACCAAGTGGGAGGGGAATCTTTAGGGAAACTGTGTGAAATTACACATAATTATCAGAAATTTACATTCGCCATTTAGCACTATATTTCAGAGTGAAATGTGCCCTCTTGGCAATTTTTGATGCAAGGATACATTTTGGGGCAAATATTTAGCAAGACAAACAATCAATCAATCAATCAATCAGGTCACTTATAAAGCGCTACATACCCGCGAGGGTCTCAAGGCGCTGGGGGAAGAGGGGGGGGTTGCTGCTACTGATCGAAGAGCCAGGTCTTGAGGAGTCTTCTGAAGGCCAGTAGGTCTTGGGTCTGCCGAAGGTTGGTGGGGAGGGTGTTCCAGGTCTTGGCGGCGAGGTGGGAGAAGGATCTGCTGCCGGCGGTCGTTTTCTGGATGCGGGGGACTGTGGCGAGGGCGAGGCTGGTGGAGCGGAGCTGGCGGGTGGGGGTGTAGAAGCTGAGTCGTCTGTTGAGGTAGGCTGGTCCGGAGTTGTGGAGTGCTTTGTGTGCGTGGGTGAGGAGCTTGAAGGTTATCCTCTTGTTGACAGGGAGCCAGTGCAGATTTCTCAGGTGGGGTGTGATGTGGCTGCGGCGGGGGATGTCGAGGATAAGACGTGCAGTGGCGTTCTGGATGCGTTGCAGCTGTCTCAGGAGCTTAGCCGTCGTTCCTGCGTAGAGGGCGTTTCCGTAGTCCAGCCTGCTGGTGACGAGGGCCTGGGTGACTGTTTTCCTTGTTTCGGTGGGGATCCACTTGAAGATCCTGCGGAGCATTCGGAGGGTGTTGAAGCAGGATGAGGAAACGGCGTTGACCTGCTTAGTCATGGAGAGGGTGGGGTCGAGGATGACCCCTAGGTTGCGTGCGTGGTCGGTGGGTGTCGGGGCTGTTCCCAGTGATGTCGGCCACCAGGAGTCATCCCAGGCTGAAGGGTTGGAACCAAGGATGAGGACCTCCGTCTTGTCCGAGTTCAGCTTCAGGCGGCTGGACCTCATCCATTCGGCGACGGCCTTCATTCCTTCGTGGAGGTGGGCTTTGGCGGTGTGAGGGTCTTTGGTGAGGGAGAGGATCAGCTGGGTGTCGTCGGCATAGGAGATGATGTTGAGGTTGTGCTGTCGGGCGACGTGGGCGAGGGGTGCCATGTAGATGTTGAACAGCGTCGGGCTGAGGGAGGAGCCTTGGGGTACGCCGCAGATGATCTTGGTGGCCTTGGATCGGAAGGGGGCGAGGCGGACACTTTGAGTTCTGCCGGAAAGGAAGGATGTGGTCCAGTCCAGGGCCTTCTCTTGGATCCCGGCGTCGTGAAGGCGTGTTCGTAGTGTGTGGTGGCAGACCGTGTCGAAGGCGGCTGATAGGTCCAGGAGGATGAGGGCTGCTGTTTCTCCGTTGTCTAGCAGGGTCCTGATGTCATCGGTGGCGGCGATGAGGGCGGTTTCGGTGCTGTGGTTGCTGCGGAAGCCGGACTGGGAAGGGTCCAGGATGTTGTTCTCCTCGAGGTAGCGGGTCAGTTGTTTGTTGACGATTTTCTCGGTGACCTTCGCGGGGAACGGGAGCAGAGAGATGGGTCGGAAGTTCTTGAGGTCCATGGGGTCTGCCTTGGGTTTCTTGAGTAAGGCGGTGATCTCGGCGTGCTTCCAGCTTTCCGGGAAGGTTGCTGTCTCGAAGGAGATGTTGATTATTTTCCGGAGATGGGGAGCGATGGCTGTACTGGCTTTGTTGAAGACGTGGTGAGGGCACGGGTCTAGCGGTGAACCGGAGTGGATGGTGTTCATGATCTCGCTGGTGTCCTCGTCGTTGATGTTGGTCCAGGAGAGCAGGCGGTTGGTGGTCGTGGGGGCAGTGGTCTCGGTGGTTGCCGGGGCGGTCGTGGTGTTGAAGCTGTCGTGGATGTCGGCGATTTTGCGGTGGAAGAAGGTGGCCAGTGAGTCGCACAGGTCTCGTGACGGCGGGATGTCGTTGGTGTTGGAGCTGGGGTTGGAGAGTTCCTTCACGATGTTGAAGAGCTCTTTGCTGTTGTGTGCGTTGTTGTCTAGGCGGTCTTTGAGTGAGGCCCTTTTGGCGGATCTGATGAGGTGATGGTGACTGCGGGTGGCGCTCTTGTGGGCGGCGTAGCTGTCCGCTGTCCGTTCGTGGAGCCAGATCTTCTCCAGTTTTCGGCATGTTCGTTTGGAGGCCTGGAGGTCTTCGGTGAACCAGGTGGCTTTCTTGCTGGTGTGGCTGTTGGGCGGATTCTTGAGCGGGGCGAGGGTGTTGGCGCAGTCGTCGATCCACTGTCTGAGGTTGCGGGCGGCGGTGTCGGGGTCGGATGGTTCGGCGGGTGGGCTCAGGGCGAGGGTGGTGGTTAGCTGGTCTTCGGTGACTCTGCTCCAGCAGCGGCGAGGCATTTGTTGGGTGCGGTGGTGCGTGGTGGGCTTCCTGTAGGTGAAGTGGATGCAGTGGTGGTCGGTCCAGTGGGGTTCGGAGGTGTGGTTGAAGGAGACGTGTGGGCTTGCGGAAAAGATGGAGTCTAGCGTGTGGCCGGCGGCGTGGGTGGGTGTTGTCACGAGCTGTCTGAGTCCGAGGGTGGCGAGGTTGTCGATCAGGGTGGTGGAGTTGGTGTCCTTGTTGTTCTCGAGGTGGAAGTTCAGGTCCCCGAGGAGGATGTAGTCCATGGAGGCGATGGCGTGTGTGCTGACGAAGTCAGCGATGGAATCGCTGAACTGTGGTCGGGGTCCGGGGGTCTGTAGATGAGGGTTCCTCTGAGGGTGGTGTTTGGATCGGTGTGGATCTGGAAGTGCATGTGTTCGGCGGTGCTGAGGGTGTCGTCGGTGTTGGTTGAGACTCTGAGGGTGTTCCTGTGGACGATGGCGATGCCTCCTCCGACTCCGTTGGTGCGGTCCCTGCGGGTGATCTTGTAGCCGTCCGGGATGGCAATGGCGATGTCGGGGGCTGAAGCCGGGTTCAGCCAGGTCTCCGTCAGGAAGGCGACGTCTGGGGAGGTTGAGTCGAGAAGGTCCCAGAGTTCGATGGCGTGTTTGCGGGCGGAGCGGGTGTTGAGGAGGATGCATCTGAGGTAGTTGGGTTCTTGGCGGGGCGGTGGTTTGGCGGGGCGGGTGCTGGCACAGCTGCAGTTCCGGCAGGTGAAGGGCCCTTGGGTGCGCTTCGGGGTGGCCCGGTAGCAGGCGTGATCTTTTCCGGGGTTGAGTGCGTGGAGGGTGCTGGCGTCGTATCGGCGTCTGTTGATGTGGCGGGCGCGGGGGATGCCCGGACCAGGGGTTCTGGCGCTGGGCGCGGTCCAGGCGCGGACGGGCGCAGACGGGCTTGCCTTAGGCGCGCCTTCGGCACGCCAGCGGCGCGCCCGCTGCGCAGCGGCCGCCATAAATGGGGAGGTGGGAGGGAGGAGCAGGGAATGTGGCAGCGAATGGGCAGTGAGGGGGCGGGGCCGCAGGGGCGCAGCTGCGGGAAACAGGCACAGAGAAAAATGATCACAATCAGGGGCAGCAGGGGGACACAGAGAAAAACGAGCACAATCCGGGGCAGCAGGGCACACAGAGAAAAACGAGCACAATCAGGGGCAGCAGGGCACACAGAGAAAAACGAGCACAATCAGGGGCAGCAGGGCACACAGAGAAAAACGGGCACAATCAGCTGGCAGCAGGGCACACAGAGAAAAACGGGCACAATCAGCTGGCAGCAGCAGGGCACACAGACGGAGCTGTGTGGTGGGGGAGCGACCTACCAGTCAAGGTCAGGGGTCGCTCTCTTCACCACGCAGCGGCCGCCATAAATGGGGAGGTGGGAGGGAGGAGCAGGGAATGGGGCAGTGAATGGGCAGTGAGGGGGCGGGGCCGCAGGGGCGCAGCGGCGGGAAACAGGCACAGAGAAAAACGATCACAATCAGGGGCAGCAGGGGACACAGAGAAAACGAGCACAATCAGGGGCAGCAGGGCACACAGAGAAAAACGAGCACAATCAGGGGCAGCAAGGGCACACAGAGAAAAACGAGCACAATCAGGGGCAGCAGGGCACACAGAGAAAAACGGGCACAATCAGCTGGCAGCAGCAGGGCACACAGACGGAGCTGTGTGGTGGGGGAGCGACCTACCAGTCAACACAAGTGGAACAAAATCCGCTTGTGTTCTGGCCGTCCGCTTTATTCTTGTGCAAAATTTTGCTGTAAATGACGTGCATTGTACAATGTGGCATAGTGGCATAAGTTTAGAATTTCACATACCAAGTGTAATGCAAAATTCCCAAATTATGCTGCCGTACTTTACATTTCGTCCAGGCCTACTGTTCTAGCAGCAGTAATAGTGGTGCTGATTCTGGATAAGCAATTGCGTTTAGATGGAAGAACTCCTCTACCAAAGGTAATATGCAGTCTAGTTATATTTTTTGTCTAGTTATCTTTCTTAATTGAAATCTTCAGTTAGACAATAAAACTGCAAGAGCATCATTTGGCTACCAAAGTAAAATGGCCTTTTTGCAATTTTAGTGTTCATAGCTTTTGGATTCCATCACATATTTAAGAGATTCTTCTTTTGTATATTTGAATTGTTTTTTATTACAAAAAACGTTTTATATCAATTGATAAGTGGAGGGAAGCTGCTTGTGCTAAGTAAACCTCATTATTTCACCACTCTTCTTTGCATTGAGTTGTCCTTGACTCAGTGGAGAAGATGAAGACTAGCAATTCACTTTTCCTCCATCAAGAGCAGATTGTAGAGGTGGCCGATATCAACATAAAAATTAAAAAGTGCCATGTCCCATTGTTTTCATATGGTGTCATCATTCGGTATTTACATAAAGTGATTATGTAGATGTTATGTTGTGTCAAGTTTTATGACTAGGAGTCCTCAACGGGTTAAAAAGGCTGCCTAGCTGTGCCCATCTTATAGTTTTCGTGGCCTGCCTTATGCTTTCTACCATTCAAGTCTAATGTCTGTGAGTTCAACGAAGGTGGTCCTTTTTTATAGTGCAAATATGCGAAATTACTGCAAAGTTACACAGAATTATGCATAATTACACAAAATGCATCTTGCACTCAAAAACTACCCAGTCAGTTCAGATAAAAATTAAACTAAAAAATGTAATTTCGAGTTGATTTCTGGTCCCTCACGTTCAAAATACTACCTGTCACATTTGGGTTTCTAGTTTTGTGCTCAAAAGTTACCTGACTGGTCTGCTCGGGCAAAAATTCTACCTGAAATGTTTGTTGACCACCCACTTTATAGGAATTGCTGCGCGTGTTCGAATTTGTAGAGAAAGGGACACAAAGAAACTATGATTTCATAAACAGCTATACAAACACTAGGATAACAAAACATGATCAAGGAATCAATGAAAGAAGCAAAATATAGAGTCTTCAGGTGTTAATGAGGAGAGAATCTGGGTTTTATTCAAGACACAGAGGCTATCATTATGCATTCGTCCCTTTATTGCTAATCCAAGCAGTTCTTTCAAATCAATCCACATTTCAGAATTAGAACACTGCAGTACATAAAAACCTTGACCAACAACACTGTGAATCTTCTCCCTGATAAAGAATAATTATTTCTAACATCCAAACTTGCAAAGACACTTGCAATAAAATCCCTGATAGAAATGGGATTTCTGGTTAACTAGGGCTTGCGCCTAAGCCAGGCAGAAACCACCACTCTAGTCAGGGCAAGGGAGTTACACGCTGAAGATAACCCCTGCTCACCCCCTTGGTAGCTTGGCACGAGCAGTCAGGCTTATCCCAGAGGCAATGTGTAAAGCGTATGCGCAGCACACACACACAGCAGCAACACACTAGGCACACTACAAAAGAGACTCCACACAAGGTTATATAAAAAATAGTCTTTGTATTATCATAAACACATTAGAAACGTAATCACACAATATACACTGTGCCAACTGGCACTGGCAATATTCACAGGGGATTATATACAGGACCAGGCCAATTGGGCCACGGTCAGAACCATCAGAACAGGTAAGTAAATGCAAAACACAACCAGTAACTACTGGTACCATAATGACCTAAGCATTATCACATTAGCATTAGACACCATCCTAAAATATCATAGCATGACATTAGGCAATAAATCACATTAGGCCCAAACCTCATTAGCATAAACACATTACGCAGTAGGCCTCACTAGCATAAACACATTATGCATAAACATCCTAAACATAAACACCTTATGTCATAGGCATCACAAGCATAAATCACAGTAGGGCCCTGCGCCCTACCAACCTACAACTGACACCCAGGCCAACTGGCCTTCTCAGAGGGCTCAAATGCCCTATGTCCCAAATGTCAGGGCTGGCTGCCAGTGCAGCAGAATCCCAAAAGTACGCCATTGCGCAGGCCTAAATGTGGCAGCTGCCGCTAATTGCGGTGCAGCTGTGCGGAAAGCTGTAGGCACTGGCACTCACTGTGCCCTCTGGAGCCCCCACTGGGACTCTCTACAACACATGTAGCCAACGTTGCAGCTGCCCGCGCTGGTGCGGCACAGCTGTGAAGATACTTGGGGCGCTGGCACTCACTGTGCCCTCTGGGCCCCCCCTGGGGCTCTCTCAAGCAAAACATGCCCCCAGCGTTGCAGCTGCCCACTGTCTGGTGGTGCAGCTGTGGCAAAATGGCCTGATCCCCCCTCTGGGACTCTTAAAACCAAAAGTGCGGTCAAACGTTGCAGCTGCCCGCGCTGGTGTGGCGCAGCTGTAAATAAAATAAAGAGGCCCTGGCAGTGCCTCTGGAGCCCCGCTCTGGGACTCCTCAAACAAGATTTGCCCCCATCGTTGGAGCGGCCCGCTCCCTTTGCGGGACCGCTCAGGCACTGTGTCTTGACTGGCATTAACAAACTGAGGGCGCCAAGAAATGCCCCCCAAGCACCACTGGGACTTCGTGAAACAAATGCAGCCTCCTGCAAGAGATCAGCCCCCACTCACCGGGACTCTTCTGGCTGCCCTCCGGTCTCCTCGGGACTCCCTCGGGTCGGCTCCAAGTACAGGCACCATAATGCCTGGTAGGAGCTCCACGCACCGGAGCTCTTGGCAGACTCCTCCGGTCCGGCGAGACACGGGCCGCCGTCTCCGCGCTCTTCTCCTGGGCAGCATGCGGGGCTCCCTCCAGCTCCCAGGAGCCCCACCTCGCCTCACTCTGCCACAGGCGCTGCCTCTTCCGGTCCAGTCGGCCTGCGATTGGCAGCCACGGCCACTTCCTCTCGTGGCCCCGCCCAGAGTCAGGCAAAGCCGCCTGGCTTCCTGGTCGGGCCGGCGGCGGCTTCTTCTCGGGCTGGGCCGCGGCGGTGATCCCTCTTTGGATCTTGGCGGCAATGCGGGGTGGGCACCCGCTTGTCATTTAAATAATCAATGCGGGGTGGGCACCCGCAAGTAAACACAAAATGCGGGGTGGGCACCTGCTCCCACCGGCAGCTCGGGGGAATCCCCACGTCGGGATTCCCTCTATAATCAATGCAGCAGCGCGCTGCACGCCGCCAGCTCCTCACTCTCCTCTTGGGTAATTAGAATATAGCGCTCTCGAGGCGCTAGGGCAACAAAAAGTCCTTATGTATCAAGGGGCATAGCGGGGCCCAGGGAGGCCAGCACACTGGGCCCTCCAGCAGGGAGGCAAGCCCTAGCAAAGTCAGGAACAGCACACCTACATGGGGTCACAGCCCCTACATTTATACTAACATTTCCTTTGTCTGCAGTACAGGGCTTGGGGAACCAGCAAAAACTGGTTCAGGGGGGAATTGGAGCACTTTGTTTACAAGGCTCCTCTTCCCCTTTGTCAGGTGGGGGCTCGTCATTAGACACACCACAGGGGGGCGGAGCCAGCATTCACTAGGGCAAGCACAATCCTATTCAGGGACCAGGGACTTCTCCTCCCACCACTTCAAATGCAGATGTCCTATTCAGCCTAGCGCTGACTCACCCTGCCCCTCCTGGAGCCACACACACCTCCCAGCCCCTGTCACTCAAAAGCCAGACATGCAATTCACATCAGGCAGGCAGACACATAGCACACAGAAATGCCAACTTCTAAAAGTGGCATTTCTAAAATAGTTATAATAAATCTGCGCACACCATTGCGCAGCATTTATTATCACTATTCCAAATATACCAAACTTGACCATGCTGCGCCTCTCATATCAGGAATTACCTCTGAAACACTTATCAGGGAATCCCCAATGCATTCCTATGGGAGGGCAGCCCCTCAGTAGTGAGAAACCAAAAATGGCTGTTTGTCACTACCAGGACATGTCACACACTTAAGGTACATGTCCTATCTTTTACCTACAATGCACCCTGCCCATAGGGCTAGCTAGGGCCTACCTTAGGGGTGACTGACATGTAGTAAAAGGGGGTCACGGACATGGCACACACTTTAGGTGCCACGTCACAGCGGCAGTAACACTGCAGCGCACAGGCCCTGCAGTGCAGAGGCCTGAGATAGGTTTGAAAGGCTACTTTGGTGGGTGGCGCAATCAGCGCTGCAAGCCCGCCAGTAGCATTTAATTTACCAGCCCTGGGTATATGGGATACCACTTTACAAGGGACTGACAGGTAAATTAAATAGGCCAAACAGGTGTAGACCAATCTTACCATATTTATCACAGAGAGCACACGCACTTTACACTGATCAGCAGTGCTAAAGTGCCCAGAGTCCTAAAACCACCAACACCATGTCAGAAAAAGGCTAGGAGAAAGGCAAAAAGTTTAGGGATGACCCTGCAAAAGGGCCAAGTCCAACAATCCCCATCTTGAAAAATAGCATCCTTTTTACAGTGTTTATTTTTCATCTGTCAGAAAAACAAACTAATAGAAATGTAACCTCTGAAAGAAAACAACATAATTACGTACATGACTAGCACACAAAGCCACAATCAAACATTACCTAACAATAAAGATGGTCTCAATAACCTATTTTTTTTATTTTTTATTCAGCAACACCTCCTTTCCCAGGTAGGGAGGATAATAGTAGCCTCTGTAGCTTTAATAAAATCCAGATTCTCACTCGGAGAATTTACATTTTAAAGCAAGGCCAGAGGCTACCACATGCATGTTTGAAATAAAAAATTTGCAATCACTGAAGCACATGCCTGATCGGCTGCCTACAAGATATCCTGCCTAACTGGCTCATTAAAGTACAAAGAGCAAACAGGCCTGCTTTCCATTCTAACCAATGTGTAGGGGACAACCTTTCTTCAATCATTTGCCCCTAGTCTCTAAGCTCCCTAACCTCGCACTCCGACTAAGCAGACTTGCTTCAGATTCTACAAAGTATTCGGGGTTTACACCACAAATAGCCCAACCATTCAAGGTTCCATGTTGTCTAACCACTAAATCAATTCCTCTCTGGCCATCTCTATCAAGGACAGGAAATCTCCATACATCTCCATTTGGGCAAATGCTTCTGCTTCAGCCACTGTAGACTCCAGTAGTGAAGCACCCCTTGGGAAACTTCTTGAATAGATGAAGACAAAAGGCCTAACACCCTTGCCAACATTCTCAATGTTAACTGTTCTTGTTAGACCTGGCATCCTTGGTGTGGTTTTATTTGCTTTCAGACCTCCTGTTTTTGCTGACTTAATTTTTGATGGCCTTAGGACTCTGCACACTTTATCACTACTAACCAGTGCTAAAGTGCTTGTGCTCTCTACCCAAACATGGTAACATTGGCTCATACCCAATTGGCATATTTAATTTACTTATAAATCTTTAATAAAGTGCACTACATGTGCCTAAGGCTGTAAATTAAATACTACTTGTAGGCCTGCAAAGCTGATTGCACTTAAGTACTTAAGTAGTCCTTTCAACATGTCTCTGGCCTGCCCAATGCAGAGCCTGTGTGTGCAGTTTTAAACTGCCATGTCGACCAGGCAAAATAAATCCTTTGTCAGGCCCTAACCTTACTTTTTAATAGTCGGGAGGTAATCCCTGGACAGCCCCATTGACAGAGTGCAGTGTACTTAAAAAGTTGGACACGTACTTTTAAGTTTTACATGTCCTGGTAGTGAAAAATGCATTATTTTTTTTCACTACTGCAAGGCCTATCTCTCCTGTAGGATAACAGCGGAGTTGCCTTATTACATTTTATAAGTGTAAATTCCAAATGGGAAGAGATAACTGGCTCATGTTTGATGTCTCTGGAATCCTAATTTAAAATCCTAATTTATGGTAAAGTCGAATTTTAAATTACAATTCTGAAAAGGCCACTTTTAGAAAGTTGGTATTTTCTTGCCTTATCCATTTGGTGCCTGCAGGCTCTCTCTGATCACATGACTGGGTGTAGTTGGCAGTTGGGCTTTGTGTATTCCTCCTAGACAGTCACACACAATGGGAGCTTAGGTGTGACTGAATGGTAGGGAAGGGAATTGCTGGGCACAGCCCCACTTACACTTGAATAGGCTGTGTCCGGTCTCCACACTAAGGGCTGCATACCTCCTGTAGTCAGCCTGGAGCTAGGGCATGGAAGGCAGGGCATCTGTGCACTTCAAAGACATGCCTCTAGAAGCTTCTCCTCCACTTCAAAGGCACAACTGTGCACAAAAGAAGGACATCAAACATCACCACTTCAGTACATTTCTGGACCTGTGGATACTCTCCCAGTTAGTAGGACGAAGGACTGCTGTGCTGCTATAAGAACTGCCACTCTGCTGGACTGCTGCTCTACAAGAAACCGCTTACCTGCTGTGCTGTCCTGCTGCCCTCTTTGCTGGAAGAAGAACAGAACCTGCAACCTCCATCTTGAACCTCAGGGAGATAACAGGCTCACACAGCTCCTGGACCCATCTTCAGCAAATTCCTGACCCTCAGGAGGCACCTCTCAGGTCCTGGGCACTTGGTGTGCATCTTGAATCAAGGTGTTGGTCTCTTCATAACTATGAATGGGCCAGTTCGCACTGGAACCACGCCACTCGCATGGAAAATCAGCGCGAGCCGCCACAAGTCTGTCTCTTTGCACAGCAAGCATCATCAGCCCACGTGTACTGCCAATGCGAGGCTCCGGCCCACCCATCTAAAACGTCCGGCCTGCTCCTCACGCCATGCTAACGACTGCCAGCAATGCTCTCCTTGCTCCCAGTGACTTTCTTCAACGTGAACGGGACTCTTGGCACAAAATTTAAAAAGGTAAACCTTCATCAGGACTAATCTGGGACCTTATCCAACCTGCGCTCCATTGAGGTCAGCTTAAACTTTGAATGTGTTCCGGTCCAGTATGACCAGATATCCCCGGTTGGCTCTTAATGCTTCTAGGAGCTATTTTACAGTTTATTCTTTAAAAATTCATAACTCTGGTTCTACTGACTGGATTTCTGTTGTTTTGGTCTTGTTATATTTATTAAATTTTCTCAATATTTCTAACCTGTTGTGGATCTTTTTGTGTGGTGTTTTCACTGTTTTACTGTTTGAAGTGTTGCACAAATACTTTACACATAGCCTCTAAGTTAAGCCTGACTGCTCTGTGCAAAGCTACCAGGGGGCTGAGCACATGTTTAATTTGGGGTTTGCTTATGCCTTGCCCTGACTAGGATTGTGGTTGCTGCTTGACAAGGGCTCACACCACAGTCAACCAGTAACCCAACTTCTAACAGTTCTCAATTCAACAAATGATGATTTCTGCCAAAATCAATTTTACCTTGCTGCTGAGAAGACACATTATTGTTTTCACTTGAACCACTAGAAACCCCAGGTGTTTCTAGTGGTTCAAGTGAGGAAATCTATCTCTACTTTTTGACTCACAGGAGAGAGAAGAACAGTGGAACCTCACTTTCATGCATGTAATTGGTATAGCACAGAGCTACAGATGTGCTTGAAACACAAGACTTCACCATTCATGGGATATAAGGTGTATTTCATTGTTTAGCCACTCTGGCTAAAACACATTGATGGCCTTTTTATTTCTTTCTTTCCAACTGGTGAAGGATTCTTCTCATGCAGAACAAACAATGGAGTTGTTCTAGATAAGAATAGTTGTTTTTTTAGGCTGTTTCATATGGAGTTTCCAAATTATTTACAGATACCCCCACTGTTGATCTACCATCTCATCAGTTGTCATCTCAGGTGGTCCCGAAGAACGTGGATTTTCACCCCCGAAACGTACGTAGATCGGACTATACAAGACTCCAACCTACAACACAGTAACAACTGAGAAAATAGTAATTTTCCCATTGTCCCTTGATAGTGATTGTAAAAAATGGTTGGAACAAGCATGAATGTTATAAGAGAGGGAATGAATGTGTATGAGTGCAAGGAGTGAGTGGCTCTGTAAGTTTGGGGGTAGGTAATTGATATGAGTTATTATTTCTTATGAACAAATGTGTACATATGGAAATGTCTTCCTGTGTCTTCAAGGTTCTTGTGATTGTTTCTGTATATGAAATGAAAAGAATTGATTAACAAAATTGACCTTATTTATTGGATCAAAAATGTATAGCAATGCATATATACTTGTATAGCACTGTATATATTGTATGTATTTACTTTCAATTTTTTTCAATTGAGAAATGTATTATGTATACAGAAATTACAAGTTAAGATATGAGAAATCAATATATAAATTAAAAAAGAAATAAAATAAGTGTGACACAAGGGAAAAATTATTCAATTTTATAGTTATTCATACTTGGCCAGCGTTGGGAGCTATTTGTAGCCCTGTAGGAAGCAATTCAGGTCTAGTGGGACAGTTCATTGTATTTATTGTTTTGTTCCCTCCTTCCGGCAGACTGCCCACCCTATTTTTAGTTGACTGCTGCAGCAGAGGGAACACTTTCCCCAGACATGAGTGCTAAGAGGGTGCATTAATTTTTTGACTCACTCTGCATTTCTTTGTTTTTCTTTTTCACAAATAAACTTGCAAAGTAGTAATTCATTGTGAAGAACAATAAATCAATGGTCCTGAGGCTCAAAGAGTTATCTGCCCCCTCATGGGACCATTGTTTTCCTTGCCTGGCACTACTATGACTCACATGTGGGATAGGCCAAATAAAGTCATTTTTAAAGAAATGCAGTGCATCTGATAGGGTACTCGCGGCTGAGTCTGGAATGGATTTTTAACAATCAATCATTCAGGGTAGGTAAAGCACAACTACTCACCCATGAGGGTCTAAAGGCGCTGGGGGGTAGGAGGCGGCTCTGTTGAGTGCTGGGGTCATCCGAAGAGCCCGGTTTTGAGGTCCTTCCTGAACTGGGTCAATGTGGGTAATTGCCGGAGTGTGGAGGGGAGGTCACTCCAGGCTTTGGCTGCGAGATAGGAGAAGGACTTTCCTCCCGTTCTGGTCTTCTAGATACGTGGGACGGTGGCCAGAGAGAGCTTGGCTGATCTGAGGTGTCTTTTGGGTGCATGGAAGGAGAGGCGGTTGTTCAGGTATGTGGGACTGGTGTTGTGAAGGGCCTTGAATGCATGGGTGAGGAGTTTGAAGGTTATTTTTCTTTTGACTGGGAACCAGTGGAGATCACGGAGGTGTTGGGTGATGTGACTGCGATAGGGGATGTCGAGGATCAGTCTGGCTGCGGGGTTCTGGACAGTCTGGCGTTTGGAAAGGAGTTTCTTGTTGATTCCGGCGTAGAGAGTGCTGCCGTAGTCCAGGCTGATGATGATGAGTGCGCGCGTGGCAGTTTTTCTGGATTCAGATGGGATCCATCTGAACACCTTTTGAAGCATGCACAGGGTGCTGAAGCAGGTCGAGGATACGGCGTTGATCTGGCGGTTCATTGTGAGCGATGAGTCTAGTATGATGCCGAGGTTTTGTGCGTGGTCCGTCAGGGTGGGGGGATTTCCGAGTGCGGGGGCCACCAGAAGCCGCCCATGCCGAGGGGGTGGAGCCAAGGATGATGACTTCTGCTTTCTCCGAGTTGAGTTTCAGGCAACTGTTCTTCATCCAGGTGGCGACGGCTTTCATCCCTTCTTGGAAGTTTGTGTTTGGTGATGTTGGGTTCGTTGGTGAGGGAGAGGATCAGCTGGTTGTCGTAAGCATAGGAGACGATGCTGAGCCATTGGGGGCCATGTAGATGTTTAAAAGGGTGGGGCTGAGGGAGGAGCCCTGGGGCTTTCCATAGTTGGTCTCTGTCGGTTCCGAGAGGTAGGGAGGGAGTCTGACCCACTGCCGATGAGAAAGGAGCGTATCCAGCCGAGGGCCTTGCAGCGGATGCCAGCATTGTGAAGCCTGGTGGCTAGAGTGCGGTGGGAGATGGTGTCGAACGCAGCTGAGAGTTCCAGGAGGATGAGGGCTGCCATTTTGCCCTGGTCAAGGAGGGAGCGGATGTCGGCGGTGGTGGTGAGTAGGGCAGTCTCGGTGCAGCGGTTGCTGCGAAATCCGGATTGGGAGATGTCCAGGACGTTGTAGCTTCGATGAAGTTTGCTAGCTGGGTGTTGATGGCCTTTTCGATGACCTTGGTTGTGAATGGAAGCAGGGAGATGGGCCTGAAGTTCTTGAAGTCTGCCGGGTCTGCGGAGGGTTTCTTCAGGAGGGGGTTGACTTTGGCGTGTTTCCAGTCATCAGGGAAGGTGGCGGTCTCGGAAGAGCAGTTGATCATCTGACGTAGTTCTGGTGTGATGGCAGAGGCAGCTCTGTGGAAGATGTGGTGGGGGCAGGGATCTGAGGGTGCTCCGGAGTGGATGCATTTCATGGTCTTAAAGGTGTTTTCTGTCATGAGCGGGGTCCAATTGAGCAGGGTCTGTTGGGTGGTGTCGCACGGAGGGGGACCTGGAGCAGTGAGGAGGTATTGGTTGTCGAAGTTGTCATAGATCATCTTAAGCTTATGGTGGAAGAAGGTGCTGAGTCTGTTGCAGAGGTCTTGGGAGGGAGGTATGTCTGTTGTTTTGCTGCAGGATTTGGCAAATTCCTTGATGATAGAGATAGGCAGAATTAGCGGAATTTGACAATTTCTACCTTGCTTGATTGGTGGCTCAAGAGAAACAGATGATTCTGATTTTCTATACATTTCGCATGTAACTTTAAAAAAATCGAGGTCAAACAGAGAGCATTTCTCATCATATACCATGAAATATTTTAGAAGGAGAACATGGGTAGTTTAGGTCTACAGAGATATCCTCAGAGATATACAATTTCTGTGAATAAAGTGGTAATAAGCTAAGAACTGAATGTATCGATTCTTCATTGGCCTTCTGTGTAAATTTTGAAAAAAGCCCTCTAACATGGACGCTAATGGTTAAAGTAGGACCTTTGCCACCCAACAGTAAATTAGTGCCTTGGGCTTCTTTCCAAGGAGCCTCTTAATTTCATTGGGGCTGTTAACAGAAGTTATAGGTCCCATCAGAATTATGAGCTCTATGGCTACTATGCTGTAACGCCCGACCTACAGTGCGTGATTTCTCAGGAGCAATAGACTCCACCAAATCCTGTCCAAATAGCACCAAATTCTCCTGGGCAGCCCTAATCGAGCCATTAATATTTCTAATGTCTGCTTATATAACACAGACTTCTCTAGTTTGCTTACTGAGTACTGCTTCATCTGGCAACTATGCACCAGTTTTCCACGGATATCCACTTTTATATACGATTGTAAAACATTCTGGACTACTTCAATTGAAAATCCCTTTTGAGGTATAAGGAAAAAGATCAGAAAAATTAGAATGACAAACCAGTCACGTAAGTTGAAAGCAGCGAATGCCTACAATCAGGCCTCCTACTAACATGGTGCTTCCTTCTAACTTTTGCAATCAAAAGCTGAAAAACTACAATAAAAGGTGAGCAACTGTAATTCAGCAATGCATTAATTTATGAGTGGAAAAGGCAACATTTAATAAATGGACCTGACATCACGGAGAATGAGAAACAGACTGATTGAAGAAGCAGGGATTTTTTTTATTTTGTGGTGGTCCCGCCGTACGACACAAGGCTTGCTCTCTCTGTAGTTGTATCTGGATTATGGCCTTCATCGATATTACCAAACCTTTGTTTTTCAGCATTATCTGCACAATTACGGTTTAGCATTAGTGTTGGGTTTTTTTGTGCCGTTTTATATAGCGCAAACTTGACCCGGAGGTATTGGAGCGCTTTACATGAGCACCAGTTGCATTACACAAGGACACATTAATTTGTTTTTGGTAGGCACGGGGAGATTAAGTGATTTCCCCAGAATCGCAGGATGTTGAGCGGACGCCAGACTCGAACCTGGTTCCCCAGCTCCAAAGTAGGCAGCTCTGACCGTTAAGCCACATCCTATTAGGAAACCCACCTGTACCAGCCGCCCCCTGCATTAGGTTCACTCACTTCTGACTGTTCCAGAGCCAGAGTTGGAGCCCAAATCCCCCAGGGTGAAACAAGCGTCATTGGTCCTCTCCACTGAGAATTTTTCCTCCTAGAATTGCCTGATCTCTTCCTTCCCCGCTTACACCATTGCGGCTACTCTACGGCGCCGTTTATAAGGCCCCAAAAGCCGTGGCTGGGTTTCAAATGCCACTTCCAAGTCAGCCGAAGTTTCGCTGTTCGGGCGACACGGAGGACCGTATCGTAGTAACACGAGGGGAAGGGCAGGAGGAGGGAAAGGGTGCAGCAGAGCCAGGCTGGCACCAGAAACATAATTTAGTGTGCAGGTATTTGATTTGATAGAAACCCTGCCTTGATTTAAAAAAATACAAAAATAGGTTCCCGACAAGGTCTCAATTCATTGCGCGAGGTTGATCCCACTGGCTACGGCTCGACGTGCCACTCCAAGCTAAACCATGGGCGGCTGGAGGTGATCCCCTAAGAGGGGAGCATGTTGCGGTGGGCAGAAAAATAAACAAACCTGAGCCCTGTGCTAACAAGGCCGTCCTTCGCTGCCGCCACGAGCCGGGGAGGAACAGTTCTGCGCTTGTGAGCGCTTAGGGTTGTACTTGGCCTGGGCGAGGCGTAAAGGATGGGCCGCTCAACCGGGAGCCTGAGAGGGAATCCGTAACGTGACAGGAACAGGAGAAGCAGTGCGCGTGCAGGGTGCTTGTGCTCTCTAGCCCCGCCCTTCCAGCAGTTCCTTCAGCTGACACTATACGAGGAGACAGAGCCCTCCCTACCTTGAACTCTCGGCAGCAGCCAGACAGCTTTATATTTGCATTATCTGCTGTGATGTAATCATTAACAGGGACATTAAAAAAAACAGTGCTTCTCTTTGACGGCTTCCTTTGGGTATGGCTTTAATGTGCGCTATGCCTACCTATTGTCCTTAAAATATACATAAAGTCGACTTTGTTCGACACAGAGAAGTATTTCTCTCTCACCTAATGCTACCGACTCTTCTGTATCATTCTGCCTCCTTTGGAGTGTTTGCTCTACAATGTATTAGCTACAGTTTACAACTCACAATTAACGCTTTCATCAAAATTAAATTCTTTCATAGACACTTTTTTGTTTTTTCACTGCAAAATTATTGTTTTCTTAGATATTTTAATCATGATGACTCATAATGTAACTCAGACCTATTGGCATGGCCACTGTTTCTTTAAAATATATACATATCAGAGTTTTTGAAGGCCATCATTGTACAAGCTCTGCCGATGGCAGAGTGGATAGGCAATCACAAGTTCCAGATCGCATGTCTGTGAAGGGTCTTGTAATAAACTGCACATAGGCATATGTTGGAATGGAATGTCTTATGTACATTAAACTGATGTGCACCCTTGCCCTGAGAAAATCACTGTATGTGAAACTGGTATCTTGATTTTCTTTAACACTCAAGAATCTCAAAATTCTCAGGGGTGGCTCCTCCACTAGGGCGGAGGAGCGTCACCCTACTGTTTACTCGCAGTGCGAGAAGCAGAAACATAAAATGGCAATAACTACCATTTTATGTTTCTGCTTCTCGCACTGCGAGAAAGCAGAAGGGTTAGGTTGCGGGCGGGCCTGCTCTGCGAGCAGGGCTGGGCAGGGGAGGACTGGTGTGCCCAATCCTGAGTGCGCATGACTGGTTTGGTCGGCCCTCTGGGGCCGACCAAACCAGTCATGCGCACTCTGCCCTTCTCCAATGCAGGCTGCAATGCAGCCTACATGGAGAACATGGCTGGCCATTAGCCCCTGGATGGGCGGCATCCCGACCAATCACAACTCTGCTTGCAGCATTGTGATTGGCTTACGGGTGTTAGGCTGGCTGCCTGCTTCCTGCTGGAGGCAGGAGAGCAGGAGCAGAGACGCGGGACCCGGCCGGCGGGAAGGTAAGTTAATTTTATTTTTTATTATTAAATTAACTCCCCCGCACGACCCCCCTCCCCACCTGACCCCCTGCCCCACCCCTGACCCCAATGCCGGCCGCGACTGAAAATTCTGCATATGCATCGAGGCTCATTTGAGAAAATGACCATGAAACCCAGGTTGTGGCTCTGAGGTCAGTATGGATGCTAAAAGTGTGGTCTCTAGTGGACACAAGACTACTGTCTGGGTCATTGAGACATGTACTGTGATACTTTAATCCATAGTATTGGATAGATGCTTTTACCTTTTCAAAGTGAGAGTGTGATGGTAACCCATGTAAAATCCTGCTTACATGCTGAGCCCAGACCATACCCTGACATCCTTGAATGTTTGTTAAATGCACATGTATGTATGATGAATGGTACCATGATATTGCTTGCAAATATGTGGATGCTGAAGCCAATGAGATCCACTTTGGATTGTCTGTGGTTTGGTATGGCACAAGACGAAGGTTTTGTTATATATAGCCTTCCTAGAAAGTGTTTATGTATAGCCTGTACACCTGAGCTTTAGGGTATAGCCCTAGATATTGAAGTGTGGAGGGATGGATAAGGGGCTGCATTTAGAAATTCTATGTGACCTTTTTGATCAAAGGATTTCTGATTAGTCTTCCGGTGCATTGCCAGTTGATTGATGATGGGAGGGGGAGGGGGGGAGTCAGCAGATTTACTCATGAGAAGTCGCGAAGTTTCTAGGTGCAGGCTGGTCTTTTTGTGGTTCCTTTTATGGTCTATACAAGAAGAGTGATAACAGCCAGGTGCAGAGCTTCACAATTATTGTGCTCATGTTATCGGTACCCTTACTTGCAACCAGTCCCATCACTACCTTATATAAAGACTGTGCCAGCACTGCAGCCAGAAAATAAGATGTGAAAGTGACCCACACCAAGCTGGTTCCTGGACTTTAGACATAGGATCCACATCCCCTGTCTGAAATGCATGTTTACAAGTGAGATCCAAACCTTCCCACTCCATTCCAGTTTTGACCTTTACTTTACCTTTACTGACCAAGGACTGGGGTACACCATAGAGTACCTGGAGAGCTGCTGTGAAAAAGGGCTGTTATCACAAATAGCCAGTCTCCAGGAGGTAAGATGATATGACCTCAAGTCTGTGCATCATAGTGGAGAGCTGTGGGTCTGTCTGAGTTCTTTCACCTGCTGTGATGGGAGTAGGAGTAATTTGTTCCACAGGAGCTGTCCAGCTGGACAGGGGAAGCCCAGCCAGAAAGTTCAGAGATAAGAGCAGCCCCGTAAAGGCTGAGTGCTGTAGGAGTGTGTCCAGAGTTGATGTGAGTGTGACTAAGGGTTTCCAGGCCTCCCTGCCTCCTCAAGATAAGCCAATGCAGTGTGCCGGTTCCAGTGACCACCACAGAGGAAGACCAGAGCACTTGTGCTCTGCCATGAGGACCTGGACCCTGCATATCGGACCAGAGGAATCAGTTCCTTAGCTGTGAAGGCCAGTCCTCCCCATTGGACTGCCTTTGATTCTGCAACTTCCTTTGACCCAATGAGGAGAGATGGAGGCAGGGCAGCTCAAGCAAGCCCTTGCGACTTTGAGCACATTTGCTCCCACAGTGTGGTTTTTGACCTGGAGATCCTAAGTGCACTTCATGTGAGGTAATAGGACCGCCTGAGCAAATTATTGACAGAAACTTTGGCTAACAGATTTTTGTGCAACTTTGCTGAGATTATTGCAACCTCATTGACATCTGCCTAGTCATGGCATATGAGCTGACCTGCGGTCACAAAACTCAGGAAAGCTGTCCCATTTCATCATAGTGAAATTGGACATGTGCTTAAATCTAAAGTTTGTTTGTCTGCAAAGTAACCCTTGTTGCCTCCTATACAATACCTTCCCTGTACTGCCGAGTACCCTAATGTTTAAAATTGAGTTGTGGTGTGATTAAAATACTTCTCTTTTTTAAAACAATAAAAGCATTGGGCCGAAAGTTTTCTTTTTGAATCTACTGGTTGACTGCTTGAGTTCTGAGTCCCAACCCTATACCTACCTTCACAAGACGCCTTGGACTGCTTACACTTGTTATCCTGAGAGTCAAATGCAGCAGGGTGCACTTGGCACAGGGTAGAGCTCCACAATAAAATGGACCATAGGACACTTGTGGCAAAAGACTCCAACCCCTACGGTTGTGACTCAGTAGAATCTGCCTGCCCTGTGTCCCAACAAACTTGGGGGCATATTTACAAGCCCCTATCGCCACCACAACGTCACTTTCAGTGACATTTTGATGGCGATAGGGGCCTCACCTTATTTACAAGGCAGCGTTAAGCCACTTAATGTGGCTTAACGCTGCCTTTTAAATAAGGCACCCTTTCACGATGTATTTAGCGTGAAAGGGGAGGGTAATGGGTGTTGCGGTGGGCGTTCCACTGCAATACCCATTTATTTTGACGCTGCCCCCTATTTACAAAGGCAGTGTAAATACGAGGCAGTGCCAAAATTAAGACTAGGGAAAATCTGGTCTTAAACAGGCGAAACGAGGAGAAATGCTTTATTTCTCCTGTTTTTGCTGTTTCCATGTGTGCTCCCTTGTGCAGCACACATAGAAACAGCAAATTGCCTATGATTGTTTATGTGCAGGAAGGTCCCCCTTCCAGTTCCTACACATAAACAATCATTTAAAAAATGCCGTTTTGAAAATTCTATGTGTGTTGCATTTAGCAGCACACATAGAAGTTACAAAACAACATTTAAAGATTGTTTATGTGCAGGAAGGGGGACCTTCCTGCACATAAACAATCTTCCCCTCAAAACAGGCACCCTTGCACTATGGTGCAAGGGTGCCTGCGTTGGCGCTACACAGTTAGCGCTAGCTCAGGGGGAAATGCAGGGCTGCACCATATTCTAGTAAATATGGTGCAGGCCTGTGTTTCTACAGTGACGAACCGTGTCGTTAGCCTTCTTGGCTTAATGATACGCTTTGCCACTTTATTGCAAATATGCCCCTTGGTTTGACAGTAAGTTATTAACAGAACTACCTTATGAATCTGACAATAAAGCAGCTGGAAATATGTTGATTTGTGAAGCAAGCTCCAGTAGATGGAAGTGTACCAAAGAGTAGTTTAACCTGTTGCTTAAAAGTTGACAGCTTGAGGTCTATCAATAAAAGCTATGCTGTAGGTAGAGTTGTAGGTGGACCATATTATAGACATAGAGGAGTGCTCCTGTACAATCCAGTAGTATAATCTAGTTCAAGTTGTACTATTCACATTGTGGATGGATTTTTTATTAGCTGGTCTAATTGGGGCAACCTTTCTTAATCATATAGTAATAGCTAGCATCATAGTGTGATACTTCTTTCCCAAGAGGCTGAGCACCGTATAAATCAAATACAAATGAATTAATTTACAATTGGCAATTTTATTTGCCAAATTTCATCCCAGTCAGGGGCCGGAATGAACATCTCTCAAACATGAGGACATTCCCCTGATACACTCTCCTTCGTAAAGAACTGTGAGCCCAGCCCCCCAGGCTCCCCGCCCCAGTGAAAAAGAAGCATCCTTTCTGGGTGTCAACCCTCTCATTATGCAGAATGACTCTGTTGTGAGTGGCATATAAGAGACAGCCACACAGTCGTTCAGAGTTTTTTAGCTGTAAACAAATGAGGGAATGGAAAGAGTCCTCAGTAATTATTAGTGGTACACAAAAAATGAGCATTTCCAGTAAACATTTTTGTGCCATCCATTTTGATTGTGTTAGGTGACATGGTTATGCCCAGATGTCAGATCAGGGCATGCTGTAGCATAGGAACTAACATTTGTGATAATTGCCTAATTCACCCCAACCACTCCAATGTTGTTTCTGTTTAGAGGACAATGTGGCTAGAATTTCAATCTGGACTGGCCCATTTTGGGTGGTGCTAACAATGATTTGCATATGGTTAATCCATCATTTTAATGCACAAGTATGTCAAAAACAATAGAATAGTTAAAACTTGACTTTCATATAGCGCTTGATATTTCAGTGTTGCAATCTCTAAGGGCCAGATGTATCAACATTGGATTTTACGAGTCTATAATAGCAAATTTTACCGATTCGCTATTATAGACTCGCAAAATGCAATGTATGTAGGTTTTTGCAAACATTTTGCGATTCCTACATATTCCTTAATAGTGAATCGCAATTTGCGATTCGCTATTAAGGAATGGCTTCCCATTCATTCCTATGGGCCTAGAGGCCCATAGCAATGAATGGGAAGATATTCGCAATTTGCGAATACCAAATAGGTACTCGCAAATTGCGCATGCAATTTCAAGGGTGCAAGGGGGCCAAAAGGCCACCCTGATGCACCCCTGAAATATGCATGTGTGCACATGTGGTGCACATACATGCCCTAAGGGCATGTATGTGCGCCACATGGCACTTAGAAAAATGCTAAAAAGTGCATTTTTCAAGGAATTTGCAAATTACCACCAACTAGAAGTTGGTGGTAATTTGCGATTCCTTAATGCTAATTCGCAATTTGCGATGGCTACAAGAATTGCATTTAGGGAATACTGCATTCGCAATTTAGGTAATCGCAAATAATTGCGATTACCCATATTGCGATTTAAAAATGTTTCATACATTGCAAAACGCATTTTTGCGATCGCAAACGGGCTGATTCTGTGAATCGGCCCGTTTGCGATCGCAAAAAGCGTTGATACATCTGGGCCTTAGCATTTTAAATAACACGGATCACTAATAGCTGATTTAAATATACTCAGTTTACATTTCAACTGATATCTACAGTGACCTTGTTGGTCACAGTAGATGTCAGCAGTGAGCGCGGAACTCGCTCTGCCATTTTGCCAGCGTAACAGTGGGATGGATTGCACCTTATTATACACATCACCTGCCCTCTCTCAGAGGGTTGATATCTTGGCAGTTGAAGAAAAGCTGTCTCTTTTGTAGTGGTACATACCCTGATTTGCATTTGACTGCTTCAAGTCTGTAATGTCAGTTAGTCATCAGCATTGATTCCCACTTTCCCTTCGATCACGTTTGTGTTGTCTGGTTATAATATCAGAAGAAGACAAGTTGCCAAGATTTTTGAAATGGTTCAAGGAGTTCTGCTATTGTTCGACTGATTTGCAGTCATTTGCATTAATGTCAGACCTGTCAGGTACAAGCTGGTATAATGGCATAGAGTTAGAGGTCAAAATTGTTAATAGTAGAGAATTGTAACCAACTGTCAATATGCAAAAGGCCTTTTGGGGCATATCTACAAGAAAATGGTGGAGCGTGGTGCTGCAACAAATTTTGCATCCTCACGCTGCGTCATTTAAACAAAGCAGGTATGCACCTTATTTACAACCCTACATACCCCCCTGTCTTCCCATGCGTTGGTGCTAAAAACAGCTTCCTAAAGCCAACACAGCACCCTTGAGCCATAGTGCAAGGGCGCCTGTGTTGCAGAGAATGATTGTTTATGGGCAGGAAGATGTCCCTTCCTGCACATAAACAATCAATAATAGTGATTTGCTACTTATATGTGTGCTGCATTCTGCAGCACACATAGAAGTAGTAAATCATCATTATTTAATGATTGTATTTCTCCTCGTTGTGCCCATTTAATGCCTGCTTTTGCATGGCATTCGTTTTTGGCGCTGTCTCAGATTTACACATCCTTGTAAATATGGGTCAGTGTCAAAAAACAATGGGTGTTGGAGTGGAACACCCACAGCAACACCCATTGCATGCCCCTTTCACACAGAAAACTGAATGAAAGGGTACCATATTTACAGAGCAGCATTAAGCCATGCATAGTGGCTTAACGCCACTTTGTAAATATGGTGCAGGGCATTCTGCTACAGGAACGTCGTAAAAAGTGACGTTCTGGTGGTGCAATCCCCTTGTAAATATCGTCCCTTTGTTTTTTGTTTTCCTGGTGTCAGCAGAAGTACAGACCTCATATGTAGATGTAAATAGTGATGGACAAGATGCTCATACTAAATGTTATGTTATATCGATTTGTATGGCTCAGCGTATCACCTGTGAGGGTATCCAGGTGCTGGAACAGGAACATAGGCTGGGCGGCGCTTCTAGTTGAACAGCCAGGCCTACAGTTTCATGCAGAAATTGAGGAGGGAAGTAGCTGTCCTGATGTGTTAAGGAAGCAAATTCCAGTTCTTGGGGACAATGAAGGTGAAGGCGTGCCCTTCTGATGTGCTTCTGCAGATGTGGGGGACCCGTGCGAGTGATAGAGAGGTACAGCATAGTTATCTGGAAGGTTGATAGAGTTGAATTCGGTCATTGAGGTACACTGGTCCAGGTGTTGTGGAGGGCTTTGTAGGCATGGAAGAGCAGCTTGTGGATGGGTAGTCAGTGTAGTTCAGTAAGGTAGGAAGTGATGTGCGCGTTTCTGGGGATGTCTAAGATGAGTCTGGTGGCGGTGTTTTGGATGGTCTGGAGTCTTTGCATGAGCTGGTTAGAGATGCCGATGTAGCATGCGTCCCCGTAGTTGAGTCTACTGGTTATGAGGGCTTGAGTGACCTTGCGTCTTGTATGTGTGGGGAGCCATTTGAAAATCTTGTGGATCACTCTGAGGATGAGGCAGGAGGATGCAATCACAGAGTTGACCTGCTTGAACTTCATGAGTTTTGTCATCTAGGATGATGCTCAGGTTCCTGGCGTGGTTTGGGAGTGGACATGTGACCTAATTCCGGTGGCCATCTGGAGGAGTCCCATGGGGAGCTCTTGTTTCCGAAGACCAGGATCTCCGTTTTGTCCATGTTGATTGTAAGGCAGTTTTCTCTCATCCAGTTGGCCGCGTTGGAGGTGAAATTGGTCCTGGTGGTGTTGTTTGTGTTGGTGACGAAGAAGATGAGCTGAGTGTCGCCAGCATAGAAGACAAATGTTTATGCAGTGGGCTCTTATGATGTGGGCAAGTGGTGGCATGTACACATTGAACAGGGTTGAGCTGAGAGAGGAGCCCTGGGGGACTCCACAGATAAACTTCTTGTGTTTGGAAGTGTAAGGGGGGAGTCTAACTTATTGAGTCCTGTTGGAGAGAAAGGAGGTGATCCAACTCAGGGCAGGCCCTTGAATTCCTGAGTCCGAGTCTGGTGATGAGGGTGCCATGGGAGACGGTGTTGAAGGCCACTGAGAGGTCGAGCAGGATGAGAGCGGTAGTTTCCCCTCCGGCCTTAATGGACTGGATGTCATCTGCCGCTGCCAGGAGTGTGGTTTCCGTGCTTTGGTTGCCGAAGAATCCTGACTGGATGGAGTCCAGGAGGTGGTGCTGCTCTAGATGGGCAGAAAGTTGCCTGTTGATCTCTTTCTCCAGGACTTTGGCCAGGAAAGGAAAGAGCGAGATGGGTCTGTAGTTGCAGAGTTCTTTCGGGTTAACCGAGGGTTTCTTCAGGAAAGTTGTGACTTCTGGTTGTTTCCAGCTATCCGGAAAGGTTCTGCTAAGTATGGAGGAGTTGGTGATGGTGGTGAGGTTGGCACTGATCAGTGTTCTTCCCAGGTTGTACATTTGGTGAGGGCAGGGGTCTGTGTCGGACCCTGAATGGATAGTCTGCATAATTTTGGTGGTGTCTTCTGTGGTGAGAGGGCTCCAGTTTGTTAAACGGTGGGCGCTCCTGGTGGTGGTGGGAGGTTGCATGATGATGTCTTCTACGGTGGGTTGGGGTGCGAAGTTAGTGTAGATCTTGAGTATTTTGTTGTGGAAAAAGTCAGAAAGTTCATCATAGAGGTCCTGTGTTGCTGGCTGCCATTGGATTGGTGAATTCTTTGATAATGTGGAAAAGTTCTTTGCCAGAGTTGGAGCAGGATTCTATTCTTGGCAGGAAGGCAGCTTTCCTGCATAAAGTAGTCTTGGAGATTTGTGAAGGCATGAATGTGAACAGTGGAAAGAATGAGACATATATACCTGGATAATCATGAGATAGTAGGATTTGCTTTTCCTCTCTCTTTTCCTAGGGGTACCATGAGCCTTGTAATTAACAACTGTTATTAGACTATTATATGAGGGATGTGATATATTGTTTTAGCACTATTTTGTGCAATATTGGTTGTAGGGAGGTATAAACTGTACACAAATAAATATGAAGTGTTAGGTTGTTTTAAATGTTAGGATAACTTATTTGAATTGATGTCATTTTTATCTTTTTGATTGTTATTTGTGTTTTATTTTGACAGGTTTTTAATTGATTATATGTAAATAATTTTCATATATATTCTGTTGAGAGTCCACAAAAGTTCTTTGTCTTGAAAAAGATGGTGATATAAGAGTCCATCGAAACGCGTCGACGCTTCGCTGAAAAGTACACAATCTGTCAAGTGGCTAGACCAATGAGTATCTTATGAATTGGACAGTACCTGGCACTAGCCCTGAAAGTTTTTCCATACGGATGTGTACGCTACTTATGACATAGGGTTGTGTGTCTTGTGATATGTACTCTCTTTCTTTTCTATTTTTATTATATTGGTTTTTTATAAAAAAAGGTGCAATTAGGTTTGTCTTTATGTTTTGTCACAATTGTATGTTGGATAATGATGATATTATGTATTATTGTCTCTAGGACTATTTGTGTATTTTAACTGTTTCTTAATCAATAAATTGATTTTGTATTTTATTACATCTGATGTTGTCAGGATTATCCTTTAGGAATATATGGTCTTTTTTCCAATGAATGTAGGTAGTTTGAGTGATCAAGAATGAGTGGAATAGATTGATTTAACAGGTGATATTTTCTCCAAAGGATAAAACTTTTGTGATACGCTGCTCTAGATGGGCAGAAAGTTGCCTGTTGATCTCTTTCTCCAGGACTTTGGCCAGGAAAGGAAAGAGCAAGATGGGTCTGTAGTTGCTGAGTTCTTTCTGGTTAACCAAGGGTGTCGTCAGGAAAGTTGTGACTTCTGGTTGTTTCCAGCTATCCGGAAAGGTTCTGCTAAGTATGGAGGAGTTGGTGATGGTGGTGAGGTTGGCACTGATCAGTGTTCTTCCCAGGTTGTACATTTGGTGAGGGCAGGGGTCTGTGTCGGACCCTGAATGGATAGTCTGCATAATTTTGGTGGTGTCTTCTGTGGTGAGAGGGCTCCAGTTTGTTAAACGGTGGGCGCTCCTGGTGGTGGTGGGAGGTTGCATGATGATGTCTTCTACGGTGGGTTGGGGTGCGAAGTTAGTGTAGATCTTGAGTATTTTGTTGTGGAAAAAGTCAGAAAGTTCATCATAGAGGTCCTGTGTTGCTGGCTGCCATTGGATTGGTGAATTCTTTGATAATGTGGAAAAGTTCTTTGCCAGAGTTGGAGCAGGATTCTATTCTTGGCAGGAGGGCAGCTTTCCTGCATAAAGTGGCAGCCTGACACCTTCCGTTATCTGGGAGTCAAATATACCATCAGCAAG
This sequence comes from Calotriton arnoldi, assembly GCA_963921515.1. Classification (NCBI taxonomy): domain Eukaryota; kingdom Metazoa; phylum Chordata; class Amphibia; order Caudata; family Salamandridae; genus Calotriton; species Calotriton arnoldi. Next base: position 1,678,606 of record CAWUFW010000896.1, read on the forward strand.
AAGACCTTCTAGGCGGTAACCTGGGGAGGACCATCACCATGATCCAGTCCCAGATGTCCTTTTGGCGCACACTCCCACTGTCGATCATGGGCTTGATGCTCTGCTGAAAATGATGGCACTGCCCAGGCTGCTACACTACTTCGCCAACCTGTCTTTGTACATCCCGTCCTCATTTTTTTGCGCGCTTCAACAGACGAAGAGAGAATTGATATGGAACAATTCCCGCTGCTGAGTAGCCCTTTTATCAAACTTCACTTACGAGCTGATAGGGGAGGTCTGGCAGTTGCCATTATGAAACAATGTTATCTTGCCTCACAGCTGCAATGGGCAGCGAGGTGGCTGGCGAGACTTCAGTTGCACAACACTGCTGCTGTCTCCCCGCCTTGGTTGATGGCGTCAATATTTCAGCTGTTCCACGCCTGTGCCAAGCGCAGAATACCTGAGCACTGCTTTTGGAGGTCGCATACCAATGTTTCCATAGAGTGTCTATATTACACGCTCAACATTGCCATATGCACCAGCACTGCGCCTGCACGGCATGCCGAGAGGTAGAGTCACCACGTCATCTGTAGAACTGTCGGGCTGGCTAGAGGCGGGAATTCACACGCTCAGTGACTTAAATTAAGATGGTAACCTGCTTCCTTACGACACACTAACAGAATTAAATGACTTACTTACTGGCCAGTTTCTATTGTACAACTCTCGGCTTACCGCCTCGGTAGCAAATGGGGGGACATGGCCACAGAACAATCATTTAACTATCCAGTATTCCCATGTCATGGGGAGGGATAGACATCTCACCAAATGGTTCGCTGACTCACTACGTCAGCACACAGGAGTGACGCTAGTACCCGTGAGACAACACTGGGAAGCAGACAGAAATCGACTCTTCATTTATAAGTAGTGGGCTGAGGTGTTGAGTAGTCCCACTTATATTCCTCACAGCGCACGCTTTCGCCTTATTCAGTATTACATAATACACCGAACATACCTCACCCCTGCCAAAATAAACAGATTTTTCCACCGGGCAGATGTCACCTGTCCTAGGTGTCAGGCTGCTGATGCTGATCTACTCCACATGATATGAGCCTGCCCGTCTCTACATGCCTACTTGCGCTCGGTCGGCACTGCTCTGGCTGCCTGCACAGGTTGCACCCTATCACACAGTTGGGAAGAGTATATATATTGCACCTCTACCCCAGAAGCAGAGAGTGACCTCTTGCTTTCTTGACCTGGGTATACTAGCAGCCAAGCGCCTGATCACAAAGCGATGGAAATCGCCTGATCCTCCTACTTCCGTGGACTGGAGACAGTCCTTGCTGGTGTGGTCTAGGGTAGAGGGAACGGCATTGCGCACTGAGGACACCTTAGGCCTTTGCAAAATCCCCATAGAAGCGAGTTGGGATTCTATCCTACGTGACTTTCAGGGCGCTTTATCAGGAGATGCACAAGCTTCTGTCCCCACCTCCCCAGCGGACCCAGATACTGAAGGACCCAGACCCGTCAGTGTGCAACTGAGGTAGACGAGCAGTGAATGGTTGAAGCCCTTGCCCCAACTCCTTACAACCTCTCCATAAGATTTGGAGCTGCATAATTGCCTAAAATATTTGCTACTAAAACAAGAAGGGGTCAGTCAACATCCCAAGGGGGCCGCACTCCTCCCCGTTCATTGTATTTGTCCACACCTTATCCTTCCTTTCCCCCAATGCCATGTAAAGAGGCCACCTGCCTCACTAATACCGGCTGTGGGGGTGTACTCCCAGCCACTGTAAGCTCAACATAAATGTGTGGTCGAACCACCCCTACTATGAATCCAAGTCAGCATCGGACTACTCATCACAATGTAATGAAGAAATTGTATGCAATATGTTGACTATCCTATGTATGGAATTGGTGCTCACAAGGGTGTATCCATCTCCCGTGAAGGTGCCTGCCCATTCTTTCAAGCACTTGCACGTGACTGTATAATAACATATACAGTTGAACTCATACGAATTGAGGGGTGGGACATAATGCACGAAGGGCGCACTGATGCTATGCAAAATAAATAACTAGTATTTAAAGTTAATTTTTAAAACTAACTTTAAATACTCATTATTTATTTTGCCTGCACTTGGGGAGCCTGATTAGCCGGTGATTTATTTTTCACCTTCTTTTAACTTATAGTGGCTGTTAAAAAGTGTTTAATTGACATTGTTACAGTGTAGCTGGCTTCAATATGAGTGCTTGGCTAGGCCGTTAATCATTCTTGTCTCCTTCACAAACAATAATAACAATTAAATGCTCAGCGTAAAAGAAAGGCTTTTTAGTTAAAAAACAAACAAACAAATAAAAAAATAAAAAATAGTGAAAGAGTCACATAGTGGATTTTGTTTTTTAAATGTAAACGTGATTGCAAGCATTAGGCCACATCTAGGTGGTGGTGTATTTTCTTTTCATTTTATTTTCTTTTTGTGGCACACACTTGCAGTAAACGAAAACAAATAATAATGGCATTACCTCCCCAAGGAGAGACATTGGCTTTGCTAATAACTGTTCATTTACATGTGAGGGACTTTTCTAGACACTTTTAAATGCCTTTCCTTTCAAGCTGGAATGGATTTCTAAGTGGCAGTGCGCAACTGTGTAGGAAACATAATCTAAAGCCCTGATTACGAGTTTTCTGCATGCAGCATAAAACTTGCACACATGGAACATGTGAATGTCTGTCCCCCAGGGCAATACAGTTTAATACCCAGAGAGTGACTTCCCCACCATTAGATCCCAATCAGGCAAGGAGGTGCCGATTGTGTGTATAGGGCACAGCAAAGAAACCGCTAAGCAGATTCAACTGTCATAATTAGCCATCATCCTACATCAGTTGTGATAACCTACCAATCGATCCTGGTAGGCAGAGAAAGTGCATGTTATGTGATACTGAGGTAGAAGTATTACAGAGATCATCATCAGGAACCATGACTGCCTCTTGACTCAGTTGATGCTCAATATGGACGCACAGGATTAATGCACAGCAAATAGAGTTAGCAGTAAGTCGTTGTAGTAAAGTGTCCCTTTTTGCATGGTTGCCCCCCACTTTTTGCCTGATGTTGATGCTCTTTGACTAAGTGTGTCCTGGGTTACTGCCAACCAGGTACCCAGGGCTTATGTTCTTTCCTAAAACTGAACTGTTGCACACCCAATTGGCAACTCTCTGGCCACATGTAAGTCCCTTGTAAAAGGTACCATGGGTACCAAGGGCCCTGTGACCAGGGAAGGCCTCTAAGGACACTTAGAGGCCCTGTACACTAACACACACACACACTGCCATTGCAGGCTGCGTGTTTTGGTGCAGAGCAAAGTGAGGAGTCGACATGGCACACATCCTTGTGTGCCATGCCTACAATCCACTGCCTATAGCAGAGTAAGCCACCCCTCTAGCTGGGTGCACTATACCACTGGTGAGGGTACAGGTGCATGAGCCCTGTATCCCTACAGTGTCTAAGTCCATTCTTAGACATTGTAAGTGCAGTAAAGCCGTAAAGAGTATATGGTCTGGGGGTTTGTCATCACGAACTCCACAGCACCATAATGGCTTTACTGAAATCTGGGAAGTTTGATATCAAATGTCTCAGCACATTAAACCCACACTGATGCCAGTGTGGGGTTTAATGCAAAATGCACTCAAAGGGCATCTTAGAGATGCCCCCTGAAAAACGACCTAACGCTAGTGTCCTGGCTGACTGGCTTCTCGCCAGCGGCCACCCCCAGACATGTTTCTGGATCTCAGGGTCGAAAGCCTCCCGCTCTCGGGGTCCTGAAACAAAGCACCTCCTGGGCAGAGGTGCCAAACCTCCTCCCCCAGGATGGGCAGGGTCCACAAAGGAGAAGCTTCATAGACCACCTTTGTGAGCTGACCCAGCCATTTGCTGCTCCCAGCAACTGACCCCCACTGGTTATAACCCCCACTTTGGGCTGGAGAATCAGCGGGAAAACCAAGATAAGAGGAGAGGTTTGCCCACCTTTGCCAACCCCACCCCTCAGGTGGGGGAGGCGAGGGGAAGCACAACTCTCAGTCCCCACCATCTTGAAGATGGGGGACCCAGCCAACCAGAGTGAGGCTTATGACCCCCTCCCACTGGAGGGTGGCATAATAGGGGGTGAATCCACCCCAAGGAAGGGACCCATTGGTCCCAACCTGTACCTACCTGTAACACCCCTAAATTCAGTATTTAGGGAAAACCCCAAACCTTGCCTCCGGAGACAAGAAGAAAGAAGAAGAAGGACAGAGGAGCCGTGCTGAAGGAAGAAGAGGAGGACACCAACTGTCTTGGCCCCAGCCTTACCGGTCTGTCCCGACCTCAACCTGCTCCAGCGGAATCCCGGTGCATCCTGCAGCCAGCAGCCCCCCAGAACCTGTAGCACCTGCCCTGCCTTCATTAAGAGAGCCCCGGATTTGCTCACCAACGGACTCCGGCCAAATCTGCACCACTCTGCACCCGATGCCCACGGCCCGAGTTAGAGTGGCCCAACACCACGAGGAGGATTCCCCGGTGATCCTGACCTGGGATCTGGTGATCCCTAACCTACCTCAAGACTCCAGATGACACCTGCATCCCCTATCTGGAGGACCCTCACGACCTCGACCCGAGCTGGTAAGGAAACCCGATGCCAAAAGACACCCCTGCACCCTATGCCCCACAGCCTTGGGTGGCCCATCCGATGGTGTCCCGGCACCCCACAAAATCCCAACTTACATCTCCAACCAGTGGTCGCCTCCAGCAGATCTTCATGCCCGAGCCTGCAGTGTTTTTTCTGACCGGAGCTTCCCCATTGAAGCCAACAGGGCTCCCGACGTCGATCCAGCACCCTGCACCTGGCCACCTCAGTGCCGATGTAGGTGCACTTTGTGTGCTATCTTGGATCCCCCTTCGCCCTGAGCTAGACCCTAAGAGCTTTACTCCCACATCCAAGTGGCATGCCCATGAGCAGCCACCAACCGGAAGCCCCCTATACCCCATTTGATAACATTGGGCCTCAGCACTCTGCACCCGGCCGCCCTAGTGCCGCTGAGGGTGCTTTTTGAGTGGATTCTAACCCCAGAAACTCAACCCCAATGATCATTTACTTACCTGCAAACCGATAGCCTAATCTTCCTCCATAGGATTGCATTGACTGTTTTCCTCTCAAAAACTTCTAAGTGAGGGTGTTTGTATGGAAACATAAGAAACTGTGTTTTTATGAAAACTGTTTCACTTACCCTTTATCTAGGAAATGTTCCAGTGTGCTATCTAGGCATATCACACTGAGTAGAAAAAGGAATCTGAAAAGTAATCTAAAAATAAATCACAAAGTAATTACAAAGTAACGGCAAAGTAATTTCAACTGTTTCTGAACATTTGACATACCTGTAACAAAGCCAACTGCATTCGACTGTTTTATTCTTGAAAAGTACTATTTTACTTACCTGCACCAAGTCCTGCTTGGTTCTAAAAATAAAATACAACTAAGAAATATTTTTTTATGCAAAACAATCAGTCAGAGTTCAGTCTTTGAGTGTGTGAAATAATTTCTTGCCTGAGTGTGTACAATAAATGCTTAACACTACCCTCTGATAAAGCCTTACTGCTCACCCACACTACCGCAAATTGAGAGTAAAGTATTATCTACTTTTACCTCAGTAAGCCTTTGGGGATCCACTGGAATCGGTGCGCACTATACCTTACTTTGGTATAGTATATACAGAGCCAGCTTCCTACAACCATGCACACTGCCATCCACATAGAACTGGCCATAAGCCATGCACGCTGCCATCCAGGGGACACATAACTTGGGAAAGTTCAATGTCAATGCCTAAAATGTCAGAGGTATACTATGGGGGCAATAAGACTATTGGGTTCATGGGTAAATTCACTCTTGTGACAGTGTTGTAAATAGAAGACATACAAACATGTTGTCATGATTGCACAAATACACACAACTTCATGGAAATGTGAAAAGGGTCGCAATAGTCTTTTTTTGGGCTAAAGTTGTGCTTTGGCTGGAATTATTCACCACAATTTTATTCTTTAAGGTTCAGGGTTTTGATTACCTGAAACATAAGCTGTTTATTTACCAATCTTTTAGTTCTGTTTCAACACTTTTCTTATGTCAGACCCATTGGATCACATATAAAAGAGGTAACATGGCCCATTGGGCCCTATCAAATCATAATGAAAATGTCATACATTCAAAACAAATAAATGTCGTCAACACAGGCGTTACCTATTACATTAACTATTTTAAAACATTCTATTTGACACTACCTACTCAATATGACACATGAATGGGATTTACTCAAAGAAAACCAGTCTTGTACTTTTCACAAGCAAGAGTCAATGTTAAATTCCACTTGTTGAAAAAGGGCTCTTTAATGTCCGCAATATTCAGGGGTTATTCAGGCATTCAGGGCACCTATCTCAATCCTTTGATTGCCCGAAATGAAGACTACATTTTATTAATTCAACTCCCTTTTTGCAGAAAAAGTCAACATGTTTCAACCTCATCAATTTGAGGTTGCTTCAGGACTAACCCTCCTCAACTCTTGAAAGAAGAGGCTACAGCTGAAACTTTACCTTTACGCGCCTAAGGCAAGTCCCTCCGCACCCGTCCGCACCCAGACTGCGCCAAGTGCCAGTCCCCATCCCAGTATTGGACCCCAACTCCCTTCAAGGGATAAGATACACAGGGCTAGAGCTTCGTCTCTACAGTATTAAAGGTAAGACGCTAGGCTGTGCTTTCCTGGACGTCCATATTCTCTCTCAGGGATTTACTATGTCCTGTCAGGAATGTGGGGCCCTAATAATAAATGCTGAGTCTCAGGACAAGAGTAGATGGAAGAAAACAACCCCAACTAAGTTTACTATGACATCGAGTAGTTCAAGGGGTAAATTGTGTGCGCTCTTGTGGTAAATGCTAGATCTTTGGTTAAACATCATGTTGAATTTGCAGACCTTGTGGATGGTCATCAGCTAGATATAGGTTACCAAAACAGGCGGCTCAAGCCTCCGACCCTGACCTGGTGGCAGCCATTCCCCCCAATTACATCATACACTGGGTGGACAGACTTCGGAAATGCAGTGGGGGATTAGCCATGATCCATAGGGATACTATGCCAGCTATCACCGATCAAGCTACACTCCCAGAATGTGATCACTGAAGTCTAATATTGAATTATCTGTATCCCAGTCCTTTGAGGGAGTGCTCATTTATCATCCTCCAGGCCCCAGGAGGAGTACTTTTGTACAGACAATAGTCACCCTTTTGGAAGAGGGTCTATGTGCCAAGGACTTTACTCTTCTAGGCGACTTCAACTTCTATTTAGAAGATCACTCTGATAAAGACACGATGGCCTTCACTGAGTCCCTGGGATGGTTTTGGTCTGTCCCAATTAGTTCTTGGCCCAACTCAGGTTGCAGTCCATACATGATGGGGTGTTCATCAATAATCCTTAGTTGATAGTTAAAGACTTTTTGCCTTTAAGCTGGACCAATCATCTTACGGTCATGGTTGATATCACGTTACAGAACAGATGCCCCCCTAACAAGCCCCTTCCTTGTTCTCAGCAATATCGGGCTTGGGATAAGATTCAAGCAGGCCTTTTCATTCAAGTCCTAATTGATTTGCAGTCGGATCAGGTAGAAAACCTGGAGCTTGCCACCTTGAATTATTCTGAGTGGCTAAATTCAGACATTTCCATCACTGCCCCGATTAGAACAAACTTACCAATTTCAGTCAGGCTTTTTGCAATTTGCTTGCCAGCTTCTTCCTTGACAAGGTTCTACAGATACTTAATATGTTTGACCAGAACAACATTACTAGACAGGAAGGAACCAATCGTTTAGTTTTAAGCCGGGGACAGACCACTTTTACTGAATTTTCTGCAATTTCTGTCAAGCAAGTGATATCCCAAATCCAAGCTGCAAAGATAGGCTCTCCTATGGACTCCTGTCCACCTGCTCTTACCAAACTAGCTGTGGTCTCCGGACAGGTAAATATACATTTTAGTAGTAAATGTGAGAGGGAAAGTGGGGAGTTGTTTGAAAATGTGGAATATTTACAAATAAAGAAGAAGGGTTTAGAGAAGAGTAAGGAGGTGTTAAGAGAGGGCTACAGAGGGGTATAGGAAGTGACATGCACCCATCCGTAAAAGAGTAAGCTGTCCCATTTACAAACTTCACTTCTATGGTTACTGCTGACAAAAAGGACCCAAAACAGTGGTACAAGTCCAGCACCACACATGGCAAATGACTGGTTTGCACACCTTCACTTAGAAAATAATATTTATAGGGACATAAAATAGATCCTTATAGGAAATAATGTAAAATGAAACTAAATTAATTAAAATAGTTGAAAATGTAAATAAATTTAATTTAATGTTAGACAAACCTAAAAATAAAACTTATTTAAATTAATTATAACATGTTTTCATAGCCTTTTTTAATATAACAATTTACATAAAATATATTTTTATTGCAATAACATAACATTATTTTTAATTAATTCCATACACCACTTTTAATAATTATTAACACTGAATAATTAAATTTAATTTTTGTATGTTAAATAGGGAATTGTTTAAACTTCTGAAATATATTTTAAATACATTTAAGATATTCAAATAAATATTTTTTTAATATTAAGTAACTTATCAATGCTGTAGCATTTTTTATTTTTTTCTAAATGTCAAAGAAATATATACAAATAATTTTCAATAATATTTAAATATAAATATTTTTACTAATATTTTCAAGTTTGTCTAACATTAGTACTTTACATTATATTTTAGCCTAGGGATACTCTGCAGTCTGGGAGGAGATTTCGGTACGGTAAGGTACATGGAAATGTTCCACTTACTTTATCATACAGAGATGTCCCCCTGGATGGAGGAGTAGGAGAAGAAGGAGAGACAGGGTTACAAGCAAAGGATCAACATCTTTTGCATAACGAGGGAAACTGTAATTGCCAGACACTGCTTCCCACCTGATGTCTCTCACACAGAGAGGGGGGAATTAAAATCTTACCTGGCACCAAATTAGTGTAACTGGAAACAGGCAGCCCCATAGCGTTTGGGGGTGCATTGTGAAAAGGACAGCCTCCTCAAGAGGGTTGAGATCGATACGGGATCCAGTAGGCCATTGCAGGATGTATTGCTCTTGCTGAGTCCTGGAGAAATTCTCCTGCACCTGCCTGCTCTCACCCTGTCATTTTTTTATTTCCCCCACACTGCGGCTCTTCTCCGAATGCACTGAGAGTGTCTGTCAATGCTGCCTTCTGTGTCCCACTAAGGGTGTATGAAGGCAGTTCACTCAGTTGTTTGTAGTGTTTTACAACAAACTTAATTGCAAGGGCTGTCTCCTCCTCAGTAAATTGTATTTTCCTCTTCATAATCAGTGGAGGCCCCTCTATAAGGGCGGGAGGGGTCACCCCTCTGCTGCTAGCACTGCAAAAGAGAAAAATAAAATGGTAATAAAATGAATTTATTACCATTTTCTTTTTCCCTTTCCCCAACCGTGTTTGAGTGTGGTTTGACTGCGCATGTCACTTTGGCTGGCTGTCTTGCAATGGCCAGCCTGACATGCACACTTTAAACCACTCCACCTAGCTATCTTAGAAAGATGGGTGGAGAGAAGCACAGGCCCCCAGTGCCGAGTGGTTTAACTAAACTTGAGGAGTCCCCCCTGCAAAGATCATAAAGGGAGCCCCCCATGCCCGGACCTAGGCAGGAGTTCTGGGGCCACCCGTGCAGTGCCAGAGGGCACCCTCTGCAGCTCAGGCCCCCCCGCACCACAGCGGCTGCAGGGGCTATTGTTATGCCAGTGCCTGCAGGAGCATCGAGGCAGCCTGCTCCAGCCAATACTGGCCCTGCTCTCATGCTGCTTAACATCATCAGCAGCATGAGAGCAGAGTCTGGTTTGGTGTGGAGACTTCAACTGCTGCAGAGGCCACCAGCACCGAGGGACAGAGGAGGACCGGAGGAGGTGAGCCAGCAGAGTGGGTAAGTACATTTTCTTTCTTTTTTTAAAATTATTTTTCACTCCACTGACAAGCACTGCCTTCAACCCCAATGCCAGAGCTCTCAGTCGTGGTTTGTTATAAACACAGTTTATAACGAGCCATGACTGACAGCTTTGGCATTGGGTAGCCGCCCTTTTCTCCATTAGCGACGGTCATCTTGTAATGTGGTGGTGGTATGGACAACGCTGATCAATATTTAAAATTATAAGAGGCGGTGTCATGTGTCCCCTGGGAGCTCTCCAGCAGCCAATACAATGCCCTCCGGGGCTCCCGAGTGTCGCAACGCGAGGTCTGCCGGTCTGTCACCTGTTGTCAGCGAAGCCTCTGAAATGAAAGCAGAAAGGCAGGGAGGTCGTGAGGCAAAGGGTAAACACGAGACCTGAAAAAAAGGGCAGGTGTGCGAACCTGGAAATGCTGTGGAGTGGAAAATGAGACCAGATACAGGGAAAGCGAGCAGAAAGTGTCCCACTTCCACCCATACTGAAAGCATAACACGAATAATTAATGTTAACAATCGCCATGCATAGGGGGCGCTAGAGTGCCGGCTGCAAGATGGCCACCACGTAGTGAGGCTCTGCAGGCTGGATTGCCAATCCGCCAGTTATCCTGCAGTTTGGGGGCCCATCGCGGCTTGCAAACGCGTGCGTGAGCTTCTTAATTGAAGTAGCTGCCACTACACAACAGTTTGCTGCATTTCGGTGGCCTTTGAGATGACTTAGAGGCGCTAGCTCGGAGGCTGCCTGAGGGAAGCAGATGGCGGCCACCTCCTGAGCGGAGTGAGAGTAGGAGCGCCGGACCCTGACCCAGCAGAGTGCGGAGTGCCCGGCGGCCCAGCTGCGATGTGAGGTGACTGGAATTGCAGCAGGTGTGGCCGGAGCCCCGTGAGTGCCCTGGATTTGTGAAGCGCCGCCCGCCGGCGGGCTCCACTTGGGCCTCAGTGGCGCGCACCGTGAGGAGGACCCGCGGCGAGGCCTGGACCCTCCGCCATACAGATTGTGCAGGTGAGGATTAATTGGCCGGGAGCTCGCCTGGCGGGGGTGCCGCAGGAACTATTGGGGGGCGGCCTGAGGGGTACAGCCAGTCCGGGGGACTGTGAAACGGCAGCCGGGCCTGCAAGACCCACTCCTGGCCTGGCCAGGCAGGCTCACCCGTCTCTGACGGGTGAAGGAGTTGCCGCGATCTGCTGAAGGGCCGCGGGGGCCCGGTGTGGTGTGTTGGAGCCACGAAGAGGAGGGTGCTGTGGACGTGGGGGCCGGGAGGCCTAACATTACCTGTGGTTCCTGCCGTTGGCCTGGGGGGGTGGTGGCGCCGGCCGAGACGAACGTCGCCTCATGCCCTGGATCACCTGGCTGTCTGGGGGGCTACCGAAGCGGTGGAGCCGGATCCCCAGGGCCACGCTGATTCCCAACCAGACGGCCCTTGTGAGTTTTATTTGGACATCATCGGATGCGGGGCTCTGCCTTCCGGGGAGTCACACCGTCTAGTGGAGGATAGAGGCCCTGCTTAGGCCTCACATATTGGAGCACTGCTTGGTTGTCCCCCGGGAGCCCTACCGACGAAACTGTCCCCTTCCCCGGGTCTCTGATCAGGCATACTCGCCCCATGAGAACTAAGGTACACGGTGCCCCCTGGGTCTGAGAGCAGCTCCTGACTGGGCCTGACTGCCCTTGGGGGGGGTCCCCCCGGCCACCTGGGACCTGTTGACTGATTGCACTGGTGCCTTAAGACAGGCGGAGATGGCGCTGCTGCACAGCACTTGTTGCTAGGTAAACTATCTCACCACAACCAGGGGACAGGGCCCCAGTAGGCCCCACATTCTGGGGGACAAAGCAGGCAGCACAAGGACACATTGAACAGCGTGAGGGGCGCTGATGGTGCGCACAGTGTACTAGATCTGCAGGCCACGAGACCTGGTTCTTGGGAGGGTGCGGGGACTCCCCCCCCCAGCAAGAAGTTGCCAAGCATGTCTGCATTGGCGCCATACTGAGCCTGGACCGGCGGGGACCGGATGGATCCGCCTAGGGGGTGGCCATCTCTGGCTGCACGACCAGTCAGTTAGCCATGGGTAAGGGGGATGCGAGGCAGCCAAAAAATTCATTTGACCAGCGAAAAACTCCGAAGGGAACCACCCCCACGGTGGAAGAACAAACCGAAGTGAACATGGCTTCTACATCCGCCCTTGAGCCTATGAGATGTTTGCGGATCTGAAACACTCTCTATCCGCCATCGACCTGAAGATCGACTCAATGTCAGACCGCCTGGACCGGCTCTGAGACAAAGTGTGGAATCATGATGAGCGTATCACAGAGGTTGAACAGCGGACATCCGCGTTGGAGGATGAGGGAGTGACGACCTGGGAGAAGCTGCTCTGCATGGAGAAGGTGTTGGAGGTCATCAGAAATAAAAATGAGGACCTCGAAGCGAGGTCCCGGTGCAACAATCTGCGCATCCTCGGAATCCTGGAAGCCACTGCGATGACCCGAGTAGAGGACTACGTCGAGGAAATGCTGCGATCCCTCTTTGGCGAGGCCCTATCTGCGATGTGTATTGTGGAGCATGCCCACAGGTCCCCGGCCCGCCCAATCATTACAAGACTTTTAAACTATAGGGGCTGCGATATTGTGCTGCGAAAGGCTTATGATCAACAAGAAATCAAGCACCAAGGCAACTTGATTTCCTTCTTTCCCGATTTCACCCTGTCTGTTCAGGCCGCCTGCTGAGAATTTGTACCGGTCAAAAGAATGCTGCAGCAACCAGACATCAAGTACTCCCTGATATACCCAGCGAAGCTCTGAGTTCCACTCCGGCAAGACATCTTTCTTTACAGATCCCAAGCTCGCTGCCAAATTTGCACGCAGCCTCAAGCGTTCGAGGTCGGAGGCTCCCGTGAATAGGGATCAAATGGCAGAGGACTCCCTCAACGTAAACGACTGAATAAGTAGAGCAAGTTTGACAGGGGAGCCTCTCGCACCCGACTGATTTGGCGTACGCCCTGGGCCTTCTGAGATCGACGACCCTATGAGCTCATGAGACAGCTGGTACTGAACTGGGTTGCCCAACTGCCTAACTATATGGCCCCTGTGGGCGCTCTCTGTCCAGCCACCCAACACTCAGACGTTGGGCAACACCGAGCCCCCTGGTGCCACCCCCTGGGATGAGTCCCATGTTGCATTTTGCTGTTGGCCTCTTTCGGCCTTGTGTGGGTAGGGTAAATGCTCTCCAGCCAAGTTGGGCGGCTGTAGAGGGTGGGGGTGGGTTGTTTGGGTGGCGGGTGAGTTACCTGGGATGGGTTGTTCTTCTTTTTTATGTGTCTTCCCTCTCTTCTTCCTTTCCCTTCCCCTCTCTTGTCCTGAGTCCACAGCTGCTGGCCTCTGCTCCCCCTGGCGCGCATGGATACATGGAAATGTAGAGATAACTGTAACTGTTGATAAGACACACACTCTAAAAGCTGTAACCTGGAATGTGAGGGGCCTGAACGATGGCAGAAAGATGTGGTTAGTGGCAGCGCTTTTCAATCGATATGGGGTGGACATTTGCTTTTTACAGGAGCTGCATCTGATGGGAGCCGGCTGTTCGCGCTTGCGAGCGGGGTGGATGGGTGAAAAGTTCGTAGCGGGATACTCCAATTACGCCAGGGGCACAGCCATTATTCTTAGAAAGGGCCTCCCTTGGCATACGCGTACTGCAATATGCGATCCCCAGGGGCGTTATGTGATAGTGGCGGGGGTTCTTAAAGGTTGTCCAGTTAGACTCATATCAGTATACGGCCCCAACACCGACGATCCTCAGTTTTTTAGTGAGGTGTAGAGGCTGGCGGACTCCTTAGGCCCCGGGGCGGTGCTATGGGGAGGTGATTTTAATGTGGTTCTCAACTCCGATTACGACAGGTCGAGCTGTTCTCGCCGGCCTCACCCCCGAGCTGCAGCGCAACTTCAGACCCTTATGATCTGATAGACGTCTGGCGCCACCAACACCAACACAGCCGAGAGGGGACTTGCATTTCCTCTGCGGGCACCACATGGTCCAGAATTGACTACTGGCCCATCTCTCGTGACGTGGACACCTGGGTTAGACATTGTGCCCATCTTGCCCGAACCCTATTGGACCATGCTCCAGTACTATTAGAATTTATTTTACCAGACGCGCCGAATAGAGCTTTCAGCTGGAGACTTCCAGCTGGTGCCCTCCGGGACCAGGTGTTCCAAGAGGAAATCGGGTCCGCCATAATGGAATACTTTGACACCAACGCCGGCTCTGTGGACTCCCCATCCACGCTTTGGGAGGCATTTAAGGCTGTCATCAGGGGCAAGTACATCGCCACACAAACTGGTGTTCTACGTTCATTAAGGAACGATCTGCGGCGGCTAGAGAAAGAGATTCGCTCGCTCGAATCGGAATTTTTCGAGCCCAATCAGCTCACGACCCTCGCGCAGATTAAGACTAAGATAGCGGAATTTGAGGAGGCAGCGCAAAGAGAAACGCATTACTTGGGGTGGGAGGCGCGCCCCCACCAGTACGGTGAGGGCGACCGGGCCGGCAAAACCCTTGCGGGTCTACCTAAAAAGCCATGGGCAAATGACTATACCAGTGAGCTGCGCACGGACGAGGACACGGTCGCGGTCGGGCAGGCAGCAGTTCAAGCCGAAATGACCAAATATTATTCTTCACTATATAACGCACGACAGTTGGAGGCACTTCCCGACCTGCTCCCCTTTTTCGACTCCATTGAATTAGTATGGCTCAGCGATGCACACCGAAAGTATCTGGAGGAGCCATACACGGAGGAGGAGGTGATTAGGGTAATTCGGGCCATGCCGGGAGACAAGGTGCCGAATGATCAACGTAGACAATAAAATCCTTGCTAAGCTGTTGGCTATGCGGCTGCTTCCACTGCTTCCCACGATACTCAGACCCGACCAATGTGGCTTCGTTCCTGGTAGGAGCACTGCCCACAACCTCTGCACCCTCTTTGCGGTGATGCAGGAGGTGGATCCCTCCCTCCCCACCGCTGCCGTTTTCCTGGACGCAACCAAAGCATTCGACACGCTGGAATGGCTTTATCTATTCTCGCTCCTTGCCCGTGTTGGCATGAGTCCTGCCTTCCTCCAAAAGATTGCATTACTATACACTTCCCCGACAGCTAGGCTGCGGATTAACGGCGTGATCTCCCCTCAGATTGCCGTGGCTCATGGCACGAGGCAGGGGTGTCCACTCTCACCCCTCCTCTTTGCCATAGCCATGGAGCCGCTGGCGGCCAGTTTGCGGCAGAATCATGCTCAGAGGGGGCTCGATTTCATGCCCAGGGTAATCCTGGAGTCCATGTACGCGGATGATGTGACTCTATATGTTAATCATCCAGCGACCAATATTGACCCCCTTATACGTGAAATCACCAGATTTGGTGGGCTTTCATGTGTCAATGTTAACTGGGGGAAATCTATGATTTTTCCACTCACTGCCGCCACGGTCACGTTTCAGTTTGAATTCCCTCTTAAATGGGCGGTCTCCGCAGTGAAGTACCTCAGTATCTGGATTAGTAGGGATCACGAGGAGCTGTGGATATATAACCACGGCAGGCTCATGGAGTGGCTAGAGAGTTGATTACCCTGCTGGAGAGCGCTTCCCCTCTCTCTGGCCGGCCGGATCACCATTGCCAAAATGGTGGTACTGCCTAAATTCCTCATTGTTTTTGTGAATCTCCCGCTCCCCCTCACCTCCGAGTTCAAGAGGAGGCTTCGCTCAAATCTGATATCTTTCACATGGGCGGGCGGGCGGGCAACTTCGTGTAGCCTGGGAGACCCTTTCGCTTCCGTTCGAGCACGGTGGCTTGGGAGCGCCTGACATGGAATTGTATCACAGCTGCGCACAGGCCCAATTCGGGTTCCATTGGATATATCTGACTCTATCCATAGCGCACATTGCCCCCCGAAAGTGACCAAGCGGACCCAGTTCCACTACACATGGCATTGTTTTATCTGCAGAATCGCCCGCGGTCTGGGATTGATACAGTAGGCTGCACGGTCTGGGCGTGGCAGCAACTCCGCCCCAGAGCACATCTGGACACTCTGTTCGCACCGTCGGTGCCGCTCATTAGACACCCGTACATAGATAAATGGTCACAGTGGAAAAATGATTACGAACTCACGTATATACAAACGAATTGAAAATACACTAGATAATTCAAAACGTCACGACAAGGATAGATGATGTCTTGTGATTTTATTAATATCACAGAATCGAAATTAATCAAAACATATGAATATACGATTAATCAAACATTGATAAATTTTGGTGCTCAGAGAAAAAAGGAGGGGGAAAAAAAGGGGTGGGGGTTTGTGAGTGATCAAGGAGAATTGAGTGATGGTGCAGAGGAATGGAAAGGTAATGTGGTTCAAGTACATCCAAGTCTTTAGATCCAATCCAGCCTTTTACTTTGGCAAAACAATCAAATGACAAAACATAACATTATGGGCACAGATAAATATGTCTCTGTCGCCTGTGTTTGATATAAATGACCATATATCAACGTTTCGACCCCTGTAATCATAAAGGTAGCTTCATCCTTATTGGGGGGTCTTCATCAGGACTCAAGGGAAGGTGAATAAGGGAAAAGGAGCACCATTTGTAGACAGCATGTGTAATAAGGTTGTATTGTAAAGATGAGGGCCCGTAGGCTCTTGAAAAAAACACTTTTTTGGAAAAAAGTAATGGTTGCCGCGAGTACACCTAATATCCGACCAGGTTGATTAGTAACCACCGGTGGCTCCGGTATGGTTCAGAAAGCCCAGTATTTACCCGGGTCCAGTGGTCCTACGGGTCACCTCATTTATTATGCTCATTAGACACCCAGCATTGCCTTTCATGAATGAGGCGGGGGTCTGTCAGCGAGTGCGCAAGCTCCAGTTACATACGCTGTGACATGCTTTCCCGGACGGTGTCTTCATCTATTTAGACACTAGAGGATGATCACAATGGTCTCCTTTATAGAATGACTTACTTCAAATTGCGGGCGGCGATTCGAGCACAATATCCCTCGTTCCCGATCGCGCCCCCAACTTTCCACATTCTGGAAGCATTTTTAACTAATCCCTCGCCCCGCAAACTTATATCACGTATCTATTCTGGCATGCAGCGCAAATCTCCAATCAGCATACCCCCCGCCCAGCGCGAATGGGAGGAAAGCCTGGGAACCCCGTTTGAGGAGGGAGTATGGGCTTACTGCTGCACTCAGTCAAGAGATAATGTCACCCAATTATAGATTGAGGCTTATTCATTTCAAATACTTCCACAGGCTCTATAGGACCCTGTATGGCTGCGCAAAGCGGGGTTGAGCACGGATGCGAGATGCGCACGCTGCGGAGCACCTGAGGCCTCCTTCATGCACTTGGCCTGGGAATGCATGGACGTTGTGAAATATTGGAATTGCATTTTTGATGCGTTTGATGAAATGTTGAAGTGCAGGCTGGAGCGCTCTCCGCTTACTGCTTTGCTAGGATATGTTAAGAACCTCCCAGCAGACATCAGGAGGCTGGCTGCCATGATGCTGTTATTAGCCAAGAGGTGGGTGGCTATCTGCTGGGGCTGTAAGCGTAGACCGCCTAGGGACGAATGGCTTAGAGATGCTGCTTTCTGCAATAACAAATTGTGAGAGTTTTGGGAACTCATGCCGGCACAGGTGCCCCCTCTCAATATCTGGGAACCACTGCAAAGTTTTTTACAAAATCAGTCTGTTGACCACGTACATGCCCCAGCGATGGAGGTATAAGCAGCCACAATGACGCACGTGTTGCTAGAGGGGGACCGCTCCGCACACCGGAGTACCCCTCTCCCCAATTTGACCAGAGAGATACCCCTTCCCTCCCCCTTCCCCTTCCTCCCTCCCCCCTTTCTTCCCTCTCCCCACGCTGATCTCCGCTTGATATCCCTTTCTCTATTCTATTTTCTTTTCTCTTCTCTTTCTGTTGACCAGCGGCTGCTGCCTTCCGGACTGATGCACAGACTGACAAGAGTATATGCTACTACAGAACTTTGTACGAATTGCTGGACTACCACTCTTCGCAACTTGATAACTGTACATCTGAATGTATACATGCACAGACTTGCCTTTATATGTATCTCCAGTATCCCCACTCCCGGGCAGTATGCCGCAGTTTGTATTTGCTAACAATCTATAAATAAAGTTTTTTTTAAAAAAACAATTGCCATGCGTATATAGCGCACTATAAGAACTCATTTGTTTCTAGTCGCTGAAGACAACAGGTGTTGTGCTTCCACCTGGCGCTTCCTTCCCCTATCCCCACGTGCATTCATTAAACATTTAGATAGCTACAAAATAGTGTTGTCAAGTACCCTCATTTCCACAAACAACTTTCTGTTAACACAGTCAAAGTCAAGGCAAGGGCTGGGAACCTTTTTTCCAGTTTTTCCTGTCACATTTAGCAACTGTGCATTTCTTTTTATTCACTCTTTTGGCACCAATATTCAAATCCTTTTTGAAGCGCATTAGAACGTTATGTGTATTCAGTCATAATGATGAAAACAAATGAGTATCATACACTTCATGTGTCACCCATTCTGCAGTTGGCCCTGGTGTGAGAAGTTGTGCTTGGGTAATTGTAAACATACAGTCAATCAGAAATGAAGGTGGGGGTGCAGAGATTCAGGATGAAAAGTTGGGGATGCCCAGGCTGGTAAGAAGCAGACAAGGATAGAAGGACAGATACAAAATAAAGTTAAAAAATAAACTGGTACCCCCTGGCATGTCCACGGTGCACCGTGCCTGCCTCCTGTGCCCTGTTTTGGCTTCCCAGCTCCATTTGCTTCTGGGCACTTGTGCCATTCTGCCAGAAAGTTATAGCCTGGTTCTGTCTCTTAGCCGGCTGAGTCCACCCCCAAGCAACCCGGCACTCCCTGGGGTGGATCTTTATCCCTGATAGTATGTGTTGAAAGTGCTTCACTTGCTGGAAGGGGCTTGGGAGCCTGCCCAGAATCAGACATGCATTCAATGGCACAAGCATGTGTTACTCGCGTAACACAAAAACGACAACAAACTGACCGAGATCTCAAGTTGTCCATTGACCTCATGCTGGACAGTGGTTGGTTGGTCGCCTCATTAAAAATTTAGGGTACCAGCCGCCACTGTTCATAATGATGGTGTGTGTGCTTCTTCTTGGGTGTGTTCTGTGCAGGCTACAGAAGTTGAAGAGATAAAAAATAAATATTCTAGTAAGACCAGTATATATATTGTTGGAAGTGAATGCATAGAGCTCTGCCCTAATAGTGGTGGTTCCATAAGGTGTGATGCAGCGGAAGTCGGGTAAAATTTTATACTTCATATATGACAACACTAAATTCTATACTACAAGTTTCTTTTTCTAATCAGCAGTTCGGGCCCATGAAAACTCATGACCACTTACAAAACCAGGTTCTCCAATTAATCTTTTTGTAGAGCTAATAGGGACTTTGGCAATGAAAAGACGGATACATTCCCTTCATGAGGACCCTAAATGAAGGAAATATCTAACTTAACAACATCTGTCAGAATATTTTCAAAAATCTATTAATAACTCATCAAAATAACGACAAACTCTGAATACTTATTAAGATACTTTTATCTAATATTTTCAGAATGTGAATGGTCAGAACGTGAACACAATAGCAAACATTATAAGAGTCTTCATTAGAACAATGTTACAGGCAAAATCGCAAATAAGAGAAAACAGTTTATAATAAATTCATCACAATATCAATCACAGGCAATGAGTAGAGAGAGAAAAAGACAAAAGAAAAATGTTTCATTGCAATTATCAATATGCAATTTGATTCATACGAACCTAGAAAACTATTGCACAACGTGCAATTAGAAGAGCTAACCTCTCGGCCAAAAAGGTATAGCTTAGGGCAACATCACCAGCCGATGAAGTGCAAGGTGATCAGGACAATCTTAGTCAGGTTTAGCAAATACAGCAGCCAGCCAGAGTAGCATAGAGAAAACAGCAGCAAGGCTCTCCTCTCATAGAAGCAGCTACTACTAAATTCTTCTTTGCAGAAATATTTATACCCTAAATGTTAAATGTCCAATCTCCTAAAGTATCATTCACAACTTCTTCACAATTTTATTGGTTTTCAGAATAAGGGTGATCATCAGACCATTCCGCCTCTTCAAAGTTCTTTCAGGCAATACATTGTTAATTCTATGAAGTCATTCTTCTGCGGAAGCAGGAAAAACATCTTGCAACATTATCCACGTCCTCGTGCACACTTCACACCGGCTTGTAACTTTTTGTCAACAAGTTCATTCACAAAAGAATAATATTTAGCTCAAGAAGGAAATTCCTAGAGATTACTTTGTGCATAGCTAAACAAACTAACACAGCATTTTAGAACCAGTGAAGGACAAAATACATTTCTTCCAAGGTCTACAGTTTTAAGAAAATAAAACCACTCAAGCAAGGTTTTGAGGCCTTCATAGGAAATGGTAAAGCATCTTATTCTAGGAAAATAAAACACTTTTCAGTTAAGTGTTCACAATGAAAATACATAAGAGAGATCATTATGGCAAATGATTCATTATTTTCAATTAAATCCACAAGCATAATTTAATTAAGCTCATTATTAATTATTTTGTCTCATGTTATAAATGAATAAAATAAACGTTTTCACATAACATTTTTCATAAACGTTCTTGTAATTATTATTTCAAATCTCTTTCTCCCGTAAAAGTTTTTTTTAGTTCAAATAAAAGAATACTTTTTATTTATTGATGCTTTCTGCATGTATAATGCTACTTTCATTTACTACATCGTGTTGTGCTTCATTCTGCACTTTTCACTTAAACTTTTCACAACATTAGTCATTTGTTTCATTAGTAACACAAATATGAGCAGATTTGATCAAGTAGGATTTATTTTGCAAAAAATCATGCTCCATCAGGTGCGGTACATAATTCATAAAAGAAAGATTGCTGGTGCCCGAAACTCTGAACAGAAGCCCGCCACTGATGCAATTAAAACATCAGCGAGCCAAATATCAAGGCTGCGTATTCATAAATCCACCTCATACCTTTTGAATCCACTTCCAGATACTCCTTGCCCCTTTATCTCTCTCTCTTGCAGGTTCCTGCTTTCCCCCTTTGTGACGGTTTTGGAATCTTTCTCTATCTCTGTCTTTCTGAATTGTGTGTTTTTCCCTTGCTAATTGTCTGATGAGGGAAAATAAGTGCCAGTCCCCAAAAATAAGTGCTGGTGGCCTCTACCAGCAACCATCCGCTCAAATTAAGCACTGTTAAAGTGTGTGGAATGTAAAATATGGTTGTAGCTTCACTAGTAGTAAGTGTACAGTAGGATTTTATGTTTTTCAGAGTTCACCCTTGAAATTCGGGGGGTGGAAACATTTAAGTCTAGACTTTATAGTAACTTTACACTTGTTGTAAAGTTACTTCAAAGTTGTTAAGATCACAAATCATCACACGCACTACGGGTGTAGCTTCCAAGTATTAATTCAGTTTAAGTAGAAGACCACCAACCCACGCAGACAGCTTGATCAACTGACTTACATTTAAACTAACCCCTTCACCCCAGTGTATGATGCTTTGTGCAGTCATCAATGACCTAGACACTGTTCTGGACACCTAGGCAACAATGACATATGTGAAATTCCAGTTACATGGTGATGATACAATTGAGCAGATGATAACAAAGTGTAAGAGTAAATTACATATGTAAGTGCGGAAGCCCAAGGACTCGCCAAGATGGTTCAATCTTTATAAACACCCACTTACAAATCTCGCCTTGGAAAATCCTTGCGGCTCCTGAGAGGTCAACGGACCTTTTCCACCCTAGGCGAATTAGAGCTCTTTCAAAAACAATTAATATATCATAGACGTTTAGTTTTGACGATTAGTCAATGATGAGAGGTTGGTGAAAGTTTCAATTCCTTAATTTATTGTATGGTTAGGGTCTCTTATTATCTTTATTCAGTTTAGTAGGTTTACAGAAATATAAAAAAATAGATTGGTTCTAAGTCAGCATTAGAAAAATACACAGTGTTCCATAAAGAAACCCAATAATCTAACTAAGCAACCTATTCTAAATAGAACCCATGAAGATCTCCTTTGGAAAAGAGCGAATATGAGATTAACTTCCTATAAAGAGTAGTTCTGGAAACTCAGCTGAGTTCCCTACAGCTGTAGTACCAATTGTAAATAAGAGTGCGATTCTTGCAGTAGCACTGATCAGAAGTAATCCACTTAAATCAGAAATGAAGCAGAATCAGTCACCTCAGGAAATAGCTAAGGAAATCAACTCTTCATAAGAAGAGTCTCACTGTAAGGAAAGATCCAGCAACAGGACCATCGGAAAAGTCTAGGGAATGAATTGAGTGAGTGGGTTGAATGAAAAATGAGAGGTGAGAGAGTGCTAACTAGATAAGAAACACTCATTAATATAGATTCATACTATCGTAACAATTTTGAAGGCATCTTCTGTTGATGTCCAATGAGAATCGTTCGCGAGATGGTGTTGTTAGTCATGCGATGCCCTTTGTTCCGAATCCCACAGTCTGCACTCACGTCGCCATATTCGATACAGTTGCTACAGTACTTGTTACATGAGGGAAGGTTCTCATAACAACCCTCTTACCTAAGCTAAAGGATGCACTATGAGCTCGATGTGTGAACAATGGCTACCCAGTAATATGAAAGCAGCTATCAATGTTATTCGGAAGCAGCATTCACAAAAGTCTGTAAGTCATCATTTAATATAAGCAGTTCTAATAAACTCATTGTATTCTAACGAATAATCTTACGTGGGGTGAGGAGCTGGATGAACACGATGTTATAGTCAGCACATTTCTAGAAGATGTCAATAATGCTAAGCAGTTGCACAAAATGTCTTACTCATGTAACTGTGAGCTAGAATCGAGGGCAAAAACATTTGGGCCTCGTTATATGTACACGTTAAAAATGGTTGCCTGGTGCAAAATGTTTTAAAAACACGCATTAATTAGCAAATCATTCTAAAACAATCTCAATCCTACATGTGATTGACTAATATATTTTTACAGTTTGTTTACTAGAATTCTAACCATTATGCATTTACTCTTTTGCCTATGAATCATTTTCTAACGTAAACATTTTTGCAGCATTCAAAACATTCTATGCAATTCTAACACAGTTGAGTATGTTTTCTTTTCTAAATTTGTACTCATTTCTCCCATGAGTTAGTCACAATTGTAAAGTACCTCAGTGAATAGACCCCACAGTGCTGAAATTGCAGGAGGGTAGTCTGCAGACCTAGAACCAGTAGCATAAGGGAAAGAGAAGAAACATTATTCTTTTCTGCCCTCACTGACATCTGGGACACCTTGAATGAGCAGTTGCTACACATGGGACAGATAGAGAAGTTGGCACAGCATCACCAGATGGAACAGAGGCACCTCATCCTCTAAAATACTTCTGCTTCAAATTGCTTGACTATGTCCAGACTCACTCTAAGGCTCCAGACAGTAGAAGGCCATGGGCCCAATGGCTCTGCATTCGGCATCTGGCCACGCTCCTTGAGTGCCAAGAAATAACCATGTCTCTATTGCCTACTATGCAGTAAGGGACAGTACCACTCCCTTCACCTCCCTTCACCTTCCACTCCTCACAAGCCTTCCCAGAAAGTGCAAGGAGACAATTATCTCATACAGCACAACTCACTGGGGCTGCTGGGGAGCCCAGCCCCAAAAAAGTTGGATTCAGCATATGTCAGGATGCAGTTGCAGACCTATCTTCTGCAAAGGTTTTACTTGTTATGGTTTTGTGGTCCCTGGGTGCTGCACAATAAAAAGTAAATGAAAATATATTTTGTCCAATATGTTGTTTCTTGCACAATGTTACATTTTTTTGCCTCCCAGGTCAGAGGTTGTTCATGACGATATTGTCCCTGATATGAGTGATGCTGTATACACCTATGTGCTTATGTAATGTTACCTGTGTATAGCATGTGCCCATATGTGTCTCCTTTTGGGCCTCTAACTAAGTGTGTCTATCTTGGGTCTGCTTGGTGTCTTGCTTGGGTCTCCTCCTTCTATAATGATTGGAAATATAATTTGTGTGTACTTGGCTGTTGTGGACTACTTTCTAACACGTTCATGATATTTAGCATATTGAAATATAAATGTTCAATGTACTGCCTGTTTTTGGGTGCAGTTGTTTTTCAGAGTTAAACTTCCTAGCTTTTCTGTCACCTAGCAGAGATGAAACTGTATATTATTTACCAAGTGTAATATTTACTCTGTGCCATAAATATCTCATGTGGTAAATATCGCTATTGATATTTACTTCAAGTGCAAAATAGCAATGCTGATATTTCCTGCATTCATTAAATATCGCATGCAAGTTTTCAGCCCTAATCCAGTGAATCAACCCGGACCAGCAGTCAGTACTGATGCATGGTGTATGGCGATATAAGACGACTTGTAGTTGGGCCTAAAGCTGGCTCATCATGAGCATCAGAGTGACAGATGTTCAGAGTCTTGCCTAGAAAGATAAAGTAAGCAGGAAAGCAGAGAACTTATAAGCATCATGAGTGAAAGGCAGGAACGCAAAATGAAAAGAAACAACCAGATAGAAAAAGAGAAAGCTTTTACTTTGAGATTTAGATACTGAAAGGATTGAAAGATATATAACGAAACACAATTATATAAGTTTTGGTTGACAGGGAAGCAATGTCGGTGCTAGTCTTAACATATCCTTAAAATAATGGTTTTAATGTACATAAAAGGCTGTGCGAAGTGAAGTTGCAAAGACTGACCACTCACAACTTTGCATTTTTTAAACATTTGTTGGATTAATTAATTGAAAAGGTAACAAAGTTATAAAAACAAGTTTCTAAAAAAATGGGTCCTGTACACCAGTTGGTACTTTCCAGCTGTCACTCAAGACAAAGAACATCAGCCTGTTGTAGCGTTAACGTGTTGGGCCTCATAAACTATTTTATTTAATTTATTTTCTTTTATCCCAGATTAACCTCAGCTACCATATTGAATCTCTTAGGTCCTCTGATGGATCTTGTCCTGAGCTAAAAGGGACTGGAATACTTAGAGGACGAGCAATTTTCATATGAGGATCGGGAATAAGATAATTGCTAACATACAATATTGGGGTGTAATCTCCAGATAATCCTACCTCTAGTTTAATTAACCACCAAATCAATTTGAACTCAGCCACAAACAAATAATGAGACAGAATCAGCACAGTAATTTATCTGAATTTGTATTTCTTTTTAGATTTTAAATAATTAGCATACAACCTAAATTTAAAATAGATCAGGTTTAATAAGCATTTGCAAACTCTGCGAGATCCAGATATGAAGGAGCAATCTTCCTCGGCCGAGGGAGATTTTATCCTAAGGAAAATGAATTAGCAAGGAAATCAGTTGCCTCTCATACCAACCCTATTAGGAAAGTTCAGTAAGTTCCAAATGACCAGCTCCAGTTCATGGACAGAATCGTCTGCCTCTGTACGCACTGTAGCGTCAATGCCACAGCTGCTCTGACGTGAACCCTTTCAGCCGAAAAAGTTCCACTACGCTAGCATACCAGCCGATAGCAAATCGCAGTATTTCGTCACAGTTCGCATTGTTTCAGAAAATCCCAATCGTCAGTCTTTGTACCGCAAGATGGGTAAAGGGATGACGCCCCTTTGTTCAAAATTTAGGCAATTATACTCCATCGATTCCAGGTTTACACTCCTTGACATCAGCAAATTTCTCATTCCCTGAGTGACATCACTTTGATCTGCATCTTTTCTCCTCTCCTCTCCTCCTCTCCGCTCCCCTCCTGTCCCCTCCCCTTTATAGTTTGGCAGAGACTGTACTCTGTTGCAACAGTGACGGAGTACCCTCTCCACCAAAGTGAAGGTTCGCCCACCTCATTTAGAGTTGGGTGGACCTGCAGCATGTTGACGGCAGAGACTACTTCGTCTCTGCCACCGACATACACTTTGCCAGTTTGACAGACTAAGGGCTGTTGGAGGTTTGGCCACTTGGCTGCCTGCCTGATTTAGAGTCGGCAGTCTAATGGACAGTTTCCACTGTCCATTACCGCCGGGTAAAACCTATTGATAAGTAGCAGTGAAGACTGCAAAATATCCCCCACACCATGGGAGAAAACTCCCATGACTACAGGGGTCATTGTTTTTTGTTTTTTCATTTAAAAAATACAAAATCCCACTTTGGAATTTTGTTTTTGAAAATAATTTTTTTTTCAAGTTTGACGTATGGCACCATCATGTTGACGGAGCCATCCGTCACACTTTCAATAAATTTGCAGGAACTGTTAAAAGCAAAACGACAATCGTGAACATTACCTGCGCCATCTTGTCTGGTGGAATTCTATGTGCACATAAGTTGCAGTCATTTTAATCTATCACAGCCATTTTGTACTCTGTTGGTCACCTTTGTTTCAGCCTGCCCTTACTAGCATCCCTCTGACCCTCTGACCGACCTGGTACATGTGCTGGGGGCTATAAACTCTATTTGCCGCAACAAACCTCAGCGCCACTTGCTGCCACAAACTCGTTTTTCCTCTCATCTCTGTTTTCAGGCAAACCTTTGGACACTCTACCCCTCACTGCACCTAGTTACACAAACAGGTTCCAAACACCAAAAAGACTCTTGCAACATGATTTATTGCACTGCAAACAGCAAGACTTGTTGTTACCAACAATGGGACCTGTTTTTATCAACAGAACGGACTCTTAGATCTGGCCGGTCTCACATGTTTTAGACCCTGAAGCAAGGTCCAGCTGCAAGATAAGATTGTCTGTTTGACCTGGGTGGGAAGAGAATTACTGTTGGGCTTGTGTGACAACCTGCCCGGGCGGGGACCCCAAGCTTGTGTAACCATGTTGATGAAACCAATGCATTGTGTCAAACCTGTATAAAAGGAAGAGCCAAAGGAGTTATCAGCAGAACACCTCCCTCAGACATCCCGGTGTCTGCAGTTGACGTGATCTCCTCATGAGAAATAAACCTTTTTCTTGTCTTCCAGTTTCCAGCGCTTGCCTCATTATTTTGATAGCGAACCCAAAGGGAATTACAGGTGGAACCCTGCACCGGGCAGCATTGAGGGTCTTAGAAGACTCGCTGCCTTTCACAAATTGGCGCCCAAACGTGGGGGCCCATCAGCGACGCGTGGGTCCGGTAGAGAGGTCCTAACGACGGAGTGAACGACTAAACGATTGGGGTATACCTGCCTGAGAAGACCCTTGTCTGGCTGCCGATCGACTGAACTTCACCGGTTCCGAACGGACCTCTCTCGAGTGACCTGCGGTCCTGACTGGGACCTTAGAGGAACGCCGCATTGATTGTTGGAGTGAGAGGACAACCAGGCGCTGGAAGGGGTAGACGAAGAACCGTCCATACGGTCCGGGTAAGGTCGTGAAAAAACGACTTAAATTGATTGATTGATTGAATAGTTTGATTGAAATACTAGTATTCCTTTTTTGATATTGAGTTATTTACGACATTTCCCTGCTTGCAAACAACGAAGAATAGGAATATTCTCTCTCTTTGCAGGCAGCGAAGGACAGGTAGTGCAGACTTTTTGTCTAAATTGATTGATTGAGATATTCATTTTTGACCGATAAATACGTCATGCCTGTTTTCTCTAGATTGTTTGATTGTAATTGTTTTGGACCAGACCGTTCGTTAGAGGTCAGTCAGCCGGCACCGCCGGAAGGCACCCCTAACAAGGACATGTACATAAAGTATGGATTAGCCACCGTAGCTTATAGCAAACTATGGCATAAATACACTAGGAAGGACCGGGTAAATCAGTGGCCACTGACAGGATATTTTGATCCCGCTAAAAAAGAAACGTTAGAATTAGCTCTCCACAAAAAGAAAACTAGACCAGCCATGTTTGACAGTTTTGGTTTATGGCGAAAAGAGGCAGCTCAAAGAAAGAAAAGGGACGAAGCTAGACAAGATAAAGAAACGCGAAAATCAGCTTACCAAGCCTGTAAAAAATTTGAAGAAAAACTAAAAGAAAAGGAAATAGATAAAAAGGAACAGGAATCAAAAATATCAGGTCAATGCCCTGTTAGAACGCCCTCGACTCTTTACCCCAAGTTACCAGCAAAACAAAGGGTAGATGATGATTTATTGTTAGGTCCCCCAATCATATACATGCCACCCCCTTACGCCCCTACTCATCCCGTAGTACAACGCCAGGACCACCAAAGTATAGCCGGAGATGGCACGATCGCCTCAGTCTCCACCGCCTCTGCTCCCACCGAGTCACCCACACCAAATGCCTCATCAAAGGATACAGTAGTAGAGGTAGGATCAAAAGAAAAAGGAGCGCCCAGGGTCCCGCGATTAAGTAAAAATGAGCAAGCAGGCATTGATAAAATAGTTAAATCCCTCATAGATAGGAAGGAGACAGAAGAGTATGTAACTGACATATGCAACTCCTATGTTGAAAACCGCAAACGATAGTTTATTGTACGTCTCTGTTACCACATTCTTACTGCATATGAAGAGAAGTACCAAGATGTAGGGCCCGAGCGGCTAGTGGCTCTCTATAGGAAGGTAGACACTGGAGATGAAGGTGACAACGATGTTACAGAACTCTTTTCATCCACACTGGAGGTATTCCGTCACCTCGTGGAACAAGGACGGATAGATAAGGACAGGACATCTAAGATAGCAGGACCCCCGGTGGAAAAACCAGATAGCATGATGCCGATAAAAGAAGCTGCCCCTTATTGGGTACCTCCTAGAGGACAAGGGACTCATGACGATATGAACCATCAAGACGCTAGAGGAAGGGTGGTCTACAATTGGGTGTATCAACCATGGGACAGACAGGACATTTTGACGTTCCGTAAATCTTTACCGGATTTACGAAAGAACCCCACCGCCTTTTACACCGAGCTAGGTACCGCTCTGGGATCAACAATAATGACACTTGCCGACATAGACTTGTTCTTCGGGTTATGTTTGCCAGCAGATGTGTGGAAACAGATTAGGAAAATAGACCATACCGAACTGCTTGGTCATACCTGGGAACAACTCAACACACTAGATAAACAGCGGAACCCTGGTCAAAAACCGGTTAAAGCAATATTGGACCTCCCTGACAAAATAGTGCAGAAAGTGAAAACGCTGATCCCAGAGAAAAAGATAGACTGGTCCATAGTAACCGCGTGCCGTTAGAAACCACAAGAGGATATCTCAGAGTATTTCTCCAGATTTGAAACGGTGTTCTCCGATTACAGTGGACAAGACATGTCCACCGCAACCGGACACCACTTATTTGTGCAGAACTATGTCAAAGGACTACTGCCAGATGTATCCCAGAAATTACAAGCCAGCGAAAGTAGTTGGGCAGCATCTAAACCGGCGGCCATTCTCCAAATGGCCCAGTACTATGAGCATCAGAGAAACAAAAATGACAGGGCTACAGAAAGGAAAAAGAAGGACTTGAAGGAAAGGGTAATGGTAGCACAACTCCAGGGGGCGAATACAGGAAGGGAGCAATATAGGGGAGGATACCAGCAGAATACCCCTAGAGTACAGCCACCTAGAAACAATTCATCGACATCATATGTAGGACGCCAAGACCTAGGACAGGATCAATGTGCATTTTGCAAAGAATATGGACACTGGAAAACCCAATGCCCGGCTTTGTTAGGAGCTGGTAGGGGCAGAGGGGCGAGGGAAATAGCAAGTGGACAGAGAGGAAGAGGACGTGGGAGAGGGTACGCGAGTGAAGCAAGCGAGGAAAGGCCAGGAAGAGTGAACACATTTGACCATCCCAAACAGAATCAGTACCAACAGACAGATTATGACAATACGTACGACTTTGCATAGGACAGCCAGGGGCAAGGGAGGGATCCAGTCGAGCTCTATGTTGATCAGCAAGGCCCTTATGTTACCGCTGAGGTCCTGGGCACAAAGTCGCCATTTCTGGTAGACACGGGAGCAACACGTAGTGCACTATCCAAACGACTGGTTCCAAGGGCACCCTTGTCAGGCTCAATAGGATTTGACGGTACGCCCTCCACCAACCCTTTGTCCCGACCGATCCCTTTTAACCTTGACAACAATAGCGTCGAAATGACATTCCTCCTCTCTTCCAACACCCCAGACGCCATTATGGGTCTCGACCTTTTGAAACACTTCCATGCGACTATCAGATGCTCACCAGACGGAGTGCGTGTCGTCCTGTATGACAACCCCCAGCGCCATAGAGAGAACCCTTCTCAGCACATGTTTCCCATCTCCAAGACTGACGCATCCCTACTGGACACTTTGCCATCACACTTATGGGCTAGGGCTGATTCAGACGTAGGACGAATGATGATTGACCCAGTACACGTAACAATACGACAGGACGCAACCCTACCGAAAGTACCGCAGTACAAAATATCGCCAGAGGGTGAGAAGGCACTGACAGAGATCATACACTCTTTGGTAGAGGCAGGGGTGGTAGAGGAAGTAGTGAGCAACGTTTGTAACAGTCCCATACTACCGATTGTAAAGAGACAGGGAGAGGGAGACGGAAAAGCCTACCGCTTCATCATTGACCTGCGGGAGATAAACAAAATCGTAGTGCCACAATACCCAGTAGTTTCCGACATCACGACAATTTTGACTTTAATCCCCTCCACTGCCACCACCTTCACTGTAATTGACCTCAAAACGCATTCTTTTCCATACCTATACACAAGGACAGCCGCTATCTATTTGGATTCACCCTAAACTCCCGTTCGTACAGATTTTGCAGAGCACCTCAGGGGTACACTGAGAGCCCAAGCATCTATAGCCAGGCGCTTAAAAGACAGTTGGACACCATACAATTGCCAGATGGAGTGGCACTAATACAATATGTAGACGACATCCTTCTAGCAGCGGACACCATACCAATAGCCGTCACAGCCACCATCAAATTACTCCATTTTCTTGCTGAGAATGGTCACAAGGTCTCCCGAAAGAAACTGCAGTTCTGTAAATCACAAGTGACCTATTTGGGTCACCTTTATCCAAAAAGGGAGAAAACTCACGCCTGACAGGATCCAGACAATTCTAGACACCCCTGTCCCCAAAGATCAGAAACAAGTCCGCTCTTTGATAGGTCTCACTTCATTTTGCCGACAGTGGTTACCGAACTTTAGCCTCATTGTCAAACCCCTTCTCTCCCTCCCTAGCTAAAGACATCCCCTCACCTCTCCCCTGGACCCCCGAATGCCAGTCAGCCTTTAAAGAACTACGCAATGCCCTTTGTTCAGTGCCTGTCCTAGGAACCCCGGATTACTCCAAACCATTCTTCCTCTACACGCACGAGAGGGAAGGATGTGCATTGTCTGTCCTAACACAATCAATTGGTCACAAACAACGCCCTTGTGCATATTTCTCTGCCACCCTCGATCCAGTAGCCAGAGCGCTGCCAGTGTGCCTGCGCGCTGTGGCAGCTGCAGCAGTATCGATACGCCAGAGCGAAGGAATAGTACTCTCCAATCCAGTCACTGTTTTAGTACCCCATGCAGTCGACACACTACTAAACCAGACCAAAACCCAACACTTGACTAGCGCCCGACTGACAGGATATGAGTTGACCCTGCTAGCACCGCACATTACCCTAAAGCGATGCACCACCCTCAATCCAGCCACACTGTTACCCCTACCCGAAAATGATCCTAGCGTGACTCCACTACACGACTGTGTGACACTAACCGATGAACAAACAAAGAGTAGAATAGATCTCAGAGACACCGCCTTTCTAGAACCAGATGGAGGACTATGGGTGGATGGTTCGTGCATCAAACTCCCCGACGGCACCACCTCAGCTGCATACGCTGTCACCACAGCCCGAACCGTTCTGGAAACAGCCCGTATTCCCCAACGTTCAGCCCAACGTTCAGCCCAGCCCAGGCTGCAGAACTCATTGCCCTCACACGAGCATGTATCTTAGCGACTGACACGACAGTTAACATATACACCGACAGCCAATATGCCTTCGGGGTGGTTCACCATTTTGGGATCTTATGGAAAGAAAGAGGGTTCCTGACTTCACACGGTACACCCATCCTGCATGGAGATTTAGTCTCCGCCTTGACGCAAGCAGTCCTCCTCCCAAGAAGTTAGCAGTGATAAAATGCCAAGCACATAGGAAAGTGACTGATCTCATTGGACAGGGAAATGCACTAGCAGACGTTACTGCCCGAGCCACGGCAGGAGACAGAACTACGACACGAATGTATGTGACCAGGTCACAAGCTGAACGATGGACTGACGCTAGGACCACTGTAAGGGACATACAGACTACAGGCACACAAGACGAATTGACCGAGTGGGAAAAGGTGGGACTAAAAGACGAGGAAGATTGCTGGAGAACTAAAGACGGAAATAAATGGCTGTTACCCAATGCCTACCTCATCCCCATATTGACCATGGCACATTTACCAGCACACATAGGCTCCACCCCCATGATTGAACTAATCACCAGAGTATGGCATAACGTCAAGATAGCAGAATCTGCAAAACGCCTAGTACAACAATGTATAGTCTGCCTACAACACAACCCAGGGAAGGGGACAGTAGTACCACGGGGAGGGTTTGGAGTCCCTGACCACCCCTTTGAAATCCTTCAAATGGATTACATTCAACTAGAGAGATGCCTTAGTCTAAAATATGTCCTGGTGGTTGTGTGCGCTTTTAGCAAATGGGTGGAGGCATATCCCACCCGCGACAATACCGCCTTAGCCACTGCAAAAGTATTGCTGAAAGAATTCTTCCCCCGATACGGCCTTTGCAGAATTTTATGGAGTGACAACGGCCCCCACTTCGTAGCCGAGGTGATACAGAACATACTGAGAGGGTTGGGGGTAAAACAAAAGTTCCATGCCGTCTTCCACCCCCAATCAGCGGGCCTGGTAGAGAGACACAATGCAACGTTGAAACTAAAACTAGCCAAAATAGTTGCCACGACCGGGTTGAAATGGCCCGATGCCCTCCCATTGGCATTGTTATCGATGCGCTCCACCCCAACCAAACACCGACTGACCCCGTATGAGGTGGTCTTCGGCAGGCCTATGAGCATTTGGGCGGCACCAAGACCCACCTCCATTAACGATGTCCCGAACATATTAATGTCGGATTACTTGCATAAATTGACAAATGAGCTAACAATTATCCACCAACAGGTGCAGCAAGCCTTGCCTGACGTATCCAGGGGCCCGGGACATGAAATAAAGCCAGGCGACCATGTATTGATTCGCAACTTCCAAAGAACGAAGAATCTGGAGCCTAGGTGGACGGGCCCCTGGCAAGTCCTGATCACCACCCGAACTGCCCTCCGAGTGGAAGGAAAACGAAACTGGCTGCACGCTCATCATTGCAAACGAGTCCCTCCAACCCTGGCAACCTGTGAAGGGGTGGAGGTGCAAGAGGAAGTACTCGCGAGAGACCGACCAGCTCTGAGTTGCTACCCACAAGAAGACACCCTCGAACTATCAGAATTTCCCGACCCCACGGTGCCATCCAGGAAAGGGTACAACCTAAGATCGACGAAAGGAGGGAGCTCCAACGACCAGGCCACTAACTAAGTCAAGGTCTCAGATCAGTAGCACAGTCAAACAACGCTACCAGGAAAGCGCCAGACAAAAGTCTGTGGTCCTAACAGTTGTTGAGCTCTTCAAAGATGATGGAAGAAACTGAACACCTGCAAAACCACCGCAAAGACACCAAGACTGCTAACCTGCACAGCACAAAGACAATTGCACTTGTAGCCGCATTTCTCACCTGTCTCCTGCTAATGGTCGCACTCTGGATCATTGAAGAGAATGCACCTGCATACAGAACATTGTCACCCACCATGCAACCAACCACCAAGAAAGAACACTACCTGGTATCACTACCGCCACATCTCCGAGAACGACGCAAAGAATTCTGGAATAATTCTTTCGTGCAGATGTTGCCCCAGCACAATCTTGCCACCAATGCTACCAACTGTTGGGTCTGTGGGCTGTTACCACATGCCACTGAACATTCCATCCCTTTCATCCCTTCGCCCTTTTCTATTCACAGATCTTGCCTTGCCTGGATGATGCTCCTACAAGAAAGTTACAAAGACAATGCCACTTCCGACGGAACAATCGCCCAGTTCTACAACGAGTTCTGGCGAAACAAAACAGGAAGGACAGCCGCCCCCTTCTGCCCTCACACCTTCAATGCGACATTCCAGATTAATGTCCCCTCCAAAGAACGAGTGGAAATGCAAGTGTTCAATAATCCTAACAGAGCCACATTTTCCTACCTGAAGAAAAGAACTGCTGCAACACTGACTGTAGCCCTATCTGTGGTGAACGTCTCTGGCCTTGTATGCATTGAAGGCCTTGGGACTAAGAATGTGGGTCACAGCACCTGTAGCATTGTAAGGACTTTGAACACTGCCAACCCCCAGCGCTTGTTGCATCACCCAATATGTACTTTGTTTGTGGAACCAAAGCCTACACCTGGCTCCCAAGAAACTGGGGGGCACGTGCTACATCGCCTTTGTTTTGCCACCAACCTACACAGCCCCTGCAGAGTATCATCGAGAAAAGCGTTCTAAAGACATTGATCAAGCAGACTCTGCCTCATCACAGTTCCTCAATGCAGCAAAAGGGCTCGTCCCGCTATGGGGTCCGATGGCAAACAGCCGAGCCATCAGACATCTGTCCCAAGCGGTAGAGACCGCCCTGAACGTCACTGCTGGCATCCTCACCAACAACACTGCTGAGCTCCAAGCGATCCGTCTGGTTACCCTGCAAAATCGCATGGTCCTGGACGTGGTACTAGCGGACCGTGGAGGAGCATGCCGCATCATCGGTGCCAGCTGCTGTGTATACATTCCTGATAATTCACCTTCTGTCTATGAAGCAATCGAACATCTCCATAGACTATCTTCAGAAATTCATCAAGGATCAGAGACTTGGACAATTGGAAGTTGGCTTTGGGGCATCTTGAAGGAGTGGGGTTGGAAAATATCAATGATTCTCTTGGTCCCAATATTAACAATATGTGGTTGTTGTTTGGGTATACACTGTATACCACCTTTGTGTTCTCTTTGCATAACTACCTTGCACCCTAAGACTATGGACACTCAGCTAACAAAAATGAGAGTAATGTATGATCAAGAGATACAGGACATTATGGAGATCGAAATAGACTGACAAGCTGGCTAGTTATGTTCAAAGGGGACACTGTTAAAAGCAAAACGACAATCGTGAACATTACCTGCGCCATCTTGTCTGGTGGAATTCTATGTGCACATAAGTTGCAGTCATTTTAATCTATCACAGCCATTTTGTACTCTGTTGGTCAACTTTGTTTCACCCTGCCCTTACTAGCATCCCTCTGACCCTCTGACCGACCTGGTACGTGTGCTGGGGGCTATAAACTCTATTTGCCGCAACAAACCTCAGCGCCACTTGCTGCCACAAACTCGTTTTTCCTCTCATCTCTGTTTTCAGGCAAACCTTTGGACACTCTACCCTCACTGCACCTAGTTACACAAACAGGTTCCAAACACCAAAAGACTCTTGCAACATGATTTATTGCACTGCAAACAGCAAGACTTGTTGTTACCAACAATGGGACCTGTTTTTATCAACAGAACGGACTCTTAGATCTGGCCGGTCTCACATGTTTTAGACCCTGAAGCAAGGTCCAGCTGCAAGATAAGATTGTCTGTTTGACCTGGGTGGGAAGAGAATTACTGTTGGGCTTGTGTGACAACCTGCCCAGGGCGGGGACCCCAAGCTTGTGTAACCATGTTGATGAAACCAATGCATTGTGTCAAACCTGTATAAAAGGAAGAGCCAAAGGAGTTATCAGCAGAACACCTCCCTCAGACATCCCGGTGTCTGCAGTTGACGTGATCTCCTCATGAGAAATAAACCTTTTTCTTGTCTTCCAGTTTCCAGCGCTTGCCTCATTATTTTGATAGCGAACCCAAAGTGAATTAGAGGTGGAACCCTGCACCGGGCAGCATTGAGGGTCTTAGAAGACTCGCTGCCTTTCACAGAACCACCATGACAACAGTTCCTAAAAATGCAAGAAATGCTGACAGATTTCCTTTAAATTTGGCAGGCGGTGTACCCTCGCCTTAGTGGAAGTAAGGCACTCTGCCATGGCAACAGTATATACTCCATCCACCAAAGTATAAATAAGGCCAATAGTTTTCAGTCTATGTACCACTTTCTTGCTGTTACTTTTTCCTACAAGTTAGCCCAATCCCTATCACATTTACGCCTTATAGTTTTCTACCATTGTTTCCTCCCTCTCATTTCACTCTTATCTCTTACACATTCTATCTCACCTTTCTTTTTCACACCATTTAATTATTTCTCAAACCTTAATTGTTGCATGTTCTTGGTACGTGTGCTTCTACACTCTCTTCTTTTTCTTTGATCCCTGTTGCCCTATTGAGTTATGTGCTCTAATTTATCCTCATATGGTCATGAGGCAAAGAGAGAAATGGCAAAGATTTCTCAGGTAACATACAGCACAGTCAGCTGCAGTGTCAGCTTCACTCCTAACACAACAGATGCTGCATAGTTAACTGAATTGCAAGTTTCATATAGACAAACAACAGTGCTGTGGAACAAGAAGTCTAAAGCATGCTTATTATGCAAAAACAAGCAAAAATAGCGAAATAGCAACATCACAGCATAGACAGACAGAGCTTCGCCTCCCCAAGCAGTTGAGCATCTAATGTTGTCTCCTCTTCACATTGCCCCAACAGATATATGTTTTCTTGACATCAGCAATTGAAGGAGGATACACATGACAGAAACCAAGACTTTAGATACAATATACAATATGCAATATTTGCTGTATTACAATTTGAAAAATGTCTCAATTCCAAACAGATGGTTCCATGTGCAAAATTCTTTGCATTGCCTGTGAACTGGCATACAACACAATACCCACATTTATAATGCCCTTTCACCGGAGGGAGTCCCCACAGGTCTCGTAGGGTATTATTAGTAGGTTCACTGCGCCTTGCAGAGTGTACTAAACGGTCTCTTATATTTTTGCCTCTTTTGTATGAAAACAGTGGCAAATGTAGTATGGGATCTATATTCTGTATAATATATCAATGTTTCTTGATCAGCGCCTCAATTTTGTTTGTGTGGGGGCAAAAGGTGGTTACGCACACCATTTGTTTGCAACTTTTCTTGAGTTTAGTCAGCAATAATTCCTCTTTTGCAGTACCAGGCTCTCTTAAGTGCATCTCTTACAATTTTACGAACATAGCCTCTTTCCATCAGTATTTCTTGTAGAATGTGTGCTTCTCTGAAATAATCAAATTTATAGGTACAGATATGATGCAATCTTAAGAACTGGCAGTATGGTAGGCCATCTCTCAGAGCTCTTGGGTGGAAGCTTTGGTATGCTAGCAATGTATTCCTGCGAGTGGGTTTTCTGAATAGGGATGTTCTCAATCTCCCATCTTCATTTCTGATCAATAAGTCCAGGAATGGAATCTGCTGGTTATACTAGTTAGATGTAAACTGTAGGTTAGCTTGCGTCTGATTGAGGTATGTTACAAATTCCTCTAACCTCAATACGGAAACACTCCAGACAGTACAATTATTGTTGATGTACCTCGTCCAGCATCTTATATAGGCTCTGAAAGGATTAGAGTCTGTAAGTACAAACTGATGTTCAAAGGCATCTGCACATATGTTTGCCAGGTTTGGGGTGAAAACGGCCAGTTGATATGCCGCCACACTGTTGGTAATAGTGGTTCCCATATTTGAAGTAATTTGTGGTCAAGGCAATTGTCAAAAGTTCCGTAATTAATTCAGTATGGACTGTCAATGGTCTGGGACGTGCTTCAAATATCTGCTCAATAATGAGGATGAAAATAACGGCCAGCACTTGTACATGCTTCCATCATGCGTACAGAAGAGACACCATAGACAGCAGCAGTGCAAGCTTTCCCAACACACTAAAGGAACAGATTACCATTACCTTTAGGATACGCTGTTGCACAAACCACATGCAGAACTGGAACCAGCTGTAGAGTCCCCATACAGAAAACAGAACCAGCAGTGGAAGCCTTCCTAACAAAACAGGTGCAGACTTGGAAGGAGTGGTGTACGCCTACCTCGGACAACAATGTAAATCATGAAGAGCAGCTGTGTAAGCATCCCTCACTGAATAGGTACAGCATGGTAAGCAAGCAGCAGGGCAAGCCTCCCGCACAAAGAAGGATAGGAAGGCACCAGCTATGCACTCCTCCCTCATAAAAATAGGTAGTGGAAAGTTATACGAAATGTAAGCCCACCTCATAAAAGATACAACAAGTACAACTGTGAGGGACAGGTGCGCACAGCTCGAAAGTGACATCATATGCCATGCTTATAAATGTAAAGATAAATCTGTGAGTGCCCAAATGTGCAGCATCAGCATTTGTACTAAAAGCTAGGACTGGCTAAAGGTGTTGCATGTGACACAGGGCCACTTGACAAATATGTGTATGTTCATGAAACTCTGTCAAATACACTCTTCCTTAAATGTGACCATTTACCTGCATTCTGTGTATAATTAGTGTCAAAAGTGAATCAAATGCAGCTGGGTTGCAATCCTTTTCAAACTGGGCACAAGGCTTTGAGATAGTTAAAATACTGCTTTCTCAGCAATCAACATGATTGAATGCATTTTAAAAATCCTATATTAGTATTTTATTTTATTAAAATGCGTGGATGTTGTGTCAGAGTTAGGAAACCGCTAAGCGCCTAGAAGCTCATTTTTGAGCAGTATGGCCCTTTAAAACCCTTTTTTCATTTCATATATTACAGTACAATATACGTTTGCAACGGACATCGAAGTGTGAGCAGGGGCTATGAAACCGCAGAAGGCAAGTTGTTGTAGTATCTCTCCTCAGGCCACAACACTAAGCTGAAGGAAAATGTAAACTTAGATTTTGCAGCATACTCGCATCAGAATGTGGTCACTAGGAGTCACAGGGGCACTTGTTGGAGGGCTTAGAGTCACTAGCAGTCTGTGTCACCCCGGAACAGCACTCACTGAGACTGTCGGCCTCGAGTTTCCACTATTCTCCTCCAGTATTCAGGCAAGAGCCCCTAAGTGAGCACGTGCAAGCAAGGGATGCACAATACAAACTGAAAGTCATTCTGCAGTTGACACACAGTGATCTTTCCTGCAAGTAAGCACTGGAAATCGCCCTACCTCAGAGCGGGCTCACAATTCCCATGACAGGTTACAGGCAGCTGTGAAGAGCACCCTCAGCCTTCTTTCCTTGAGCGGGCTCCTCTAAGCAGCTCCAGTCCTGCATTCTTTTAAATGTACTTTGCAACCTGGCTCCCAGTAAACACCGAGGGCGTCATTTATGAAAAGTGTTGCATCGCTGCGTGAAAACAGCAATGCAACACTTTTCAGTGCCCCCTCCTTGCAACACCATGGATGCGCCGTATTTGCTGTACACAGCTCCATGTCACAAGGATTTACAGATACGTGTATGTGTAGGCGCAGTAATGACGCATTGTTGGAGTGTGTTGCAAAAGTTACGCTACTCCAGCAAAGGGTCATTACACATGGGCAAGTCCCATGTTAAAGGCGCCAGCGTCAGTCTTACGCCTGCTGTAAGGCAGGAGTAAGACTTTGTCACAGTGGCGTCCTGGAATTGGCGTAGTGAAATTTCATAGATTTCACTGTGCCACTTGTACTACTCTTTTTTACGGGGGAACGCCCACCCTGCATACATTAAACCTGACACATGTATAATGTAGTGCAGGCCTTCCAAAGTGATGCATCTGCTTAGATGCTTCACTTTGTAAATATGGTGCAACATGGCGCATTTTTTACACTGCAGCAGCGTCATAAAAAGTGATGCAATGGCGGCGCAAAGGGCTTATAAATAAGACATGAGTGCCCACCTCCCAACTGGGCTTGCAGGGTGTTTGTTACACCCATACCTCAGCTCTACACCTCTCTCTCTCTCGCTCTCTCTCTCTCGCTCTCTCTCTCAGAGCGACAAGGCACATTTGCACTGTGTCTCTTAACTAACAACATTGAACCGACAATGTTGAAAGGTTGTAACTTTCTGCTGAGGAAAACAATGTGCTTTAACTGTAACTGCAAGTATTCAGCAGAGAAGACTGGGGGGGGGGGATGTGCCCCTTTTTGTATGAGGTAATCTGCCCCCCCCCGTCTGTACCAAGGGGGCTTTGGGGGTCCTGTTACACTCCTGAGAATGGAGACATTGGGTATATTTTTTAGCTCTTTTACTTCAGGCAAAATTGGCGTCATTTGGTTAAAAACAAATGTAAATGTTAATCGACAGTTGAGAAAGAGATCATTTAACTTTATGGTTTGAGAAATATCAAAATATTTTAGCTAGTGTACAAAACATGCATATTGTATGGATATATGAACTACTGAAAAGAAATATCATCTTTTCCAACATGTTTAGCCCAGTTTGATTCCTTTTCTTTAGGGGCCAGTCGAAAATCTACACTACATTAACTTGATATTTTTATGTGCTTAGAGGAAAGGTTGGTTTCAGCTCGAAAATATGTAATCAAAGGGAAGATAACATCGCGCTAGGATTGAATACAAACTTCTTCACTTCTTCAAGCAAGGGCCTGAAAGCCACACGTTTCCTAATGGGCACCTTATTATGAGCAGGAATGGAGAAACAGATGGTGCTCAAATTGGTATTTTGGAGCAATCCACTATGCAGCACTTTCCACTCTTGTCTGATAATCACCTAAATCTGATACGAGACACTAGGCAGGAAAATTTAAAAAAAAACTGGTTGCTTTTGGCAGTGAGTCCGTGTGGCTTTGCACAAGCTTTTTCTAACCACCATGGATAATCCGTGTACCTTGTCGTCATAGCCCCGGTAAGAGTTCTGGGATGTGGGGGTTGAAAATGTCTTTAAAAAAGCTACATGACCGGTCAAATTTTGATGCAGTACATATTTCGGGGCTTATTTTGTGTACAGGGGAATTGGACATAGTGAGCAGTTCTCTTACACATAGATGCTTGTCGGGTTACTCCAGACTCACTTGGACAGTGGCATGCTCTGCAGAGGATGTGGTTCCAACAAATAAAGATTTATTCAGGACACGCAATCTTGCCAAGTCAAATTTTACTTCACCATGTAAAATTCCTGCAAACTAAGCTGAACTCGATTAGGAAATTGATCAAAATAACCAGTTCAGAAACATAGCAGCCTTTAACTCTCAAACGTCAAGAAACAGCGGGTCTCATTTTGAGCCTGTGAGAGGCAGGCCTCCAGCAGACAGGGTTGTAGGAGGTCTTCATGTGTACCCCGGTTGGAGTTCCTCCTGCCACATGTAGAAATTCCTGTCTGCCTCGTGGGATTCTCTTTGCTAAAAGTGCATCTGCATGTGCAGTGGATTCTTTGTTGGCGTAGCTGAATGGCAAGTGGACAGCCATATCGTTGTGGCCCACTCAGCTATCTTTTTCCTTCTTGAGAAACACAGGCCCAAGGAGTGGGAGGAGGGCTGCTTTTTTAAAAACAGAAAAGGCAATGTCCTTAATTTTCAGGAAGTATTCTTCCTGTACTTTATCAACGTTTCTCTATTTTTTGCCCAAAGCAACCCAATTATCTTCACTGTGTTTATTGAATCCTTATCCATCTCTTAAATATATCAACTTATGGACGTTTATCCCAAATAAAAATTATATGCAGTCAATGCCGCCCATATTGCACTATTTCTCAGTGCTTAATTGAATTACATGAGATATCTTAAAAAATGCATTCGCGGTAACTTGAGTATCTGGTTTGACAAACAAAAATGACATAACTAAATAATATCACAACTAGCTTGGAAACTCACAGGCACAATTACCTCAGCTCAGGACTCACCAATATAGTAGAACATACAGTAGAGGTGAACTTCAGCAACACATAGTTAATCAACATCAATGGCATTAGTCCTCTTCCCTGTAGCGATCATCACCTCATTTGTTTAATTTACAATGTCCCATCAAGACCTATGAATACTCTCCCTTGCATTCAGCAACCTGCAGACATGGGAACCAGCTCAACATGGAAGAACTCAAAACTCGCTTCATGTCTAGCCTAATCCTTGAAAAATTAAGACTGGTTGAACAAAACTTTCAACAAAATAACACCCCATGAAAACTCCCACGCAACTAAAAGCAGAGGGCATTATGGAGGAATGGCAAAAGAAAAAGATAAAAATACAAATCTGCACGCTTCCACAATATTGACATCAATCAAAAAGCAGTCAAGAGAAAATGCACCTCCACAGATGTAACATGAGCTATAAATCATCTATCAAAAAGAGCCCACTACTCAAATAGAACCTGAACAATCTCACACTGATCTACATAGGAAGTGCCCTTCGAACGGTGAGATTCAGAATGGAAACCGCATGATTTACAAAGCCTTTCACACTTATCTAATCAAGCATTGGGCTTCCATGCTGTACATGTTACCAGTCTTCAGAGCTGTTCAGCACCTCATCAGTAGTAGGCACTATATAAATACCCAGGCACAGTTGATGCACAGGTTTGTGGGCGCTAAGTTAGCATAGCAGCACTGCCCCTTGGGGGGTGGTATTTGAGAGCGTAGGGGGTGCCCGAGGTAGGTAAACTTCTGGGCAGACGGGCCTCCTGCGCAAGGTCACTCCGGGGGGGGGACCTCAGACGTAGTTGGACCAGTCATGATCTTACACCTAAGCTCAATGCAAGATACGCAGAGACAATATATATTTTATAATTCTCCACGATGCACAGTTTGGACTAAGTATTATTTGTCTGCACACTGCTTTGGTCTATATCTTATCAACACTGATGTATTAGAGCCAGCATGAGGGATCTTCTATGGAGGCACCTGGAATTATCTAGTGCTCTGTCAGAGCATGTCTGATACAACCTGGAATTACTTAAACAAAAGTACAGAATAAGTGTAGTGACGTTAGACTCTCTTTGAGCCATAGAGCATCACAGAAAATAAAATCACACAACCTGTGTAAATCAACCTAGTCAGAGTGGTTGGAAGACACCCACATTGTGATTGGGAACAGGAAACATACTGAAAGCGTGTCAACAGATGCACAGGCAAATGCATATCAAGACATTGAAATGGGGAGAGCCTCACACTCACTTCGGGATGAGCACACGTTTCGTTGGCTGGTTAATAGGCCAAATTCCATCTCTTAAACACTCCTGAAAATTTGACTGTGGGGAATTCAATGTACTGCAAAAGACCCCCATTCGTGCAGAGGGGATGGCACAAACAATGAAGGCAATGCCATATAAAGGCGGAGTTCCATAATGTATGCTTAAACATATTTGTCAGTGGACGTTTTAGCTCCACCTTGCTTATAGACACTAATAGTAGCAGATGCAAACAGTAGGTAAGAGGTGTTTAAAACTATCCAGAAGTTTTGCAAGCAACAGCATATGTATTGGGTCAGCTACCCCTAGTTATCCCTAAATGAAATCATGTTCCTAGACTACGCATGATTAAATGTTATATTCCTCATCTTCTATAAACTGATCTTGTTAAAATACTAATAGATGCATCAAGGATCAAAGAACCTCATGTAGCTAAAAAATCAACTAAAGCTCCAATATAAGAGCTTGCTTTATGTACCATGGGGGACATCATTCTGGCATGTGGGCCATGCTGCCTGGAATGATTGTCCCAAAATCTTCAAACTTATATGGCCAGGTATTGCTGAGTCCCTGCTCCTAAACACCCCGATTCCCATGACCTTCGTGGGGTACCACCCCCGAGGCATAAATCGCACACAATTA
Source organism: Calotriton arnoldi (assembly GCA_963921515.1). Taxonomy (NCBI): domain Eukaryota; kingdom Metazoa; phylum Chordata; class Amphibia; order Caudata; family Salamandridae; genus Calotriton; species Calotriton arnoldi. The sequence goes on from CAWUFW010000896.1 coordinate 1,722,462, forward strand.
CCATCAGAACTTTTTGGGTTAGTGATTGTAACAACCCCGCCGTATTTTTATTTAAAAAAACAACACATCAAAAAATGTTTTCATTTTATTTCAATACTCAGAAACCCCCATAACACTCTATACAATATTATTTAAAATATTTGTGGATGGCTATCCTTATCAGAGATTCTGATACATAGCCGTTCCTAATCCTAAACTAATAAAATATACATTGTCTCTGCGTATCCTGCATTGAGCCTACGTGTAAGATCATGACTGGTCCAACTACGTCCGAGGTCCCCCCCCGGAGTGACCTTGCGCAGGAAGCCCGTCTGCCCAGAAGGTTACCTACCTCGGGCACCCCCTATGCCCTCAAATACCACCCCCCAAGGGGCTGTGCTGCTATGCCAGCTTGGCGCCCACGAGCCCGTGCAGGGTTTGGCCGCAAGGGCCTGCTGGAAGTGTGCACTTCCCCACCGCCCGGTCCCTCTAGCCGACTGGCCGTAAGCGCCCCCTGGAGGTCAATGAGAGACCGCTGTCCCCCACCTATCCCATTAACAATGTGGATGCCTACTAAGAACCGTAAATGTCCCACCAATTATGACCTTACCGCAGACCAATGATACTATAATGCACTATACGTTACTTGCTGACCACTGCACGGGAAAGATGTTAGACAGACAAAAATTGCAACAAACCGAAAGACAGTAACGACTAGCTACCTGAAAGGAAAAAACACCCACAAAACTGCAACGGAAAACCACATTCAAATAAGACAATCTGCTGCCTCAGGGGATGGTGGGTGGGACAAAAAAAGAAGAAAGAGAATTTTATCCAAGTCCCCGATGGTGCAGCTGGCAGCGCTGTGACGGGACCGGCGAGCGGTGCACAAGAGACCGTCTCGCCGCTCCGCCGTCCCTTTAAAGGGGTGGGAACTGGCACAAACCAGCACCCCCTGCCTTGGAAGTGCTTGAAGCACTTCCGGGACACCGTGCCAATGGGCCAATGGCCTGGCGTGATAGGGGCTGGAGCCGGCAGCGTAATTTGATGCCGTCACCAGCCCAACCCCTCTGGCGGGGACAGGTACACCGCAAAAGGCGCGGGGCGCCTGAGTCCATGGGGCACCTTGGCATATAGCCAGGTATTGCCGAGTCCCCGCCCCTAAACACCCCGATTCCCATGACCCTCGTGGGGTACCACCCCCCTCGAGGGATAGATCACACATCAAAATGGTTTTCATTTCATTTCAATATGCAGAAACCCCAATAACACTCCATACAATATTATTTACAATATTTGTGGATGGCTAATCCTAACAGAGATTCTAATACATAGCCATTCCTAATCCTACACTAATAAAATATATATTGTCTCTGCGTATCTTGCATTGAGCTTAGGTGTAAGATCATGACTGGTCCAACTACGTCTGAGGTCCCCCCCCGGAGTGACCTTGCGCAGGAGGCCCGTCTGCCCAGAAGGTTACCTACCTCGGGCACTCCCTACACTCTCAAATACCACCCCCCAAGGGGCAGTGCTGCTATGTTAACTTGGCGCCCACGAGCCCGTGCGGGGTGGCCGCAATGGCCTGCTGGAAGCTTGCACTTCCCCACCCCCGGCACCCTCTAGCCGACTGCCCGTAAGTGCCCCCTGGAGATCCATGAGAGACCGCGGTCCCCCACCTATCCCCATTAACAATGGGGACGCCTATTAAGGACCGTAAATGCCCCAGCAATCATGACCTTACCACCACAGGCCAGCATAGTTCCCCCACTATCTGACCCCCCCACACCTGACCCAAGGTCATGCCTTGTTTCGCCCCCCGGGTCAACCATGCCAACAAGTTTTCCAAGAAGAACTCATTCCCCAACTCCGAGAGGTGGACACAATCCTTAAGAAAAACCTCTCCCCCGTATGCATCCATACAAGATGGTCTATTTTGGGGACCTAAACAGCTTATCCATCTTCTTATTAATTCTCTTAACAGAATGACTCAGGGCCCAGACCGAATCGCGCCCCCGCCACTGCAACCCCGGGATGATGTGGGACCATGCTAAAACTGACTGCTGGCATCTCCTCGCAAACCACCCTATCTCGGTGATCAGTGCCTCGAACACGCCCCTCCTGCCCATATGTACCAAATCGCTGCCCCCCAGGTGTATTACCACAACTCCGGGGGGCATGCGCCCCTTAATCAACAAGAACTCCAACATGCTCCTTAACTGCCCCAGACGTAGCCCCCGATGCCCATGAAAAGAACTGCTGAAACCCACCTGGCGGGCCCGTTCCATATAATTTCCTGCGGAAAAAACATGCTTCAACCTTTTACATAAGAATGGCCTACAACCAATACTTCAGTTTCACCCAGCCCCAGGCGGGCACCTGGGCTGCACGGGAATCCGATGACCGGCGCACCTCAGCAAACTTCCTTCCTGCTTCACAGGACATGAAAACTGAGAAAAAAGGAAAAAGAAACTGTTATTGGCAAAACGTCATAGCCTAAAACATGTGCAGCCTAACATAGCGAGTGTAGCAATCTGAGGACCACCTGCCAAATCTCTGTACCGCTTGCCCGAAAGACCCCTAGTCGTGGCCTCTGTGGCCGCCCCAATTCTGAAGGAATGGGAACCAAATTCAGAAGGGTCCATCCCTGCCACCCTGAGGGCTGACCCAAGAGCCCTGGTGAACTGAAACTTGGTGAGAGGGGTACCATCCTCGTGGATTAGGAGAGGACCCCCTGCCCTTCGAGGTCTATGAGCCAGGAATGTCTTGCGTTTGCTCACGGGACAGCACAAGCTCCCATGCGCCCTGTGCAATAAGACATGGTCCCCTTTGCCGCCCTGGTACATTTAACCGTGGGATCGATAAGGACACTGATCCCCCCTGTATCTGCACATGCGCCAGCTGAAGCCCTCTATCCAATCCTTCTTATTGCTTGCCACCAGTTCCCCCACCCTGAAAGCGCCATAGAAGGCTAGCGTGAAGGCCGCCCTGAAAAGATGAACCTCTCCAGTTAACCTACAAATGATCTCCAGCGACCCCAATACCACTGCAAGTGTGCTTATGCCAATATGGAGCCAAGCATCTGCCTGAGACCCCTGTAAGCATTGCCATCCCTTCAAATCCCTCTGCACCATGAAAGTGCTGGTTGGATCCCGGTGGCCCCGCATTTTTGCGAAGAAGGAAATTGACACCGTTTGGTGTCATGCCACACTGCGGAACGCACTCCATCCTTTAGTGCCCTCAAGAATGATAGGATAGCGGAGGATTCATGCCACACCCCTTCCCAACCTTCAGCAAGGAAAGAACAATAGGTGCTAAAAGCCCCCTCATAAGCCCGCCTCGTCCTGGGTGCTAGGCTGGCAGCGAACGAGGTCCGATAGGTTCGGGCACTAAGTTGCCATAGATGGCCTGGAAAGGGCATTGGGAATTCTGCTGCTTCTGGGTGGTGCGGCCTGAAAACCTGCATCTTGAAATGAGACAGAGCATCAGCTGCATTATTCATCACCCTTGGGACATGCTTGGCCCTAAACAACACATTCGATTTCATGCATTGTACCACTATCTCCTTCAACAGCCGCAGTATCATTTTACATTTAGCTGACTGCTGGTTAATGCACTCCACCACTGTCATGCTGTTGGACCAATAGATGACTGATTGGTTGCGAAGCTGATCTGGACAAATGGTCAATGCCACCAGGATGGGGAAAAGTTCCAAGAAACCTATGTTGGTCGTCAAACCGGACTCCACCCAGAATGGTAGCCAACGCTGTGCGCACCATGCTGGGCCCAGAATGGCACCGAACCCTTCGCTTCCTGCTGCATCTGTCAGCAAGCCCAGCTTCTCATTGGACTTGGTGGGGCTGGGCCACACCATGGAGCCACTGAAATCCCGCAGGAATTCCATCCAAATACGCATGTCCTGGGGGACCTCACTGGACAACCAGGTGTGGTGGTGCTTCTCCCTTTGGCCCGACATTGCTTGCGCAATGGAACGCGAAAATGGGCGGGCCATGGGGATGATTCTCGGTACAAAGTTGTGCTGCCCTACAGTTTTTTGCAGCTAGTGCAAGGTGACCTTATCCTTACTCAAGCACTCCTGCAGCGCGAGGGAAAAAGCGGGAGCCTTGGCACCCCAGTTACCGAGTCTAACTCGATACCTAGGAATTCAATTGCTGTCGATGGCCCCACACTTTTGCCTGGAGCTAATGGGACTCCAAATTCACCCATCAGCAAGCAGAAAGACTGCAATTCTGTGCCACACTCTGGCGAGCCTGGTGCACCAAGGAAAAGGAAATTATCTAAGTAATGCAGAACCCACCGATGGCCCGTCTCTTGCCTGAAAACCCATTCAAGAAAAGAACTGAACTTTACAAAGTATGAGCAGGAGACTGAGCAACCCATGGGCATGCACTTGTCCATGTAATACTTCCCCTCAAGCTGAAAACCCAACAGAGGAAAATCCAGAGGGTGCACAAGGAGTAGGCGGCATGCCGACTCAATGTCGGATTCTGCCAAGAGGGCACCCGGCCCCAGTTCCTGGAGCATTGGTATCGCCTGATCAAGGGAGGCATACCTGACAGAGCATAATGCGCTGTCGGTTTCATCATTCAGTGACTGACCCTAGGAGCGGACAAGTTATGTATTAGGCGAAATTCACCCGGGTCCTTCTTAGGCAACACCCCCAGTGGCGAGCAGACAAAATCCTCCAATGGTACTGATTCAAATGGGCCAGCCACCCTCCCTAATCTCACTTCCTTCTCAATCTTTGCTACCGCCACTCCCCTGTTAGATCTTACAGACTGCTGATTCCTGCAGTGGGGAACACCCAGGTAACTAGGTGCCGGTATCCGAAAACCCTTCTTAAAACCCTCAAAAAGAATTTGGGCTGTGGTTGGACTAACGTATCTATTAAGCCATGGTATCAGCGCTGGTAAATTCACAGGAGAGGGAGCCTTGAGGAGGGGTAGGTCATCACTCTTGCTTCTTCCCCACTTTATCCTTTGATTTCTTGAAACATTTTGATTCGGGATGAGCGGGGAGGCCGTTAAATGAGCAAGCACGCTTGAACCTACGTGCCACGGGCGGCCTGATGCAGGTTCGCTCATTACAATCCCAACATGTCCCCTTTTTACCACCTCCCCTCGCGCTACCCGAGGGGCCTGCCCGAAAGGAGTGCCTAGGGGTGGTGTCCTGGCGCACTTGCTTCATGTGGCGTAACCACATAATGAGATCGATCTGGTCCCATGTTAAATCAGGGTCAGTTGCCTTCACCCTCCTTAACTCCTTGTCATATTCCTTCAACCCCACACCCCCGTATTTATCATGCGCACACGCAATCCTGTTCTGATAACATGCCATTTGGGTGCCCAATCCAGTGAAGCGTTCTGCCATAATTGCTTGGTAATTGGAGAAACCTTTTATCCAATTGACCAAAGTCTCCTTTATTTTCTTTTTGTAAGGCCAGTGGCCACATTCCCTGGAATGCGTGCACTCCTGCACCTTTTTACCTCCTCCCTTTCCGGCTTGTCCAGTAGCAAATCAAACATGTCCACATATTCCCCTTTCCAAATCTTTTCCTTCACCTCCCGCGAAATGTGCCTGCCCAGACGTTCCCTCTGTGAGCATATCTCTCCCAAACCTAAACTTGGCAACACTTGCGCCATACCTGAGACTGCTGGGTCTTGCTTCTTGTTGGGAGCTCCCTCTGCTGCTGTATTGGCTTTAGCTGGCTCAGGGGCACTCTTGTATTTTTCTGCGCAGCCCTGGTCAGCCATGTTAGCTGTTGCGCCACTAATCACTGTTGCCTCCGTAGCCACAGGCTGGGCCCCTATCTGCCTGGACCCCTCTACCTGTGCCACCAACTTCCTAGCTTTCTCCAAATTATTTCCTTCAGACAAAATGGCTCCATTCCCAGCCGTATGGGCCCATGTTCCGAACTTAGACAACCAAGGCAGCACAGCAGCCAAACTGGCCACTAAATCAGGCTAACTAGGGCCTCCCCCTGCAGTCAGTAACCCTGCTGGCACCTCACCTGGAGTCTCTGGACCCGCAGGCACGAGCGCCCTCACATCCTCAGAAGGGTCCCTTCCACCTGGCCTTGAGGGCCCTGGGATCTACTCCTCAGGAACCCTCGGCGGCCCCTAACCTTCGCTCCCGCCCCTTTTGGCCTTAGCTTTCTTGGGCATTGGTGGAAATGTTGCTCCGGGAGCTACCCCAGCCCGCCTCTGCCTCTCCTCAGCCCCTTCCTGCCCATCCACCAGGTTCTTCAACTTTGCCAAGGCCTGGCCCATATCATCCATCCTGCGCATCATCGCCTCCATCAGCTCCTCCATGCGCTTGAGCTTCCCCCCTTTCTGTGCCCTAGGCACCATTTGCTGCCCACCACCTAACCTTCATGCTCCAACAATCAACTGAAAGAAACACCGACCAAGCACTGCCTACACAACCCCCACTAAGTTGACCCAAATGCTGTCTGCAGGCCTTAAATGCTAAGTGCCAGTGAACAAGCATGCCTGGGCAATAACAACTGTACCTGTGGCTTCACCTGGGCAATGCCTTAACTAGTAACAACACCACTATCATCACCTTCACCCCCACCTACTCACCCAGAAAAACAACTACCAATAAAATATACGCTGCAACTGTTACCCCTAACCAGAGGCCAGCATCCACCACCTGCTGCAGAGCTGAACAATTAAAGAGCTGCTTTTTTGTGTTCAGCGCTTAGGTAACCTAAAGGAATTGGTCTGACTATACTTGCAAACAAGTAAAAGCTTAACTGCCTCCCCTGCACGCACAATACCAAAGCGTAATGTGCAGCAGGAAAAAGCCAAAGGGGCCAACACCTGAAACACTCCCCCCTCACCTGGGCCTCCTTGCTAGAGCACCACCACAATTTCTAAAATGCGGGTCAGGCGAGTGAAGACACTCAAGCCTGTGCGGCTCCCAGCTGGCCCTAAGCGCGCCACCTGTGCCTCGTAGAACAGCTGATGAGGTCCGTGCAGTGCTCCCCCGCTGCTCTCAGTCCAGCAGAAATGCCAATGTCCTGCAAGAAACAAAAAAGAAGAATGAGAATTTTTTCCATGACCCCGATGGGGCAGCTGGCAGCGCGCTGTGATGGGAGAGGCTAGCGGTGCAAAAGAGACCGTCTCGCCACGCTGCTGCCCCTTTAAAGGGGCGGGAACTGGCACAAACCGGTTCGCCTGCCCCAGAAGTGCACACCGCGCCGAATGGGCCAATGACCTGGCGTGATAGGGGCAGGTGCTGGCAGAGTCATTCGCCGCTGTCACAAGCCCCGCCCCCACTGGCAGGGGCCGGCACACCGCCATAGGGGCACCTTGGAAAATACTCTGCTGGGCCTTGAGGAACAGCCTCAAGGCTCACATGATCTCTCTATGGTTCTGCACCTAAATAGAGTCTGCAAGATGCTGCATAATTGCCCCAGCTGAGCCTTAGCTCCCCTATATCTAAATGCAAGTAAAACAATTTTGTAGATTAGATTAGATTAGATTTGATTAGATGAGATTGGAATAGATTAGATTAGATTAGATTATTTATTAAGTGCACATTCACTAATAGAGGAATCTTGGCACTAAAGGTACTCGTGATAGAGTTAAAGAACAATGTGCACAAAATAATAGAAAGGAAAGGTTTTCAAAGCTGTCCTAAAATATAGGTAAGAGGAAATGCCTTTTAGCTAGAGGGGTAAATAATTGCAGCAGAAGGGGCAATATAGCCCCCATAATTGCCTCCCACATGGCAAAGTCTCACCCATAGGAAAGAGAAGAACATTTGACTGCTGGAACATACAGATTTAACTGTGTGTATCAGGAGAAACACATGGCCTATAGAGACTTACCAAACCTAGTACAAAGTATTCATAAATTTGGCGCCTTAATATTGCCATTATGACAAACGAGAGTAAAGAATCTCTTATGTAAAGTGCAGCCATCTTTGTCTTTTGACTGGCGACACTTGTGTTGGAATATTACTTCAACTCTCAATGATGAGTGGTAAAATTTCATATTTATTTGCAAAGTTTTATATAGCGCTGGCTAGACCCGGAGGTATCAGAGCGCTTTACATGAGGATCAGCGAGTTACAGGTTACATAGTTACATAGCCGAGTATATACATAGAAGAAAAACATGAGATTAGACAATAATGTGGGTTATTAGTGTGTATACACGTCTTATGGGGAGTGAAAGGTAGAGGGTGAATGGTAAACAGGGGTAAGGAATACAGGTAGGAAACACAACGGGGAGGCAAGGAAAAACAATGTCCGATGTCCGGCTGGGTAGGTGATGGCCGAGGGGTGAACCAGAGCCAAACTCCTCTATAGCTGCATAGGACAGCTCCACCGGGCATCGGCCAAGGTTGCTCGGGCACCGCTGTAGGTACAGACAGTTATGGTTTCCGCCCAGGGGGCATCGTCATATTTCCATCGAGACCACCGGTCACGGTGTTGCTGGGAAGCGCCATCCGCCTCGTTCTCCAGCTCGCCCCCAGGTCAAGAGTGGTGAGAGGAGAGATGAAAGGGACAGTTCCAAAGTCCGCAGATCTAACCCCATTCCCAGCAGCAGTAGAGAGTGTTGGGCATTTGAGCAGGATCCCAGTAGTAGGGGGACCCAGGGTGCCTCAGGGTCAAATAGTGATGCCGCTACCCGGAAAGGGGTAGGCCGCTGTTAAAGCCTCCGTGCCTCCACCAGGAACCGGGGTCTCAGAGCACCCAGAGGTATAAGAGAGTATAAGAGAGTATAAGTGGATTGACTCCCCCCTCCAGTACCTCAAAGGCAGTGTCCTTCCCACGTGTCGATCTCTCCTGCTTCCTTGCCTTGCAGTCACAACATTATGCAGCCGGCGCAATCTTGGGGTCGGCATTCCTCATTGAGATCAGGGGTCTAGTTCAGACCTACTCAGGGCCGCAGCTCACGTGGGCGCTCCCCACCGGGGGGGTCTCAGAGATTCCTCACTCCCCACTGTTCGCTTCAGGTCTCCCCACCCAGCAAGCAGCCCCTCGGCCGGTATTCCTGTCACCATGTCTCCAGGGAGGCAGGGCGCCGTCACCTGGCAAGCACGCTTTGGCTTGGGCTTCTGTCCCGCCACTGCCCACCACCTATTCACTGGGCAAGCGGTGAGATTCTTCGGGGTGGTCGCGGCCTCTACCGGAATTCCTCCTCAGGTCCGCGATGATCTGCGCCATTGGTTGCTTATGCTCACATAAAGGGGGGGGTGTTTCTCCCGTAGTGGGATGGTGCGAATGAAGTGCCGGTAACAATATATTCCCCAGCAAAGGCTCCGGTCTCCAGAAGGGGCCCGGTCGCGGAAGGGCAGCAGACTCAATTCGCGGGCCTCTCCCCCTCCGGCAGCATTCGTACCTCGCTGATGGTGAAGACAAGCGGGTTTCCCGTCAAGGAGTTCTCTCCCCGGGGAGTCAGCTGGCAGGACCCTGCTTCGAGAAGAGGGCAGGGGGGAAGGTCACTATCGGATGTTAAAGCGGCAGCCGGCGACATCGCAGTTTACTTCTCTCGGCCTCCGGGTGTTTTTTCATAATTCCCTGGGCGCCATCGTGGTTCATTTCCATGCGGGATGTCGTGGGTCATATCTCGGCGAGGCGGGATCACAGAGAGGCGGTTTTGCATTCTGAGTGATCCGCCAGTTCTCCGATTGCAGAATTGTCAAATTTGCCGGGATTAGGACGCGGCGAAATGCCGCTCTGAATGCCAGTGTGCGGGTTCATCACGGAGCTTCATCTCCGAGCGGCCATCATGTCTGCGGCTCTGCCCATAAGACTACAGGCCAGGTAATGCCCTTACTGTTACATACTCACGAGCGCGCAAGGTGTTTCCTAGTGCGGTCGCGAGTGTGTTGTGTGCATGTTTACATATGAAGGCTGGTAAGTTGGGTCACGGGTTTTCCGTTGTCCTGGTTGCCTTTGAAAGGCTCATGTTGTTGTGGCCTCACGGGGGGGGCTTTGTCTTTGAATATTGCATGCATGTTTATAATGTGACTCGTTATGCCGTTACGGCATTCAACTGTATCTCGTACTTGCATATTCCTGCTTTATCTCCATGCCGAGAAATAAAAGAAGAGAAACTTACTTTTACTGCTTCGTGCGTTTTCCTGGAACTGGGGGATGCATTTTATCTTCAACTTAACACTGGCGACGAGCGACTGAACCAAGCTGTTTTATTGGTTTTATTTTTTTTCTCTATTATCATGTTATTGGATATTCAAGACGAGAGATTGGCTTTCATTGGTCTCTCTGCCTGGCACGTTTGCGAAGGAATCATTCTTTGTTTTTATTGGTTGTTTACCGCCCAAAAGGATTTTCCACAACAAAGCAATTATTGGATTACGGGAGTTGCTACTTCAAGAAAGTGGATTTTTTCATAACTCCGCATTGGCTCACAGAATTTGCTGTCATCGAGGGAGATTGGCTCACGGCAAAGAAAAAAAAAAACGAGGAAGTGTGTGGTTTATTCCCTTTGGCATCGTTTGAAATCGACACAAGCTGGGTTTTTTTTTTAAACCGAAAGAGCCATCTGAAACTGTCACAATTACAAGTGTCCTTGTATTTTGCCTTCATTTCTTGTATTTTGCCTGCATTTCCTCGTCTACATTTCTCTTCATTTTATGGTAACATATTCCTTATTCAGAATAACTGTGGGGCACATGTGCATATTTATGCAAGAAGAGGATTTTATGTTCTTGAAAGAGTACTGCTGTCAGTTTAGATGTGTATCTTATCACAGTGATACACACACTATTAATTCCTGTTAAGACAGACAACGGTGACTACCTTTATAATTTTAAATTGGGTTTTTTTCTCTCTTGGTACCTTATATATAATAAATTTAATATGTCAGGAATTGTACCACCCCCATCTTTTCTATCGTCCCCTGGTGAACCACCCATGGCTTGATATCCCATGCCAGGAACCTGTGTTTTTGGTGTATATTCAGGTTCTTGAAGGGGAAGAGTGTGAACCAGAAAGGAAATTGCCGCATTTACAACATTGCTTAGGTGGTATGGGTTTAAAAGAATTTAAAAATCTTCCGCCTCTTGTTAATCCTGGAAACATTAATGTGTATTTTTATGTAGCTAAACAATTAAGCTTGAGGTATGGTAAGAAAACCAACACTGTTATGGAGAGATTTATAGTTTACTGCAGGAAACAGTTGGTTAATGAGTCCATTGACGAGTATGACTCTGTGTTAAGATCACTTGCTGTCACATGTGATTTTGAACACATTTCATATGAGCAGGTACTAAGGGACCAAATATTAATGAGGACTAATAATAAGAAAATTCAGGAAAGGTTATGGACTACTTCTGATATGTCTCTTAGTGCCGCTATTGATATTGCCAAAGCAATTGAACATTCTGAGAAAATTGTACAAGAAATAAGAAGTACAGAGAAATGTGAAGTACAAGTTGTTTCCAAAGATTTTGATAAGACAAAAAAAAATGTACCTTCAAAATTTGGTAACACTCAAAGAAATCACAAGTCCAAAGACCTAAGACAAGATAACAAAAGAGGTTCTTATGCATGTTATGGATGTGGTAGTAGTGGGCACCTAGGAAATTCTAAAAACTGTCCAGCTATTGAAAGATCTTGCTTAAAATGCGGGAAGAAAGGACATTTCAACAGAGTATGTAGATCAGCTCCCAGGAGAGTAAATTCTGTGCATTTTGCTGATGATTTTGACAACATCTCTGAGAATGATGAACATGATGTGAATACTGTGTTGAATTTAGAGGGAAGTGGCACCAAATTTCCTTCTTGTAACATTACAATCAATGGTGTGAGTACCCATGTACTGGTATATTCATGTGCTTGGTATACCATTTTGTCCCATGATGTTGTCAACAAAAACTGGCCTAATGTAAAGTTACATAAACCAGACATCAGTCCTGGTGGATACATTGGTCACAAAATTGATTTGGTTGGTTTCTTTTGGGCAGATTTAGTTTTCTCTGGTTGTTCCACATATGGCAAAGTTTATGTATCCAAGAAAGGTCAATCGCTTTTAGGTTGGCCACATAAAGAAGAGATGGGGATTAAATTAGATCCGATTCCTAATGCTGATCCCCAAGTATTTAATATAGGAAATTCTGATTCTAGCAATTGTGATTCCACTAAAGTCATACAAGAATTAAAAGAGTTATTTCCTAGTTTGTTCGTTGACATGTTGGGGACATACCAAGTATTTAAACATTCCATTAAAATCATGGAAGGTGCTATTCCCGTGCATCACAGAGTGAGAAATGTCCCTCTTTCTTACAGAAACAAACTTAAAGATATGTTGCAAGATTTATGTAGCAAAAACATTATTGAACCTGTCTAACATGCTGGGGAATTGAGATTATGTGTGGACTTGTGCAGCCTAAACAGTGCCATTTGGGTTGATGCCCATCCTTTTCCAAATTTACATGAAATGGTTTCAACTCTAGCTGGTGCAAATGTCTTTTCATGTTTAGACCTTGCTAGTGCATATCATCAAGTTGTTTTGGATGATGAATCAAAGAATTACACTGCATTCATTACACCTGAAGGATTATTTAGGTTCTGTAGAATGCCATTTGGGTTGGCAAATGCGGCCTTTGTGTTCCAGAGACTTATGAAGGAAACCTTGGAAGGATTATCTGGAGCGGTTGCATTCCAAGATGATATTCTAGCCTTTGGAAAAGACCATGTGGAACATGATTTCAATCTTAAGAAAGTTCTTTCTGCTTTGGCATCTAAAGGTCTCACATTACGCGCTAACAAGTGCAGATTTAAAAAAAATTGGAAGTAGAGTATCTTGGGCACAACATTAGTGGAGAAGGTATTAAACCCAAGAAGAGCCATGTTGACAGCATAATTAATGCACCTACTCCTAGTTCTAAAGAACAATTGGTGGCGTTTCTTGGTTTAACTGAATTCTATGCAAAATTTATATCAAACTATGCCGCTAAGGTGGACCCTTTCAGGGGTTTATAAAAGAAAAATGCTGTGTTCAAGTGGACCCAAGAGTTGAGTACTGCTTTTTCCCAGTAGAAAACATGTGTTATCAACGCACCTTGTTTAAAACCTTTTGTGATAGGCAAACAAAGTATTGTAATGGTTGATTCCAGCAATAGTGGTCTGGGTGGTGTTCTTATCCAAAGAGATAATGGCAGGGAATGGATAGTTGCCTATGCATCTAGAGCCTTGCGTGATGCTGAAAAAAATTATTCTGTAATTGAAAAAGAACTTTTAGCCTGTGTTTGGGGTGCAGAACATTTCAGAACTTTCTTATGGGGAACAAAGTTTATTATAAAAACAGACCACAAACCCTTAGTATACATGATGGTACCAGGTGGAGGTCGCACAATGTCCGCTAGGTTGGCAAGGTTAGCTTCCAGATTGAAAAATTTTCGCTATCAATTGGAGTACATGAATGGGAAAAATAATGTTCACGCTGACTGCATGTCGAGGTTGCCGTTAGCTACTGCTCTGTCTGAGAGAGATGACAAAGTAGAATGTGAAGTAGCGTTTAAATACAAAGATATTAGTTTGTTTGGCAATTCCTGTCCCATTGTTCAAGAGGATAAATGGTTGGTTGAAATGGAGAAAGATATTGAACTCAAAACTGTCGCTGGGTTTATTGTTAAAGGATGGCCAGAAGAAAGGAAAATCCAAAATAATTTGTCTGGTTATTTTAAAGTGTGTGAAGAGTTGGCCATTGAAAATGGCATTGTTGTCAGGGGGAATAAATTTATTCCGCCATTTAGCTTAAGAAACTCTATTATTGGTCTAGCACATGAAGGACATTTAGGAATTTCCAGTACCAGAAGAAGAGTCAAAGAATGTTTTCGGTGGCCAGGAATTGATGCCTGTGTTGAGCAGCAAGTAAGGGTGTGCCAACAGTGTGCAATGAGTGATAAATCTGCGAAAGCTCTTTGTACTGAGCCGCAACCTGTTCAGTTCCCTGATGGTCCATGGCGCAAAGTAGGTCTTGATATTATTGGACCGTTTGCTGTTTTGCCTAAACAAAAGTCGTATGGTTTGGTTCTTATTGACTATTACTCTAAGTGGCCTGAGGTCAAGATGGTGAAGGATGTTACTTCTGAGGTTGTAGTTGAATTTTTGGACGGTGTATTTTGCAGGGAGGGAATTCCTCAAGAGCTGGTCACTGACAATGGACCACAATTTGTTAGCAGATTTTTTGAAAATTATCTTTTTTAATGTGGTGTGTCGCATAGGAGAAGCGCTGTGTTCCATCCTGAGGCCAACGGTCAAGTGGAACGTTTTAACAGAGTGGTTAAGGAAGCTGTCCAATTGAGTGCCAAAAGTGGTATGAAGTTGAAAATTGCGTTACAGTCTATGCTTCTGGCTTATAGAACAGCCCCCAATGCTATTACTTCAGTCAGTCCTTTTGAAATGCTTAGGGGACGTAAACCTGGGTCAAAATTAGTGCCATGGTGGTTAAAAAACAAGCGCAGTACTACTGTTGATGATGTTGAGTTGGATTTTAAGGAAATTAGACGCAAAATGGAGGACTATAAATCCAAAATGAAGCAAGACATGGGTCGCAGAAGAGGTCCTGTCAGCAAGCAAAAAGTAAACGTGGGTGACGTTGTGCGCATAAAAAAATCCAAAGCTGATGGAAAGGGGAAGAGTGTTTGGTCGGACCGCATCCGGGTCATACAAACTTTTAGGAATGCTGTGCGTGTTGAGGGGGGTAGTGTATGGAACCTCAACAGAGTTTCTCTGTTCAAGGGTAATATTGCAAGTTGTGACATTTCTGAGAGCAATTTATTTTTGGATGTAACTAATCCTCATCATAGTGTGAGTATGGGACGTTTTCAAGTTGATGACATCACAAGGCAGAGAATTGATAGAATAAGGTGTCCGCCTACTAAATAGTAACATGAAATCTTTTCCTTTAAGGGGGAAGGTGTGTTACATACTCGCGAGCGCACGAGGTGTTTCCTCATATGGTCGCGAGTGTGTTGTGTGCATGTTTACATACGAAGGCTGGTAAGTTGGGGCACGCGTTTTCCGTTGCCCTGGTTGCCTTTGAAAGGCTCATGTTGTTGTGGCCTTGCAGGGGGGTTTTGTCTTTGAATATTGCATGCATGTATATAATGTTATTCGTTATGCAGTTACGGCATTCAACTGTATCTCGTACTTGCATATTCCTGCTTTACCTCCATGCTGAGAAATAAAAGAAGAGAAACTTACTTTTACTGCTTCGTGCGTTTTCCTGAAACTGGGGGATGCATTTTATCCTCAACATAACACTTACCAGTGCTTAATTTGTGACAGAATAAGTGCAGTGGCCCAAAGTTTCCTGAGAAGCCTGACACTGACTGTTGCTGAAGATCGGAGTTGCCGAAAACCAAGGCTGCCTACTCTTGATTCCAAGCCATGCTACTTTATCTCACTGTTGCAAATTCCTTTTCATCTCTGCTTTTTCCCCATATAACTGTTTTCCTGTCTTTCGCTTTCTCCTGCTTATTCCTCTCCCCTGTTTCTGCCTTTCTCTCTCTTATTCTGGATCAATGTCTTATGATGAAAAATTAGTGCTAGCCCCCATGGTCCCCACCTGCAACCAAACTGCTGAAATGAGGTACTGTCCCTGACACAGATCGCAGCTCTATTCACTTTCATACGTGCAGTAAAATACGCCCTTCCAATTTACGTGCAACATTGGCCCTACCACTGCTGTATTAGTAGAAAGGGAGAACCAACCAGACTCCATTATAGGCAAAACAAGGGTTAAGAAAATCAGTTCAGACTCATTTTCCCATAAATTACTCAGCGTTCCTTTAAATCTTAAATTAGAATGCATTTTGGTTCCCCCGGCAACTTAGGTTTTCTCTTTCCCCTTTTTCATTTAAGAAAAACCACTGAACTAGTGAAATTTATATTATTTTTCCAGTTCTCTTGGCACATGCCAGACAGCACCACTGATTCACCAGCCGGTAACTGCGAGGGGCGTGTGCGGGGCGAGCTCTGGTGCAATAAAAGTCGAACATTACAGTTTGTCTACTGTTTGTTTTGGCTCTGATCATCCTCCTAATCCTTCATTTATTCCCATACTGAGTACAAGATGAGCGTTTAAAAGAGGGCAGATACGTGTTCAAAAGAAAAACTACTTTTAAAGAACTGGTTGTGCACTGTGGAGATGGAACAAGACATGGGGGCAGATTTAATAAGTTTTGGCGCAATTTAGTGTAGCAACCAAAGTTACAGCAGTGGGCAAGAGAAAAACAGCGTGACATCTACCAAGATATGGTGCTGTGTTTTTCTGCCCCTGCACTGGCACGCTTTAGTTTGCCATGCGCCACCCCACAGACGCTTGCACGATAGTGCAAAGGTCTCCGTGTTCTATCCAGCATAGGTTTTATAGTGGAAGGTGAGCCTTCTAGTGCAAAAACTGTTTTAATACTTTTACAACTTTATATGTTTGCTGTAGAGTGCAGCACACATGCAAAGTGGGAAAAGCGTAGAGACTTAGGTTGTTCCACTGCTACACCTGCTTCGAGAAGGTGTAATTTATTGGTGCAAATCCCTGTTTACAAATGTTTGTAGACAGGGATTTGTGTTAAAGTAGCTCTACTTTTAGGCCTGCCTCAAGAAGGCATAATTTGTTGGCACAAATCTCTGTCTACAAATGTTTGTATATAGGGATTTGTGTCAAAATCCATGGGTGGTTGCATGAGAATGCCCATGTATCACCCAGGGTACACCTCATTGACGCAAATTTATTTTTACTTTTGTCAACTTACCAGCCCATATCATGGTTTGTGTTGGGAAATAAACCCCACCACTACACTTTCCGCTGGGTTTGCATCACGTTTGTGACACAAACCCTTTATAAAGTGTAAGTAAATCTGGACAATGATGTGTACCTTTTCTTTTTTTTATCCCTTAACTGAGTGTTTCTTCTAACACTCAGCCAAAGCTTCTGTTCACTTGACATACTTACAAGTGGACTTATAAAGACTGTCTACTAAATGGGAAAAAACTAGCCTCTTAGTAATTAAAGAAAAATGGCCCATTCACAAAGCCAGGTACGCATATGCATGATAGTACAGTAAAGGTAAAACTGCAACGTGTGTGTAATTGAAACTGATAAAGGCATATTCGGCAACATACGTGAGGTAGAAGTGTAAGCCCATTTGTGCATTAATATGACCTGAGTATGCAAAACGTTCCAAACTAAAAAGTAAGAATGAGATTTAAATATAGGTGTGGACAGCGGGAAGAATCTAAAAATTGGGAATATCTACTGCAATGGGGGAACTGTAAAGACAAAATTTAAGGAGGCAACGTGTAACTAATGTAGGGCCCTCAAGGCAGGGGAGATGTATGCTTGTGACTTTGCATGTAGGAGTAGTCTGGCAGCAGAGTTCTGAATTCATTGTAGTCTTTTCATATTTGATAAAGATGATCCGTAGTAGAAGCCATTGGCTTAATCACGTTTAGGCAGTAAAAGAGAGATAGCTTGGACCTTGTGTGAAAATCCGAGGTGGGGGAAGATGCTTTGCAGCCTTTTTATTGTAATGAAGCTTGATCATGCTAACTTACCCGCTTGGGCATTCATTGATAGCATGTAGTCTCTGGTATTTCCAAGGGTTTTTACTTCCTCTGATATTTTAAGAGGCGATCCCAGATTGGCAGGCCAGGTGCAGAGTGGATCATTATTGTTCCAATCACCATGTGAGTATTTCAGTTTTGGAAGCATTCAGTTTGTGATGGCTCCTTGTCATCCACTGATCAATGGCTTGGAGGCAACTCAAGATTTTTGAGTTTCCAATGTCTTTGGGGCTTTCCAGTAAAGAAGTATTTGTATGTCATCTGCAAAGTTATTGCATTTGAGCTGAAACTCATTGATCATTGCTGGTAATGACTCATGGGTGAGATGATAGAGCCTTAAGGAACCCCTGCTTTTGTGAAATATGATTTGGATGAAAAAGGGGGAGAATGGATGGCAGTTGTTCTGTTTTGAAGGTAGGTTGTGATCCAGTCCAGAGCAGTCCCCTCTACGCCAGCTTGATAGAGTCTTTAGATTAGAGTGTCATGATCAACTCTGTTGAAGGCAGCTGATTGTTTCAAGAGACGTAGTGCAGTGATCTCGTTCCGGTCTGCTGTGTTTTTAAGGTCATCCCAGATGGCGATGAGGGCAGATTTTGTGCCTCTTCCTGGACGGAATCCTGTTTGAAGTTGGAAAGTATGGAGTTATCTTCAATGCATTGTAACATCTGGGTGAATGCTTCTCTTTCTATCATGACTTGTGCAACAGTGATGCATGGCCATTTGAACACACTGTACAAATGATGCAATATCATACACATAGAATAGGCTCTGCAGCATGTATTTGATTTACATGTCTGAATGTCTTTTCTCTGAAATTTGTACATGAAATTTGTACAAGTAGAAATGAGCATCATCTGGAATGGGGGAGGAGGGTTAGAATATTTCCTTCAGTTATATGGTAGTGCTGATACCCAGCTAGCCCAGAATTCATCACTTACATCTGTTACAAGGTTGCCAAGAAATTGTCTGCAGTAGTGATTGTGAAAAGAACTGCCAACAATGTTTGAAAGTGCTGCCAGATCCTCTTCCTTTAGTCGAAGATCAAGGTGCAGGATTTCCTGGGAAGGTCCACCCAATGCCACACCATAGGCCTGCTCCCTCATTGAAGAGAAAAGCCCTGGACATCTGAAACTCCACGAACTGCTGCAGGACCATGAGCAGCAGTATGGTGTTGAGTATATTTCCTTCCACTGGAATGTGTATCAATGTACACATCATGTAGTGCATTGCAACATGATGTCCCATATCATATATCATGTCAATATCAGCGTGTATTTTATGTCATACAGTAAAATAGGCATGCAACTCTCACAATTTATATAAAACAAGCGTCCAGCGCGGCAAATATGTGAATATTGAAAACAAGATTGCATCACTGACAGTTGACTTGGGTAAGTGAATCCATTGTCAGTGGGATCATTAAGTGTCAGAGCAGTCAGCAAAGAGGCTAGTTAATGATGTATAAAAGTGATGCTTGACCAGTGTAGGGCTGGTTGATCTTTCCATTCTGTGAACCCTGTGACAATGAAACATGTCACTGGGGTCACATCTCAAAAGTGTCTGTTACTTAAATGGGATATATGATGCTATGTCAAGGTCGATAATATTGAGCTACAATAATACTGTATTAACTATATTGATTACCACTACATCATCAAGTTAAGCATACAACACCATCTATGTGCTGTTAACTTTTGTAGTCAGTTGGATTTATGTTGATTTTGGATTTCTGTCTGAATTTGCACAGTGAGTTGGACATTTGTGAATGGACATTTTCTTTTGGACATTTGCATTTAAACATTTAGCCCCTGGACAGTACTTTTTTTTTAACTTTTAAGTGTGTGATTAGACAAATTACCTTTTTGGCCCTCCTCTAAGTTGCTGGTGCCTTCCTGGGCTTAGGCTGTTTTTTTTTGGGTTTTTTGTACACACCCGGGCTGCTATCAGTTCACACCCAAAAGATCCACGTCACTATCTTCTCCCACCTGCAATATATTTATAATTTATTTCAACTTTGTAGTTGAATATCTTGTAAGCATCCTGCATGACAATGCATGCTGATGTTGTTGTGACAGTGTTGGAGTCAAGATTGCTTGCACATGGCTACGCATTTGCCACATGTCAAGTCATACACCATATAGTTTTATGTCTATACAAACCTCCAAAGTTTCTTGCAGTAATCCGTTGTGGCTCTCCCTGAGATGACTGGGATCCTCCTTTACAGGTGACTGGACGGAATGCAGAGCAAATCAAACATTCACCCTCAGTCAACATATCTCGGTTATATCCATTGTTCTTTTGCTCACTACTCCACCCCAATTGGGACCCAGTCATATGCAAATCAGTCTTGACCCTATTCCTCATAGGAACAGTCCAGCCGGAACTGCCAAGCCGGGTCCTCCCTGGATCGGAAGCAAGCATCCTGGGACCAGTTTAGGGGTATTACCCCTCATCAGCCAGGCTAGCTTGAATCCAGTGACACAGTGAGCTCGGGACCCATGACTGGGCGTACCTGGCGCACTTAGGGTGAGAAAGCAAAAAACACACAATTGATGGATGGAATCCAGAGCAAATCAAACATTCACCCCCAGTCAACAGATCTTGGTTAAATCCATTGTTCTTTTGCTCACTACACCACCCCAGTTTGGACCCAGCCATATGCAAATCAGCCTTGACCCTGTTCCTCATGGGAACAGTCTTGCCCGACCTGCCAAGCCGGGTCCTCCCTGGACCAGAAACAAGCATCCCCGTACCGGTTTCGGTGTATTACCCCTCATCAGTCAGGCTAGCTTGAATCCAGTGACACAGCAGCAGTTCAAATGCGGGTTGCAAAATCGATGTGGTCTGCACTGAGAAAAACCTTGCAGCAGAGGCGATGAGCCGGTTCTGCTCCGGATTGCATCGCGCAGCAGAGGAGCTGTGTCACTTTTGCTGGGTCCACAGATGGGATGGTAGAGCACCTTCAGGCCCACTTCCAAGGGTCCAGGACTGGGGTAGCACCACTTGGCAGGGTAGGACTTACAGATGGCAGAGCCAGGTGCTGGGTTCAAAGTTGTTGGAGCCTGTTGTCCCTGAGGCTCTGATCAGGAGGCCAGCCAGCCAACACTTGGAATCACTCTGGGGTCCTGGGTTCAACAGATGCAGGTCCAGTCCTTCTCACCCAGGCAAGAGGGAAGCAAGCCATCAAAGCAGGGCTCAAATCCTTCAGAGCAGCAGTCCAATTGAGTGTTAGTCCTTTCAACAGCACAGCAGTCCTTCTTCCTTCCAGAGTATCCAAAGGTCCAGTAGTGTGCTGAAAGGTTGGTGTCTGAGGTCCAATGTTTATACCTGGGCCTTCCATTGAAGTGGGAGAAGCTTCTAGAGGTTTTCCCTTTCAAGTCCACAGGTTTTCTCCCTTTCCTGTCCTGGCTACAGACTAACTACAGGGGGTAGGCGGCCCTTTGTGTGGAGGCAAGATGCAGCCTATTCAAGTGTCAGTAGGACTGTGCCAAGCCCCGCCCTCCCATCCTGCCAGTAATGGCCCATCCAGGTACACCTAAGCTCTCTATTGTATGTGGCTGTAAAGACAGAATGCACAAAGCCCAACTGTCAGCTACACCCAGTCATGTGACCTGGAGAAGGGTGCAGGCGCTAAATGGCTAAGGCAGGAAAACGCCAACTTTCTAAAAGTGGCATTTTCAATGTTGTAATATAAAATCTGACTTCACCGTAAGTGAGGATTTTTCATTATAATTCCAAAGACACAAAACATAAACTGGTTACCTGTTACCATTTGAAGTTACAGCTTATTAAATGTAATAAGGTAACTCCATGTCATCCTATGGGAGAGATAGGCCTTGCGAAAGTGAAAAATTAATTTAAGAGCTTTTCACTACCAGCACATGTAAAACTTCTATTCTTTAGATACATTGCACCCTGCCCCGTGGGCTATTCAAGGCCTACTGTAGGGGTGACTTATATGTATTAAAAAGTAAGGTTTGGGCCTGGCAAACGGTTAATTTTGCCAGGTCGAAATGGCAGTTTAAAATTGCACATATAAGTTGTAATGGCAGACCTGAGACATGGTTGAAAGGGCTAGATAAGGGGGAGTCACAATAAGTGCTGCAGGCCCACTAGTAGCAATTCATTTACATGCCCTGGGTACATGTAGTACCCCTTTACTAGGGACTTATAAATAAATAAAATATGGTTCTTGGGGATAAGCCAATGCTGCTATATTTTAAGATGTGACCACATGCACTTTAGCACTGGTTAGCAGTGGTAAAGTGGACAGTCCTAAGGCCAGCAAAAACAGTAAAAATAGAAGAGATGAAGGCAAAGATTTGGGGGAAGATCAACTTAAGGCTGACAGGTCTAACAGGGGTGAAGTGGGCCCCTAACACTCCTGGGCATTGTTGAAACTGTACCTGTGGCACCACTGATTATTATGCTCTTTTATGGCTCCTAAGTGGCGTTGACAGGTAGCTCACTGGCAAATAATGAAATTAACTATTGGATACATTCATCTATGTTTTTCATCCAATAGTGTTTCAAGATTCCTCTGCCATTCTATTGGATATAAAGACTGCACAAGTTATTTGTCTGTGAAATACCCTTCCTCTGTTCATCAGAGACATGTCAGTTCACCTGCTCTTTTAAGGGCAGCCAAGATGTGACTATTCTCATCAGATTCCTGTATTGACAACCAATGCTAGCAAGCCTATCACAATATCTCAGCCCGTTTTAGCTTATTGTCATCTTGGTTCTAGTTTTTACTAAGTCTATGAATGCAAGAACGGATGTAAATACAATGAATGAATGGGTACCTCTTTTAATCTCTAAAATGCCCTAAAAATAAACACTTTTTAAAGTCTATTAACCATGTTTAACCATTTTTAGGTCTCGCCTAGTGCAGCGCGCATGCGCTAGGCGAGCTGCATTCCTTACAGCGCGCGTGCGCACCACTCGCGGGCTTGTTTTTATATTATGATTGACAACATCAATGTAGGTGTACTCAGTGTATCTGATGAAATACATGGTTGTGGTAAATGTGAATGTAACATAAATGTACTTCCGTATTTTTTGCAATATTTTACCGAGAGCAGCATAAAAACGATATCATATCTGGTAGTGTGTTCAGGGAGCCATAGACTTGTTGTGCTGTAGCACAGTGTACAACATTTACTTCTGGTGCTGGCAACCTGAATAGCCGCCAGTGCGTGAACAGAAATGGTGACTGTCCGTTCTGGCACGCATTTCATCCTCGTGTTTTCCCTTTCCGAGTACAGCCGCTTTGAAGCAAAGATACACGATCTCCGGGAGCAGATGATAAACTGCAGTATCAGCTCGGGCTTGGGGTCTCTGCGCACCAGCCAGAAGCGCTCCCTCTACATCAGGTAGGCCAGTTTACTCCCACCCCTTGTTAAAGCATTCCCCCGGGCTCCTCTCTGCTGGGGCCTGCAGTCATGGGCGGTAATGCTGGAGTTACACAGCACTACTGGGCAATTGCTGATTCACCCTATGTTTAATTCATTGCTAATACTTTAGGTGATACCACGGGGTGCAGTATTTACAAGCGCGTTTTTATTGCGCTGCACCTCTTGACAACAGACGCTGTGTTTTCCCCTCATTCCCAGGTGCCAAAATCTGAGTGGTGCCATTTTTTCCTACACAAACGCCACCTGTGAAAATGATTTGAGGGAAATAAACCAGCGGAGTTTGAATGATGGCAGTATCCTGGCTTGGTGTAAACTCCTTCCCGAGTCACAGTGAAGCAAGAGTAGGGCTGGAGCTCTTTAGATGTAGAGAGAGTGCATTGTAGGTGTTCCTCTGAGATGATATTACTAAAAAATCCAAACTTTTCTACTGCCCCGGTATTTTGAAGAAGACAAATCGAGACGTATATGTCATTCCAAGTGTGTGGAAAGTGGTAGTGCAGCGTTCCGGCAGCACACACGAGTGTTAATGATATCCCAACAGAAGTGCATGTACTGTACATGGAATAGTCAGTCCTTCCCCACCTCCCTCACTTTCGTGGTTAGATTCCTTGCGGTAGGCATTCGAAAGAGAGTACAAGGAGCGAGAACAACCTTTCTCGGTTCTTGTACACAAAAGCACTACAGTATAAACATCTTTTATATTATATTATATTTAAGGTACCAGTTGGCCTTGCAATGACTGAACCACACTCCAGTCCTAGGCTTGAATCTACCAACCGTATGAGATGCATTCTCAGACTTGTATTCCAGCTAGTGGTGTGTGGAAGGGAAGAGTGCTCTGAAACGACTGGGATGTGATGTCCCCGATGGCGATGTAGTCATCTTGGTACCCTTCTTTACACTGCATTCTCTGTAAACATATGTACCCATGTGCACGTTTTCACCAGGGGAGGCCCCGACGAGGTGCTCTCACAGGGCATGATAAGTGAAAGCACTGTACAGCAGTAGTGAACAGGCTCCGCTTCCCTTGTGTCGTGTTTCCACTGACTGTGATAGTGTCCCTTACCTAATGAATGAGTGCTAAAATATTAATTGTGCACAAATGTATCCCGGACGTTCCTATGGCAATGGACCAGAATTAACGGGCAAGGCAACAGGCTCTTATGCTGGCACATAAGTGTTTCATTATTAGCCAACAGTGTGAAGTCCAACATTATCAAGTACAAAAATTGTATTTTACAGCATGCGGTGCACATATTCTCCGTAATATAAATAATAGGGCTACATGAGAAAAAATATTTTAAGATACATCTTTATCAAATGTGCAGCTTACAATGTAATGTCCCAGTCCGGCCATATACACGTGCACACACATACCCACTTACATCCCAGTCCAGCCATATACACGTGCACACACATACCCACTTACATCCCAGTCCGGTCATATACACGTGCACACACATACCCAATTACATCCCAGTCCGGCCATATACACGTGCACACACATACCCACTTAAATCCCAGTCCGGCCATATACGCTTACATAGATATACACACACTGACGCATGCGCACACCCATATAGGCCTGTACACACACATGCAGCCACTGTGGAACAAATGCACGAACAGGCTCCGGACTCGTACAAAGCATATACCCCTACACTCAGATACATAGAGACACAAATACGTGCACGCACTCAAACACACATGCAACATATGTACACATGCACACATAACGACCCACATATCCCACCGGTATGCTCACACATACAGTATATACACATGCACACAAACATATACACAGGGCATTAATTCCTCCTTGGGAATGCATTCTGCCCATTACTTACAATTGGCTTCATGTTTTGTAATTCACAGTTGCTTGCTTTCTGTTTGCTGGCTTTATTTATTTTAGGCTGTCCAGCATCTAGCATCTTTGTCCCACCCATGGCGCATAGCCTGTTTATAAAGTGCTGCTTAGCTAAACACTTATAAGGTCCCAAAGGCGAGACCTATTGGCTATGCCAATACTTGTTTAACACTGTGGTGTAAGGCTAAATGAAGTCAACCCACCTGCAGAATGTGGTGCGGAGCTTCTACAATTTCATTTAAAGTGTCTCTGCGTGCACTAATAGGGACTAAGAGCACAATAGGGGCCATATGGCGTCCAATGATCCGCCGGGGCTACATGGGACAGATTTGTGACCCTATATTTAGACCTGTCTTTGGATCTTAAAAGTAATGATTGTAAATATCAAATAACGAAAGGGTAAATATTGAAAAACATCTATGTACATATACTTTTTTTTGCTGCTCCCCTTGTATGTTATTCTTAACTTTTATGTTATCTACCAATTATCTTCCAGCTTACGAAATTCTCCAAGTTATAGGTTTTGTACATTATGTTAATGTGTTTGTAAAATAAACAACGGGCTATTTGCTAACAATATGGATGAAAATATCAGCTTCTGTTTACAGGTCTGTTGTTTTCCTACTGTTCAGTTTTTTTCGAATGTCAATTGAGCAAATGTAAAGGGTGTAGCTAAAACAATAAAACCCTGCTTTCTGTTGTGATCGGAATTGGCAGAACATGTGCATGTAAAGATTTAAAACACCGACGCGTCCACAGATGTTAAAACACGTTTCTGCGTGGTAAAGAAAACTCTGGTGTCTCAATAACATGTGAATTATACATTGGTTTAAAATGACCCCGGGCTCTGTTTTCCTAATCTGCTGGTTGTATTATTTTAGTTTTCTTTCGCCACCTTGAGCTTCTGCTCGATTGAGCAGTGACCCCTCGGGAGGCCCACCAGTTCCCTGTGGATTCAGAATAAACAGCCGGGAGCAAAGGGCATCTCCTAGCTAAATAGGAGGTTGTACACACCTATGAGGAGCGTGCACAATTATGGAAGGAACCATCCAGGGAAAGAATAAAAGTAGTTCACTTCATCCAATTATGCAGGAATAGCAATTCCAACAAGGACGATAGACTCTCTATTAATGTGGGGTTGAGTGTTTAGACCAATAGCATAATTTACTGAATGGTCTCTCTAAGGAGTGACCACGAATTTCTGGTGTCTAACCAGAGGAAAAGGAGGAGGAGTCGGGAAAAAAATAATTCACTCACCAACATTTAGAAATGTTAGCTTAAAGGGGTAATCTCAGGAACAATAAATAATAACATAAAATCACAGACACTTACACATATGGACATGTGGGCAGAACTGCTAGGTTACCATCAGCAGAGCCTCAACTAGCTCCATTGAAAGCAACCCCTTAGACAGAAGTCCATCCCTCATAGGCCTGCCGGATCATAGTGGCAGTCACCCTGCCCTGTTTAGGATTGGATGTTCTTCCCTGTGTTTTCCCGCCGGGGTCCGAAGCGGAGATGGACAGTGAAAATGTTGAATCTGACGCACAAGGAGAAATCTCCCTGAGCACCAATGCCATTTGTTTTTGTTTAATGAAAACCAAACAAATTCCTGCTTTAGCAGTTTGTTTTCTCCCAAAAACAAAAGTTTGGCGAATGGGCTCTTTAGACATGGTGCCCGCTCAGAAAACCTGCAGTGATGTCATGGAAACCACTATCGAGGCAGCACCCTTCACAGCACAGAGGTACGCAACAAACTCTCTAAGCAGGCCAGAGGGTTCCCTGCCAGGGTGGTGGACCTCACCTCATGTAATCTGAAGGTTGTCCAAAAAGACCTCTGGAAAGTTTCAAATCTGATTTGTCTCAGTGTCAGAGAAATGTTGTCCTTGCCCTATTTGTAAAATCGCTATCTTTAAATTCAAAACCCTGTAGAAGTCTTTAATTTGTTGACGAAGGGCCACATGTACAAAGGTAAGTGTTTGTGATTACCAAATAGTGAATTTTTGCGATTCGCTATTTGATAATAGCAAAGACCCATCTGTGAGAAGTTGGCCTGGTATATGCTGTCCACTAGTTATAGTGGGCACCTTGCACCAGTCCAAACGACCTTTATTGATGATAGGTTTAAGACAACCTTATTTGAAAGCTATCCTAGTGGTAGCTATGGAGAGCAGCCTTCAGGCTAAGTCTTGAAGGAGGGTAAAGCTGTTTGTTTTACCAGTCTATAATCTCATGAATGACCAAATGAAAGGAGAACCACACCAGGTATATATATAAAATATATGTATTTATTACTAAACACTACCCACTAGTCTCTTTATGAGGCTAGAGGTCGAAACACACAAGTTACAAGTCAAATAGCACAGTAAATTAGCACAATATACGATTAGCCCTAGGGGCGTACCAAACCATATATTAAGAAAGTGGTATAAGAACCACGACTTGACTAGACACAGGGCCTAGAACCTGTAGAATCGCTAGGACCCCAAGGAACCACCCAAGGTAGTGACACAGGGGACCCACGGGGGACGTGTGCAGTGTGTGAACACAGCCGCGAGCTCCGTTAGCGTCTATGGGGAAAGTCGCGGTTAGAGTTTTACAGATTAGGGACACTCCAGAGTGGACTAGGAACAAACCCTTTCGGACTTAGAGGGTTCTAGGGCCAACACCCACGGGAGCACCGAAGTACTCGTGTTACCTCACCCAGGGAAGCCGGGTGCACAGGTGTCAAATGGTGTCGGGCCGCGCCGTCGTTTTCAATGGCCGCTGGCTGGAAAGTGCTGCTGCCAGGAAGTTGCGAAGTGTCTGAAGAGATCCAAGCCTGGATCGAGGATGAGAAGAACCTGAAAGCAGAGGGGACAGAGTCTAGTTCACTAGCCAGTGACCAGGAGCACGATAGTCGAATGCCATCCGATGTTGGGTGCTTCAAGTTCAAAGAGGTGAAGATTGTCTCTGTAGCCACGAGGACCAGGAGGCGTCGATGACAACCAGGAGCTGGAATCGAGCTGTCCCACAGAGGTAGTAGCTGACTGCAGTGTTGGTGCCCGGATTGGACCCAACAAGCCTTGGTAACAGCAACCCACGCAGAAAGAGAACAATGGCTTTGGTGCGGATCAGCAAGGTCCGAGGGACTCCTCAAGCAAGGGAGAGTCAGGGCAGGCCTGGTGCAACCAGGGAGGCCCGTTGAAATCAGAGATGTCCTTCTGAGGGACCCACAAGTTGATGGACAAGGCATCGCGTAGGGACCTCAAGCGGAATCACAAAAGGGCGGCCCACGGGTCACTCGGAGAAGCCAGGCCAGCAATCTTCGGTGGATTCACTGCTTGGGGTTGGGGCTACAAGTAACCCGAAGCACAGCCTCTAGGATTGATCAGAAGCTTATGCACTTGCAAATGTGCACGGTGTCCAGGGGTTCCGGTTCCACGGTACCCACGAGGGCTACGGGTCTCAGCTTTGCTGGGGACTCGGGTCAACCTCTGGGAATTCTGGAAATCTACCTCCTGGGTTGCAGGGTTGTCGGCGTCCGGCGGGAGCTTTGGAGATGCAGACCGGACAGATGTGTCTTTGGTGCCTGCCAAGCAGGGGAGTAACTCCTTTACTCCAAGGGAGATTCTTCAGTCATCTGGGGTTTAACAGATTGTCGAAGGTCCAGGATTCAGTTTCAGAGTTTCGTCCAGGGATATCTAAAGTCCTGTTGCCAGGGGTTGCTATCTTATACCCAAGGAAGGGGTTGGACTAACTCAGGGGACCCACCTATGGGAGGGTTTGGAAAGAGGGGTGGCTACACCCATTTCCTTTGTCCAGTTTCACGCCAGAGCAGGGGCTGGTAGCCCCTGCAACCGGTTTGAACTGGGCTATGCACAGGGACACCAAATGTGCCCCCAGTGCAGGACTTCAAAGCACTCTGAGAGTGCACCCACCCAGCCCCAATACACTAAAGCCTGTCTGGGAGGTGGTAACACCTCCCTGTGACAGGAAACCTATTGTCCAGGCCTCCCCTGCCGGAGAATCGGTCGGCAGCAGGAGGCCAGATTTTTGTCTATGGCTGCAGCATCCATTTTGTGATGCCAGGGCTCTGTTTAGCTGGTACCGGGTATACCGGTGCTGTCATGTCTCTCCCTCTAGAAGGGTGGGATCATACTCCCACACCAGTTACTGGTGTGGGGGTATGATTCCAAGGTGTTTGACACCAAACACAAAATGTTTCCGTGCAGCCATCCCAAAGTTAGCATTTACCGTTGAGATATAATGCACTTAAGAGTATATGGTCAGGCTGCACTCACAGACAACCCCAGAGGATAGATTCCGAAGGCTGCAGAGGGGCTCTTCTCATGCATGGGCACCCTCTCACATAAAACCAAGCACCCTGCCTTCAGGATTGATAAGGCCTGCCATAGGGGTGACTGATAGGTTTATATGTGCAGGGATAGGGTGAGATATAGTGAACCTATATCTCAGTAAGGGGTGCATGCACCACCTCACTCAGGCTGCTGTAGCAGTCCTGTGATGTCATTTTGGAAGGCTTCCCAGGGGTGGCATAATACATGCTGCAGCCCCTGGTAGGCCTCTGGGGTACCTATGCCCTGGGTACCTAGTATACCATATACTAGGGACTTAT
Source organism: Calotriton arnoldi (assembly GCA_963921515.1). NCBI lineage: Eukaryota > Metazoa > Chordata > Amphibia > Caudata > Salamandridae > Calotriton > Calotriton arnoldi. The sequence goes on from CAWUFW010000896.1 coordinate 1,751,914, forward strand.
AAGGGCACCCCAGAATCCAATCTGAAGCGTACCTAAGGTACTAGGAATCCATTTTAAAGAGAAAGCAGATAAACTGGGGCCCTGACTAGCAGGGTCCCAGTCCAACTAAGTCGAAACCAGCAAAACACCAGGAAAAAAGTGGGGGCAACCATGCAGTCAGATTCCACCTTCCTACATAAGCCCCCCCCCAAACGAAAGGAGATAAGGCTAACCTTGCCCAGTTGAGCCTTTATTTACTAAGTGGCGATATAAGGAAGTACCTGCACTAGCATGGTTACCCCCTGGCTTATGGTCCACAAAGCAATCCCTAACCCCAAGGGGATGGGAGGATCTCCACCATTTGGAGTCACTACCTGTGGTGTGTTTTGGCATAGTAAAAGGCTGGTGGGGTGTCTGAGTAGAGAAGTGAGGCCCTGATAAAGTTGGCCTCAGCTTCCTCAGATCACTAGCCACCATGGAGGCCTTACTTTCCATGACTAAGTTGGGTCTAGCTCTAAGGGTCAACCTTTGGCTGCCTACAGCTGGGGGTTGGGTCCCTTTGGTTGGAACACTGGAGAGACATGGCAGGTTTGGAACCTTCTGGTCCCAGGTTTTGCCTTTGCCCAGCAGAGTCCATCTGGGGGAGGTTCCTACACAAGGGTAAGGGGGATCCCTCAGTGGGTTGAGGAATTTTCACCTGGCTAGGGCTACTAGACTGGGTGCCCCTAATCTGCTGATGGGGGGTTCCTCTGGACAGGGGGCCCTGTGGGGTCCACTGACTTCCCTGACCTCTGCAGCCCTGGGCTGACTGAGGCAGGGTAAGAGAGGGCAGGTTACCTGCTCCAGACTGGGTACCACCTTGGAAGGGTCCCCTGCCATCAGAGGTGTTGCCAGGACAGGCCTGACTACCTCTGGGGCAGTTCTTTCACTAGGGGTAGGATCAGTTCCCTGAGGAGGCTGACCCTTACCTATAGTCTGGGGGGAGAAATACTTTTCTTCAACCCTTGTGCTCTCTTTTGGAGGAGAGTGGGCCATTCTTTCAGGCTCCATCACTCCAAAATTTCCCTGGGGTTGGGCTGTGGCCCTCACAGCCCCACTAACATTCTCAGGGATGCCCAGCATTCTCAGATGGGCTTGGTGTTCAACTTCAGCCCAGGCTGAAATTTCCAGATCATTGCCCATCAGGCAATCTACAGGCAAGTTAGGGGACACTGCCACTCTCTTTGGGCCTGTGACCCCTCCCCAGTTAAGATTGACTATGGCCATGGGGTGATCTGTTCTGACACCATCAATGTTGGTCACCTGGTATTTAAACTCAGGCAAAAGCTGGTGAGGGGGGACTAGTTTCCCTGCCACCATGGTGACACTAGCCCCTGTGTCCCTGAATGCCACAGCTTTCTGACCATTAATCAGTGGCTCCAGTTTGTACCTGCCCAATGCATTGGGACCCATGGTAAAAGTGGCAAATCCTATACCACCATCAGAGTCAGAGGAGTCTGGTGAGGGGGGCCTTTCTAAATTAGGGCCCACCTTTGTTCCCCTTGCAAAAGCACCTAACTTTTTGGGTGCACTACTCCCAACTGGGGGATTACTACTGGTAGTACCAGGAGGGGTGGTAGTATTAGCTGGAGGAACATTTTCTTTATTGCCAATCCTGGGGCAACTGGGATCAGTCTTCCAGTGTCCAGGCTTTTTTACAGACATGGCAATATGGTTTCTTTTCAGGAGAGGAAGGAGTTTGGGACCCACCCCAAGAAGAGGACTTTTGGGGCCCTGTAGTGGATTTATCCTTAGATTTATACCCACCTTTCTCTTGGGACTTGGTAGAATCTTTCTTCTGGCCACCACCCTGATTCTTAGGCCTTACCCTGGTTCTGACCCATTTGTCTGCCTTCTTTCCCAATTCTTGGGGAGAGGTCAGATCAGAGTCCACCAGGTACTGGTGTAAAAGCTGGTTTTGACAATTATTAAGGATCTGCTCCCTCATAATCAAATTGTACAATCCTACAAAGTCATGCACCTTGCTGCCAATTATCCAACCTTCCAGAGCCTTAGTAGCACAATCTACAAAGTCAACCCAGTCTTGAGTCTGAGCCTTTTGGGTGTCTCTGAACTTCAACCTATACTGTTCAGTGGTTAGGCCAAACCCATCAATCAGAGCACTCTTCAAGACTTTGTAATTGTCAGCATCCTCTTCTCTAACAGTGAGGAGCTTATCTCTACCTTTGTCTTCAAAGGAGAGCCACAAGATTGCTGCCCACTGCTCCTGGGGGACCCTCTGAACTTTACAGGCCCTTTCCAGTGCAGTAACCCATTTGTGGATGTCATCCCCACTCTGGTAGGGAGGGACAATCTTGCTTAGGTTTTTATGGTCATGAGACCTTTCCCTACCACTAGGGAAGTTGCTGCCACCATGGGACTCTAGTCCCAACTTTCTTCTTGTTCTCTGAAGATCTAGGGACTCCCTATCTAAAGCCACCTGCTCTCCTCTGATCCTAAGCTGAGCTTCTTCATACTTGAGCAGTTTCTTTTTCCTTTCATGAGAGGATTCCCTCCTATGAGAGGAAACAGAGGTCCCTATTGAGGTGTTAGAACGGTTAGACTCCTGAGAAGGAGACCTTGACCTTCTAGGCACACTCTCAACTCTCTACAATTAAAGTATGCAGTTCCTAATATTAACAGCAGGTGGTTATAATCAATCAAAGGCTCCACACAGTGGTCTAGAGCGAGACTTAGGAGGAGAATCTCCTCCTGTTGGAAAAAGACCCTCACACACCCAGCCAGCTAGGTGTCTTGCTTCATCATCGGGTCTGCTCCTTATCGGGTTGGCGCTGCAATACCCGATCGGCGCCCGAGATGGGGCCTTCTTGGCGGAGATCTTTATTCCTTATGCCATAGGGTGTAGTGCGTGTGAGGGCCCTAAAAATAGTGTAGGTGCTAATGATAGGTGAATGAGTGTAGTTTAAAATAGGAAGTGGTGGTCCACTCAAAATAATTTTAATGAAACGTGGCCATCACCCTAATTAAAAATTAAAAAAGAAAATGCGTATCTTACTCTAAAGTTGTGAGATTATACGCTTATAACATAGGTCAACATGTTTCTTGCCTTTATTCTTAATAGATGGCAATTCCTCAGGACCAAAAAATAGGATCTACCTACACTTTTCGGTGGTGGTCTAAAACTACATAAAGTGGAGTAGTAACCACTCGTACAGCACCCTCAAAAGTGATACCTGTAGATCTAAAAACCAACCTGCAATGAAACAGAATAATAAACATTAATTTAGTCATATAAAAATATTCGGGTAATTCAAGGACCCTGTGCCTCAATCAATAACCATAGTGCAGCCAAAGCATGCCGAACACAGGTGACTGATGGCATGCAATAAGTCTGAACTACATTTGGTGAGGAAGAAGTAACAACATAATAAAGAATGGCAGCTGAAATGAGCATCGTTTTATAACTTACCCAAATTGGGTTGAGGACGCACGGCATCAAAACCGGCTGGCGAGGACACTAAAGTGTAGTGTCCTGTAGGAATTAAAAACAGAGAACAAGTGCTAGAAGATTAAACAGCCAGAAACAGCTACCTGTAGGTGTATCAAGCAAAGCGGATGAAGAAGAAACAACATGACAATACCCAGTCGTATCGTAATCAGGTCTATCAGTGTCAGTCTATCAGGCGAACAACCCGGCCCATCCATGTCAATTGAAAAGACAAGGGCGTGGATTTACCAGTCTGCGCCTCCCGGTGTTGATACCTCCGCTGAGTAAGGTCAGCGTCAAATGCGCACCCGGTGCCTGTCGTGGTAAAAAAGCCAACGCTCCTCTGGTATCAACCACAAATGAGAAACATCAGCTTCAAAATGTAGGAGATCTTTAGAGCCGACCTCACCAACATCCTTCCGTTTGAGAGGGTAGTGAAACCGGTATGTTGGCAAGCGTCCAAGTCAAAGAAACCCCACACATGAGCTAAATAACTCACTGAAGGGACTTAGTAATACCCTTCAAGCCAAACCAATGAAAAACCATGAGGGACACACAGGGGGCTAACTATTCTGTTACTTACTCTTCCATGTGAGTCCGATCGGAAATGCTCCTACCCCTTGCTCAGCCGGTCCGGGAGTAACGAACAGAGCAAGGATCTCAAAGAAATACCAGCGGCCGGCGGAGCTTGGAGGCGGAACTTCCGGTACTTCCTGTCTGAAACAGTGTAACGACTGGAGCGCTAACCCTGTTTAGGGCGCCATGTTGGATTTCCTCCAACTAATGCGAGACAAACACTCCATGCAGCAGCAATCGTGGGCGCCAATAGCGTGGTCTCGTTTTGAGATAACAAGACAAAGTGAATGGATTCAAAACACCTAAAAAATATTAATGACTCATAAGCCATAATCTAGTATGGACGCTAAAAATGGCGATAAACCTGTGTAACTAATGTCATGTACGACAGGAATGAAGGTATTGCTACAAATAAAGGACGTAGGTCCAACCTTATCTCATAGAAGATCCGAGTTAATAACTAGATTAGGTTGATTGAAGGGGGCTCTTCCTCGTCGGAATCAACACTTATGTAATGCTAACTATTTAAAGTAATATGTTAGGCAAAACATTCGGGATCAGGTAGGAGTCCGGGAGTACTCGAGTAAATTGCAAAAGGAGCAAAACCACTGAATCAAGTGCAGAAATACAAGAGCCCAAGGTGGTAATTAGGTTAATTGGCTCCAAGGGATATCCTCATTAAGCCCTCCTTTATCAGTGGCTAGTCGAAGGACCCAACGTTGTTCCAAACGGAACAATGATTTTGTAGGCATCCCTGGGTGGGTTTCTAATACGGCCCAATTAAATGAGTCAGGGGATGTTGCACTTGTTCGAAGTGACAGGTCATTTTGGTATTTGTTTTATGGCATCTGAAATTGCTTCTATGTTCCATTATCCGGACTTTGACTGGTCTCGAGGTCATCCCTATGTAAAGGAGACCACACGGGCAGTCCAGTATATAGATACAATTAGGTGTGTTGCAATTAGTGTGTGCAGCCATTCTCCAACTAACTCCGTTAGGGAACTTAAATTCTTTGGTAACCTTAGTTTGCGGGCACGCCGAGCATGACCCACAAGGGTAATGACCCCTGACAGGGGGTAAGTCCCAAAGTGTCCTTTGTGTATTGCCCTGTTGTTTCTTAGGTCTAGTGTGTACCAACATGTCCTTGAGGTTACTAGTTCGTTTAAAAGCGAACCTAGGTTTGGGAAGCTTCAGAGTTCCTGTGTTAAGGATGTTCCAATGTTTACAAATGATATTTCTAACTCGGTTCGAGTCAGGGGTGTATGTCGTTACACAGGTCATGACCCTATCAGGTTCTCTAGTTCTGACCTCCAATAGGCTCTCACGGTTATTATGCTGTGCCCTTTTGTACGCGCGATCAATAACCTGTTTGGGGTATTCTCTTTGAAGTAGGTCTGTCTTTAGCGTATTAGACTCATTCTTGTAGTCAGTGAGTGTACTGCAATTCCGTCTAATCCGTAGGAATTGCCCAAAGGGTAAGTTTTGTCGGAGAGCCCTTGGATGATGACTACTAAAACGTAGGAGACTATTCCTGTCGGTTGGTTTTCGGTATAGAGTGGTAGAAATCTTGTCACCCTCTAATTTAATCAATAGGTCAAGAAATGGAATCTCTGTTTCTGAAATGATGTTAGTAAATTTTAAATAGGGGTTCAATGTGTTGATCCAGATGCAGAATTCATCGCATTTGGTGCGTTCTCCCTTCCATAGGATCAGGATATCATCAATGAACCTCTTCCATAATAACACATTGGAAACATACGGATTCCTGGGATTATGGATCTCTCTCTCCTCAAATGCTGCCATGTACATACAGGCTAGACTAGGCGCGAATGTGCTGCCCATTGAAGTGCCCTGTGTCTGGTGGTAAAGCTGGGTATCATATTCAAAGAAATTCTCTGTGAGTGCTAAAGTGGCGCATTCCAGTACGAAGGTCACTGGAGTAGGTGAGTCCCAATCACTGTGAATAAGGGCGTCTTCAATAACATCAAGGGTTGCCCTTTGTGGGATATTAGTATAAAGGGCCACAACATCCAGGGTGACCAAGAGATCTACTACTTCTGGATGTTGGGTCCCCTCGATTAGACGTAAGACGTCTGTGGTGTCCCTGATGAAAGAGGGGGTGGCTCTAACCAGTGGTTGTATGAAATGATCCACAAACTTGGAGAGGGGTTCCAGGATGGACCCGATCCCTGACACGATCGGTCGTCCAGGAACAGGGGTGATCCCCTTATGGATCTTGGGTAGACAGTAAAAATAAGGGGTCTTGGGGTCCTTCGTTATTAGGAATTCTGCTTCCTTCTTGGTAATCCAACCCTCTGTTTCAGCAGAAAAGACCATAGAGGATATAATTCTACTCAGCCTAGGTGTAGGGTCTTCCCTAATAGGTGTGTAGTATACCCTATCGCTGAGTTGTCTGCGACATTCATTGTCGTAGTCCAGTGTGGACATGATCACCGTAGCTCCACCTTTGTCAGCCTGTTTGATTATGATATTTACATCATTCGCCAGGTCTGAGATGGCAGTGGTTTCAATAGAAGACAAATTGTGATAAGGAGCAGGGGTAGATGTACTATTCAGATCTTTCAACACTGCTTGCTCAAATGTTAACACCTCGTTGGGAACCATGCTGCTATTAGGTGTAAAAGTAGATGGTCTGTGCAAACCAGAATCGCCCGTTTTTAGTGGCGGTTGATCATGAAAAAAGGCTTGTAGGCGGATTTTACGGAAAAAACCTTGTATTTCACAAATGTTACGAAATTGATCATTTCGAGGTGTGGGAACAAAACCCAGACCTTTTGGAGAACCTTGACCTCAATCGGTGAAAGGACTCTGGGTGAGAGGTTAATAATCAATGTCTCCTCCCCTTGTCTGACTCCTGGTCTCTACTGCTCGTGTTGATTGTTCTGGCAAATCCTTCCATTGTACTCTTTTTGGACCTCTTCTGCGCCCTCTTCCTCTGCCCCAGCCTCTGTCTAGAAAAGGTGGCTCTGCCCCATGTTGGAAAAAAGGCGGAGGGCCTTGTTGGTACATTGGATATTGCCAGTATGGAGGCCCCTGATATGGTGGTATATGGAAAGGAGGTTACATAGGCTGTTGGAAAACTCTTGTTTTCTTGTTATTCCAGCTCCCAGTGCTGGAATCACTGTTAGATAGAAGAACCCCTCCGTGAAGAGTTGGAACCTTCATCAGAAGAGTAACTAGTAGCTATTGCAGTATAATCTGCCTTGAGATAGGGATAGATCTTCTCAACAGAGAATTTCTGAATATCTTTCTGGAGTTTTGAAATCTTCTGTTTCATTAAGTATTCCCTATTTTCTGCAATCTCTGCATTGATCTCTGCTAGCTTGCTCTTGTATGCAGCTGTCTGGACAATAACCTTAATCGCACCCTCTGCTGTTTGTATTCTTATCAGTAGGGCGTCTGCAATTCTCTTGGCCGTATTGATTATAAGGATCAGCCAGTCCCTAGTACACTTCCATGCTACTAGGGACCATTCTTTCTTAAAGACAGGATCCTCCAGAAACAAACGTGGGAAATTATTAACAATCAAGCCGTTTGGGGCTATATTAGCCCTAAGGTACTCTGTCATCATCGCTCCATGCAGAGTCACCTTCAGCCATTCATGTTTAATGTTAATTAACGAAGTCCAATCTTCTGACTGGCTGCTGGAGGCAGTATTGCCATCCGACCCCAGAAGTGGGCCTCCATACTGGCAATATCCAATGTACCAACAAGGCCCTCCGCCTTTTTTCCAACATGGGGCAGAGCCACCTTTTCTAGACAGAGGCTGGGGCAGAGGAAGAGGGCGCAGAAGAGGTCCAAAAAGAGTACAATGGAAGGATTTGCCAGAACAATCAACACGAGCAGTAGAGACCAGGAGTCAGACAAGGGGGAGGAGACATTGATTATTAACCTCTCACCCAGAGTCCTTTCACCGATTGAGGTCAAGGTTCTCCAAAAAGGTCTGGGTTTTGTTCCCACACCTCGAAATGATCAATTTCGTAACATTTGTGAAATACAAGGTTTTTTCCGTAAAATCCGCCTACAAGCCTTTTTTCATGATCAACCGCCACTAAAAACGGGCGATTCTGGTTTGCACAGACCATCTACTTTTACACCTAATAGCAGCATGGTTCCCAACGAGGTGTTAACATTTGAGCAAGCAGTGTTGAAAGATCTGAATAGTACATCTACCCCTGCTCCTTATCACAATTTGTCTTCTATTGAAACCACTGCCATCTCAGACCTGGCGAATGATGTAAATATCATAATCAAACAGGCTGACAAAGGTGGAGCTACGGTGATCATGTCCACACTGGACTACGACAATGAATGTCGCAGACAACTCAGCGATAGGGTATACTACACACCTATTAGGGAAGACCCTACACCTAGGCTGAGTAGAATTATATCCTCTATGGTCTTTTCTGCTGAAACAGAGGGTTGGATTACCAAGAAGGAAGCAGAATTCCTAATAACGAAGGACCCCAAGACCCCTTATTTTTACTGTCTACCCAAGATCCATAAGGGGATCACCCCTGTTCCTGGACGACCGATCGTGTCAGGGATCGGGTCCATCCTGGAACCCCTCTCCAAGTTTGTGGATCATTTCATACAACCACTGGTTAGAGCCACCCCCTCTTTCATCAGGGACACCACAGACGTCTTACGTCTAATCGAGGGGACCCAACATCCAGAAGTAGTAGATCTCTTGGTCACCCTGGATGTTGTGGCCCTTTATACTAATATCCCACAAAGGGCAACCCTTGATGTTATTGAAGACGCCCTTATTCACAGTGATTGGGACTCACCTACTCCAGTGACCTTCGTACTGGAATGCGCCACTTTAGCACTCACAGAGAATTTCTTTGAATATGATACCCAGCTTTACCACCAGACACAGGGCACTTCAATGGGCAGCACATTCGCGCCTAGTCTAGCCTGTATGTACATGGCAGCATTTGAGGAGAGAGAGATCCATAATCCCAGGAATCCATATGTTTCCAATGTGTTATTATGGAAGAGGTTCATTGATGATATCCTAATCCTATGGAAGGGAGAACGCACCAAATGCGATGAATTCTGCATCTGGATCAACACATTGAACCCCTATTTAAAATTTACTAACATCATTTCAGAAACAGAGATTCCATTTCTTGACCTATTGATTAAATTAGAGGGTGACAAGATTTCTACCACTCTATACCGAAAACCAACCGACAGGAATAGTCTCCTACGTTTTAGTAGTCATCATCCAAGGGCTCTCCGACAAAACTTACCCTTTGGGCAATTCCTACGGATTAGACGGAATTGCAGTACACTCACTGACTACAAGAATGAGTCTAATACGCTAAAGACAGACCTACTTCAAAGAGAATACCCCAAACAGGTTATTGATCGCGCGTACAAAAGGGCACAGCATAATAACCGTGAGAGCCTATTGGAGGTCAGAACTAGAGAACCTGATAGGGTCATGACCTGTGTAACGACATACACCCCTGACTCGAACCGAGTTAGAAATATCATTTGTAAACATTGGAACATCCTTAACACAGGAACTCTGAAGCTTCCCAAACCTAGGTTCGCTTTTAAACGAACTAGTAACCTCAAGGACATGTTGGTACACACTAGACCTAAGAAACAACAGGGCAATACACAAAGGACACTTTGGGACTTACCCCCTGTCAGGGGTCATTACCCTTGTGGGTCATGCTCGGCGTGCCCGCAAACTAAGGTTACCAAAGAATTTAAGTTCCCTAACGGAGTTGGTTGGAGAATGGCTGCACACACTAATTGCAACACACCTAATTGTATCTATATACTGGACTGCCCGTGTGGTCTCCTTTACATAGGGATGACCTCGAGACCAGTCAAAGTCCGGATAATGGAACATAGAAGCAATTTCAGATGCCATAAAACAAATACCAAAATGACCTGTCACTTCGAACAAGTGCAACATCCCCCTGACTCATTTAATTGGGCCGTATTAGAAACCCACCCAGGGATGCCTACAAAATCATTGTTCCGTTTGGAACAACGTTGGGTCCTTCGACTAGCCACTGATAAAGGAGGGCTTAATGAGGATATCCCTTGGAGCCAATTAACCTAATTACCACCTTGGGCTCTTGTATTTCTGCACTTGATTCAGTGGTTTTGCTCCTTTTGCAATTTACTCGAGTACTCCCGGACTCCTACCTGATCCCGAATGTTTTGCCTAACATATTACTTTAAATAGTTAGCATTACATAAGTGTTGATTCCGACGAGGAAGAGCCCCTTCAATCAACCTAATCTAGTTATTAACTCGGATCTTCTATGAGATAAGGTTGGACCTACGTCCTTTATTTGTAGCAATACCTTCATTCCTGTCGTACATGACATTAGTTACACAGGTTTATCGCCATTTTTAGCGTCCATACTAGATTATGGCTTATGAGTCATTAATATTTTTAGGTGTTTTGAATCCATTCACTTTGTCTTGTTATCTCAAAACGAGACCACGCTATTGGCGCCCACGATTGCTGCTGCATGGAGTGTTTGTCTCGCATTAGTTGGAGGAAATCCAACATGGCGCCCTAAACAGGGTTAGCGCTCCAGTCGTTGCACTGTTTCAGACAGGAAGTACCGGAAGTTCCGCCTCCAAGCTCCGCCGGCCGCTGGTATTTCTTTGAGATCCTTGCTCTGTTCGTTACTCCCGGACCGGCTGAGCAAGGGGTAGGAGCATTCCGATCGGACTCACATGGAAGAGTAAGTAACAGAATAGTTAGCCCCCTGTGTGTCCCTCATGGTTTTTCATTGGTTTGGCTTGAAGGGTATTACTAAGTCCCTTCAGTGAGTTATTTAGCTCATGTGTGGGGTTTCTTTGACTTGGACGCTTGCCAACATACCGGTTTCACTACCCTCTCAAACGGAAGGATGTTGGTGAGGTCGGCTCTAAAGATCTCCTACATTTTGAAGCTGATGTTTCTCATTTGTGGTTGATACCAGAGGAGCGTTGGCTTTTTACCACGACAGGCACCGGGTGCGCATTTGACGCTGACCTTACTCAGCGGAGGTATCAACACCGGGAGGCGCAGACTGGTAAATCCACGCCCTTTGTCTTTTCAATTGACATGGATGGGCCGGGTTGTTCGCCTGATAGACTGACACTGATAGACCTGATTACGATACGACTGGGTATTGTCATGTTGTTTCTTCTTCATCCGCTTTGCTTGATACACCTACAGGTAGCTGTTTCTGGCTGTTTAATCTTCTAGCACTTGTTCTCTGTTTTTAATTCCTACAGGACACTACACTTTAGTGTCCTCGCCAGCCGGTTTTGATGCCGTGCGTCCTCGACCCAATTTGGGTAAGTTATAAAACGATGCTCATTTCAGCTGCCATTCTTTAATATGTTGTTACTTCTTCCTCACCAAATGTAGTTCATACTTATTGCATGCCATCAGTCACCTGTGTTCGGCATGCTTTGGCTGCACTATGGTTATTGATTGAGGCACAGGGTCCTTGAATTACCCGAATATTTTTATATGACTAAATTAATGTTTATTATTCTGTTTCATTGCAGGATGGTTTTTAGATCTACAGGTATCACTTTTGAGGGTGCTGTACGAGTGGTTATTACTTCACTTTATGTAGTTTTAGACCACCACCGAAAAGTGTAGGTAGATCCTATTTTTTGGTCCTGAGGAATTGCCATCTATTAAGAATAAAGGCAAGAAACATGTTGACCTATGTTATAAGCGTATAATCTCACAACTTTAGAGTAAGATACGCATTTTCTTTTTCATTTTTAATTAGGGTGATGGCCACGTTTCATTAAAATTATTTTGAGTGGACCACCACTTCCTATTTTAAACTACACTCATTCACCTATCATTAGCACCTACACTATTTTTAGGGCCCTCACACGCACTACACCCTATGGCATAAGGAATAAAGATCTCCGCCAAGAAGGCCCCATCTCGGGCGCCGATCGGGTATTGCAGCGCCAACCCGATAAGGAGCAGACCCGATGATGAAGCAAGACACCTAGCTGGCTGGGTGTGTGAGGGTCTTTTTCCAACAGGAGGAGATTCTCCTCCTAAGTCTCGCTCTAGACCACTGTGTGGAGCCTTTGATTGATTATAACCACCTGCTGTTAATATTAGGAACTGCATACTTTAATTGTAGAGATATTATGTTGGGCATGTATGCTGGACCTAAGAAAATAACGCCCTTAATTTCCCTCTCTCTGGTTAAACTAAACACTCTCAACTCTCCCTGGTGGGACAAAGAGGAGGCCATTCTGGTCCTCCTCCTCATCTGCAGGAGGAGCTGGATTTTCCAGGGTAAGATCATTGTCAAATTCCTGGCCAGCTTCAGAGGTCAGGTCATGGGTATCTTCACCCCTTGGCCCTTCCTCATTTGCTGCCCCACCCTCTCTGCCTACCCCTTCAGACCCTGAGGCCTTCTTGAGATCATTCAACAGTAGTACCTCTATGAGGCGTTGGGTGTTTGCAGTTTTTCCTGTCTTCAACTTCCTAGTACTACACAATGCTTTCAATTCCAAGAATTGGAGGCTGTCATACTTGGATGGTAGAAGCCCATTGCCTTCTGGCAGGGACCCACTGGCTCCTGGCCTTGAAGACATCACTAGTGAGGTGTGGTGTATGCACTACCTACTCTAGTGTGGCCTACTAAACTCTCTTGAGTTGTAGAAAGGGTGTGCTAAGCCCTTGACACACAACTCTAAGTTCAGTAGAACTTACTATTATTTTTAAGCTTGAATTATATGTACCTCAGGTACCTTTTAGTGGTTTTCAGTTAGTCACTCACTTGAGATTATCTGGTAAAACAAAGGCAAGCTTGAATCCAACCGCTGCACACCAATGTGAGAAGTTGGCCTGGTATATGCTGTCCACTAGTTATAGTGGGCACCTTGCACCAGTCCAAACGACCTTTATTGATGATAGGTTTAAGACAACCTTATTTGAAAGCTATCCTAGTGGTAGCTATGGAGAGCAGCCTTCAGGCTAAGTCTTGAAGGAGTGTAAAGCTGTTTGTTTTACCAGTCTATAATCTCATGAATGGCCAAATGAAAGGAGAACCACACCAGGTATATATATAAAATATATGTATTTATTACTAAACACTACCCACTAGTCTCTTTATGAGGCTAGAGGTCGAAATACACAAGCTACAAGTCAAATAGCACAGTAAATTAGGACAATATACGATTAGCCCTAGGGGCGTACCAAACCATATATTAAGAAAGTGGTATAAGAACCACGACTTGACTAGACACAGGGCCTAGAGCCTGTAGAATCACTGGGACCCCAAGGAACCACCCAAGGTAGTGACACAGGGGACCCACGGGGGACGTGTGCAGTGTGTGAACACAGCCGTGAGCTCCGTTAGCGTCTATGGGGAAAGTCGCGGTTAGAGTTTTACAATTTAGGGACACTTCGGAGTGGACTAGGAACAAACCCTTTTGGACTTAGAGGGTTCTAGGGCCAACACCCACGGGAGCACCGAAGTACTCGTGTTACCTCACCCAGGGAAGCCGGGTGCACAGGTGTCAAATGGTGTCGGGCCGCGCCGTCGTTTTCAATGGCCGCTGGCTGGAAAGTGCTGCTGCCGGGAAGTTGCGAAGTGTCTGAAGAGATCCAAGCCTGGATCGAGGATGAGAAGAACCTGAAAGCAGAGGGGACAGAGTCTAGGTCACTAGCCAGTGACCAGGGGCACGATAGTCGAATGCCCACCGATGTTGGGTGCTTCAAGTTCGAAGAGGTGAAGATTGTCTCTGCAGCCACGAAGACCAGGAGGCGTCGACGATGACCAGGAGCTGGAATCGAGCTGTCCCACAAAGGTAGTAGCTGACTGCGGTGTTGGTGCCCGGATTGGACCCAACAAGCCTTGGTAACAGCAACCCACGCAGAAAGATACAATGGCTTCGGTGCGGACCAGCAAGGTCGGAGGGACTCCCCAAGCAAGGGAGAGTCAGGGCAGGCCTGGAGCAACCAGGGAGGCCCATTGAAATCAGAGATGTCCTTCTGAGGGAACCACAAGTTGACGTACAAGGGATTGTGAAGGGACCTCAAGCAGAATGACAAAATGGCAGCCCATGGGTCACTCGGAGTGGCCAGGCCAGCAATCTTCAATGCATTCACTGCTCGGGGTCGGGACTACAAGTAACCCGAAGCACAGCCTCTAGAATTGACCAGAAGCTTATGCACTTGCAAATGTGCACGGTGTCCAGGGGTTCCGGTTCCACGGTACCCACGAGGGCTACGGGTCTCAGCTTTCCTGGGTACTCGGGTCAGCCTCTGGGAAGTTTGGAAATCCACCTCCTGGGTTGCAGGGTTGTTGGCGTCCGGCGGGAGCTTCGGAGATGCAGACCGGACAGATGCATCTTTGGTGCCTGCCAAGCAGGGGAGTAACTCATTTACTCCAAGGGAGATTCTTCAGTCATCTGGCGTTTAACAGATTGTCGAAGGTCCAGGATTCAGTTTCAGAGTTTCGTCCAGGGATATCTAAAGTCCTGTTGCCAGGGGTTCCTATCTTATACCCAAGGAAGGGGTTGGACTAACTCAGGGGACCCACCTATAGGAGGGTTTGGAAAGAGGGGTGGCTACACCCATTTCCTTTGTCCAGTTTCACACCAGAGCAGGGGCTGGCAGCCCCTGCAACCGGTTTGAACTGGGCTATGCACAGGGACACCAAATGTCCCCCCAGTGCAGGACTTCAAAGCACTCTGAGAGTGCACCCACCCAGCCCCAATACACTAAAGCCTGTCTGGGAGGTGGTAACACCTCCCTGTGACAGGAAACCTATTGTCCAGGCCTCCCCTGCCGGAGTTTTGGTCGGCAGCAGGAGGCCAGACTCGTGTCTGTGGCTGCAGCATCCATTTTGTGATGCCAGGGCTCTGTTTAGCTGGTACCGGGTATACCGGTGCTGTCATGTCTCTCCCTCTAGAAGGGTGGGTTCATACTCCCACACCAGTTACTGGTGTGGGGGTATGATTCCAAGGTGTTTGACACCAAACACGACATGTTTCCGTGCAGCCATCCCAAAGTTAGCATTTACCGTTGAGATATAATGCACTTAAGAGTATATGGTCAGGCTGCACTCACAGACAACCCCGGAGGATAGATTCCGAAGGCTGCAGAGGGGCTCTGCTCATGCATGGGCACCCTCTCACATAAAAACCAAGCACCCTGCCTTCAGGATTGATAAGGCCTGCCATAGGGGTGACTGATAGGTTTATATGTGCAGTGATAGGGTGAGATATAGTGAACCTATATCTCAGTAATGGGTGCATGCACCACCTCACTCAGGCTGCTGTAGCAGTCCTGTGGTGTCATTTTGGAAGGCTTCCCAGGGGTGGCATAATACATGCTGCAGCCCCTGGTAGGCCTCTGGGGTACCTATGCCCTGGGTACCTAGTATACCATATACTAGGGACTTATAAGGGCACCCCAGAATCCAATCTGAAGCGTACATAAGGTACTAGTAATCCATTTTAAAGAGAAAGCAGATAAACTGGGGCCCTGAATAGCAGGGTCCCAGTCCAACTAAGTCGAAAACCAGCAAAACACCAGGAAAAAAGTGGGGGCAACCATGCAGTCAGATTCCACCTTCCTACCCCATGTACCAGTGTGTGGTTTACACATTTTGGGTTCCCAGTGGTTCGCAAAAAGACCTACCTCATGAATATTAATGAGGTAGGTCTCGATTTACAACTGATTGGGAACTGCAAAAATCACAGGGATGGTGACCTGCTGGGATCAGCATACCACCATATCTGAGGGTGCTGCTTCATTCTGTCGCTCGAGTAGATTTTCTACTCAAGTGGCAGCTTTCTCAATGCGAAAGGTCACCCCTGCCGTGAGCACCTGTGTTGAGATATCTTGCCGGGAGGCATTCTAGCACCCAAAAATCATGCTAAGGGATGCAAATTCTTGCTCGCATTCGCCAACTTAACGTTGGCGAGCCGCGCTCGAGAAAACCTGAAATGCAGCAAATGGCAGAGTTTTGCTGGAACTCCGCGTTGGGCAAAACTCCGCGAACTCTGCTGGCGGAGCAGAATTTTCACCCTCCTCTAATATTTTTGAGTTAAATAAACATTTTTATTTTTCCCCATACTTTCTATACTTTACCATTCAAAGATCTCCACCCTGGATTTGAGGCTTTGAAGATCAGACTTGTTTTTACATTCACTGTCTAGTAAATTGGCCACAGGTTCATTGACACCTCTTTGGCAGTATAATGATTACATTGTTTAGCAGTTCTACTAGCTTCTTATTTAAGTTGGTCAAAACACCAGACGTCAGAAGTTGGTGCAAATCTGTTAATAGCAAACAGTTTCACATTATTGTTTCCATTTTGTGACAACTCACCTGCCTTCTTCATCAGAGTCAGACATGATTAAATTAAGCGTGCATTTTTAGAGTTTAGAATATTCAACAATTTTCTCTTACACAGGCCAACTGTGGGTAGGTGACATACTCAGTCCAGTTTGTTCTCATGGAGAGTGCCACTTAGCGACTTGTGATTTTCGTAATAATGATGCCACTCTCTTTAGTTTACCACAAAAAGTATTCATCTCCTCTTTAACAAATGTTTCAGTATGTTTGTATTAAGAGTTAATATTTGTATCAAAGTCATAGAACCATTTTTTACAGCTGGTGATTGCATGGATGGCTAACAAGACAAAGTGTTCACAAAAAGACCCCTGTAAATTCTGAGTAGTGGAAGAAAGATGAAACAGATATGTACTCTGGTGCAATAGGTGTATTAACGAAATCAGATCAAAGGAGCGGAAGTATAAAGATTTGTGCTTCTTCCTGTTAGTTCGGGTGTAAAAGCAGAATCACCAGCATTCCATAAAAAAGTTCAAAATTAAGAATATCACGAAACACAAAGAAAAATAGGCTAGAGGCGTTATTACTTTAAACCGCAACCCCAAAGCCACCTACTAGTGACATCAGAAGTGTGGCGTCAGCTAGCAAATCCTCCCTTCCACCATGCCATACCACATCAATTGTCATTGTTATTCGCCTAAATATACCTAACAAGTGACTCTACATCTGATGGGTGAACTAAGTCAGATAACATATAAACATAATAAAATTTAGTCGTAACCTATTAACACATGATTTAGGAGCACATGTGTGGTCCATTATTCTTATAATACAAACTCATTGTAATCAACAAATATCAAAAAATGATATCAACATAACTGCGAGAAAACCAACAATGAATTTTACCAGTTAATCTTCTGGAGTGCTTGATAAAAACACTAGCAGGTCCTGGATCGATGTTATGCATCTCGAGTCACCCTAATTCACCCTAAAGCATGGGCGATGAACAGTGCAAGATAACAGTCTTATCATACTAATCAGTATAAATAACCAAGTATACTTCTGATATTGACAGGGCTTTAATTTTTGCCATGCACTGCTAATTACCTCACATATTAGATCACTCAGGACATGTTCTATGACATTATTGATAACATCAATGCAACATCTGAAATGGCATCATTGATAACAATACTGTGCATGGTGGGGCCACGTTATAGTTACTTGAGATAACTTGTGAATTTCAGTGGTTTTTTACAATTAAAAAAGCATGTTTTATTTGACATTTCTACCTAACTATAACAACCCTTTAACCTTCGTTTTTTCATGGAATTTCTAAGGTTGTTGTAATGTAAAGTAGCATATTAAAATTCCTAGCTATAAAGCCACTTTAACCTTTGTTTTTTCAGTAAATGTCTACTTTTTTTTAACATGATGTAAGATGTCAATTGTCATGTGTGGCATGAGATTGGACACACAAACCAGCCCTGCTCATGGCCTTTGCCCATGCAAAGGGTTTGGCTGGCCACAGTGCCTGGCCGTCAGTCAGGCCCTGCACCCACTCCTAAAATAGCTGTCATCACATCTTTGTTGATGTGGTGACATCCAAGCAGACCTTATCTCATGATCTCTTGGCTCCACAGCGCCTGTGTGATGTATCTATAAATTTTGAGACTTAGTTTCTCAAAAACTACTGAACGAATTTACACCTTATTGCAAAAAGCATACTTTCTGGACCAAGATCTAGCATTCTGCCAAATTTGGTGTACTACCTTCCTGCGTGGACCTCCTCACTACATTCTGTTCAGCCATTTTGGATGTAGCTGTGCCTAATTTTCCAATGGAAAAATGATTTGGAATGTGACCCCCTTTTTAGGTCTCGCCTGAGCCAGCGCATGCGCTGCGAGACATTTAGAAAGCGGGTTTTCAAAGTGCTACCACAGACATTTTGGTGGCCTCAAGCTTGCGTGCACGCAAGCATGCATGCGCGCAGCCGCCATCTGTCTTTCCTCCTGTCATGGGTCATTAAGTGGATCGCGATGCACTTTCACTTTCGCGGCGCGCGCATACAACTCCTGGTTTCCTTTTGCCGTCACGCGCGCCTCGCTTCAATGCCCCTCCCCCTCCCCCACCACAGAGCACGTCTCGCAGCTTGTTTTTTTTTTTTTTTAAACTTTGAGCTTATCCCGCTTCTGCAACCCACCCTGCAGTTTAACTGCACGGTGATGCTGCACACGACCCAGCATCTTTAACAATGAAGGTCACACCTTTCTTTTCTTTTGCATGGCTCGCCAAACTCAATTTTTTAATATTCGATTTTTTTAAGTAGCGCAGCACGCCTCTCTTAATCTTAAACAATGGCAGCCGCACGGCTCTCCCAACTCGGATTTTTCATTATTCAAATTTTTTTGGAGCAGCGCAGCATGCCGTTTTTCTTTTCTTGTTTTCCATTTGATTTCACTAAAATAAAAAAAACATCACTGTTAGCCATTTCTAATTCTACATATCACTGCTGCTTCATTTCTCTCGGACATGGAAACAGCTCGACAGGCTCTTGTGGTCTCCTTGTCCGTGCCCCTGTTGTGCAGATAAGTCTTTTCAAGAAGGAGAAAGTAGCCTCGGGGTTAGGAGGAATAAAGTCTACATACCATATTGCGGGGTGTGAACAGCAAAGCGCATCCCGACTGGTATTTCTAATTTCAGTCTCTGATGCGGCGGCACACTTCCTCTCTCGCCAACAGCTTGGAGTAGAAGCGCCTCTGAGGCGTTCAATCAGCCCCGCAACCATTATGCAAGTGTTAAAATCCGGAGCAAGATTAATTACCGAATAAACAATGACAGCTTCCAGTGAGTTATTTTAGGTTAAACTACTCACCTTTACCTTCTTCCGCAGTCATTCTCTGAACTCAGTAATCTCATCCTTTACACCCCACGAAATGTAAGTGCTAGGATCTGACAGGTTTAAACCCCGAGCTTTATCTCAGTTTATGCTCTCTGTGCTTAAATGTTTCAACCTCAATGAACCTTTCTGTACATAAAACAATCAACATCCCTGTGCTTTTCGTTTGGCAATTTATTTGCACCAGGTCACAAGTTCTAGACAAGCATTGGCATAGCCAATAGGTCTCGCCTTTGGGACCTTATAAGTGTTTAGCCATGCAACAGTTGATGTTGTTGCACCAAGGATATTGTGCTGCATAACTAAATACTTATAAGGTCCCAAAAGCGAGACCTATTGGCTATGCCAATGCTTGTTTCTCTACCTCCTCTTGATGGATCACTACAAAACATTTCAGAAAGAAGCTGGGGTAGATGAGACTTTTTGGGGGGAAATATTCCTGAAGATTTGTCAAATGGTGCCAAAGTTATAAGCAAACCCAAAAAAAAATTTCCTATGCAATTGCAAACGCAATCCTAACTATAACTACCCATTAGATATATTTGATTTCCAAGGTAAATAAATGACTCATGGGAATTTTAACAAATGCAGACGGCTGCTTATCCACTTATTTGGAAACTATATCAAGAACACACAACGCTCAAGGAACAGAGCTTCATAGCAGCCAATATCTGTTCAGTGATATGAGAACTCCTATGACTATTGACTTCCACTGACTCCTTGCTGAGACAGAGCAGGCAGCAGTTTGTGCATGGCCTCATATGTAACAGTTTCTTGGTCACTATTGAGAATCTAGATGGCCTCTTGTTCAAATATCTGAGTTGGCCGGACACACATGACTAGCTTAAAACGTATATTGGAATTTCGTGAGCCTAGGTTTCATGAATTTTTACATGCTGTACAAATCCTTAGTGCACACATTTGTTTTGCAGAAACTGACACAGTGACAATGCAGTCTTTTAAGATATAGCATATATGGCACAGCAGCACAACCATAAACAAACACAAACTTCAAACAGAATACGTATGGCACAACCTCGTTCATAGACGCAAAACAGCCCTGATATGCCATATAGGCAAATATCAAGTGGCTTTCAAAAGTACTCAGTGGTAAGAATATACAGTGAAATGACCCAGACGTGCTGTGTAGTTGTCTTTCAAAGTACGTAACAGTACTTGCAAAGTAACGCTTCACATACACACAAGCTCATGCACACAACTCACAGACACACACACACACACACCCAAACGCCCTCATATTGCCCAGTGCATGTTAGAAACTAATCTTGTGGAGCCTAATGCTTGCACTAAAACTGTATACCACTTTGCCCAGGTTTGCTTTTTGAAGTTGTTGACACAGAAATTATGTTGTGAAAGACAATGCAGAATTCGTGAGTATCATTAAGTATGTATTGTGGAAGAAAAACCTTTGCGACTTTGCAAATATCCATACTCCAAACATCATCCAAATGCGCCTGATTCTCAGAGAATCAAAAAAAATATAGATTCAGTGAACCTACCTGTGACATATTGAGTAGCAACAACGTTTCTAAAGCTCAGCATTGCTTCAAAACTGATGTTGTGCGAGCAGAATATATGTGGATTTGACAGAAAGTTGAGGGCACGGGTTGGTTTCTATATGTCATGCATAACATCTACAGTTTTAACTTAGCAAATTTCTCAAGGCATGTGCATAAACCCTCTCATCCCTGCACCCATGTAGTGAAATAGATAAGTGGCTATAGCAAAATACGAGACTTCCTTGTAACTTGAACTGCTTTTTACTGAGCACCTCTTCCTCGGTGCTCTCCTTATCTAATAATGTTATGTTATGTTATCGTGTCTTGTAGAGCACAACGGCTGCCCCAGCGAAGGGGCGTCCCGGTGCTAATGCAGGAAAGACTGACGGAACATACGAAACGTCAAGCACTAAGATGCAGAGAAAAGATAGGTCTTAATGGCCTTTCTGAATCCTAAGTAATTAACAAGGCCACGAATCTGCCCAGGGAGTGAGTTCCAGAGAGTGGCGGCTCTGAAACGAAAAGAGCAACCACCAGCCCTAACTCTGCGTGTCCGAGGAACCACTACCAAATGCTGACCCTGTGAGCGGAGGAGTCGAGTAGGGGCATATGGCAGCAAAAGATCAGCCAGATTAGGGGGCGTGGCCAATTTTAAAATCTTGAAAGAGATACATAGGGTTTTCAATTCAATGTGTCTGGCCACGGTAACCAGTGGAGACGTCGAATGGCGTTTGACACAGAGCAATATTTACGCAGACCTAGGAGTGTTCTTGCTGCTGCATTCTGTGCCCTTTGCAGCCTCGAGATCTCCGCTTTATTGGACCCTAGATAGAGCGAACAGGCATAATCAAGTCTCGACATAACCGTCGTTTGAATAATGACCTGACGTGTAGATGCGTCAAAAAAACCCATCAAGGGTCTGAGCCCTCGTAAGAGACCGAAACAGGTCCCTGCCGTCTTTTTTGTTTGGACTCGATAGTTTAAAGAAGAGTCCAGCCAAACCCCTAAGTTTTTACTGCCTGCTTTGGAGAAGGGGGGTACCTAGGCTGGCTGGCCACTAGCGCTCACTCCACCGACCATGGTCCTTTCCTACTAGCAGTACCTCTGACTTGTTGGAATTCAGTTGGAGGCAGTTGCTGTTCATCCACTCGGCCACTGCCGCAAGGTCGCCCTGAAACTTAAGGGCGTCTCGCTCGGTGTTATTAGAGAGTGCCACCACCAACTGAGTATCGTCAGCGTAGGAGACCATGGTCAGTCCCCTGCTGCTGGCTACTGCAGCTAAAGGTTAAACATAGATATTAAATAGCAGGGGACTGAGGGAGGAGCCCTGTGGCACCCCTTGCTTCACTGGATATTCACCAGAGGCAAACGGGGGGGCAGTTACCGTAAATGACCTCTCATGGAGAAATGAAGCAAGCCACTCCAGAGCCAGGCCCGTAATTCCAACCTCCGCGAGGCGTCTTAGCATTATATCATGAGACACAGTATCAAACGCGGCGCTTAGATCTAACAAGATCAGCGCCGACGTTTGGCCCTCATCCATTGCTGACCAGAGGTGTTCTGTAACAGCTAGGAGAGCTGACTCCGTACTGTGACCCGACCTGAAACCATTTTGGGAGGGATCCAGTATGTTATTCGCGGCCAGAAAATCCGACAGAAGCGAGTTCACATAGGCCTCTGTGATCTTTGCTGCCCAGGGAAGCAAGGAAATAGGGCGGTAGTTTTCTGGTTTAGATGGATCAAGCGCAGGTTTCTTAAGTAACGGAATTACTTTAGCCTGTTTCCAGGCCCTAGGCACAGTGGCTGTGCTGAGAGACCCATTTATCACCTGATTCAAGGAAGGTAGAATAGTCGGCAACAACTTCCTGAATTGGTCAAGTTTAAGCGGGTCAAAGGGGGATCCCGATTTGATCCTGCTGCAGAGAGCTACCAGTTGATCGACCGGGATCGGCGGAAAGCTGTGGAGACTACTAGCCTGTTGACAACAGTGAGCCGCCGGCATGTTCCTATGAGTGATCGAGAAGGACCTGTAGATGTCATCCACCTTTTTCACAAAAAAGATGGCCAGGTCCTCACACTGTTTATTGGACTTAATGGTCGACCCGGCCATAACTTGCTGGGATTGCAAACTGGCGAATCCTTTCTCAAGTTGTATCCTCTCCCATTGTCCCCCCAGTCCCACTCTTTGTTCTCTGTCAAAGTAGATCCCCTGCAGGGATTAAACATTGCACTGTGGGATGTGATAGGTAAGAAAAAATCGACAAGGTTGTTTATTCAACCAGATGAAATGTGTGTTGCTCCAAGATAGAAGCCTTGTTCCCATAAATACTATGATTTAGGATTATAAAAGACCAAAGAATGAGTTTAGAGACTGGCCTGCAGAGCATTTTTCCTAGGGTGGTTGGGCAGGCCAAGAGTGTGTGCTGGGGTTCAGAAGGTGGGCTGTTGTGGGTGATGGAAAACTACTGAAAAGTAGTGGGTAATGGATGCCTAGACTCCTGGTATAATAATCTACCAGGTCCCATTAATTCCATCTTACTGGTCCAGTTAATAATCATTCTGTAGAGCAATTTCTTTCCATTTACTGGCCCAGATCGTTAGATTTCATTTTGCGCTGTCAATTTAACTTGCTTAAATCACCTTGGGGATATCCTGCTAGAAGTCCTATCCCAAGAGATGGAAACCGCAGTGCACTCTTGTCCATTTAGAATTTACTTACTGGTAATCATCATAAATAATATTATTTCACTCTTGTCCCAGGTCTTTAACTATTAGGAATACTCAAAAAGCGAATGCAGCCATAACTAGCATCTGGACAAATATACTGCAAAGTTCATTCAGAGGAAAGAAACCCCAATAGATTCAAAATCAGATGGCAAATTAACCAAGTAGAGCACCACCGCAAAATTCACCTGGTCTGAGTTCATGATCCTCAATGTACAAAGAGTCATAAATTGTGCAGGGAACGCAGGTCACTAACTCACAAATACCAGGCACAGACATCCCTCTAAGTTGCACCTCATGGTCAGGGTCACTGGAATTATACAAAAGGGGAGGACCAAATGATGCGGCAGGTAGGACCAAATTAGGTGGCAAGCAAAGGCGAATTATATGATGTAATGTGGCACATATTGTGATAGTACAACTTCATTATTTTATCCAATTGAGACATGGTAACACTACCTGGGCAAAGACTTCATGTCATTAGTAACACTTAACAACCAAATACAGCAATAAGCAACTGAAAGATGACCATTCAATATTTATTACATGCCTTCCACTGCGCTGGAGCACATGTTGCCATGTGTTTAGTAACTTTTGATCCATTTGAGCTAGACATTTTTTTTGTTAAAATCTGCAGATTATGCAGCAGATGATAAATTATGTGGCAAATGTGGCAAATCCATTATTATGCTGAAAATGCTGTGACCTCAGAAACTCATATTTCCAGTGGCCGGGCTTATGGAGCAGTTTTGATTCACCTTCAGGAATGGGTTTGACATTGATCATAAGCCAGGATGATGGTTTGTCTACCCACCAGCTCAAGGTTGCTGTCTGCATTTCTTTGTCCTTATGGTCAGAATCAAAATAGGTGATTGGATTTCTGCAATGTAATGCATGACAGAAACATCTCCACGGCTTTTTACACATTCAAGAGGAGAAGAGGACTATAGTCTCCTTGGCCAAAGAGACTAAAGATGAGAGAACAATATTCAGACTACAATGAAAAGACAACATGGTCTTCAAAAACAGACAACCAAAGCCCCTAGAAGAAACTATTTCTGGGGCTCAGACATCAAGAGAGCAAAAGGCGCTTATCAGGTGTACTCAGCTCCAGGCTCCATTGCTGTAACACCTTCATTATCAAAGGCAGATACCATGGGCCGTATTATAGAAATTGTCCCGGGGTGCAAAAGGCATTTGCGCCCGCTTTGCGTGCCCCCGGAGCACTTTGGTATTACAGAAGGGGTCACAGATGCCTGTGCGACCCCTTCTGTAATACCAATAGCGCTGGCACAATTAAAGTGCCAGTGCTATCTACAGGGGCCATTCCCTCATTTGCATGGGGTCATGCCCCATTTAAATTAGGGAATCCCTTTGCCTCTGCACCCGCGCTGTATTACAGGCGCAGAGGCAAAGACATTGTCAGTGCGCCCCCTGAGAGCAGCTCTCTGGTGGGGCAAAGGGGGTCTGATGGACCCCCCCAGACATCCCCTTGCAGGCGGGTGCAGTTACTGACTGCACTCACCTGCAAGGGTATCTCCAAACCCCTCTAAAAGTGCAGGCTGGTTGCTGCCTGCACTGTGAAACGTGGAAATGCTACTTCAAAGCCGCTCCATATTTCACTTGAATGTGCTTCCCCCAGGGCAGCATGAGTTTGCGGTTGCCCTGTGGACAGCGCATTCTATGTAATAGGGTGCACTTTCCCTGTTTGCACCCGGCGCACCTGTTTTAAGGTGCACCATGTGCAAACAGGGAAAGTGCACCCTCATACATAATATGGCCCAATGTTGGCAAGCTGGATTGAATTGGTGAATGCAGGAACACAAAACTGTTAAAAAACAGGGGTGTTTAGACAGAATATCGGAAAACAAAAATATTGTGGGACAAAATATTGTGTGAAGGATATCAAGGACAAAAATATTGTAAAGTTAAGTTTCTATAGGTAAGCAAAGTTTTACTATATATACTTCCACATATATGTACCTTGACGATATATATATCTTCAAGGTACATCAAAGAACAGTTAAGAATAGTAAATCCATTCTTACCTATTTGCACTTACCTTCTCGATATTTTGGCCATCGATATTTTTGACACAACATTCTGTCCACATGATATTTTTGGTTCCGATATTCTGTCAGTGTTCCAAAAACAGGACATACAGGGTTCAATCTGAGCTATCTCCCCTTGGTACCCTGTGCACCCTGATAAATTCTAAACTGAGTCCTCAGAGTACAGACTGCCAGCCAAATATAGAGCTCCAGTCAGAAAGATTGTCAATGAATCACACGACAAAGGGATAGACACCTTATCTGAGCACTGGAAAGAGAGACAAAATGTTTCTCATCAGAATTAAGCACCAGATGTACCCTTCTAAAATAATTTTAGAGGCACCCTGGATACTGAAAGCAGAAACCTGATTCCCATTGAAATCGTCTCTCTACTTTAAGTCATCAGACCACTTGCCTCAAACCCCAGAAACTTCCTGTTGATGATTCAGCCACTGCAGAGAGGAATGGGATGCGGAAAGTGTACATTGGTGACATATTGCATCTGATCCAAGACCGGGAACCACAACAGTGTGTCATCAGAACACAAACAAGATCAAATTTGGATATTCCATCCTGATCTACTTTATCACCTGAAGGATCACTGGGAAGGTGGAAAAGCACAGGAATGTGTGTTGCTTAATGTGAATATAAGTCTAGTTGGAAGAGAGAAGAAGGGGGTGTCCAGACTATTAGTGAGTGAATCACAGATGAAATAGGGTATATTATCATACTAAATAATAAAAGACAAAGTACATGCTGGTGGGCTGATGATGTATTGTGAATTGATAATGGTGGTTCCAGGAGAGTTCTAAATTAAACAGATGATGAAGGAACTGGAACATATTTATACATAACATATGGCTTCATGAAATGAGAACACAGCATTTCCTGTCCTTGACTTTCCTTATAAAATCATTATTTTCAAGACTCACAATCCAATAAGGTCAATTGAAATAAATCAAAATTACAACTCTCATTATGACGTGGTGAACGAAAGCCTGGGGCTGTAACTTAGGTGTCCTTGTGACATGGATTTATTTGGCTACCTTAACTTATGTGCCACAAAATCAGATTAATTATCAAACAGAGGGGCATATTTACAAGAACATAATGCCACAGTAGCGTAATTTTTTTGACGTTATAGTGGCTTTTTATTTATCGCCTTATTTACAAAGTGCCGCTAACTGCAGTTAGGTGTTCCCATGCAAAAACTGCCTCTAACCCACTTTGCGATGTTTATAATGAAATTTCAACCCAGCTATAACCTCCCAAAACTGCCGCTAAGTCCAGTTAGAATCAGTTTTTTAAGACCAGAAACTGGTCTTAAAATTGGTGCAAACACTTGGGGCCTCATTTCAGACGTTTTGGTGCTGGACAGCGCTGCAAGGGATGTTGCTGCGCTGCCCTGCTGCAAAACAAAAGGGCCGGAATGTGCACTAGCAATAAGATAGAGCGCATTCCTGGGCCTCATTCATGAAAAGTGTTGCATCGCTGCGACAAAACAGCGTTGCAACACTTTTCACTGCGCCTTTCTTGCGAAACCATAGATGCGCTGTATTCACTGTGAGGCACTCCATGGCACAATTAATGACAGATATGTCTGGAATCCTGACGTATCTGTCAGCGCAAAAGTCACGCATTGCTGCGGTTGTGTCACAAGCATGACGCAACTCCAGCAGTGCATGGGGCCAGCCTATTCCTATGGAACTGCATCACCCTTACGCCTGCCATGAGGCAGGCGCAAGCTTCTGACGTAGTGGTACAGTATGGGGGGCCAGTGGGAACAAAACAAAACAATATCAACATCACCTAATAAATTAATTGACAATATTTGAACAAATTTAAAGTATTTTAATCGTACAGAACATATAATGTATCATGTTCTCAGCACAGTACATGAGTCAAAATAATTCAGTGAGTAGGTGCCCCAAAGAAGTGGGGGAAGAAGGCAAAGTGGTGCATCTAAGTGCAGAAGTGAAAGTGAGTGATGAAAGGAGGGCAGTGGGTAGTGCGTGCATTAAACAGCATAAAAAGGCCTGTCTAGCCTTAAATTAGGCTCAATTATTTACAAAACCGAATGGTAAAGCCAAAGGGCACAGTTAAACAATCACTGTTGCCCATATTCAGTACAGAACACAAAAGATTGTCTACGTTTCGACCCAGTGTGAGTGTAGGGGAATTCTGCTCCTTACAGGCGGGTCTTCATCAGGACCAAAGGTGGGCACCCTGGAGAGGACAGGCCCGCGGGCTCCAGTCTTGAGAGAGGGACAAATTCTTGAAGAGTAGATAAATCCAAACTAATTGCACGTTAGGATGGTGTGAATAAATCATCCGTTTTCCTCCAATAAATAAATACAAACTGATTCCACGCTGGGATGATTCAAATCAATCAGTAAAATCCATCCGGTTTGTTAATTATGCTTCGTGAGTTTAGCCGTCCGTCCTCTGGCATTATAACTCTGACACCTTGTGTCCTAGAATTGTTGCAGTGAAATCTGATGGATTTCACTGTGCCACTCCTATGAGGCTTTGTTCCGTGGGAATGCCCACCCTGCATACATCATACATGGCGCAGGTGTAATGTGGCACAGGACTTCACAAGGTCACGCATATGCCTAGATGTGTCACTTTGTCAATACTGCGCAACGTGGTGCAAAATGAACACTGCAAGTACGTCAAGAAAATGACGGAAGGGGCTCAAGGTCATGAATGAGCCCCCCTGTATTTTTCCCCTACATTGATGCACAATGGCTGCCATGCGCCAGTGCAGGCACCCTTGCGCCATGGTGTTGTGGAGTTGATTGATGATGTGCAGGAATGGACACCTACCTGCACAAAACCTATCAATCCAGGGTATTTCCTCTTCCTCTGTGTGGTGTGCGTTGACAGAGGATTTGAAGGTTGTGTGAGTTTCAGGGGTATTGTTGTGGCTCCATCTCTTCTCGAGACGTATCCAGGTGCGTCTGAACTAGTGGAGGGCGGGAGTGAACCAGGTGGCCTTCTTGGAGTGCTGCTTGCCTGGTCTTTTCTTGAGAGGTGGCAGGGTGTCGGCGCAGTTGGAGATCCATCAGTGGAGGTTGCGTGCTGCGATGTTGGTGTCTGTAAGAGTTGGCGGAGTGGTGGTGCTGAGGGAATTGACAAGAAGTTCTTTGGTGGCCTTGATCCAACTGCAACGGGGGGCAATGATGGAGGTGGTGGACGGTGGACGTGGTGAAGGCGTGATCTATACAATGATGGACGGTCCAGGAGAATTCTGTGGTGTGGCTGTAATTGAAGTTCCCACTGGCGGAGAAGACAGGCTTGAGCGTGTCTCCGGCTATGTGGGTTGGTGCGGTGACTAGCTGCTTGAGTCCGATGTTGGCGAGGGTCCCTAGGAGTGTGGTGGTGTTCTGGTCACTGGGATTGTCCAGGTGGAACTTGAGGTCTCTGAGTAAGATGTAGTTGGTGGATGGGAGAGCCTGGGGTGCAATGAGGTCTACAATGGCATCTGTGAATGCGGGTTCATGGCCGGGGGGCATGTTGATGAGGGTGGTGTTGGGGTTGGTCCAGATCTAGAAGTGGAGGTGTTCCATGTTCGCCGTTGGGTCATTAGAGTACGTGGTCAGTCAGACTGTGCTTTTGTAGACGATGGCAATGCCTCCTCCTGAACGGTCGGGTCCTTGCAGGTAAGTTTGTAGCCGTCGGTTGGTCCAGGTTTCCATGAATAAGGCGATGTCTGAAGAGGTGGCGTCGAGGAGGTCCCAGATTTCTGTGGCGTATTTGTGGAGGGACTGCACGTTGTGGAGGATGCAGTTGAGCCGGTCGGGTGTGCTGTTTGTCGGCTGGGCAGCAAGAGGCGCTGGTGTACTGATGTGGCAGGAGGTGCGTTTGCAGTTTCATCAGGCGCAGGGTGCAAGCATAGCTGCCAAGGTTTCAGATTGCTATGTGTGACATTTTCATAAATTCCGTGCAATTTTGAGTGACATTCAACAACTATGAGTGACACCATCTCGTGAGCAAAAATCAAGCAATGAAGATGAGGGAGACATATAAATATTAGAAATTACACCTATTTGAGCAGCCAGAAACTCTAAGATCTCAAACTGCTGCAAAGCAACAGTGATGCTGGGAAATTCCATCTGTAGCTGGCTGTGCATGAGGCCCTTATTGTACAGAAGCAGCGCTCCTACCGGCTCCCACCCACTCCTCTAGTGGTTATCAGTGCTGCTGGCCTCAGTCAGTGAGCACCTCGTCAGCTTCAGTGCTCCCATGCCCCACGTAGCTCCAGCATGCTCATCAGGCGGATATGCCTATTTTTTGGTGCATTTTCACGTAGCATGTCGTGATTCCTCCCCAGCCCTACAGGCCTGTATGCTCCCCCGGGCCATGATCGTGTCTTTGTGGTTACAGGCCCACGGGCACTGCAAGCAGGTAGGGGGGGCAGGCTCTGGTGCTGTTAGTGTTAGTGGGACACACCCTGGGCACGCCCCAGCCCCAGAATGCGTTGCAGGACATTGTGGTGAGTGGTCCCCAGGCGGCACCCGCTAGCAGCCTCAGTTTAAGCGGGGCCTAGGGCAGTGAGGGAATAGTGCGGCCCTCCGGCCGTCTCGGGTTGCATCCTCCGGGTGTGCACACTGCATTGCGGCCATGTCAGAAGTCTTGCTCACCTTTGAATGCGGATGCCGCTTCTACCGTCTCTCTCCGCTCCAGCCGTTGTTCACCAGGCTCCCCTGAGCCTCCTCTCAGTGCGGCCCTCTTAGGCCCGCGCAATGGTATGCCCAGTCCCTCACTGCTGTTGCCGGTAACTCACCGGAGTGCCGCCGTTGCATCTCAGGGTTGATTTGATATAATAGACCAAAGCAACGTTTAACTTGTTGCTTCGCCGTGCGTGCACGTTTCGGATCTGAAATCCCACGCACCTAGAGCTGCCAGTCAGAAGTAGGCTAATCGTCACAGCCTGCTGCATTAGTCCAGGGGGCATTGAGATTCACATGTGCCAGCCTGTAGGGTGGTGGGGGGGCACAATAGAAATGCAGCCATGCGCAATAAGGCAGTTACTGCGGCGGGCGGGCAACTGCAGCAGGACCCACCACCTATCACACTGGGCACTCGCCGACTCCTCCCACCTGATCCGTGAAATGGTAATGCCGCGGCCGCGCCGGTGAACCCAATCCTAATGAGGTCTGTGTTACATTGTAATAGTAGCAGCTTCCCTCGAGCTCAGGCAGACCCGAAGCCTGCCGGGAACAGCATACAGCGAGCGCTTCTCTGCACTTTCACATAAAAAATTGGTGGGTTAGCAGCCAGCGTTCTGGGCGCTTCACAGCCAAGGAGGCGCTACAAATGCGTGACTTTGCATTTCATTGCGGTGATGCGGACTACTACACTGAAATGCGTTAGTGTCACTCCTGATGCGTGATACTTGGCAGGGCTGTGCAAGGGTATTCTTCGGTGATGCTAGATGGCAGGTGGCATGTCGTTCAGGGTTGAGGGCGAGGAGGGGCAGGGTCCCTGGTGCTGGGCACGGTACAGGGGAGGACGGATGCAGACAGGCTAGCCTTTGGCTTGCCTTTGGCGCACCAGTGGCACGCCCGCTGCGCATGGCCGCACAACGTTCGCCATTAAGTAGTGCTGCAGGGGGGCTGGACAGCTGGGAGGCGGGCAATTCGGAAAAGGACACTGGAGGGGGCGGCAAGCAGGGGTTTGCAGCGGCAACAAGGGAGAGGATAGTAAAAAAGGAACTGCAAAAAAGCACAGGAAAAACAAAGCTAAACAAAGCAAAGATTAAACAAAAAGACAAAGGTAGAAAAGCAACGGAGAAGAGCAGAAAGATGAACAAGTACAGCAGAAAAGAGGGACAGGAGGGCAGTCAAGCTGCAGAGCAATGACGCTCTACCACTGGACCACCAGGGATGAGGCGCAGACAGCAGCCTACGGGTGGAAGGGGGACTTGAACACCTGACCTCTGGGTTAGAGGAACCAGCAGCAGCAGATGGGGACAGCAGCAGCAGCAACCAGACGGCACAGTGCTGTGGGAAGAGGAAGTCCACTGAGGGTTAGTCCCCCGTACACTCAAAAGCAAACTAACAAGGGGCAAGGAAAGGCAGCACCTCCCGGTTGCCTCTTCCGAACTAACAGTAGCGACCAGATTCCCTGTTCCCCAGCAAGTAATGGCGGATCAAGCTGCATACCCAAGGGCCTGGGCGAGAACCGTCCCCTGTGCCCCTGGCACCCACTGCCAACAATGGCCGATTTATCGACTTGAGCCAGTTAGTGGAGTCCCCCACCAGTCTTGTACGGTGCCTTCGGTGATGTAGGTCAGCCGCAGTGCAGGGATTGCTTAGTGCATGGTGTGCGTCACCCACAGGCGCTAGGCCTGGGCCCGACTCGCCCCTGATCCTCCTCTGCTACGCGTCCCACCTTCTCCTCACCTAGACATTGACACCGGGGCTCAATGCGCTGCACTCTCTCCAAACCTGTGACTCAGCCAGCAGGAGTTTCATCCAGGTGGTTTTTCACAAGCCTGGCTACAGCAGTCACCGCCAAGTCAGCTGGGGAACCTCTCGATGCAGGTGATGCAACAGGGCCCCTTTAGGCATGAGGTTGCAGCGCTTCCCCCACACAAGTTTGGTGCAGCTTAGGGGCCTCACCCTCCACAGCTTCCAGCCAGCGCAACATCCTCTGGCCTGTGATGCAGAGAGGCGCGGCCCACCATTGGTAATCTCCTCCATGCACCCTGGTGTAGTGGTGGCACATGGTATGCAATGCAGACCTCCCTACATTGGTGCACAGGAACGCCTCTACCGTTCACAGCTCCAAGGGGCACCAGGCGGTCTTCTCACACAGGTCAGCAACGTGTCTCCATGCGACCTGCCAGACTTCACCTCCAGGTAAGGGCGATCGCCAACACCTCAATGTCTACCGCCATGGCCCAGCAACTTCACAGCACCTCTGCCTCCCACTCTGGGTCACAGACGCAGGCCCAGCAAGGCCTCCGGGCCCCGGGAGCTGGTCCCGCTTTCAAGGTTTTGGCTGCCATGGTATTGCCAAAGGGCACTATGAAAAGTGATGCATCACTGGTTTTTCCCAGCGATGCGCCTTGTTTCATAACTGTTGCCCTGAATATGTCTGCATTTCCTCTTCCCCTGGGACTCTGGCTGGTCATCCTGGCTATTGGAGGGTTTGGGGGGTTATTGATCTGTGCTGCACTTGGCCCTGGCTGCTCCATTTTGCATTCCATTGATTTTATTTCCTATTTTTCATTGGAGGTGGACTTATAGGGCAAAAAAAGTCACGTTGGGCTGACTAACGTGAGTTTTTTTGCTGCTAGCGGGCCTTTTGCCACTTTTCTCTTGCTAACGTCAAAATCATTATCGCCTTGACGCTAGTGTTTGCGGCAGTTTTCACCGCGGCTAGATGTTACTATCGCCATGTAGCGACATATTTTAAATACATCGCTAACAGGGCGATAGTTTTTGGTGATAGGCCGCGTTAAGAAAACTGCCGCTAACTAATGCTTACACTAGTTAGCGGCAGTTCTTGTAAATATACCCCAGAGTCCCTCATATGGTTTATTTGCATTCTAGAAGTGCAAGATCACACACTGCAGTTACAGTGGTATGAGCGTTTTAGATTGTCCACTTAGCAAAGATGCACTTTAGCTTGCGTCTAGTGAACTAAATAAATGCCAGCTCTGTTACTACTCCTGCCATACTGCGCGTATAAATCTTTACAAAACAAACTAATGGAAATGCACGCTTGAGGGTAATGATGACAATATGATTCATTTGATTTTTTGAGAACTTAATGCTAGTCTTGTAGTAAGCTGGTTCTGGAAATAACTCCTGTTACTACAACGATAAAGCAGTGGCAATGAAAGACAGGTGAAAGTAGCCATTTCCGTGCTGCTGCGGGATCCCAGAGACATTTTCTTTTGATGAAACCGACAGTTGAAAACGAACTTCATTTTCCACTGAGCGGGGGAGGGGCGTCATCTCATCAACAGTATGCCTGGATCATGCAGGGACAGGCTGGCAAGAGATTAATTATCCAACGCGATGAACCTCCCTGAAGCAAAGGAGACGGTGTGTGTGTCTAGAAGCCCACACAAGGTTCTGAACTGGGAAGGAGATCTGTGATGGCAGGGGAAGGAACAGATGTATGCGTCTCATTCATGCGAGGACAGATTGGAGTAAGTCCTCCTATCCACCAATGACAGGGACCTAAATAAGGTGCAAACGTAAAGCACTCACAACAAATTCACGATCACTGAATTTATTTAGTTTTTATGAGGACAGACATAAAATTTCTTTTTTTTAGTTGAGTGGGAGTTTTTTTCACACTTTTTGTTGAAGTGTAACACTTTTGTGGCTATAAGGTATATACTTCAAGGCAAAAAAGTATCGGAAGTAGGAAATTTTGGGCTATGGCATTTAGCATTTGCTTCCAAGTATGAAATCGTGTACTGTAATACCCCGCACCATCACTGAATCCCAAAGTGAAATTGGGTCCAATCTTTCTTAATTATTGATCCTGGTCAGAAAAGTCATGAAATAATACAATGATCTGCATATTATTCGTCTCCTCTCAAACGTATGCTTGGGATGGAGGGGAAGAGAAATATCAGTAATGATCGAAGTTTAGAATTATAAGTCAATATCATTTATATGCTTTTTTTCAAATATGGGATAGGCTACAATGTAAAATTATAATACGTTTATATTCCACAGATGAATCCATTATTTTAAATCTGCGCTCTGGCTCAACGGTTTTCTTTGGTGATTGTTTTTAGCTCTGGCATAAGGAATCCTCAGCAGCTTTCCAGCCTCATGATTTTCTAAAAAAAACATAATAAGAATACACACATTTATAAATACATTTTGCTTCCTCCTTTTACAGCATAAAACAGGGGGCAATGACTCAACCCACTACATCCATTGACTGTCTTGCACCATGAGTGACAGCATATTGCCTGATCACATGTGCACAATTACTTGAAAATGAGTGCATTTCAGTGCCAGGGCTAAGGTACCTGGGCTACTATGCCACTCCTTTATTTTAATGTTTTTGCTTTGTGTTTTATATTGCATATGTTTCTAAAAGCTAATAAAAAAGAAAAGAAAGAGTGCACGTTTTCAAGGCGAGACCTTTTAGCTTTGCAAATTATTGTTACAAAGGCTACTGCACTAGACCACAAAATATTTGTCCGTAAGAATGCCAAAGGAGCTGGAAACCAGATGCGAGAGCAGTGACTCATAATTTTTGATCTTCCTTTCTAATCTAGGTTAGGAATGACAGATAAATGTTTTGGGGTGAGTAACAGAGGGTCATATGTTTGTAAAGACTACTACAGGACAAACACAATGCAGGAAGAAGATAGCGACTTTACTCTCTCACTAAGTACCTCAGCAGTGTAACAATGGCCATTATGCTAGGGAGGCTATCCAAAAACAGCAGAGCTTTGTGCTGTACCCCAGTAGAAAATGGGGGGTATTCATGGCAAAACACAATCTTGTGAATACAATGATTTCTTAAAGATATGTGGACGTCTGAGGCACATTGAAAATAGGAGCAATGTATTTTCAGTATGGCTGCTTCCTGTTCCACTGTAAAGATATTATTATCCTAATATATCTGCTGTAACCTGCCCTGATCTATCACATTGCACCTCAACACCTCCATCGCCTCAGCTACCTTCCTGGAGAAATGGAAACACCCAGACTTCAGATCCCTCCTAAAAAAAACTTCTACCGACCCCAGCGATCTCAAAAATTATCGTCCGATCTCTCTGCTCCCCTACCCAGCCAAAGTACTAGAGAAGGCCATCAACCAGCAGCTCACCGACTTCCTGAAACATAACCACCTACTGGACGCCTCACAATAGGATTCCAGGCAAACCACAGCACTGAGACCATGCTGATTGCTGCCACAGATGACATCAGAACACTCATTGACCATGGAGAAACTGTGGCCCTGATCCTTCTCAACCTCTCCGCTGCCTTTGATACCATCTCCCTCAGCACCCTCTTCTACAGACTCTAAAACACAGGCATACAGCAAGATGCCCTAAAGTTGATCACCTCCTTCATTACAGAACGCACACAGAGCATCCAACTGCCTCCCTTCACCTCTGCACCCAAAGACATCTTATACGGTTTACCACAAGGATCATTCCTTAGCCCCACCCTGTTCAACATCTACATGACCCCCCTCTCAGACGTCATCAGATCCCATGGAATCAACATAATCTCCTACGCAGATGACACTCAATTGATTCTCGCACTCACAGACGACCCCTCTAACACCAAAATCAACTTCTGCAACGCATGACCAACGTAAGCGATTTGATGAGAGACAACTGCCTCCAGCTCAACTCCTACAAAACTGAGGTACCTATCCTTGGGTAGAACACCACGGCATGGGACCACAGCTGGTGGCCTGCAGAGCTCGGACCCACACCCACACTGACCGACCATGCATGTAACCTCGGTATCATCCTCGACAGCCAACTGACCATGAAACGACAAGTCAACGCAGTCGCCTCCTTCTGCTTTCACACACTTTGCATGCTCCACAGAATCTTCAGATGGATCCCTATCAACACCAGAAAGACCATCCCTCAGGCCCTCGTCACCAGCCGCCTCGACTACAGCAATGCCCTCTACGCCGGCATCCCCAACCAGCTCCTCAGAAGACTAAAAACTATACAGAACGCTGCAGCCAGACTCATCCTGGGCCTGCCCAAACAAACCCACATTGCCCCCCACCTGAGAGGCCTCCAATGGCTCCCCATCCAGAAGAGATGCCAGTTCAAGATCCTCACGCACGCCTACAAAGCCCTTCACAACCTATGACTTGCTTACCTCAATCAGCGACTGAACTTCCACCAACCCTATAGACATCTGCGCTCCTCCTCACTCGCCCTGAGACCCCCCCGCATCCATCGCAGCCGCAGTGGTGGCTGCTCCTTCTCCTACATCGCTGCTAAGACCTGGTACAACCTCCCCCTCCAGCGCCGTACAGCCCCCTCGCTAGCAGACTTCAGAAAGAGACTCAAGACCTGGCTCTTCTATGCAGACACAGAGCCCGGATACTGCTAGCGGTGACAGTGTTGTGCTTTACAAATGCTGTTTGATGGATTGATTGATTGATGCACAGCTGCCTTAGTAAACACCCTGCTTTAATAGTTACACGCTAGCCCAACCTGCCAGGCCAGTTCCTCCCTGAAAAGCTAAAACAAGAAACTCAACACTGGTATCGCCCATATTGTAGCTCTTTGGTTGAGTGTAGCTTGGTTCCACTCGCACAGTGAGAAAGGGACCCACATCCCCACATCTTGAAACACTCATTGCACTTAGGGTGTTCACACTGAAGTATACAAAAAGTGATGGGTGGAAGGCTCAAGTTATACTCTACTGATGAGCCAGCCCCATGTAGGACGAGACCGTTCTGGTGTTGCTTGTGGTACGTTCTAAATAGGGCATTGTATGGCAATTCAGGACAAACTGTTCCGTGAGTAGCAGGTTCTGTAGAGATTTGCATAAGATGTGCTTTTGTCTAGCGTGGCGTGGTGTGCAGAAAACTCACATGTGCCATGCATTGACCTTCAAGGAAATGCACATGCCCAAGCTTTCTTAATCTTTGTTCTGCTGTATGCACTAGTATCTGAGTTCACTAAAAACTATTGAGCAATAATAATATCGTCCTAGTTGATTTGTGCATTGGTGAAATGTTGGGATAGAAATGTCCTCTGTGCAGTTTGAGACATGTACCCCTGCCCTGGGTGCCCAACTGTACTGTTGTCTGGATACCAAATGCTGATTTTTGTCATAGGAGAACATGGCTGATGCATGTGCACCATGACAAAGGCCTGTCTTAAGGACTGCAGTCTTGTTGGACCGGGTGGGGCGCCTAAAACACTACCCTCATAGTGGTGAAAGGCTTCACCAGGAGTTAAGTAGCATGAGCTCAGTGGTGGCAGTATACAGTGTAGTGATCAGTAGCCGTGAACAGGACCATTTTACCCTGTGTCACTGGAGTGAGGCCTACAGACTCACTCACCTTTTAAAAGTTCCACTACTGTGTGCTGAACTCACTCCATGGCCTACATCAGGTAGAGGTGGTGTGCTGCACAGCGCAGGAGTAGTGACTCTGGTCTTGATGTATGTGTTCCTGGGCAGTGTATAGTACAGGGATAGAGCAGTACTGAGCAGTGCATGTGTTTTATTTGCATGTATTGGGTGTATGAATGCCTGAGACGAATACATTACATAAGAGATGTAGTACTGTGCAGTGCATGCCCAAAAAAGAATGTGCTGGGTGTATGTATGCTTGCGTGAATTGCAATCCATGAAGGGTGAAGTGCTCTGCAGTGCATACATGGTGAGCTTGGGTGCTGGCAGTGTGTGTGTTTGTAAATAGCACAACCTGGCTACATATAGAAATGCTTCAGTGCTGAACATTGCACAAAATGTGTGTGCTGAATGCATATGTTCTTGCAATGGTATAGTGCATGGCGGTAACAGTAAGTGTGCTGTAAATGTACACAGAGTGTGTGTGCCTGCAATGGTCCTTTACATGGAGTACCGTGGGTTCCATTTTGGGAAACCCAGGCCTGCCTGGTGAAGACATGAGAAGGAGAGGAATCACCCTAGACAGATTTGTGCATTGCTGCATTCCTGTAAGCTGGGTGGGAAACACAGGAGGGAAAAAGAAAGAGACTCCCTTTTTGCCTCAAAAGACTGCTCCTTGATTCAGCGATATATCACAAAGAAGGGGCCTGGACACATCTCAGTAACGGAGATGGGGATGATAAGGGAATCATAAATAATAGGGATGGGGGTCTGGGATTAATCTTTTGATGCACATATCACTGTGGCTGACATTCAGGCGTGAACTCTGGTCACTCCCATGAATTGTGATGGGGTCAATCAGCTTTGGAGTCTTGCCTGCTGTGACAGGCTTTCATGAGGAAAGATGAAAAAGAGAAATGTCCACTTCAAAAGAAGCAGAACACCAACATAAAAGCCTCAAAGACTCAGACCATACATTACAGGGCTGCCAGATACTGAGTTATGAGTTAAACACCAAGTGGGACTGGGTGAACCCATACTACTGCACTGCAGTGACCCCGTATGCCAGAGGGGCCACCGGTAAAGTTATTACTTTCAGAAGCGCCGAGACTCGAAACCATCCTGGCATGAGCACCTGCACCAAGATAGTCTTCTCCCATGCTGTCAAGTGCCGCTGCAACCCTGTATGCCAGGTGGGCTGCCAGTACCAACAGTGCTGAGGAATTCTGTTTTTTGCCTGAATGACATAGCACTGGAAAGAGTGTAGGCCTCTGTAATTGAGGCCCTTGATACCAACGCCCCGCTCAGGGTAGTTACTATCCGTGAAAGGGCCGCCCCTGCTCCTTGGTATTCAGAGAGCCTCAAGAAGGAAAAAGCTACTTGTAGAATCAGTGAAAGGAAATGGAGAAAAACAAAGTTGGAGAGGGATAAACTGGCATACAAAACATTACATAGAGCTTATCTAAATAGTTGTAACATAGCCAGGAGATCGTATCTAGGCACACGAATCTCCAAAGCAAAGAGCTCTTCTAAAGAGTTCTCAACTTGTCCCTCCAGGCGACGCAAAGGCTATGTGACGACCTAGCCCATCATTTTAAACAAAAGATAGATAAAATCTATAATTCCTTCGGCTCGGAAGAGGCTCCTAGGGTAGTAGCACTGCCCCTGGAAGACCCCCTCTTGCCCAGCCTAAAATCTTTTGCGGCTATTACATCTGAGCAAGTACTGACCTTGTTAGTACACATTAAATCAGGCTCCCCGTTAGACTTGGCCCCTCCTTTCATTATTTCAGATCTTGCACCGGCCTTGTCTTACTCTGTTATGGAAGTCTGTAATATTTCTTTAGCTACGGCTACGTTTCCTTCTAAATGGAAGAAGGCGCAAATTAAGCCATTATTGAAGAAACCATCAGCCGATCCCTCAGATTTACAAAACTACAGACCTATCTCCCTTCTCCCATGCTGCTCAAAAATTATGGAGACTGATTAATAAACAACTTTTGGATTACTTGGAACAAAATAACCTACTTGATCCTTCGCAGTCAGGTTTTCGTGCTTGCTATAGCACCGAGTCCGCACTGACCGAAGTAACAGACTCAATAAGGATGTCACTGGACATGGGAATTCCCACGATCTTAGTTCTCCTTGACCTATCGGCAGCTTTTGACTCCATCTCTCATAGAATTCTTCTGGATAAGCTACAAGAGATTGGTGTCAGAGGATTGGCCTTGAAATAGCTACAAAGTTTCCTGACCGATAGAACACAATGGGGTCGATTCCGATCCCGGCCGGAAGCGCACCTAACAGTATTCGTCCGGAAAAAAAAACAGCCGATTGCGTGTTTCCCGACCGATTCGAACATTCAGCTACCCAATTCAGCTCCTGTTCCCCGCCCGAGCCGGATCCGTAAACGCCGAATCGAGTCGTACGGAAGCAAATACACAGCACCTTCCGGCCGGACGAGTACGATGCGCACTCCGTACGCGCCGAACCCGTCGCTACGTCCGGGACGTTTGAGCATCCGGGCGAGCCGTACATAAGCTCCGTTTCGCGCCACAAGACGATCCACGGCTATGAGACGAACAAGCCTGCTACGAGTACGACTCGAAGACACGAGAAACCCGAACGAGACGATCCAAGCATGAATCCCATTGCGCAGGTTCTACCTATACTCTACATCTATTACCGGGACCGGCACGGACGCGTACGGCACAGACGGTAAGTCAAACACCAACAATACAAACAAACGACACGTACCCGAAATATGTCACACACACATAGGGATGCACAAATGACGTACACTAGCAACAGCAGAACCATAGGGGTGGGATGGCCATCACCAATGCCATACACACCCATAGGGGGCTGGATGCCTGCCACTACCACCACCCCACTCAGGGGGGGCTGGATGCCTGTCACTACTACCATCCCCACCCTTAGGGGGATGGATGCCTACCACTACCACCACCCCTACTCAGGGGGGCTGGATGCCTGCCACCACCACCACCCCTACTCAGGGGGGCCTGGATGCCTACCACTACCACCACCCCTACTCAGGGGGGGCTGGATGCCTGCCACTCCCACCACCCCTACTCAGGGGGGGCTGGATGCCCATCACTACTACCATCCCCACCCTTAGGGGGCTGGATGCCTGCCACTACCACCACCCCACTCAGGGGTGGCTGGATGCCTGTCACTACTACCATCCCCACCCTTAGGGGGATGGATGGCCACCACTACCACCACCCCTACTCAGGGGGGGCTGGATGCCTACCACTACCACCACCCCTACTCAGGGGTGCCTGGATGCCTGTCACTACTACCATCCCCACCCTCAGGGTGCTGGATGCCTACCACCACCCCTACTCAGGGGGGGCTGGATGCCTGCCACTACCACCACCCCACTCAGGGGGGGGCTCGACTACCATCCCCACCCTTAGGGGGATGGATGCCTACCACTACCACCACCCCTACTCAGGGGGGCCTGGATGCCTACCACTACCACCACCCCTACTCCGGGGGGGCTGGATGCCTGCCACTACCACCACCCCTACTCAGGGGGGCTGGATGCCTATCACTACTACCATCCCCACCCTTAGGGGGCTGGATGCCTGACACTACCACCACCCCAGTC
This sequence comes from Calotriton arnoldi, assembly GCA_963921515.1. Classification (NCBI taxonomy): domain Eukaryota; kingdom Metazoa; phylum Chordata; class Amphibia; order Caudata; family Salamandridae; genus Calotriton; species Calotriton arnoldi. The sequence continues at coordinate 1,793,174 of CAWUFW010000896.1, forward strand.
AGGGGGGGCTGGATGCATGTCACTACTACCATCCCCACCCTTAGGGGGCTGGATGCCTGCCACTACCACCACCCCACTCAGGGGGTGCTGGATGCCTGTCATTACTACCATCCCCACCCTTAGGGGGATGGATGGCCACCACTACCACCACCCCTACTCAGGGGGGGCTGGATGCCCATCACTACTACGATCCCCACCCTTAGGGGGCTGGATGCCTGCCACTACCACCACCCCTACTCAGGGGGGCCTGGATGCCTACGACTACCACCACCCCTACTCAGGGGGGCTGGATGTCTGTCACTACTACCATCCCCACCCTCAGTGGGCTGGATGCCTGTCACCACTACCATCCCCACCCTTAGGGGGATTGATGGCCACCACTACCACCACCCCTACTCAGGGGGGCTGGATGCCTACCACTACCACCACCCCTACTCAGGGGTGCCTGGATGCCTGTCACTACTACCATCCCCACCCTCAGGGGCTGGATGCCTGTCACCACTACCATCCCCACCCTCAGGGGGCTGGATGCCTACCACTACCACCACCCCTACTCAGGGGGGCTGGATGCCTGCCACTACCTCCATCCCTACTCATAGGACGGATAATGCATGACACAACCAGCATACTCCCACATAAGGAATGTCTGAAAATTACACCCCCCCCAACACCATGACAAGCGTGTGTAGTCTGTGACAAATGCCTACAACACTGAACATGACATTGAACATACAATGTGACCCCCTAGCACATGTGTCACACATAAATGTGTCTGGCCTCCACAATGCAAGCCGACCATGGCCACTGTGCAATGGGGTTGAACACCCCATCACCACAGTGACCAAAAGGGAAGTGTGGGGTCCATAGCTGATGCACCTTTTGAACAGTGTGGCAATGGGGCCCAAAGCCCCATCACCACAGCGACCAAAAGGTAGGTGTGGGAGTCCATAGCTGATGCACCTTTTGAACAGTGTGGCAATGGGGCCCAAAGCCCCATCACCACAGCGACCAAAAGGGAAGTGTGGGGTCCATAGCTGATGCACCTTTTGAACAGTGTGGCAATGGGGCCCAAAGCCCCATCACCACAGCGACCAAAAGGTAGGTGTGGGGTCCATAGCTGATGCACCTTTTGAACAGTGTGGCAATGGGGCCCAAAGCCCCATCACCACAGTGACCAAAAGGTAGGTGTTTGGTCCATAGCTGATGCACCTTTTGAACAGTGTGGCAATGGGGCCCAAAGCCCCATCACCACAGCGACCAAAAGGTAGGTGTGGGGTCCATAGCTGATGCACCTTTTGAACAGTGTGGCAATGGGGCCCAAAGCCCCATCACCACAGCGACCAAAAGGGAAGTGTGGGGTCCATAGCTGATGCACCTTTTGAATAGTGTGGCAATGGGGCCCAAAGCCCCATCACCACAGCGACCAAAAGGTAGGTGTGGGGTCCATAGCTGATGCACCTTTTGAACAGTGTGGCAATGGGGCCCAAAGCCCCATCACCACAGCGACCAAAAGGTAGGTGTGGGGTCCATAGCTGATGCACCTTTTGAACAGTGTGGCAATGGGGCCCAAAGCCCCATCATCACAGCGACCAAAAGGTAGGTGTGGGGTCCATAGCTGATGCACCTTTTGAACAGTGTGGCAATGGGGCCCAAAGCCCCATCATCACAGTGACCAAAAGGTAGGTGTGGGGTCCATAGCTGATGCACCTTTTGAACAGTGTGGCAATGGGGCCCAAAGCCCCATCACCACAGTGATCAAAAGGGAAGTGTAGTCTGGGTAAAAGCTGCCAGAGCCAAACTGCATGGATGATTCCTGGTCACACAACAACAAACACATCAGTGGCATAGTAGTGCTTGTGTCCCATAGCAACATAGATTGGGTGAGGCAAACAGTGCAGTGCAAATATAACATACCTTTGGCCATGTGCATACAAACATCACCCATGTGGGCTCACATTGTCAACATTCACAAATAACACAATGACAGAAGTGACCATCATAATGCAGACCCACATATCTGCACCAATGGACACACAAATGTAGATATCCTAGGGAGACTAAAGATGTTCAGGTGAACAAATACCATACCATGGCAGCAATGGGACATACAAACCATGATTATTGTGCTGACTGATGACCTAGGAGTCCCAGGGACAGCAGGGGAAAGCCACCAAACAACATACAGCCAATCAATGGCACACTCAATATATGCCAATGCAGTGGTGCAAATGCACAAACACAAACAGGCAGACCCACACTGCATATCAAACACAACAGGTGATGGGGGTGTGTGCCAGTGTCCCCAGGCAACCACACAACACATGAGGAGGCCTGAATTCCAATTACACAGATGTGTATACAGTGCCATACAAAAGTAACTCATGGATCGGATTCCCCTATGTTGGCAAAGAGGCATTGTTAGATGAGAGGGAGCCCAAATTACACATGTCACACAAGCTAGTAGGAACAGCAACTAACACAGCAAGAGACAGACCCACCACAGCACAACCCCCAGGGACCCCACATTGTGGTGACACTACCCTGCATGATAATCCCACTGTGATGACAAAGGTAGATGTCATTCACACTGTGAACCACAGCCATGTGTCCTGAGCAACAAACTACCATCACACCTACACAAGCACAAATCAAACAGCACGGCCTGCCAGCCATGGCCAATATGGAGGTAGGGGTCTAGCCGTGCAACAACTCACATTTGCACACACTCAACACCACACACCTTGATCTCCACCAATGTGCAGAAGTGAAGCTCACATGGACTGGTGACATTGCACATGCACCCATGACAATCCCAGGGGTGGTGGGGGGAACTAAGGTGCAGAAACCCATCACACATGGCCAGTCAACAAGACTCGTGAATGTCTGACACACTGCACACTACGCAGTACATGGGCATGACGTGAAATCCACCACAATCAATGGGATCCTGGCCATAGTCACACACCAATGAAGAAGACAAGGTGACACACAAAGAACACACGTACACAACTTCCAACATTGCAGCTCTGACCCTGAGGAGTGGCAGCAGTCACACACACAACGTGTCACAATGACTGAAAGCTACCATAGACTGTAAATTACATGACATGTGTAACCAACAAGTGCCAAGGGGAATCCTGAATGTGTCCCATCTGCGTTTGCCCACATCCCCAGCCCTGACAACAAAGACAACCTGGGATGACAACCTGATGAACCTTAGTTAGCCATGCACCCACATCCCGGAGTAACCAGGTCCAAGATGCTTGATGAACACAGAACAACTCAGCAAGCATCAGAAACAGGAACATCCGTAGGGACACAGCCTGTGTAGGAAAAGGGAAGGGTACACGCAAAGACATGCTTACACAACACAAAACACGGGCCCAGGCAATGTCACGGGATTACACACTGCCATGAGGGCACTCCACTGCTGTGGAAGGTCCGCTGTGCCAAGCCTTGTCTGTGCACGACTCAAACATGTCGGCAGAACACTCGGTCAGTGAGTCAACAACTACAACACACTGAAGGCTCTGCTCACATCAGCCTGGGTACGGGAGTGTCACGTCAGTCATCTGCATACACCCAAAACACGTGTCAAGCAAGGTGCACTGTATACACTGATGAGTCCTTCAACATTGGTGTGCTAAACTGCATGTCCAGTGGAGATGGGCACACAGTCAGGGAAATAGGAACATTGAACAGTGGTAAGCCCACCAGATGTGCATCACTGTAAGAGAAAGATGTTAATTTACAAATGCAAAACGTACATCTCTGTGTCATATGCTGAACATCACACCCTCAGACTGCAGCAGAGGATGCCATAGATCCAGACTACAACAGGACACACATCCCATGGACCACATGGAGTCCATCACTGCAACACTTCATTTCCCTGATCTGAACACTATTACAACTGCAAATGCATGATGATAACCATGTACATCATGTACATCAAAAGAAAAACCACAAGTAAACAAAAATAGGCTTTATTCAGCAAATGTCAATAAAAAATCAGAAGTCCAAATTAAACTAAGGCCAATGGCCAGTCCAAATACACAGTCCCAACAGGGTGATATGTGACAACTTGTCACCCATTGCTTGCCTGCACTGGTAGGGACAGGGGACATCCCCCTTGGAGGGGCATACAAGGGGCAGGCCAGGCACCGCAGGGACAGGATCAGGGGATGCCAGAGTGAGGCAGTGAAGGGGTGGTGGGTGCAGGAGTGTCACCAGCAACTGCAGTGGAGGTGTCTGACTCAGGGGGCCGGCACCACTGCAGTGCCCGAGTCAGACGGGGTGGTTGTGGACTCCACTGCAGTGCATGCCTCCAAGGGAGAGGAAGGGGGGCAGATGAGGTGGGCAGGACAGAGGGGGGACCCGGTCTCCACACCAGTGGCACAAACAGGCTGAGCGTCTGGGTTGGGGGTGGAAGAGCAAGTGGCAGGGGGAGGGCCTAAGCAGTTTGGGGATGCGGTATCGGTGTGTGGGGGAACCTGGGGCAGGGTGTGGCGGTGGAACCTGTGGAGTGGTGGCCTGGGGGATGGAGGAGAGAGACTGGGTGGTGGAGCTGCGTGGTGGTGGTGGTGGGGTCTTGCCCTTCCTGGTCCGGGGGGACTTCCGAATGGGGTCCTCAGTCTGTCTGCGCCTGGGGGAGGGTGTCCGGGGGTGAGGGGCACTCCCCTCTGTGTGGGTGGACTTCCTCTTCCCCCGGTATGCCGGATCTGCAGGATCGGAGGGGAAGAGGCCGAGGTCACACAGGAAGACCTGCTGTGTAGGTGGGGTTGCAGGTGAGGCAAGGGAAGGGGTCTTGGAGGGAGAGGATTTGGAGGACTGCGGAGTGACTGTGGATGCCTGTGTGTGTGTCTGTTCCCCATCCCCTGTGTGTGTGGTATCTGTCCCCTGAGGATGCTTGTGTGCACATCTTGCCTTTCTTTTGGGTGTGTCTGTGCTGTTCGTGTTTGTGTGCTTGGGTGAATGTGCAGGTGTGCATGTGCTTTGGACAGGTAGGGTGCCAGGAAGTGTGGATGGGGCAGAGGTAGGAGGTGGGAGGGACTGCTGGAGGAGGGACACTGCTGCCATCAGGGAGGAGTCCATGGACTTATTGCTCCTCTGTAGGGCAGACATAGCCGTCGAGATGCCCTCCATGAACGACACCAGCTGTGTCAACAGAGTGGTGTGTGCATGGAGGACACTCAGCATTGCTGTCTGCCCTACATGGAGCTGCCGAAGTAGGTACACAGACTCCTCACTCAGGGCAGCAGGGGACACAGGGGCAGGGGGTGCGGTGCCTGGCACGAAGGAGACACGCTCCCGAACACGGGAGCCTCCACGGACGTCTGGAATTGGAGCCAACGGGAGGGCGGTGCTGGTGGTGGTGGTGGCGGGGCCAGACAGACTAGCGGGGGTGTGGTGGCTGCTGACACCCGCCTCCACAAGGGAGTCATCTTCCGAGCTGCTGTGGTCCTCAGCTGAGGTGGATGGTGCTGAGGACTCCTCTGTGTGGCTCCCCTCGCCCTCCGTGCCACTGGGTCCTTCTGACCACTCGTCGGATGCTGACCCAGTCTGGCTCCGCTGCTCCTCCTGGTCCGTGGAGCTGTCCCCTCCTGTGGCCGTGGATGTATCTGCAAACAATTAGGGAAACAGACAAACATCAGTCACCTGCACTGACCGCACACACCACAGTAAGTACAGCACTTATAGAGCCAGCCCTGGCATCCTTAGTAGAACATTGCCAAAACTCCTCACACAGATTTGGAGAAGCCAATTCTCAGTCTGATGGTCAACCATGGGACTCACACCCCTCCTGCCCTTGCACCCATCTGTCTGGTGCCTGTCTGATGGTAAGACCCCAGTGTGGACACATGCACCACCTACACAGTTGTTGGACATTGCAGGGAACACAGTGAAGTATGTGAACATGCACACATCACATCTCTTGCCACTGAGTCAGTACAGGTGTCCGGATAAAGGGATGGCCAGAGTCTAAATAGAAATGCATGTGATGCATACCAGCACCAGACACCATGATGCACCCATGTCCGGATAGTCCATGCCACAATGGGGTGCATGTTGCACATGTCACTCCCCTGCAGGATCACTCTTAGGAAGTTTAATGCCATGACACAGGCATGCCTGCAAAGTCATACATCACTGTCTCCAGTCACATGGCCATGGCAGCCTGCCAACAACAGTCTGCACTGTGTCACAATCCTAGGACATGGGGAATGCAAGTTATGTAACTGACAAGTGCACATGTTCATCCCCCACACACCACATCATCTGAAATAGTATTTGTCCACGTCATGCCAATTGGACATATGGGGGACATGAAACACAACTCTCAGAACCTGAGCACCTCACAGTGTGCTGTGAATGAATAACAGCTGCCTGAAAGTCACAGTCGCATACACCTGTGTGCACAGTCAAGTGATCAAACATCTATAAGTCACAGAAGTATCGTCTCACATGGTCACATCTCAGATGGCATGCTGAACCCTAACCGACAAACATAACAGTAGTCCTGACAACGAAGCCACAGCACACTGACACAGATGCAGACACCTGAGGGAACATGTCACTGATCACAACATGTCAGATGATCCACAGGAGTGGGAGTACAGAGTCTATTGTATGCCCTGGAGTAGGCATGACTGTCCAGCTCCACCTGTAAGAGGGATGAGTCCTGGACAGTAGGCAGGTGTCTAAGCATGTGTGACACACTTGATATACATACTCCTGAGGCCCAAACATTGTTCCCACCCACAGCATGGGGGTGTGCCAAATACCCCAGGGACATGTGGTGAATCAGATCAGCAAGTGGACCACATATCAAAGTTACACCCAGATTACATGTCAGGACTTGGGCATTGTGTGAGCAATTGACCCACCCATGAATCCCAGAACATAGTCACCGGAACAAATGCTGTCCCCCACCTTGAGCAAAGCAAAATGCAATGACACAGTCCCCAAGTGACAGAATTTCCTGACTGTAAGGGCCACACATATGCGTATCAGATGAGGAGTGGGCATGTCACAATAGAGGGACATGGGTCCTGGACCACAAGACTGATGTACTGTGGAAGTTTAACCAGGCCAGAGGAGGGCACATAGCATGTCAGACAAAGTGCACAGTGCTGTCATGGACTCACCCCCTTCTTGCTGCTGTCTGGCCTTCAGCTGCCCATCCAGGTCAGGGAAGACCACCGCCAGGATCCTGAGCATGTGGGGGGTCAGGGTCCAGTGTCCGCCCCTCCTGCGAGGAGGCGACAGCTTCAGCTGGACCCTTGCGATCCTCCGGGTCCAGCCTCGAAGGTCCTGCCACCTCTTCTGGCAGTTGCGGATCCGGCGCTTGTAGTCCCCCACGGATCTTACTGCCCGGGCGATGGTCAGCCAGATTTTCTGCTTCTGATGGGCATCAACCTGTGAGGATGACAAAGTGAAATTGCCATTACTACACATGCAACATATCCGTGCACCACACAGTTGGATATACATGTCTCAATCACTGGGGCACATGATGTACACAGGCAGTGCAACGATGGCTATGAACAGTTTGCCAGCAGTTACTACATGGTATCATTGCATGGAAAGTAAACCTTGTTGGAATGCACTGTTACTGCACTGTACCTGTTCAGTGCATGTAACTACACACATTGGGGGCTCAGAACTACTCAGTGAGCATGCTAGCCAGTGGTGTGCACACTGTAAGTCCTGCTAGTCAGACAACATGCAAAATTAGTAAGGCAGTGGACAGCACACTCACCTGCTCCCCTGGTGTCCCATACAGCTTGTTGTACTGTGGAAGGAGGCTGTCCAGCAGGGCCTGGTTCTCCTCAAGGCTGAAGGCTGGGGCTCTCTCCACAGTACGTGCCATTGCAGTAGCCAGAGGATGCAGAGACAGCAGCAGTGTTGGTGACAGATGTCGTCCTGGAGCATGTAGTGCAGGCAAGTGAGCTCTCAGGGGAAAAGCCAGCATTATATGTGTGCTGCAGAGGCAGATACTGTCCCATGTGTCCAAAGTGATAGGTCCAAGTTGTTTGCTTCTTCTGAATCTGACCAATCCATGGAATAGCAGCACTAATACACGCCCACAGCATCCTTCAAAAATCCAAGTTCATGACACCCATGATTTTGCAACATTGTTGTGGCTGGCCAACTGAATTCACTGCATCAGACTCGTTGAAGCTTCGAATACGCGTCCGTTGCCATGCCAGGCCCCAGCCAACGCATGCGCACCGTTCGATCCATTGCTGTACAACGCGTATTTCGGGATACAACGCGTACCCGCTCACAACAGATGCAATGGGCCAGCCGGGCACACCGATCGGTCCATTGCTGTACAACGCGTTCCCGCTCACAAACAGATGCAATGGGCCGGCCGGGCACACCGATCGGTCCATTGCTGTACAACGCGTACCCGCTCACAAACAGATGCAATGGGCCGGCCGGGCACACCGATCGGTCCATTGTTGTACAACGCGTACCCGCTCACAACAGATGCAATGGGCCGGCCGGGCACACCGATCGGTCCATTGCTGTACAACGCGTATTTCGGGATACAACGCGTACCCGCTCACAACAGATGCAATGGGCCGGCCGGGCACATCGATCGGTCCATTGCTGTACAACGCGTATTTCGGGATACAACGCGTACCCGCTCACAACAGATGCAATGGGCCGGCCGGGCACACCGATTGGTCCATTGCTGTACAACGCGTACCCGCTCACAAACAGATGCAATGGGCCGGCCGGGCACACCGATCGGTCCATTGCTGTACAACGCGTATTTCGGGATACAACGCGTACCCGCTCACAACAGATGCAATGGGCCGGCCGGGCACACCGATCGGGCCATTGCTGTACAACGCATATTTCGGGATACAACGCGTACCCGCTCACAACAGATGCAATGGGCCGGCCGGGCACACCGATTGGGCCATTGCTGTACAACGCGTACCTGTACAGGTCAGTCGCATATGTCACCATGCTTGTCACTGGTGAAAGTATGCCAGCCACATATACCTGCCAGAGACCCAGGGGCACACCTACAACACCACACCCAGTCCACACTGTTTCCTAAGGCATGTAAGGCTGCATTACCTTTTCTGTGTATGGGGGTTAACATGTGGTTTCTGTGGTGGCACTTGTGGGCAGCCACACCCAGGCTGTGCATGTGTTAATGGGGACAGGGTCCTTTGTGTGTTGTGCACATGACCACTGTGATGTGCAACAGTTCATTTCGGAGCATGAGGCATGGTCACATTTCCAGGTTGTGTATGTGTGTGACATGTCACATACCCCCAGGGTCCCATGGGGGAAGGCATGTACGTCACAGGGTGACCCATTGCCACAATAGTGATGTCCCTCCACAGTCTGTGTGCATGTTGTGTTTCCGATGTCTCTGATTCCATGTGCATGATGGGAGACAGTCTCCACATCAACGTTGTTTGTGCATGGACTTTGATGTTGTGCATCACTGGCGTCCATGTCTGTCCTGCGTAGGCGACAGGGGCCACTACCTGTGGGAGTCATGTTTGTTTTTCTGACGTGTACATGATACGCCATGTCATGCCAGTGTCCATGTGGCAAGACAGGGTCACTGGGAATCTACCTGTCAATGAGCTGTGATGCCTGTGGCGCATCTGTCCAGACATGTCACTGTGGTGTGTGTGTGGAACGTGACAGCAGTAAATGGGTACTGTGACACAGCCTAATGGTTTCCCATAGCACAACCTGGAACCTGTTGTCCACACATGTTGTACTGAGAAGTTAGATGATGGGCATGTAGGTGCGAGTTATGTCCGAACAGAACGGCACACACATCAAGTACTTGTGTCTCGTAATGATGTATCATGTGAAATTGAGTATGGTGAATGGCACATATGTGGGGTGACTGACAATCTTTCTTTCCTCACCCTATGCACTGCAGGGCTCCATCTGTCCATAGACCATTCCCTGACCTGGCAACGATGGTGGAACGTGACAGCATCCGACGGTACCGCTTCACCAGGCAGCTGATTGAGGATTTGGCAGTGCGCTTGGCACCACATTTGCAACCTGGCCGGCCGTACCCTACGGCGCTGACCCCCAAGGTGAAGGTAATGGCAGCCCTACACTTCTTTGCCACCGGTACCTTTCAACACACTGTGGCGACTGCCGGTGGGATGTCACAGACTATGTTCAGCCGTGTGCTACGCGATGTTTTGGAGGCAATGTTGAGATGCCTGAACCAGTACATCTATTTCCCTACACGTCAACAACTCACTGATGTCAAGAGTGACTTCTATGCCCTGGGGAGGATGCCACATGTCATTGGCTCCATTGATGGGACACATGTGGCTTTGGTACCACCACAGGCACATGAGCAGGAATACCGGAACCGGAAACATTACCATTCGATCAATGCTCTGGTGGTATGTCTTGCAGATATGAGCATCACACATGTGTGTGCCCGTTTCCCTGGTTCAGCACACGATGCCTATGTGATGAGAAGTAGTCGCATCCCGAGGATGATGGCACAGATGCAGAACCAGCGTGCCTGGCTTGTCGGTGTGTACTGACTTTGTACCATTGTGTGTGTTCTGCTCTGTAGTATACCGCCCACTTTTCCAACTCAGCTAATGTGCACTTGTCTGTCCGTAGGTGACTCCGGATACCCCAACATGCCGTGGTTGCTGACACCCCTCAGGAACCGTGTGACACCAGCCCAGATGCGCTACAATGAGGCACATGGTCGGACCAGGAGAGTGATTGAGCGGACCTTTGGTCTCCTGAAGAGCCGCTTCCGCTGCCTGGACAACACAGGAGGGGCCCTCCCATATGCCCCAGCAAAGGTGTGCAAGATTGTCATCGTCTGCTGCATGCTACACAACCTGGCAGTGCGGAAGGAGTTGCCTCTCATCCTGGATGACGATGACCAACGTCCGCCACCTGTGGAGGATCCTGGCCTGGACCACGATGCCAGTGATGATGATGATGATGATGGTGATGTCCGCACACAGCTCATCACCAACTTCTTCAGCTGAATGTGAGTATTCAGGGAGATGTTATGTGAATGATGTGAGTTTGCATGATATGTGTGGGTGGTGCTCTGGTGCTGTTTGAGTGTGGCCATGTGCTACTTGACTGGATGTGTGCAGCAATGTGTCCTTACAGGTAGTATGTACTCCCCAACAGTTTTGACATGCTAACTTGGTTTTGTGTACTTGTCTTGTGACATGTATTGGGCATGAGTATTTAAAAACACAAACAGAATTCCCTTTTCCTTTTGTTCTAAAAAAAGGACATCTAGATCCTATTCATTTCATTAGTCAAGGCCATACACAAAAATCACATAAACCAAAGCAATTTTTTCCCAGGTTGCTAAATATTACAGTCATGTGCAAAAAAACATCTATAATGAAAATTCAAACATAAAAATGAATATTCGAAGGAATGTATTTTCAATTATCTTTTATTCAAATAGTTGTATAGTTTATGTTATCAAATGTTTATGCAAAATAAATAAAACCATTTATATTTAAAAACATACATTCATCATTTAAAAAAAGTACAATGTGTACAATGAAAAGAACAACTGTCGACGCGGCGTTTCGGTGTAAAGGTGGATCCTCACCTTCTTCAGGACAATAATTCAGTGTTTAAAATCTAAACAAAATATAAAAACTTTATTAGATACGCAGAAGCTTATTTTTAATATCCAAACATTCCTTCGTTACATCGTTCATGATTTTTTATTTAGCAACCCAGAAATCAATCCACTATTGCATGAAACATATGTGGGCCTTGAATTTGTTAAACATAGTTTTTGAATCTATCCATGTTTAAACCTATGATAGGTATGTTTGTTATCTACCTGTCAGGTTAGATGTCAACTCCTATTTATCTTCAAGGAGGTGTTGAGTACATTTTTCATCAGGTTCTCACTCAGGTAATGAGGCGAAATTATACTGTGAGAAAAGGATATTTCATAAGTATAAAACCCCTCTAAGGATATGGTATCATGTGGCAAGATCAGAGACTGCATAGAAAGACTTACCACTATATGCGTGTTGTGAACAGGGCTTTGTCATTACTCAGTCTCTCGCCTGTTTCTGTCCATATACACAGGGATTCATCAATCACCCTTCCATAGGACTATTCACCAATGATTTTTATATCATAAGATCCCTCTTGGTTTCGGGTATTTACCTGAAGGGAATTATTTAAATTAATGGCTCTGGTATACTGTAAGACACTTACTCCTTTATATTTCAAACTCAAATGTCTATAATCTCACCTTTAAGGCAAAACCTTGTAGATTGAATCCAACACCTCTTTTTCTTTAGGGTTACTGGTTCCAGTTAATACAATTCTGGTCCAGAAGTATTTCTGTAGGGATAACATCAAGGTGACTACTTAGTCATAGGCCAGTTTATCATTTAGTTTCCCAAGGTTTTATCCCATTAAAAGCTAGTTCAAAAGGGAATTTTATTTACAGAGAACCTTGTTCTTTTGGAAACAAGTCCTTATTAAAAAAGATTTGAAGAGTTTAGATAATTCTACCTAAACCTGGCCATTATGAGGTACCCGCCTCAGAACTAGCATTATCCCTGCGATTTCTCTTACCGGATTTGTAGCTGGAGAGCAAGCATCCGTCTTGCTGGTCTGCCAATTTGAGTCTAAAGGCAGTTTGTTTTGGGCTCCTTATATACTCCCTCTTAATCAGTCTTAATTTGCTAAATAGGTCCACCTGTTTTCCAATGACATGGAGTAGGGTGGAATACAGAGTATTGTCTTGATATTACGGCGGCCATTTTGTAATGTGCAAAATACCCTGATTTCGAGGGTTTGTTTGCTTGTACCATCTTCTAAAAGCATATACAACTCGCTACAGCATAGTAATTCTATTTAGACATTAACAGCCCTTTTGAACTTATTTTTGGATAATATTACAACTTCCAAAAAAAATGTTGTGATTTTTGTAAACGGCAGCCATTTTGTAATGTGCAAAATACCCTGATTTCGAGTGTTTGTTAGCTATCTTAGAAAAAGGTTTAGGTTTCGCAATTGCAGCCCCTATAGACAAATTTAATTTAGAAAGAGATCTACGGGGTTTTTTCAGAAAAGTTAGGCCAAAGAAATTCTTTGAGGGAAAAGAAAGGATCCCTGTTGAAAATAAGTCGGGACTAAGACCTAAATCTAATTGGACGCCCACTGGCCCCATGGTTAGTAGAGATATTGAAACCTTTGAAAAAGTGATAGAGAAAGGTATGGAAGAGATTCTCAGCAAAAAGATCTGGACAAAGAATAACTTAACGCGATCCCAGCGAGAAGCACTATATGAATTACAAGAATGTAAGGAGATAACTATAAAACCGGGTGACAAAGGTGGCAGTATTGTCATCATGGATACCATAGATTATGAAAACAGAATAGAGAATCTCCTTAATAATGGTTTACATTACATACCATCAAATAGATCAGAATGGCTTACATTAGGTAAACAAATTAGTGCACTTCTTAGATTAGCAAAGGAAGATGAGATTATTAGTCAGGAGGAATACAACTATATGTTGAATGATAATCCAACAATCCCTGCAATATATGGACTACCTAAGGTACATAAAAATATGCAGGACCCTCCTATGAGACCCATAGTGTCTAGTATTAACTCCTTAACGGAACCATTGAGTAAATACATAGACACGTTTTCACAACCACTAGTAACTCAACAACGAGCCTATATCAAAGATACAACAGACATGATCCGCAAGGTGGAAAACATGTCGTTTGATTCTCAAAGACAATGGCTAGTGACATTAGACATAGAGGCCCTCTACACAAATATTTCTCAAGACGACACAATTCGTATGGTAGAGGGCCTCTTAAATAATGGTGAAGGAGATTTGTCACCTCAATCTATCTTCCTAGTGGAATGTATAGAAATTATATTAAAAAATAACATCTTCCTATTCAAGGAGAATTTCTATAGGCAAATCAAAGGGACCAGTATGGGAGCCACCTGCGCTCCCAGTCTGGCCTGCCTGTATGTATCAGCTTTTGAAGAGAAACATATTTTTAACGAGTTAGCTCCATATTATGAAAATGTGAGCCAGTGGTCACGATATATAGGCGATGTATTTTTTATTTGGCAAGGTACCGAAGAAGATCTTGAGTCCTTCATACAATGGTTAAATTTAGGAGATGAAAATTTAAAATTTACATCATCATATAGTAACAAAATGTGTGAGTTTCTGGATATTATAATTAAAGATACCAAGGGCACTTTATCCGTGGAACTATACACCAAGCCCACTGATCGCAACACTATGTTGCATTTCGATAGTTATCATCTTGTTAGCCAGAGAAATAATATCCCGTTTGGACAGTTCATTAGAATTAGAAGAAATTGTACAAGTATGCAAGATTTTGAACATCATGCCAAAACCCTGACTAGGAAGTTTACTGATAGAGGCTAGCCCAAAAAAATTGTAAAACAAGCCTACAAACGAGCAAAGTACTATAATAGAGATAGTTTGTTCGAAAATAAAACTAAGAAAGTAGAAGATCAGAAGCAACTTGTTTGTGTCACCAATTTTTCAAGTATAAGTAATAAGATGAAGAACCTTATCAATAGGAATTGGAACCTATTAAATAATAGTGGCTCTGATCCTCCACCGAAACCTTTGTTTGCATTTCGAAGAAACAAAACAATCAGAAATTGTTTAGTACATACATATCCCTCAACATCCAATAGGAATCAAGTATGTACAATAGATGGTTCATGTCCTAGAGGCAATTTCCCTTATGGATCCTGTAAGAACTGTGCCACTATCATGAAAGGAACTTCAATAATTTTTAATGAAATAACACATCACCATAGAAATTTGGTAAATTGTAGGACTAGAAATGTAATCTACTTAATAATATGTCCTTGCAAAAAAGGCTACATTGGAGAGACCTCAAGAGAAGTAAGATTAAGACTAAATGAACATAAATCTGCGATTCGAACAAGGCGCCAGAATGCCCCCTTAGTAGAACATTGGACCGAAATGGCACACGGAGTTGATGAACTCAAGTGGTGTATCATTGAGGTAGTTCAAACAAATGCAAGAGGAGGAGATCTGACAATAAAAAGAAAAAAGAGGGAACAATATTACGTCAAAATTTAATACATATAGATGCGGATTAAACAGCAAGGAGGAATGGGACCGAATTATTTAACATCACATACAGCATTACCCCCTCTATAAACAATATGTATTATCCCTCTCAAAAACAGAATATTGACAATGGTAAATTCAGCTCTACAATATGGCTGCCACTATCGAGCTATCGTTGTTGGGCATATATTCGGCTCTAGCACATTTGGTAAAGTTGCAAATGCCCAATATGTGGTGAAAACTTGAAGGCTTAAAAGTTGTCCCATTCTCTTTTCGATAATATCGGTGAATATTTTAAAATCAAATAAACGATAGTTGCAATATACAAAAAAATGTCTTTGAAGTTGTAATATTATCCAAAAATAAGTTCAAAAGGGCTGTTAATGGCTAA
Organism: Calotriton arnoldi; assembly: GCA_963921515.1. NCBI lineage: Eukaryota > Metazoa > Chordata > Amphibia > Caudata > Salamandridae > Calotriton > Calotriton arnoldi. The sequence continues at coordinate 1,808,708 of CAWUFW010000896.1, forward strand.
ATAGAAATACTATGTTGTAGCGAGTTGTATATGCTTTTATAAGATGGTACAAGCAAACAAACACTCGAAATCAGGGTATTTTGCACATTACAAAATGGCTGCCGTTTACAAAAATCACCAACATTTTTTTTGAAGTTGTAATATTATCCAAAAATAAGTTCAAACGGGCTGTTAATGTCTAAATAGAATTACTATGTTGTAGCGAGTTGTATATGCTTTTAGAAGATGGTACAAGCAAACAAACACTCGAAATCAGGGTATTTTGCACATTACAAAATGGCCGCCGTAATATCAAGACAATACTCTGTATTCCACCCTACTCCATGTCATTGGAAAACAGGTGGACCTATTTAGCAAATTAAGACTGATTAAGAGGGAGTATATAAGGAGCCCAAAACACACTGCCTTTAGACTCGAATTGGCAGACCAGCAAGACGGATGCTTGCTCTCCAGCTACAAATCCGGTAAGAGAAATCGCAGGGATAATGCTAGTTCTGAGGCGGGTACCTCATAATGGCCAGGTTTAGGTAGAATTATCTAAACTCTTCAAATCTTTTTTAATAAGGACTTGTTTCCAAAAGAACAAGGTTCTCTGTAAATAAAATTCCCTTTTGAACTAGCTTTTAATGGGATAAAACCTTGGGAAACTAAATGATAAACTGGCCTATGACTAAGTAGTCACTTTGATGTTATCCCTACAGAAATACTTCTGGACCAGAATTGTATTAACTGGAACCAGTAACCCTAAAGAAAAAGAGGTGTTGGATTCAATCTACAAGGTTTTGCCTTAAAGGTGAGATTATAGACATTTGAGTTTGAAATATAAAGGAGTAAGTGTCTTACAGTATACCAGAGCCATTAATTTAAATAATTCCCTACAGGTAAATACCCGAAACCAAGAGGGATCTTATGATATAAAAATCATTGGTGAATAGTCCTATGGAAGGGTGATTGATGAATCCCTGTGTATATGGACAGAAACAGGCGAGAGACTGAGTAATGACAAAGCCCTGTTCACAACACGCATATAGTGGTAAGTCTTTCTATGCAGTCTCTGATCTTGCCACATGATACCATATCCTTAGAGGGGTTTTATACTTATGAAATATCCTTTTCTCACAGTATAATTTCGCCTCATTACCTGAGTGAGAACCTGATGAAAAATTTACTCAACACCTCCTTGAAGATAAATAGGAGTTGACATCTAACCTGACAGGTAGATAACAAACATACCTATCATAGGTTTAAACATGGATAGATTCAAAAACTATGTTTAACAAATTCAAGGCCCACATATGTTTCATGCAATAGTGGATTGATTTCTGGGTTGCTAAATAAAAAATCATGAACGATGTAACGAAGGAATGTTTAGATATTAAAAATAAGCTTCTGCATATCTAATAAAGTTTTTATATTTTGTTTAGATTTTAAACACTGAATTATTGTCCTGAAGAAGGTGATGATCCACCTTTACACCGAAACGCCGCGTCGACAGTTGTTCTTTTCATTGTACACATTGTACTTTTTTTAAATGATGAATGTATGTTTTTAAATATAAATGGTTTTATTTATTTTGCATAAACATTTGATAACATAAACTATACAACTATTTGAATAAAAGATAATTGAAAATATATTCCTTCGAATATTCATTTTTATGTTTGAATTTTCATTATAGATGTTTTTTTGCACATGACTGTAATATTTAGCAACCTGGGAAAAAATTGCTTTGGTTTATGTGATTTCTGTGTATGGCCTTGACTAATGAAATGAATAGGATCTAGATGTCCTTTTTTTAGAACAAAAGGAAAAGGGAATTCTGTTTGTGTTTTTACATATATACCCATCCCTTTTCTAAGTACTAGGGTATCTCCCAAAAACCTTTGGGCATGAGTATTGCAGTTCTGTCCTGTTCTTCAGTGGTTTTAACTGTGTGTCATGTCTGTCCTTCACAGGGTGCTTACTGAGTACTTTGGTCAACATGAATCCCCCGACACCATGATTCAGCTTTCAGGGTGGCAGCAGTAGTTTCCTACAGGTGATGTGCCACACACCCCTGGACTTCATATCTTCTGCACTTGTTGACTGTGTGGCCACTGCCACGTGGGATTACCTTGCATTTGTAGTGGAAACAACATGTTGCAAATGTGTAATAAACCTGTGCTTCACTTTGGGATGTGTGTTGTCTGTGGTCACACATCTGACTGACATTTGCTTACTGCACCTGTGGGCTAGTTGACACAGACTCTGAATAGGTGTGGTGTCTGTGCATTCCACAGTATTTCCTGGCAACATCACTGTAGGCGATGAGTCCGATGGCCCTGGTGTCTCTGTGTTGTGTAGCCCTAGTGGTGTGTCTCCCTCATATGTGTCACGTCACCATGACTCACATGACGGTGTTGTACTTGCTGTAGCAGTTAGCATACACAGTGTAATTTAGCAGATCATCATCACCATAACAGTATCCACATTTGAATAACAACAGAGGCAAGTATGGTGTACTAGTGATTTTATTTACAGAAATGTGTGTGTGTATAGTGCACAGGATGGTGGGTGCTGTACATTGGGATTGTGATCCAAAGTTCCCAGATGAGTTGGAAGTCTTGGTAGCAGAAATGTCCTGAGTGAAGTCCACAGTCATATGATACATTAGTCCAACTTGAACTCCCCATGTCATGTGGGAGAGTTATGTTGCATTCGACAGGGTGAAAAGTTTGCACACAAAGGCGAATTTCCGGAACAGGTGGCTTCCTGGGGGATGTACGTGGCCATCAACCTCTCAGTTTTCCTTCCTCGGACGACCCCTCTTCTTTGGGGGGAGACCCTCACGTGCAAGCTGCTGCGGTGCAGGGGAGTCTCCGCCAGAGTCCTCCTCCCTCCCTGTGGCGGTGTCAGTTGTTGCAGCACCAGATGTTGTGGGCACACAGGGAGGTGTGGCCATGTTGATGCTAATCTGGCGGAGGCATGTCAATATGTCCCTATGCACCGCTGTGAGTTCTTGCAATGTGTCCCACTTGGACTCCATGCGAGACATGTGTGTCTCCACACGGGACATTTGGGAGTCCAAGCGGGCATGATGGGCAGCCTGCTGCTGTTGTATGTCCTTGAGGATCCCCACTACCTGTCTGACCTCTCCGGTGCTATCCTGGTACGCATCAGCGATGCGTGCCAGTTGTGGGTCATCATGCAGTCCAGACCCCTCTGCAAGCAGCGACCTATGTCTACCACCCCTCCCACCACCCCTGGCGACATGTGCAGGACCTGCGGTGGCACGCACAGGTGACCCAAGACCCCTTGGGGGTTGTTAGTGGTGTTGTTGTCCGTTGCTCCACGGTGGGCCTGGGGCCCTGTGCTGTTATCATCGGTGGTCCTTGGTCTGTCTGTGTCGGCGGGGGTGGTCTGTGTGTTGGCAGTTGTTGGAGGGGTGGGTGCAGGGGGTGCAGATGTTGGTCCTGCTGGTGCTGCATGATGACTCACAACGGAGGTGCCAGGTAGGTCTTCGCCATCCAAGGAGGGCAGAGGCTGTTCCACACCAGTGATCTCAGTGTCCCCCGGAGCCTGGGACAGGGACTCCTCCTCACCTGTTGCTGTGTCCCCATCATCATCACCTGTATTTGGAAGAGACACAAATTGTAAGTTATGTTTCTACAGGCATCAATGGTTCACACACCTGACAGTTGTGACTGTACCTCTGGATGCGGGCATGTACATTGCATTGTCCTACGTTGTCACAGTAAGAGGTTGATATTGGTGTAGCACATTGTCCTGCATACCTGGGGCATTTCAATGTGAATGTTGAGGTGTGTGCATGGCCAGCATTGGTTGTATTTGGTGGACATCCGGCCATCCTTCTCCACCTAGCCCAGTTATCCCACCATGAAGCATGCCACCCTTGCAGTGGGTTCAGGTTGACTCTCAGGATGTCATTCAGTGGTGTTCTTCTGTTTGTTGGTACACAGTTCCCAGCAGGGCCTTGTGCTCCCCACAGCAGTACCCAGTGTCAGCCATCTTGTCAGTCCTTATCCACTCCCTGTGATGTGAGCATGGTTCAGAGTGGTGTTGATGGGCCAATTGTGAGGGTGAGCAATATCTGTGACTACAACTCCCATCATGCTAGTGCCTACACCCCCATTCAAAGCATGCCCGTACTTCCTTCCTTTTGACTCTGCTTCCCTGTGGGGTAGTGTGCCTGTGCTGACAGGAAGGCTGACAGTGTTGTCCTTGCGTTTGTTTGGCTACAAGTCCCAAGAGTGTCCCTGTGCTTCACACAGCATTACCCAGGGTGGTGGTTCTTTGTGGGATCTTCATTTGGTGTGTGAGGCATTGCATTCTCCCAGGTGGGTTATGTGGAGTTTGTGTTGAGGGGGTGTGTGAGGAGAGCTGCTTGTAACTATGGTCAGTGCTGTCAGTCCTCCTTCCCACCCAGCCAGATATCCCACCATGCAACGTGCTTGCATTGCAGGGAGTGCAAGTTGGCTTTCAGGATGTCAGGCAGTGGTGTTCTGCTGTTTGTTGGTGCACAGTTCCCAGCAGGGCCTTGTGCTCCCCACAGCAGTTCCCAGTGTCAGCCATCTTGTCAGTCCTTATCCACTCCCTGTGATGTGAGCATGGTTCAGAGTGGTGTTGATGGGCCAATTGTGAGGGTGAGCAATATCTGTGACTACAACTCCCATCATGCTATTGCCTACACCCCCTTCCCAGCATGCCCGTACTTCCTTCCTTTTGACTCTGCTTCCCTGTGGGGTAGTGTGCCTGTGCTGACAGGAAGGCTGACAGTGTTGACCTTGCCTTTGTTTGGCTACAAGTCCCAAGAGTGTCCCTGTGCTTCACACAGCATTACCCAGGGTGGTGGTTCTTTGTGGGATCTTCATTTGGTGTGTGAGGCATTGCATTCTCCCAGGTGGGTTATGTGGAGTTTGTGTTGAGGGTGTGTGTGTGAGGAGAGCTGCTTGTAACTATGGTCAGTGCTGTCAGTCCTCCTTCCCACCCAGCCAGATATCCCACCATGCAACGTGCTTGCATTGCAGGGAGTGCAAGTTGGCTTTCAGGATGTCAGGCAGTGGTGTTCTGCTGTTTGTTGGGGCACAGTTCCCAGCAGGGCCTTGTGCTCCCCACAGCAGTACCCAGTGTCTGCCATCTTGTCAGTCCTTATCCACTCCCTGTGATGTGAGCATGGTTCAGAGTGGTGTTGATGGGCCAATTGTGTGGGTGAGCAATATCTGTGACTACAACTCCCATCATGCTATTGCCCATACCCCCCTTCCCAGCATGCCCATACTTACTTCCTTTTGAGTGGACTTCACTGTGTGTGAGTGTGACAGCAATGGCAAGATGGCTGACAGTGTGGTCCTGTTGTTTGTTGGTGCACAGTTCCCAGCAGGGCCTTGTGCTCCCCACAGCAGTACCCAGTGTCAGCCATCTTGTCAGTCCTTATCCACTCCCTGTGATATGAGCATGGTTCAGAGTGGTGTTGATGGGCCAATTGTGTGGGTGAGCATTATCTGTGACTACAACTCCCATCATGCTATTGCCTACACCCCCCCTTCCCAGCATGCCCATACTTCCTTCCTTTTGAGTGGACTTCACTGTGTGTGAGTGTGACAGCAATGCAAGATGGCTGACAGTGTGGTCCTGTTGTTTGTTGGTGCCCAGTTCCCAGCAGGGCCTTGTGCTCCCCACAGCAGTACCCAGTGTCAGCCATATTGTCAGTCCTTTTCCACTCCCTGTGTTGTGAGCATGGTTCAGAGTGGTGTTGATGGTCCAAATGTGAGGCTGCCCATTATCTGTTACTACGAGTCCTATCATGCTCTTGGCTACACTGACTTCACCAGCATACACAGGATTCCTTCCTTTCTGTGAGCTTCCCTGTGAGGTGGTGTTCTAGTGGTGGCTAAATATCTGACAGTGTTTGTTGGTTAGATTTGTGCCACTGCCTAGCTCTATTTGGTATTGGGTTTGTACATGTCATGACACAGTTATATATCACTATGACATGGCATGTATTGTGTTTATCTGACTAACATACACTTCTTGGGATGATTATCTTTTGGTTGCTGTTGATTTGCTAGGGGTGCATGGTTTGACTATCCCCTTGACAGTGATGTGTGTGTATTGGCACACAATATTGTGTATATTAGTTGTGTACTCACCAGGCTCTGGGATGTTTGTAAAGTCCATATACGCTCACTGGTGGTAGGATGGCCCACACCTTCTCCTCCCAGGGCCTGAGGTATACTGGTTTGGCAGGAGGGCCACTGCCGGTGTGCTGGCTCAGGAGGTAATCCTTCTTCAGTAGGTCCCTGACCCTCCTGCGCACATCATAACACCTGTTCTGGATGTCTTCCTTTGTGCGCAAACATGGTGATTGTGCATTCACCCTGTCGACGATCCTCGCCCACATCTTGGTTTTCTGTGCCATGGGGGTCTGTTGGACCAATGTGCCAAACAACTGTGGCTCTACCCTCAGGATCTCGTCTACCATGACTTCCAATTCACTATCTAGGAACTTTGGATTCTTCTTTAGGGGCATGGTGATGGGTGGTGGTGGTGATTGATGTGTGTGTGTGTGTGTGCAGGTGAGGGTGTGTGTGTAGGTTTTGCTGTGTGTGTGTGAGGGTGCTATTTGTTGAGGTGCTAATGGTGTGTGGCTTTTGTGTTGGATGAGCTGTGTGTGTGTCTGCTGTCTGCTGGTGTTCTGTGCTGGCAGGTCAGTGGAATTTGTAAAGGATCATGGTAGGGATTTGTGGCCTTTATGTAGGTGGAGTTGGGGGTGTGTCCTTGTTCCATTTTTTTCACCCCCTGTATTTATTGGCTTTGTCATTGCTTGTTTGGCCCTCTTTTTTTGTATTTTTTAATTTGTGATTATTGTGCATGTAGGAGTCGTTCTTCTGACCGAGTAGGACGTTGCAGTTATCTCGTGCGCGCCTCTCCGAGTCGTTCCCGCTGTGTTTCAGCTCAGTTTCATATGCAGCGTACGCGTCGGTCGCGGAGTATTGTGTTTGTTCGGCTGGGTTTTGTATGCGTGTCGGTCGTACGGCTTGGGCTCCGTGCGAATCGGTCTGATTTTGCACCCATTGCATCGACCTGCGCGGGTCGGAGTTCACGGGTACGTTTCGTTCGGGTTGATTCCTGGTGCGTGTCGGTCGGTTCGATTCACGTGGTTTACCGGCCGGATAGCTTGTTTCCGTCCGGGTCGGTCGTTCGCCTTGAGTTCCGTACGAGTCGGTCGTGATTCACATGCATTTCATCGTACTTCCCAGGTCGGGCAACGCCGGTACGTGTCGGTCGGACTATGATCCCGTACCGAGTCAGTCTGTATTTTTTCCGGCCCGAATCGGATTCGGCCCCTATGTGTCCAATTGGACACTTTTGTGTCGCAGACCACAGTAGTGGACAAGGGGGTACCTCAGGGTTCCATCTTGAACCCCACCTTGTTCAATATCTATGTGTCCTCCTTGGCCACCATTATCAAATCGTGTGGGTTTGAGATGAGCTCATATGCGGACGACACTCAGGTGATAGTCCCCATAGAGACGGATCCGGCTCTGACTAGAGAAAAATTTAAGAGCTGTATGCTAAAAATAGCCACTTGGATGAGGAAGAATTTTCTACAACTGAACTCCAATAAAACGGAGATTCTGCTATTTGGCAAAGCAGAGGAGTTATGGACCTCTGATTGGTGGCCTGTAGAACTAGGGGTAGCCCCTACATCAAAAAAGTGGGCGAAAAATCTGGGCATCGTAATTGATGACAGACTTTTCATGGAGGAGCATGTAAAAACTATCTCAGGCACTTGCTTCGGCATGATGCGAATGCTGAGAAAAATCTTCCCGTGGATTGCCCTCTTTGCCAGAAAGACCCTCATACAGGTGCTTCTAGTCAGTAGACTAGATAATGGAAACTCGCTACTGGTAGGAATTAGGGAAGATTTATTATCAAAGTTGCAAGTTGTCCAAAATACAGCAGCGCGCCTAGCCCTCAACAAACCTGCTCGAACACCTTCACTACCTCTTCTGCGTCAACTGCATTGGCCTCCTATTAGGAAAAGAGCAGTCTTTAAGCTCTTGTGCCAAGTGTTCAAATCACTTCAGGGGAAGGGCCTAGCCTACCTAAGAAAGAAATTAGATCCCTATATTCCCGTGCGCCACCTGAGCTCGAGCAGTCATAACCTGCTCTGCACCCGAGAATCAGGAAAGTCAAAATGGGCGGTCGTGCCATTTCTCATCTAGCCCCCATCCACTGGAACAGACTCCTAGACGAGATTCGAGCCTGCCCTAATTTGGCGCAGTTCAAGAAACTGCTTAAAACCTGGCTGTTTCAATGAGCACTTTAATAGGTTGCCTGCTACCCAGACGCCGAGAGATCCCCTTGGGGATGATTCGCTGCGCCTTACAAATAATAATAATAATAATGATAATAATAATAAATAATAATAATGAGAGACTGAGGCTTTATTTGGCGGGTTGGACCCACACTGCGAGGACACTGCTCTTACTGACCATTGAGGACAACGAAGGACGCCATGGATGACATTGCACCCTCATAGGACTGCAGTCGGGAGCTGAAGGAAGGATTCCACCACCCTCACTGTGTAAAGATAACTTACCGCATCTTCACAAACTGAGAGCTGTTCCGACAACTAAGAAGAGCTTCGGCAGTGCCACTCAGGAGAGAGAGCCTGTGCAGGCCAACTTCTCCAAGCAGAGCCAGACTCACGGGTGCTCGTGCTGAGGGCACCCACTGCATCGCTAAACTCTTTTAGCCTGCGAGAGCGGGTAAGACATGAACTGGGCCAGTTGGGCCCCAGGAGACTCGTTGATAACAGTGTTATGGCACAATAGACACTTTTGACTAAAACCTGAAGAGTCAAAGGGCAAGTCTTGAGTACGACCTAATAGTGAGCATCCTCTGGATGCAGCCACCAGTGATGGGGAATAACCCAAGGAGATTAGGACAGGAATTTGCCTGACAACTACTGTAGTCCTGCCCTCAAGTGGGATTGTGTTGTTGCTTCTAAATTTCGTATACCTTTGCACTTGTAGCGCTCAAAATAAAATACTTCTTTTTCATATCAAAGCAAGTATTTGACTGGATATTCATTTATTGTTCAAACTGTTTGCACTCTGCGTCATTCACTGATCTGTATCCATATCTCCTGCCAAGAGAGTCTCGACCACAGCTACCACTTAGAGTCAAGTGCAGAATTGCATAGTAGGTCAGGCCCAGGACATCAGGAGTAGAAGCCTCAAACACCATGGTTGGGCTCGGTAAACCCTGCATGCCCCGTGGCCCTTTGAAAAGGGTTTAGACAAAATTTAATCAGAACTCACATCAATTCAAATTCTCCCAGTTTCTGACCTGTTCCAAGCACTGGTAGTCCTATTCTAGCAATTGTACCAATACTCATACTTCCACAACACACCTCTATTCTGCTTTGATTCATGTGCAGGTTTTCATGTACTGAGAAAACCAAGTGGCTCTTACAAATCACTTCCTTATATTCAGTATGATTTTTACCAAAGTATTCACAAAGACAGTAAGCTTTTTTAGTGTCTCTTCGTTACAGCATTATTGTGAGCTCTAAATGTGCAAAACAGCTAACTGACACGACCTCTACGTGCTTCGGTGTTATGCAAGAATTCAGAAAAGGTTCCTGGCTGTGATATATCTATTAGGGGCCTCATAACTTTCCTGAAATTTTATGGAAAACGTTTTATACTTTCTACGCATTTGTGTGAAAACCAAAACATTTGCAAAATTTATTTCGCAAGAGGTGATCTTGCAGATAACATTCCTCCATATTTTTGCAACACTTAAGGAAATACTCTGAAGCAGTTAAACTTGAAGAGAAAAAGTCTGTATACATTTTTTATTGAGGCTTTGTTTGATTGCAGGGGAAATTATCTCGAAAGTTGGCGACAATAATTCCACAATGTGTAAAAATGAATCAATGGTAAAATTAAACTTAGACCATTAGGAGCTGTCTCTCTCTTTTGCAGATTTGTACAAAATTTTGCTGCAGTAAAAAAGTCAGACACCACTAACCTCAATTTGACTCATGTCGATTGTAAGTTGTTCCCCTCACCCTGAGTTTCATGTCAATATCACTTTTCATTATGTTATTTCTATTGCTATACTTACAACGAGTAAAAGAGTACATATACAACTGCAACTACCAGAACCGAAAGTAAGGTGAGCTGAAAAGCCACGACTTGCGCAACATTTCACATCTCTGTCCTCTCATGGGATGTCTTGACACCTCCACACAGCCGTCAAAGATTTGAGGCCACTTCCTATGCAGACCAGACAGGTGGATAACATTTTAACTCAGAGCGGAGGTGGGTGGGGATTCTAGTGACGTTATGCCACCTTCTTCAAAATCTCACTTCACTTTGACAGCTATTACCCCTGACAGATTCCCTTTCAATAACAAGTTTCCCTTGAGCTCCCTCACAGCTGGCAAACAAGCCTTGTTTCTCACCTCTGACCCCAAACTCTCTACCCCAAAGCAACTGACATCTCACAAATTATAAGCAATTTATTGTCTCTGTTTTTCTACCCCCAAACTATGGAAATCTTTGGGCTGGGCGCCTAAGTGTTTTTCAGTCCACTTTTGGTGACTCTAGCAGGCCCGCAGAGCAGCTGCCATCAGGGCACAGAGCTGGACTAAGAATTAACTGCTGAATCTGATGGAATATATTAAATCAATCAATCAATCAATCAATCAATCAATCAATCAATCAAATGTACTTTATTCGGTTTTCACATATAAAACCATAAAGGTATTCTAAAAAATCATACATGGTATAAAAGAGAACTGGTACAAAGTATTTATACAAACGTCACAAGAAAAACAAGTCTTCCCTAAAAATCTCATACAATGCATAAAATATGTTATAAAGTGCATATACCATAAATCATTAGAAGTAAGGCAGAAAGGAGGATGAGTCCAAGGACCTCTTCTAAACTATATGTGTCATCAAGGTAACCAGAGTGAAAGCATGCCCTTAGAGCCACTATCATTTAATCGAGGCAAGCTCTAAGCTTCACTGCAGATTTTAGGAAACTAAGAACAAATAAAATAGAATCTCCATGCAACAGTTGTAAATAAATAAGGGCTGGCCGCTCCTGCTTAAATTCCAACCTCCTTAAAATAGGGATAATAAAAGCTTTCTGGGGCGTCACATAATGCTTACAAAATATTAAAAAATGAAGCATGTCCTGTGGAGACTCACCGTCACAGCCACAGGGTTCTAAAATCTGGCCTTTACTACTCCCCCGTAGCAGGGCCAACAGGAGGTGAAAAAGATCCAAACGGAACCTGGACAGTAAGAAGCGTTCATAGGTGTTGAAAGGCCCCAGGAGATTTGGCTCAGTCGATTGCGTTATTTTCAAGATTAAAAATTTACGAACACTGGGTTTCCTTAGTTCCAGCTCTTCCCTCTCTAATTTCCTTAAACTACAGAAAGACTCCCTAGCCCACCCCATTTCCTTCTTAGTCACTGATTCTGGGTTTGTGAATAATTCAACGCTTCCCAATCTTTCAAAGCTGCTCTTGATATAGCTAAGCCAGGGAATGTGATGGGCGTAATCAAGAGGATCAATCGACTCAAGGACGATCCTTCATTCAGCCAGATTTTCAGCCAAAATGTTAGGGGGTGAAGAGCCAACAAATCAGAGAGATAGGGCACCCCCAGTTCTTCATGTACCACCATGTTAGACATTCCCCGGGGCACACCTAACAGACGTTTCAGAAATGTATTGTCAGCCACTTGTAGCTCGTCCCCATATTTCGCTACCATGGGAGGCTTTAGCGACACATTTAGCCTCACATATCTTTAAAAGTGCCACAATCGCTCTCCTACCCAATTTGGAAGCAAAATTAAAAATGCCCATGTCTGCGCACACTAGGTCTCCCCTCTTTCCCTGTTTTAGTGGACTCCATTTCATTTGCTCATTCATTGGGACCCCCAGGTACGTAAAGGCATCAGTACGGGGAACCTGAGCGGATCCAACCATGAAATGAAAGGGCTTTTTAGGACGAAGTCTCACCTGCATCACATAGGATTTGGAATCATTTATTGATAAGTCCAAATCCACCATAAAAGAGGAGAAGGAATTAAGCAATGTTTGTAACCCCCTAGCAGTCCTAGATATAAGGACCGCGTCATCCGCATATAATAAAACAGGCAAACCACGCCGACCTACCTGCGGGTAATCTACCCTTGTCTTCGTTAAAACTTTTTCCAAATTGTTAATATATAAATGAAACAGAAAGGGGGCTAAAATACACCCTTGACCTACTCCTCTTTTTATTGCAAAATGGCAGGAAACCCTTAGATCTTGAGAGAATCTGACCTGAGCCTTTGTTGCTTGGTGGAGGTCTTCCAGAAAATAAAAAATATTGCCATCTACCCCGATAGCTAACATGGTCTGCCAAAGTTTAGCCCTATTCACGCGGTTGAACGCGGATGACAGATCCATGAAGGCCAGATAGATAGTACCGGGGCGGGAGATTGTATATTTATTAAGAATCATAGATAGAGTAAGGCACTGGGCCAGGGTGGACCACCAAGGGCGAAACCCATACTGGACATCCAATAGAATAGCATGTTCCTCTGCCCAGCTAGTCAACCTGTCTAGAAGGACTCAACCCACCACCTTAACCACCGAGTCCAGCAGTGATATTGGTCTATAGCCATGGGTGCTATCTCGGTTGCCCTTTTTAAAAACAGGCACTATAGTAGATGTGGCCCATGACTCAGGACAACCAGTTTTTGCCAACGCATTCATAACTGCTGTAAGGACAGGTGCCCAAAATGTTGGGTCCGATTTATAAAGATACAACGGAATGCCATCAGGGCCCAGTGCTTTATTGCTTGACAACCCGACGATACCATCCTTAACCTCTTCTATATTAAAAACCAGACCAGAGGTTCCTGCCTCGTGACCAGAGGAGCTGTTTAGGTCAGGGGGACACTGAAACATAGCTTCAAAGTGAAGCACCCACTCCTCCTCAGTGATATGGGCACCCACCGCGCTTCCTTCCTCATGATTCAAGAGGGGCTATTTATTATGCTCCAAAACCTGGAACTGTCCCTCAGCGTACTAGCCTCAATTAACTCCCTCCAAACTTCCTCCTTTAACATTGACTTACGTCTTGCCAGTTCTGTCTTGTACTCCTTTCGGCATATTCTGATTAATGTGCGGTCCATTGGGCTCTTGTTTAAAGCTTCTCTCAGCTTCCTGGCCCCCCGGGAGCAATGAGAATTAAACCATCTAGGAACCTGAGTGGGGGGTCGCAGAGCCGGGGCACTTCGAAAGTCACTTATTTTAGCAGAGATAGTTTTGAAAGCACTGATTACCTCTCCCGGGGCTGTTAATGGGGTAGTGCACAATGCTAACTCGTTAGCACACGTGATGGTTATTGATTCGTAAAATACATCTGGGGATATCTGGGCCCATTTTAACCTTCTTCCACCATCTGTTGGTCTCACCGCCCCACACTGCCCGGCCCCCCCTCTATGTGCCAATAGGGGCCCACTAAAATAAACACACAAAGGGTTACGGTCACTATGTACACTTGCCTGAATAATGAATCCCATGAATAGTTCGAGTAGAGGCGTTGATACCAGTATGAAATCAATAAATGAACCACCTCCCCGCCCATCAAAGAACGGTGTAAGGGCCTTCCCATGGGGGTCTATTGAGCACATGAGGGACAATAGGTCAAATTCATGTAAAAAACCATTCAGTGTATTGCCTTGTGGAGTGTGTTCAAAATGAATTCCCCTCACACGCGGGCAACCCAAATCAGTCAAACTAGAGATCCTGGGATCACCACATAGGTGAATATTAAAATCCCCGGCAATCACAAAGTTTTTAAAAACAACATTGAGATGTTTCCTTAGAAAGGAACCCAACATAAAAATGTTACACGTGCCCTTAGCACAAGAGGTTGAGTTATAAAAGATAATAAGACCCAATTTGCAGGACCCCTTACACAATAACAAGGACTGTATACACAGACTCTCCGTCGGCAACACCGATATCTTACACTATGCTGCCAAAGAGACATAGGTTACAAGACCACCTCTTGATCTTCCTGCAGGTGAGGGGGTAGCCGGAACAAAGAAGTACTTATAGCTCCAATGGTCAAATTTTCTCAGACAGCCATGTTTCCTGCAGGCAAATCACACTGAACTGCTTTATAAATGAAATCCACGGGGGTCAAGAAACTTATTAGCTAAACTGGCTATGTTCCATGATATAAAGTTGCGATCAATTTCGCTAAAGGTCCCATTGCTTTGCCGTGGTATTTCCTGCTGAGTAATTTATGTCACTGGGTCCACGAAAACGGGCCCACTAAGTCAATCACAAGTGTCCAGGGCGCCCAAGGGTGCAAAACGGTTTGATAACTCCATAAGAGGTAAAACTGACTGCTACCCGCCTTGTGATGGCCAATGCGTATAATTTGGATTAGAATTTAAATTTAAATTTGTGGGCCTGGGGGAGGGTAGGAGGGCATCTGCCTGTTGAACGTGGCCCTGATGTTGTTAGGCATATTATTCAACCCAAATGACTCAGGTTTGTAGAAAAATCCGAGAGGTAGGGCCGTAATGGACGACTGGGGGCCAAAAGGGGCGTTAATCAAAGCTGTAGCCAGAATCCTTTCTGCAATATGAGGTCTGTTAAAATTGATAATAACACAGTCACCCTTGCAGGACTTGTAAGAGCTACCTACCCAATTAACCCATCGCACCAAATTAATGTTTTTCTCCACCCTTGTGCCTCAAGCAGTATTACAAGATAGCCAGTGTAGGACTTTGTTCTTCAATTGAGAGTAGTCCTCCTTAACACCCTGAGAGAGAGAAGGCACGTTCCCCAGGATCACAACATACGGCGTTGATTCCGGTAGAAGGTGTATAACAGGCAGATTCCGCCCGAAGCCCCCCCACCCCTGAGATGGCTCTCCAGCTTTATTACTCTCAGGGATGGATTGATCCCGTTTGGGTGACCTTTCCGCGGGGCCCATATATGAACCAGGGTTTAAGACTGTGTGATTCAATGAAGAAGACGGAAACCGTCGGATCTGTGCAGAACCCCTGGGTTGCTTTGAAGGGGAAGATGGATACTCCCTGGTGTTTACATGTGAGGCTGCCAAAATGGGTCCTTCCGTTGCCAGGGGACCCATTGGGGACCTTGGTTCCAAGTTGACGTCCTCCCCCCTCGCGGGCATACAACATTTAAGATCAGAGAGTCCCTTTTCGATTAAGGACAGACGTTGAAATAGTAAAACCAGTTTAGAGTCCAGCATAACCTTTAGAGAGTCCTGGAAGGATTCTAGTATATATGCCAAACCTGCCTTTGTGATTACTTGAACAGTTGGGAACTTCTGGGTTGTCAACTTGGCTCTGGGTCTTTTGGCCTTTCCCCCAGGCATTTGGCCCTTTTTTTTCGTGCCTGATCCTTGGCTAACCAGCTCTACTCCTCCCGGTCTCCCTCGCGTGGCAAATCCAGCAGTTATCGGTTGCTTAGTAGGGGTGCCCACCACACGCCCCTGGGTTGGGGGTACATCATCCCCCCTGGGGTTGTTGACCACAATAGTGGGTGTAAGAGGTAAATACTGACCAGTTGTACAGCTGTCCAGGCCATCTGGTTCTTGCACCCCGGAATTGTTTAGTAAACCATCAGCGCTATCCGTGATCGTAAGGGCCCATTGCTGGCTTAGGAGGGGGACCATTGACAGGGGACCGGGAGAGACGCCGGACCACCAGCTCTATCTCTTTGTCAAGCACTCCAGAGGCCCGCTGTAGGAAAGAGTCCATAGTCACTGCAGTGCCTGACGCAGCCCTCCCAAGATCCGTAGTCACCTTGCGTTTCCCCATGACACACACGACCAGTATGCTCTTGGCATGCTTCAGTTGTGAACACAAATGTAACAAGACCCGGGGACTACTTGATCATACACAGGGGGTTGACCACACAAACCTTGGAGCTCAAAACACAGTGTCTGTTGATCACCTGGACACTGTAACCCTATAACCGGCTTCAGATAGAAATTTTACAAATGCCAATAATAAAATGTGATGGGGGTGCTGCCTCCCTACCTGCTCCTCTGCCACTGGGCTGAAGTAATGGCCAAGCTTGCTGTAACGAGGTCCTGGTGATCGGAAAAGAGAGAACCAAGAGGGTAGGCCCAGCCCAGCATCCTCCAGTCTCCGACGGGTGCAGACGGGCCTGCCCTTGGCCCGGGCTTTGCCCGGGCACGCCGACACGCATCCCGCGCTGCGGGAGGACAGGGCCCTTGAAGTACGCCTCATGGCGCGTGAGCAGTGTCTCCTGGGTGCAGCAGCCTGCCGGGATATGAAGTCCCCCGCTTCTCTCCTCGATAAAGTGCTCAGTGCCAAAGTGAGTCAGTTACGGTCTCCCATTAAATCAAATCTTTATTCTCCCTGAGGTAACTTTTTGCACCCCATGCTATGATCACCAACACATTCTTTTAGATAACCTGTGGGCAGTAACTAGTGTTATTTGCTTTTAACATGCATATTTCTAGTGATTACTCCTGAATGCGTGCTTGCTCGATAGCTTACATTAGGTTTCTTTATCAGCCTTTGTATAGAGCACTTCTCTATTTTGGCCACTCCGTGTTAGTCTTTAAAGTGGAGTTCTGACCAAATTCCACCAATCACTCGTGGTGGAATCTTTCTCCGGCGAGGCTCCAGATTATGCAACCTGGCGAGTGCGAGCGTGATTTGGAGTCCTTTAGTACGGTTTTCTAATGCACACAGTTGCCAACGTTCACAAGTGTTCACGGTTAGAGGGCTTCCTTTCGAGTAGATTTGCTGCAGCTCGAGTAGATTTTCAACTCAAGCGGGAGCAAAATCAAATTCAATGGCTGTGCGCTCTTGTGCAATGCATGATGCCATTCATGCTGATTTTCAGTGCTGCTCGCGCTACCGGCACTAAATTGCAGTGCGAGCAGTCCGAGTTGCATATTTTCCGCTCCTTGGCAGAATTATGCAGAATCTTGCAGAGTTTTTCTGTAACTCCATGGAATTCTGTGGAGGTAAACTCCACAAGTTCTGCCCTCCCTTAATTGTAACTTGGTCTGACTGTGAGCTCTCTTTAACATGCTACCACATTGTCCTGGGTTTCCTCAAAGACAGAAGTCTAAGGCATCATCTCACTGTGCATTTACTGGTGGTTTTTGCATGGCGCACATGTTTCCTAGACCACTTGGATGCACTAAGATACTAGTTCTTCGAGTATATCTGGCTCCACATGTCAGTAAGGGAAACACTGAAATATGACTGCATGATCTCGCTAAGGAATTTGAAGCCCAGTGCCCAGTAAAAAGGGTGGGGAGGTGGGTCCATTTTATGTTGGAATAATCTAGAATTCTTTCTTAAACATGGTTGTCGGGTATATGGGACTCGTTTCTGTCCTGTTGAGGGAAGCGCTTACTGCTGCTGCTGTTGATGTGCACAGAGCTCACTTTTGCTCAGAGAGCACACTAGGGGGAACCAAATTTGGCACCACCAGCCATTCATCCTCTTTAACTGTGTGTTGACAAGAATGGGAGGTTTAGAGGGCCAGTGAGATGAGCTAGAGAAAGGAGACCCATGAGAAAAAAAGCTGTCAAAATGTATACACAGACACCATCACATTCCAGAAACGGTGTTTACATGCACTTTTCTTGGGAGCCACGTTGGAAGAAGTCATCTGCAGGCAACTCCCCCGCTACCCTGAAGGTCTACACCTAGGGCATGGGCTCAGTTCAAACCTGCTAAAGGCTGGCTCTGGCTGTGCCTATTCTGTATGTTACGAAACATGCTCTACAAGTACTTGTGCTGTTCTTTCTCTCTGTATGTGAAGGAAGCTTGTACTACTTTTGCTGCAACCTCGTCTTGGTGTGTGAATAAGCTTGCATTGCTATTACCTATCTTGTACCTTGTCTATGTGTGTGTGAGAAAACGTTTTACTACAACTGCCTCCTACCACATACCTTTTCTACATGTAATGAGAGTGTGCAGGCCTCCTGCACATGCTGTAAATGTTTATTGCAGTACCGTTACTGAAGTGGTGATGCTTGTTGAATAGTTATGAAGTATGTAAAAGTCCTTACTGTCCACAAAATTGTTAATATCTCACGATAATAATCAGAAGACCCTTGACCCTATGCTCAGGCAGGTCGATCCCCATGCCGCACAGCTAGCTCCACGTGACTGTGCCCGTGTCCTACATCCCACTGTTGCCGCGAGTTCGCGCCTCCTGTGCCCGCTCGTTTTACTCTGTAAATTGCCCGCTCGTCTGGGCTGCTGTGTCTGCCTATTTTTCTTTTTTGTTTTCCCTGCCCTCCGTTTCCCCAGAGCTCTCTTGCTTCTTGCTCCCCGTAGCACTCTGATTGTTTTCCCGCCGATGTGTCCCCTGCGGCCCGCCCCCCTCGCTTGCCCATTTGCCCTCCCACCCACCTCCCAGCTGCTCCTCCCTCCCACCTCCCCTTCTTAATGGTGGCCACTGGCGCGCTGAAGGCGCGCCTAGGACAAGCCCGTCTGCGCCCATCCGCGCCTGGACCGCGCCCAGCACCAGACCCCCTGGCCCCCGCGAGCGCCACAACACCATACGCCGCTACGACGCCAACCTCCTCCACGCACTCAACGCCGGCCGATCAACCACCTGCTTCCAGGCCACCCCGAAACTCACCCACGGACCCTTCACCTGCCGAAACTGCAGCTTCACCAGCCAGCAAACACCTGCACGTTTGGCCACTCCCACCAGAGCAGTTCGCAACATCTCAGATGCATACTACTCAACACCCGCTCCATCCACAAGCACGCCGACGAACTCTGGGACCTGCTCGACTCATCCTCCCCGGACGTCGCCTTCCTGACTGAGACCTGGATGAACCTCTCTTCAGCGCCTGACATTGCCATAGCCATCCCGAATGGCTACAAGATCACCCGCAGGGACCGCACCAACAGACCAGGAGGAGGAATCGCCATCGTCCACCGGAATACCCTTAGAATCTCGACCAGCACCCCAGACCCCCTCAGCACCACCGAACACCTGCACTTCCAGATCCACATCGATCCCAACACCACCCTCAGAGGAACCCTCGTCTACAGACCCCCCGGACCCCGAAAACAGTTCAGCGACTCCATCACAGACTTCGTCAGCCAGCACGCATTGACCTCCACAGACTCCATCCTCCTCGGAGACCTGAACTTCCACCTCGAGAACGCCAACAACAGCAACTCCACCACCCTGCTCGACAACCTCACCAACCTCGGACTCAAACAGCTCGTCACGACACCCACCACTCCGCCGGACACACGCTCGACCCCATCTTTTCCGCCAGCAACCACGTCACCTTCAGCCACACCACCGAACTCCACTGGACTGACCACCACTGCGTCCACTTCTCCTTCGAGAAAAACACCGCACACAACCACCCGCAACGAATCCCCCACCGCAGCTGGAACAAGGTCACCGAGGACCAGCTAATTACCACCCTCACCCTAGACCCACCAACAGACCACACCGACATCGACACAGCCGCCCACAACCTCAGGCAATGGATCGACGACTGCGCCAACACCCTCGCCCCGATCAAGTAACCCTCAAACAGACGCACCGACAGAAGGGCCTTCTGGTTCACCTCCGACCTCCAAGCATCCAAGCAGATGCGCCGAAGACTCGAGAAGAAGTGGCGCCACGAACAGACACCGGACAACAACGCAGCCCGCAAGAACGCCAGCCGCAGACACCACCAACTCATTCGAACCACCAAAAGGACCTCCTTCAAGGAACGCATCGACAACAACGCACACAACAGCAAAGAGCTCTTCACCATCGTGAAGGAACTCGCCAACCCCAGCTCCAACGACATCCCGCCGTCACAAGACCTCTGCGACTTGCTTGCTGCCTTCTTTCACCGCAAGGTCATAGACATCCACGACAGCTTCAACACTCTGACCCCCCGACAGCCGCCAACACCTCTGACCCACCGCCCCCCAGCCACACCGGCCTCCTGCTTTCCTGGAACCACATCAACGATGACGACACCATCAAGACCATGAACGCCATCCACTCTGGCTCACGGTCTGACCCCTGCCTCCACCACATCTTCAACAATGCGAGCTCCATCATCGCACCCCAACTCCGGAAGATCATCAACAGCTTCTTCGAAACCGCCACCTTCCCGGAGAGCTGGAAACAGGCCGAGATCAACGCCCTACTCAAAGAACCCAAGACAGACCCAACGGACCTCAAGAACTTCCGGCCCATCTCCCTGCTCCCATTCCCGGCGAAAGTCATCGAGAAGATCGTCAACAGACAACTGACCCGCTTCCTCGAAGAGAACAACACCCTGAACTCATCCCAATCCGGATTCCGCAGCAACCACAGCACCGAAACCGCCCTCATCGCCGCCACCGACGACATCAGGACCCTGCTAGACAATGGAGAAACCGCGGCCCTCATCCTCCTAGACCTCTCAGCAGCCTACGACACCGTCTGCTACCACACACTACGCCAATGCCTCCACAACGCGGGGATCCGCGACAAAGCCCTGGACTGGATCACCTCCTTCCTCACCGACAGAACCCAGAGAGTCCGCCTCCCTCCATTCCGATCCGAAGCCACCAAGATCACCTGCGGCGTACTCCAAGGATCATCCCTCTGCCCTCCCTTAATTGTAACTTGGTCTGACTGTGAGCTCTCTTTAACATGCTACCACATTGTCCTGGGTTTCCTCAAAGACAGAAGTCTAAGGCATCATCTCACTGTGCATTTACTAGTGGTTTTTGCATGGCGCACATGTTTCCTAGACCACTTGGATGCACTAAGATACTAATTCTTCGAGTATATCTGGCTCCACATGTCAGTAAGGGAAACACTGAAATATGACTGCATGATCTCGCTAAGGAATTTGAAGCCCAGTGCCCAGTAAAAAGGGTGGGGAGGTGGGTCCATTTTATGTTGGAATAATCTAGAATTCTTTCTTGAACATGGTTGTCGGGTATATGGGACTCGTTTCTGTCCTGTTGAGGGAAGCGCTTACTGCTGCTGCTGTTGATGTGCACAGAGCTCACTTTTGCTCAGAGAGCGCACTAGGGGGAACCAAATTTGGCACCACCAGCCATTCATCCTCTTTAACTGTGTGTTGACAAGAATGGGAGGTTTATAGGGCCAGTGAGATGAGCTAGAGAAAGGAGACCCATGAGAAAAAAAGCTGTCAAAATGTATACACAGACACCATCACATTCCAGAAACGGTGTTTACATGCACTTTTCTTGGGAGCCACGTTGGAAGAAGTCATCTGCAGGCAACTCCCCCGCTACCCTGACGGTCTACACCTAGGGCATGGGCTCAGTTCAAACCTGCTAAAGGCTGGCTCTGGCTGTGCCTATTCTGTATGTTACGAAACATGCTCTACAAGTACTTGTGCTGTTCTTTCTCTCTGTATGTGAAGGAAGCTTGTACTACTTTCGCTGCAACCTCGTCTTGGTGTGTGAATAAGCTTGCATTGCTATTACCTATCTTGTACCTTGTCTATGTGTGTGTGAGAAAACGTTTTACTACAACTGCCTCCTACCACATACCTTTTCTACATGTAATGAGAGTGTGCAGGCCTCCTGCACATGCTGTAAATGTTTATTGCAGTACCGTTACTGAAGTGGTGATGCTTGTTGAATAGTTATGAAGTATGTAAAAGTCCTTACTGTCCACAAAATTGTTAATATCTCACGATAATAATCAGAAGACCCTTGACCCTATGCTCAGGCAGGTCGATCCCCATGCCGCACAGCTAGCTCCACCTGACTGTGCCCGTGTCCTACATCCCACTGTTGCCGCGAGTTCGCGCCTCCTGTGCCCGCTCGTTTTACTCTGTAAATTGCCCGCTCGTCTGGGCTGCTGTGTCTGCCTATTTTTCTTTTTTGTTTTCCCTGCCCTCCGTTTCCCCAGAGCTCTCTTGCTCCTTGCTCCCCGTAGCACTCTGATTGTTTTCCCGCCGATGCGTCCCCTGCGGCCCGCCCCCCTCGCTTGCCCATTTCCCCTCCCACCCACCTCCCAGCTGCTCCTCCCTCCCACCTCCCCTTCTTAATGGTGGCCGCTGGCGCGCTGAAGGCGCGCCTAGGACAAGCCCGTCTGCGCCCATCCGCGCCTGGACCGCGCCCAGCACCAGACCCCCTGGCCCCTGCGAGCGCCACAACACCATACGCCGCTACGACGCCAACATCCTCCACGCACTCAACGCCGGCCGATCAACCACCTGCTTCCAGGCCACCCCGAAACTCACCCACGGACCCTTCACCTGCCGAAACTGCAGCTTCACCAGCCAGCAAACACCTGCACGTTCGGCCACTCCCACCAGAGCAGTTCGCAACATCTCAGATGCATACTACTCAACACCCGCTCCATCCACAAGCACGCCGTCGAACTCTGGGACCTGCTCGACTCATCCTCCCCGGACGTCGCCTTCCTGACTGAGACCTGGATGAACCTCTCTTCAGCGCCTGACATTGCCATAGCCATCCCGGATGGCTACAAGATCACCCGCAGGGACCGCACCAACAGACCGGGAGGAGGAATCGCCATCGTCCACCAGAATACCCTTAGAATCTCGACCAGCACCACAGACCCCCTCAGCACCACCGAACACCTGCACTTCCCGATCCACATCAATCCCAACACCACCCTCAGAGGAACCCTCGTCCAAAAACCCACGGACTCCGAAAACAGTTCAGCGACTCCATCACAGACTTCGTCAGCCAGCACGCATTGACCTCCACAGACTCCATCCTCCTCGGAGACCTGAACTTCCACCTCGAGAACGCCAACAACAGCAACTCCACCACCCTGCTCGACAACCTCACCAACCTCGGACTCAAACAGCTCGTCACGACACCCACCACTCCGCCAGCACATGCTCGACCCCATCTTTTCCGCCAGCAACCACGTCACCTTCAGCCACACCACCGAACTCCACTGGACTGACCACCACTGCGTCCACTTCTCCTTCGAGAAAAACACCGCACACAACCACCCGCAACGAATCCCCCACCGCAGCTGGAACAAGGTCACCGATGACCAGCTAATTACCACCCTCACCCTAGACCTACCAACAGACCACACCGACATCGACACAGCCGCCCACAACCTCAGGCAATGGATCGACGACTGCGCCAACACCCTCGCCCCGATCAAGTAACCCTCAAACAGACGCACCGACAGAAGGGCCTTCTGGTTCACCTCCGACCTCCAAGCATCCAAGCAGATGCGCCGAAGACTCGAGAAGAAGTGGCGCCACGAACAGACACCGGACAACAACGCAGCCCTCAAGAACGCCAGCCGCAGACACCACCAACTCATTCGAACCACCAAAAGGACCTCCTTCAAGGAACGCATCGACAACAATGCACACAACAGCAAAGAGCTCTTCACCATCGTGAAGGAACTCGCCAACCCCAGCTCCAACGACATCCCGCCATCACAAGACCTCTGCGACTTGCTTGCCGCCTTCTTTCACCGCAAGGTCATAGACATCCACGACAGCTTCAACACTCTGACCACCCGACAGCCGCCGACACCTCTGACCCACCGTCCCCCAGCCACACCGGCCTCCTGCTTTCCTGGAACCACATCAACGATGACGACACCATCAAGACCATGAACACCATCCACTCTGGCTCACCGTCTGACCCCTGCCCCCACCACATCTTCAACAATGCGAGCTCCATCATCGCACCCCAACTCCGGAAGATCATCAACAGCTCCTTCGAAACCGCCACCTTCCCGGAGAGCTGGAAACAGGCCGAGATCAACGCCCTACTCAAAGAACCCAAGACAGACCCAACGGACCTCAAGAACTTCCGGCCCATCTCCCTGCTCCCATTCCCGGCGAAAGTCATCGAGAAGATCGTCAACAGACAACTGACCCGCTTCCTCGAAGAGAACAACACCCTGAACTCGTCCCAATCCGGATTCCGCAGCAACCACAGCACCGAAACCGCCCTCATCGCCGCCACAGACGACATCAGGACCCTGCTAGACAATGGAGAAACCGCGGCCCTCATCCTCCTAGACCTCTCAGCAGCCTACGACACCGTCTGCTACCACACACTACGCCAATGCCTCCACAACGCGGGGATCCGCGACAAAGTCCTGGACTGGATCACCTCCTTCCTCACCGACAGAACCCAGAGAGTCCGCCTCCCTCCATTTCGATCCGAAGCCACCAAGATCACCTGCGGCGTACTCCAAGGATCATCCCTCAGCCCGACCCTTTTCAACGTCTACATGACACCGCTCACCAACATCGTCCGTTCGCACGACCTCAACATCATCTCATTCGCCGACGACACCCAGCTGATCCTCTCCCTCACCAAGGACCCCACCACCGCCAAGACCAACTTCCACGAAGGAATGAAGGCCGTCGCCGAATGGATGAAGAACAGTCGCCTAAAGCTGCATGAAGGTTTGAGCCTGCCCTATTTTACTTTCCTTGTACGCATATCCATGCCGTTTTAGGAGTTGCCGTGCTCCGTTAGTGTTGAGTGCCATATTTTAGAGTGTTCTGTACCCTTTTATTCTGGCTTTATGATTTCCTTTTCACTCTGTTGATTTAAATACTATTTGGTTACCAGTATCCTGCCTCCCACAGAGGAGCCTGTGGAGGCATGAGTGGGTGCTGAACCACGGTTTTAGTTTTGATTTCCCCATCCTAATTCCTGGCCGTAAAAGGCTGGTAAGCATCGGACTTTGGCTACGCCCCCTTGGACACGCCCCCCTCGCTTGGTGGGCTATTTAAAGACCATGACAGCGTGTCCGCACTGCCTCTCCACGAAGGTTTGAGTCTACCCTATTTTACTTCCCTTGTAGGCACGTCTGTACCGTTTTAGGAGTTGCCTGGCTCCGTTAGGATTGGGCGCCATATTCTAGAGGGTTCTGTACCCTTTTATTCTGGTTTTATGATTTCATTTTCACACTGTTGATTTAAGTACTATTTGGTTACCAGTATCCTGCCTCCTGGAGAAGAGCCTGCAGAGGCTTGAGGGGGTGCTGGACCCCAGTTTGAGTTTTTATTTCCCCACCTTAATTCCTGGTCATAAAATGTTGGGAAGCATTGGACCTTGAAAACGGCCCATCGGGCACACCCCCCTCACCTGGAAGGCTATTTAAAGACC
Organism: Calotriton arnoldi; assembly: GCA_963921515.1. Taxonomy (NCBI): domain Eukaryota; kingdom Metazoa; phylum Chordata; class Amphibia; order Caudata; family Salamandridae; genus Calotriton; species Calotriton arnoldi. Next base: position 1,833,901 of record CAWUFW010000896.1, read on the forward strand.
ATGACATCGCATCCACACTGCCTCTCCACGAAGGCCCAGAGGAAAAGTATTTCACAACTTCAAGGCCAGGAAAACAAAAGATCTACCTTCTCTTCTGGCCCTGCGAATGCAGGGGAGTTGGAGAAGTTTAAGATTGTTGGATCTTAGCGATCTCTCCAGGACGTAAGGCTTAAAGAGGCACCTGAGATAGAGTGGGCTCTTTTGGGAGTAGGCCCAAAAAGCAACAATGAGTGCGTTGAACTGGATCCTTTTATTCACTGGAAGCCAGTGAAGATTAAATAAATGACCTGACACCATTGACCGGGGAGATTTTGAGGTTTGGCCGGGTGGCAGAGTTTTGAATGATTTGAAGACGCTGAATCAGAAACATAGGCAGCCCCAGATACAAGCTGTTGGTGTAATCCAACCTGGAGGTGTTCAAGGCATGAACTTACGGCCTGCAAAACTCCACTCGGATAAGATGCAGCATCCTTCTTAAAGGCTTAAGTGTGAAGAAGCTGGTGCCTTGATCTGGGACTCAAAGGAAAGGTCGGAGTCAAACTTCACCCCAAGATTTCTTACTATGGGTGTCAGAAGTGGGGGCATGAACCAAGAAACCCTTTGGGGCCCATAAACAATCTGCACAAGTTACATAGTATAAGAGACACATTGAACAGAATAGTCATGACACCTTTTAGCTCTGTCTGCCCTGAACCTGAAGATCGCAGTTGAGAAGAATTGTAAAGATGCATATGCACATGTTGAAATAAGGGCTCAGTGATAATTACCAGTCCTGAGGATGCACCTTTACTTTACCTTGACAACTGCAATAAGAGTTTGAGTAGGAATAACAAGTTCTAGCCAGCATCATTTACTCCCATGACATCAACGTCCTCTCCTACACCGATGACACACAACTCCTTCCCTCCCTCACGCACAAGAGACCCAGTACCCGGATCAACTTCAATGCCTGCATGACTGAAAGCACCCACTGGATGAAGACCAACTGTCAAAAGTTGAACACCAACAACCAAAAATCATGATCTTCAAGAAGAGCACTTCACCCTGGTACTCAACCTGGTGGCCAACCAGGACTGACACGCACCACCCATGCCAAGAACCTCTTGATCGTCTTCAACAGCAAACTCAACATGACCGGCAAGTCAACACCATCACCGCCTCATGTTTCCATACCCTGATGATGCTGAGGAGGATTTTCAATTAGCTCCCAATCAGCATAAGGAAAAAAGTCATCCCCTGGTCACAGGCAAGCTGAACTACTGAAAAACCTTTATGCAGGGATCAACAAAAAAATCACCAGAAGGCTGCAGACCATTCAGAATGCAGCAACCAGAATCACTCTCAACCTTACATGCTGCACTCACTTCACACCACTCCTGTAGGAGCTCTACTGGCTCCCCATACAAACATGAGTACAATTCAAACTCCTCATCCACACTTTAAAGACACTACATAACACTGGCCCAGCATACCTAAACAATCAGATCTACTTTCACAAAGCTTCTAGACACCTCTGCTCATCTGGACTCCTATTTGCACACATCCCACGCATGCAAAAAACCAGATCTGGCGCTCAAGCGTTCTCCTACATCGCTCCTAAAGTAGGCAATGACCTGCCACCACACATAAGAGTCTCCTCCTCACTTCTTGAACTCTGCAAGAAGCTGAAGACTTGGCTTTTCGAGTAATCCTATTAGGCCCTAGGTTTGGCTAGGCTCACAACTGCTGAGTGCCAGGATTCCGTCTGGGGTGATAGTGCACTCTAGAATTCTGCATAACATAACAATACCAATTTGAGAATAGCCAGGTCATTAGCTAGTTTTGGCATCCTCAAGGATCTATTGTGAGATGCAGCTTAACAACAAGTTTGTTGTAAGTTTACAGTGCCAAAACAAAAAACTGACTTACAACTTGGTGCAATGGCTAAAAGGTCAGTTTTAATATGAGTCGGTCCTGCATAGAATTGTGGGGCCTGGGTAGGTTATAAAATGGATGGTATACAGTATCTTACAAAAAGCTAAATTGGGGCAACTGGGTAACATTTGTGTGCTATAGATATTGTTTGGGTTATCACATCTTGTAAGATTCCAGCATATTAACAAGTCTTTAAGATGTCCAAGGTAAAATAAGTTGGTATAGCCTACTTTGGACCAAGTAGGGCAGTGAAAGCTCTTAACATGCATGTAGGAGTAAGGCGGAGAAAGATCTTGCATATTACTAAAAGCTGACATCAACATGCAAAAAAAATTGCAGACATTCAAAAGCCAAGTGAGAGTTCTGCGTCTGATTTGAATCCCAAAACTTGTGACACTGGCAGTGGTTTTGGAAAGTCTCTTAGTTCAGGAAGCCAGAACTGAGACACCTTCCAATTGAGCTATAATGTCACTGACGATTAGGACGTCTTCTTTTTCTGAATTTAAGTTGAGACAGTGGCTGACCACCCTGACCTGGAACTCTGGAAGTAATTTACAGTAGATGTTAGCACCTGTTGCCCGATCAATAGCCAAGCACAGTAGTATCTAGGTTTCATCACCATACATACAGAAATGGAAGTGGTGTATATGGTATACCAGATTTTCAACACAGACATTAAAAATAATCAGTGCCTGTGAAATGGCTTGAAGCAAACCACAAATCAAACATTTCTGTTTTGATGTATAATGTGGTATGGAAACCCAGTTGGACCAAATTATGGAAATCAGTTAAGTCCAATGAAATGCTATGTTATGTTAGGAGAACTTATAAAGGATGAACCCTCAATCCCAAAGAAGTATCACGGTGCCACTAGGGCCAACTGATTCCAGTGGAAAAGGGTAAATGGAAAGGACAGTCAACCCTTTCATACTTAGAAGAGCCATGTCTTCAGCATTTTTTTAAATGATGCTATTTTCTTACAGGAACAAAAGGAAAAAAGAAGCTTATTCTGGTGCCAAGGAGCCAAATAAGAGCAAGACCAGCCAGAACTTTTGATTCCATAAATCTGGTGAGAGGTCGCTAGGCCCAGATATGCAGAACTTAGAGCTCTCCGAGGTTGGTGAAATCTGCCCTGTGAGTGGAGATATCTGGGGCCGCCCTTGTACAATGCTCAGTGAACATGGCACTATAGCTTAAAAATAATCCACTTGCAGATGTGTAGCCAGTACAGAGAGATCAGGTTACGAAGATATTCTTGAAATGAAGAAGATGGTAATTAATCTTGCTGCCATATTCTGAATTATTTGCCTTTGCCACAGCAGAAAGTCGTTTATGGCTATGTATAGTGCATTACCGTAGTGCAATCGATTGGTAATGAAAGCCTGCACAAGAATCTTCCAGCACTGTGTATCCATCTAAAGATCTTCTTGAGCATGCAAAGGATACAACAGGATCAACAAACCACAGCAACTTAATTTTTCATACTGTGTCATTCTGGAGGATATCCAGGTTTCTTGCCACCTTCACTGGGTAGAGTGCCTAATTCATAAGGCCACCATCTGTCAGACCAAATCTCATCTGCCTTTCCAAACAGGACAATCTTTGTCTTGTCTACATTGAGTTGTAGACGGTTATGGCTCATTCATAGAGTGGCCAATCTAAGGCAAACATGGAATTCGATTTGGGTAGAGTCATGATTTTCTGCAATGGATATCAACTGGGTATCATCCGCCTATGACAATTTTTCAAAGCCAAGGCTCAGGGAAGAACCCTGTGGCACCTACACACTGTACTAATGAGCTCTGATCTAAATGTTGGCAAACTGATGGCCTGAGTTCTGTGAGTCAAAAAATGTGTAAGCCAAGCTAATGCTCTACATTCCTTTTCCCAATAGCCTCTTTTTAAGGAAGGTCGCTGAGAGATCTAGCAGGATGAGGGCCATGTGTCTGCCCTCATCCAGGCTAGTCCTGATCATTCTAGTTACAGCACAAAAGAGCAGTCTCCGTCCTATGTTCTGGCTTGAAGCTGGATTTAGAAAAGTCCAATATAAATGTGCCTTCCAAATACTGGGATAGTTGTTTGTTAATAATCTTTTTCAGTAATTTGGCTAGGAAGGCAGAAGTGAAATAGGATGGTAGTTTCACTGATCAGCAGTATCAGCAGATGGCTTCTTAAGTATTGGAAGCAATTAGCATGTTTCCACAGTTTTGAGATTGTAACAGTCCTCAGTGAGAAAGATTAAACACATCTGCTAGATGAGAGGAAACGAGGCAGAAAATGAAGAGAGCACATGCCAAGGGCATATATCATATGTTGACCCGAGTGGATATGAGATCATACTCTCCACTTCCTCAATGGTGATCTCGGTGAAGATCTTAAGGCTCTGTGGGTTTCCTGAGATTGACTGCTCAGAAAGAGGGGTAAGAAGCTGTGGTTCTCCTTGGGTTTCAAAGTTCTCATAAATTATGAGACTCTCATTCTGAAAAAAAGAGGACAAGGTTTCAGGAAGTTCAATTGAAGCTAGAAAAGCCATAACACAGGCTTTCGGCTGCATGAATTATTTTAAAATGTTAAAAAGTTCCTTTGACAAAGAAGAGCTATTTTCAATTCTATTGGCTAGAAACTTTCTCTGGACAGCTCGTAACTTTTTGTGTCACTCCTTTAATGCACTTTAAAATTACAATTTACAACTAAGGTTGTTTAGACTATCTCCATGCCCATTATAGTTTTTTACTTCCCTGTTTTTCTTTTCTAAGCACTTCTGTGTACCATTTGGCCTGGGGCACTTCCAGAATGTTGTAACCGGTTTTAAGGGATCAATGATGTCTAATGCCTCTTCAATAGCAGTGTGCTATGTAGCTGCAGCTGCATTTTCACCCACAAGGCCACTTATTGAGGGTAACTTGCGTAAATCTCCAAAGGTAGCATCAGTCATCTTTGCCCAGAAGGGCTACTTGAGCCTGGGCTTACCAGGAAGAGAAGTGGACTTATGTTCTAACTGAATCCTGAAATATGTAAGAGAATTATTGGTCCAAGTTAAAAGAACAGAAGAGTCGACCTGGATGGAAATATAATTGCAACAAATTAGGTCAAGTATATGTCCGACTTCGAGAGTAAGACCTGTCACTCATTGGGTAAATTCAGCCACCTCAAAAACTTCTTTCAACTTTAGGACTTATGTTAATACATTTTTTATGTTATGTTTTTAAAGTGCTTGTTTAACCGGGGGTGACTTGGCGCAAACTCAGCATGAACATAAACAGAGACTGTGAGTATGCTAGTTATTGAAAAGCCAGGTTTTAAGGAGTTTTCTGAATGCCAGCAGAGAGAGGGCAGACCTAATGCTTATCAGTAAGAGATTCTAGTGCATAGTCACTCCTAAAGCAAAGCTGCTTCCTCCCCATTTTCCTTTTTTAAATTTTCCTTTTGATTGAAGGTTTCTGCTGGTTCATACCAAGAGAAAGCCTGTTTTAAATATTCAGGGCCAGTGTTGTGCAAGGCCTTATATTCTATGCACAATGTCTTGAATTTTTATGTAGTTCCTAATCGTCAGCCAGTGGAGTTCCTTGATTGCTTGAGTGACAGAGTGATATTTAGGGAGGCCTAGGAGTAATCTGGCAGCAACATTTTGAAAGATTTTCCATTTTTTCAGATATTATTCTTGAAGATTGATGTACAATCCGCTACAGTAATCTTTCTTAAATAACACTAACAATGAAATTACTGTTTTCCTAGTGTTGGAGGGAATAAATGGAGGAATTTTTTTAAGTATTCTCAGAGTGTTGAAGGAGGACGGGATAACAGAGTTGATTTGTTTACTAAAATTCAGTTTATCATCGATTATCACCCCTAAGCTTTTAGCCTTTGCAGTTGGCGGTGGGAGAGGGCCCATTTCTGAGGGCCAGTTGGTGGGGGTCAAAAATTGAGGACTGTTGCCAAAGAGGATGACTTTGGTTTTGTCCGAGTTTAATTTTAGGCAGTGATTGCCCATCTAAACACCAATTGGTCTCATGCACTTAAGCAGCTGAGAGCTTGTGGAATTTACATTGTTAGAAGCTGACAACACAATTTGTGTGTCGTCTGCTTAGGAAGAGAGAGAAAAACTGAACAATCGAATCAGCAAGGCTAGTTCTGTAACATAAAAGATTAAAAAGTGTTGGACTAAGTGAGGACCCTTGCGGGACCCCACACGGAAGGGAGAAAGCAATAGAAATAAATCTGTCCATCATCAGTTTGTGTTCCCTTCCCCTCAAAAAATATTTCAAGAGTGCCAGAGCTGCATTTTTTATGCCTAGTGACTAGAGACAGTGGACCAAGATGGTGTGGTCCACCGAATCGAAAGCCGCCGATAAGTCCAGAAGGATGAGGGCTGCAGTACCTACCTTATCTAAGGCAGTTTTTAGCTCACCAGTGGCTTTAATCAGAGTAGTCTCAGTACTGTGTTCAGGTCTAAACCCAAATTGTGTTGGATCTAGCAGATGGTTTTCCTGAATAAACTGTGCCATTTGAGTGTTCATAATTTTCTCAATGATCTTCGCAAGAAATGGTAGTCTAGCGATGGGGCGATCTTCTGGATCCAAGTTTGGTTTCTTTAGAAGAGGGAAGATTGAAACCTTCTTCCAGATGGTGGGGAAGAATCCGGTCGTAAACATAGAATAGAAAATGTTGGTCCAAGTTACTGCTATAGGTTCTGGAATCTGTTTTAGCACGAACGGTGGGCAACGATCATAAGGCAATCCTGATTTTATGGAATGAATAAGCCCACCCACCTGTTTAGTGACAAATTCGGCAAAACTGGCTAGAATAGAGTTATTTTAGATAGTAGGTTTACAGGCAAGGTCAGGATTTTGTAAGGAGCCATTACTGCCTGCTGAGGAGTCAGTGGTTGTGAAAAAATTGTAAATTTGACTAACCCTGGGCTGTGAACTCCGCTCCGCTCGAAGAGTTTGCGGAGTTTTCCGCACTCCGCGTTATGCTCGCGCTCGTCAACGTCAAGTTGGCGAGCGCGAGCAAGGAAAACCCACCTCCCAGCGAGATTTTTCCTTGTTCACGATGGTTAACGTCAAGATGGCGTGCGCGAGCGTGGAAAATCAACCTCCCGGCGAGATTTCTCAACGCAGGCGGTCAGATTTCTCATTGCGAGTGGTTGCGTATGCTCGCGACCGCTCGCATTGAGAATCCATCTGTTCACATTGAGAAAGCTGCCACTCGAGTGAAAAATCTACTCGAGCAGCAGAAAGGAAGCAGCGCCCGCTTGCGCTGTGCATGGAGCCGTTCGCGATGACTGCACAGTGCGAGCAAACACTCAGGCTTAAATTTGACCTACCTTATTGCAAAAATGTTGGGCAATGACAGAATAGAACGATTGACCACTGTTGGTTCCTTTATTTTCAGGGTGTTTGAACACTTTGTTTATCACCTGAAATAGCTCCCTTGGGGAGTTCTTGGAGGATTCATTCTGTAGAGTAAGAAACACAGTTTTTTCTTTAGTAAGAAGTCCTTTATATTTTGACAGAGAATGTTTATATATTTCTTTCTCATGAGAGTCATAGTTAGACCTCCATTTCCTCTCCTGCCTTCTGCAGTGTTGTTTTTCGAGTTGGAGGGCTTCTGTAAACCAGGGAGCCATATGTTTTTTTCTTCCTGATTTGGAAGTTTTGGTGGGGGCTAAGTTTGAAAAGGCAGTGTTTAGCCAATTCGAATATTCGTGAGTAGCTAACTCAGGGTCTTGGGAGAGAGTAGGCTGGGAGTGAGTAAGCTCTTTCTGGAGTATGTTATAATTGAGGTTGTTCCATGTACAGTAGGTGGTGGAACCGCCATAATTCTTTCTATCTGGGATAGGACTAGGGCTATTCAATTAAAAAATAATGGCAGAATAGTTAGACCAGGATAACAGTAAGTATTTTTTGATTAGTATTAAAGTCTTATTTGAAAAAATAGCATCTAACGTATGGCCAGCTGAGTGAGCGGCCTGATGAAGACCAAATGCGCTCATGGTTTCTAAAGTAGCCATAGTATCTTTATCTTCAGGAATATCCAGGTGGAAATTTAGATCACCTAGAATAGTATAGTCATTGTTACAGACCTCGTTTTCTAGGAAAGTGCTGATAGAGTTTAAAAAGCAACACCTGGAGCCAGGTGGACAATATATAAGTAATCCTCTAAAGGGTTGTTTCTTGGTTAACTCGAAACAGAAGGATAGTACTTCACATTTCGTGTTGGATATGGGCGCAAATCCAGCATTAAGCTGACCTCTGGAAATGATTGTGAGCCCTCCACTTATTTTAGAGGGTCGATCAAGTCTGAAAATGGAGTATCTTGAAGGGACTGAATTAATTAGGTCAGTACTGGAGGAATTATTGGCCCAGGTTTCTGAAAAAAAAATGATGTCCAGCTTGTGACAATCAAATTTTGCCATTTCAAACGCACATTTCACCAGGGAGTGGGCGTTTATGAGAGGGCATTGAGATCTAGATTGTGGATGTTTTGGAGGGCTTTTATGGTGGGGCGTTTGGGAACTTTGGGGTGGGGACGGTGCTGGGATAGCAAATCTACACTGATTGCACAAGGCATCTAACCCTGAGCAGAGATTAGGTATTTTAAAGCAAGCACAACTCTGATCAACTAGATTAAACGTTTGCAGTTCGTTAACTGAATAGGTGATCCTTTTGCCGCGGCATGGTGCAGGGGTTCTGGCACTCGGCGTGATCTGGGCACGGACAGGCACAGACATGCTTGCCTTTGGTGTGGCTTCGGTGCACCAGCTCTGAGCTCAGATTTAAATAGCCCTCCATTTGAGGGTGGGCATGTGTACACGTTGGTGCTGGACCATGAATGATCCTAAAAACCAAATTGGTCAAAGTAAAAGGGGGCAAATACAGGGCCCAGCCACCCCCCTAACCCTGCATAGGCTCCTCTGCGAGGAAAAGATACTGGGAACAGAGTAAACCAGACAAAAAAAAGTAAGAGAATAAATAAATGAAAATAATAAAATGGGAACAAACCCTTTCCAATATGACGCCCAATGTCGAGTGAGCCAGGTAACTCTGAAACCGGCACTGACTGTCTATTACACCCGCTCCCTGCAAGGAAATTAAAATGGGAAGTCCCACTGTAATAGTCTCAAAGATGCTCAGCTGAGCTGCGAGGATGCGCTGAGCTGAGATTTAAATAGCTCTCCATATAAGGGTGGGAGTTTCTACATGCCAACGCTGGTGCGTGAATGATCGTAAAAACCAAACTTGTGAAAGTAAAAGGGGGTAAATCCAGGGCCCAGCCAGCCCGCTAACCCTGCGCAGGCTTCCCTGTGAGGCAAAGATACTGGGAACAGAGTAAACCAAATTAAAAAGTGAGAGAATAAATAAATGAAAAGAATAAAAAAGGGAACAAACCCTTTCCAATATGGCGCCCATTGTCGAGGGAGCCAGGCAACTCCGAAACCAGAACGAGTGTCTATTACAGCCGATCTCTACAAGGAAATTAAATAGGAAATCACACTATAACAGTCTCAAAGATATGGATCTTCTAGATCATTGAAATGAAAATTGAAATCACCAACCATTAAAAACTGGTCAGATCCATGATATGTGAAGTTGAGCAGTCCATCAACTTTAAACTAAGGTCCTTTTCTGAGCTAGGAGATCTATACACTACAGCACCTTCCCACCCCTTAGAAGGAAGAATTTCCAACTTATTAATAAGCATTTTGAATTGCACCTGCACTCCCATAGACTTCATTGAATCACGGTATGCCTTAGACGCAAAGGCCGGACCTTGATCAGATTGGAAAGCGCCACAAGCATAAGTCCCGACAAAGACAAGCAAATCTTTTATAACAGTACGAGCGTCAACAGAGCGCGGTTGCCAAACCCAGAGGAACCTAGTGCAAGAATCCACTACAACCAAAATATATTTGAATGCAGTGTCGGATGTTAAAGGACCGCAGTGATCAAGATAAATACACCCAAATGGATGATTAGAAATAAAAAGATGAGTCTCAGGTGGACGCGTGACTGTAGAACTCTTAATTTGCTGACAAATATCACAACAAAGCACATATTTACGAGTCTGCTAATATACACTGCGCCACCAATCGCGCTGTCGTAGAAGAGAAACTGTAGCCGACACTCCCACATGAGCAGAAGCCAAGCCTTCATGGGCCGCTATAATGAGAGATAGTCTGCGGTCATTGTTGGGAATCAAGCGATCACCAACATTAGGAATCATCTCAAATGGCACATTTTCAGAGTTCATGTGATAAGTATAACTTGAAGGGAAACCCTGTTGAAAAGGTGTACCCTCCTTGTTTGTGGCAATAGCCGCTAAAATGTCATTGTCAATCCTAGTCTTGGACCCAGTAACTGCCGCTACTTTGATTGTGACTACTGTAGATTTGCCTGCTTCATCAGCCAGTGAATTTCCAATAGCTTGCGCTCCCGCACGTTGATGTCCTAAAGTATGGACTACATGTGTAAGTGGCTAACGATCTTTATGAGCAGCCACTCTGACCCAAAGCAGTTTATGCTTAAGTGTGCTACCTTTAGAATCCCGAAAATCATTTCTGTGAAAGTTCCGGAATCTGCGTGGATCCACAAAATTCCACCCACCCCGCATTCCTCAAAGTCTTCCGATAAAAATGGTACCTCACTTGTGTGGGTAGGCCTAGTGCCCGCAACAGGAAACTGCCCAAAACGCATCATGGACACCACATTTTTACAGTGAAAACGGACCCTTTTTTTGCAAAGTGCCTAGCTGTAGATTTTGAACCCTAGCTCTGCCGGCACCTAGGGAAACCTAGCAAACCTATACATTTTTTAAAACTAGACACCCAGGGGAATACAGGATGGGGTGACTTGTCTGGCTCTCACCAGTTTCTGTTACCCAGAATCCCTTGCAAACCTCAAACTTTGTCAAAGAAAACACATTTTCCTCACATTTCTGTGGTGGAAAATTCTAGAATCTGCGTGGATCCACAAAATTCCACCCACCCCGCATTCCTCAATGTCTTCCGGGAAAAATGGTACCTCACTTGTGTGGGTAGGCCTAGTGCCCGCAACAGGAAACGGCCCAAAACGCTACGTGGACACACCACATTTTCACAGTGAAAACTGACCCTTTTTTCGCAAAGTGCCTAGCTGAAGAATTTGAACCCTAGCTCTGCCAGCACCTAGCGAAACCTAGGAAACCTATACATTTTTGAAAACTAGACACCCAGGGGAATACAGGATGGGGTGACTTGTCTGACTCTCACCAGGTTATGTTACCCACACTCCCTTGCAAACCTCAAACTTTGTAAAAAAAAAACACACATTTTCCTCAAATTTCTGTGATGGAAAGTTCTGGAATCTGCGTGGATCCACAAATTTCCTACCACCCAGCGTTCCCCTAGGTCTCCCGAGAAAAATGGAACCTCACTTGTGTGGGTGGGTCAAGTACCCTCGACAGGCAAGGGCCCAAAACGTATTGAGGAGACATCAAAATTACCTATCACAAAATGTCCTGGTTTTGCAAGGGGGGTCACCTGGGTTTTTGGCCTTGGGCTCGGCGGCCATCCTGGGCAACCTACCAAACCCACATATTTCTGAAAATTAGACACCCGGGGGAGTCCAGTGAGGTATGGCTTGCATGGACCCCCCAATGTTTTCCTGCCCAGAATCCCCTGCAAACCTCAAATTTAGCTGAAAAAATCAAATTTTTCTCAAATTTCTGTGTGGGACAGTTCTGGAATCTGCATGGATCCACAAATTTCCTACCACCCAGCGTTCCCCCAGGTCTACCGATAAAAATGGTACCTCACTCGCATGAGTGGGTCAAGTACCGGCGACAGGCAAGGGCCCAAAACGTATTGAGGAGACATCAAAATTACCTATCACAAAACTACCTGGTTTTGCAAGGGGGTAACCTGGGTTTTTGGCCCCGGGCTCGGCAGCCATCTTGGGAAACTACCAAACCAATACATCTCTAAAAACTAGACACCCGGGGGAGTCCAGCGAGGTATGACTTGCGTGGATCCCCAAAAGTTTTCCTACCCAGAACCCCCTGCAAACCTCAAATTTAGCTGGAAAAAACACAATTTCCACATATTTGCAGCGTTCCCCTCAGTCTCCCGAGTAAAATGATACCTCACTTGTCTGGGTGTCCAATGCAGAATTGGCTAAAAACGTATTTGTTTTAAAATGTAGCGCTTAGAATTCTCTGTGCTATGCCCTTAGTCCCTATGTTTTTGGCTCTTCCCAGCCACAGGCCCTTGCCCCAGAGCTAGGGTTCAAAATCTACAGCTAGGCACTTTGCAAAAAAAGTGTCCGTTTTCACTGTGAAAATGTGGTGTGTCCACGTTGTGTTTTGGGCCATTTCCTGTCGCGGGAACTAGGCCTACCCACACAAGTGAGGTATCATTTTTCTCGGATGACTTTGAAGAATGTGAGGTGGGTGGAATTTTGTGGATCCACGCAGATTCCAGATCTTTCCAGCACAGAAATGTGAGGAAAATGTGGATTTTTTGACAAAGTTTGAGGTTTGCAAGAGATTCTCGGTAACAAAACCTGGTGAGAGACAGACAAGTCACCCCATCCTGGATTCCCCTAGGTGTCTAGTTTTCAAAAATGTATAGGTTTACTAGGTTTCCCTTGGTGCCGGCAGAGCTAGGGTTCAAAATCTACAGCTAGGCACTTTGCAAAAAAAGGGTCAGTTTTCACTGTGAAAATGTGGTGTGTCCACGTTGCGTTTTGGGCCATTTCCTGTCGCAGGCACTAGGCCTACCCACACAAGTGAGGTACCATTGTTCTCGAAAGACTTTGGGGAATGCGGGGTGGGTGGAATTTTTTGGATCCACGCAGATTCCAGAAGTTTCCACCACAGAAATGTGAGGAAAATGTGTTTTTTTTGCAAAGTTTGAGGTTTGCAAGGGATTCTGGGTAACAGAACCTGGTGAGAGCCAGACAAGTCACCCCATCCTGGATTCACCTGGGTGTCTAGTTTTAAATAATGTATAGGTTTGCTAGATTTCCCTGAGTGCCAGCAGAGCTAGGGTTCAAAATCTACAGCTAGGCACTTTGCAAAAAAAGGGTCAGTTTTCACTGTGAAAATGTGGTGTGTCCACGTTGTTTTTTGGGCCGTTTCCTGTCGCAGGCATTAGGCCTACCCACACAAGTGAGGTACCATTTTTCTCGGAAGACTTTGAGGAATGCGGGGTGGGTGGAATTTTGTGGATCCACACAGACTCAAGAACTTTCCACTACAGAAATGTGAGGATTTTTTTTTTTTTTACAAAGTTTGAGGTTTGCAACGGATTCTGGGTAACAGAACCTGGTGAGAGCCAGACAAGTCACCCCATCCTGGATTCCCCTGGGTGTCTAGTTTTTAAAAATGTATAGGTTTGCTAGGTTTCCCTAGGTGCTGGCAGAGCTAGGGTTCAACATCTACAGCTAGGCACTTTGCAAAAAAAGGGTCAGTTTTCACTGTGAAAATGTGGTGTGTCCACGTTGCGTTTTGGGCCATTTCCTGTCGCGGGCACTAGGCCTACCCACACAAGTGAGGTACCATTTTTCTCTGAAGACTTTGGCGAATGCGGGGTGGGTGGAATTGTGTGGATCCACGCAGATTCCAGAATGTTCCACCACAGAAATGTGAGGAAAATGTGTTTTTTTTTTTACAAAGTTTGAGGTTTGCAAGGGATTCTGGGAAACAGAACCTGGTGAGAGCCAGACAAGTCACCTCATCCTGGATTCCCCTGGGTGTCTAGTTTTTAAAAATGTATAGGTTTGCTAGGTTTCCCTAGGTGCTGGCACAGCTAGGGTTCAAAATCTACAGCTAGGCACTTTGCAAAAAATGGTCAGTTTTCACTGTGAAAATGTGGTGTGTCCACGTTGCGTTTTGGGCCATTTCCTGTCGCGGGCACTAGGCCTACCCACACAAGTGAGGTACCATTTTTCTCTGAAGACTTTGGCGAATGCGGGGTGGGTGGAATTTTGTGGATCCACGCAGATTCCAGAACTTTCCCCCACAGAAATGTGAGGAAAATGTTTTTTTTTTTACAAAGTTTGAGGTTTGCAAGGGATTCTGGGTAACAGAACCTGGTGAGAGCCAGACAAGTCACCCCATCCTGGATTCCCCTGGGTGTCTAGCATTAAAAAATGTACAGGTTTGCTAGGTTTCCCTAGGTGCCGGCAGAGCTAGGGTTCAAAATCTACAGCCAGGCACTTTGCAAAAAAAGGGTCAGTTTTCACTGTGAAAATGTGGTGTGTCCACGTTGCGTTTTGGGCCGTTTCCTGTTGTGAGCACTAGGCCTACCCACACAAGTGAGGTACCATTTTTCTCGGGAGACTTTGGGGAATGCGGGGTGGGTGGAACTTTGTGGATCCACACAGATTCCAGAACTTTGCACCACAGAAATGTGAGGAAAATTTGTTTTTTTTCACAAAGTTTGAGGTTTGCAATGGATTCTGGGTAACAGAACCTGGTGCGAGCCAGACAAGTCACCCCATCATGTATTCCCCTGGGTGTCTAGATTTCGAAAATGTATAGGTTTGTTAGGTTTCCCTAGGTGCCGGCAGAGCTAGGGTTCAAAATCTACAGCTAGGCACTTTGCAAAAAAAGGGTCAGTTTTCACTGTGAAAATGTGGTGTGTCCACGTTGTGTTTTGGGCAGTTTCCTGTCGCGGGCACTAGGCCTACCCACACAAGTGAGGTACCCTTTTTCTCGGAAGACTTTGAGGAATGCGGGGTGGGTGGAATTTTGTGGATCCACACAGATTCCAGAACTTTCCACCACAGAAATGTGAGGAAAATGTGTTTGTTTTTTTACAAAGTTTGAGGTTTACAAATGATTCTGGGTAACAGAACCTGGTGAGAGCCAGACAAGTCACCCCATCCTGGATTCCCCTGGGTGTCTAGTTTTTAAAAATGTATAGGTTTGCTAGGTTTCCCTAGGTGCTGGCAGAGCTAGGGTTCAAAATCTACAGCTAGGCACTTTGCAAAAAAAGGGTCAGTTTTCACTGTGAAAATGTGGTGTGTCCACGTTGCGTTTTGGGCCATTTCCTGTTGCGGGCACTAGGCCTACCCACACAAGTAAGGTACCATTTTTCTCTGAAGACTTTGGGGAATGTGGGGTGGGTGGAATTGTGTGGTTCCACGCAGATTCCAGAACGTTCCACCACAGAAATGTGAGGAAAATGTTTTTTTGTTTTACAAAGTTTGAGATTTGCAAGGGATTCTGGGTAACAGAATCTGGTGAGAGCCAGACAAGTCACCCCATCCTGGATTCCCCTAGGTGTCTAGTTTTAAAAAATGTATAGGTTTGCTAGGTTTCCCTAGGTGCCGGCAGAGCTAGGGTTCAAAATCTACAGCTAGGCACTATGCAAAAAAAGGGTCAGTTTTCACTGTGAAAATGTGGTGTGTCCATGTTGCGTTTTGGGCCGTTTCCTGCCGCGGGCACTAGGCCTACCCACACAAGTGAGGTACCATTTTTCTTGGAAGACTTTGAGGAATGCGGGTGGGTGGAATTTTGTGGATCCACGCAGATTCCAGAACTTTCCACCACAGAAATGTGAGGAAAATGTGTTTTTTTTTTACAAAGTTTGAGGTTTGCAAGGGATTCTGGGAAACAGAACCTGATGAAGCCAGACAAGTCACCCCATCCTGGATTCCCCTGGGTGTCTAGCTTTTAAAAATGTATAGGTTTGCTAGGTTTCCCTAGGTGCTGGCACAGCTAGGGTTCAAAATCTACAGCTAGGCACTTTGCAAAAAAGGGTCAGTTCTCACTGTGAAAAGGTGGTGTGGCCCCGTTGCGTTTTGGGCCATTTATTGTCGCGGGCACTAGGCCTACCCACACAAGTGAGGTACCATTTTTTTCTGAAGGCTTTGGGGAATGCGGGGTGGGTGGAATTTTGTGGATCCACGCATATTCCAGAACTTTCCACCACAGAAATTTGAGGAAAATGTTTTTTTTTTTTTACAAAGTTCGAGGTTTGCAAGGGATTCTGGGTAACAGAACCTGGTGAGAGCCAGACAAGTCACCCCATCCTGGGTTCCCCTGGGTGTCTAGTTTTAAAAAATTTATAGGTTTGCTAGGTTTCCCTAGGTGCCGGCAGAGCTAGGCTTCAAAATGTACAGCCAGGCACTTTGCAAAAAAAGGGTCAGTTTTCACTGTGAAAATGTGGTGTGTCCACGTTGCGTTTTGGGCCATTTCCTGTCGTGAGCACTAGACCTACCCACACAAGTGAGGTACCATTTTTCTCGGGTGACTTTGGGGATTGCGGGGTGGGTGGAACTTTGTGGATCCACACAGATTCCAGAACTTTCCACCACAGAAATGTGAGGAAAATGTGTTTCTTTTCACAAAGTTTGAGGTTTCCAATGGATTCTGGGTAACAGAACCTGGTGCGAGCCAGACAAGTTACCCCATCTTGTATTCCCCTGGGTGTCTAGATTTTGAAAATGTATAGGTTTGCTAGGTTTCCCTAGGTGCCGGCAGAGCTAGGGTTCAAAATCTACAGCTAGGCACTTTGCAAACAAATGGTCCGTTTTCACTGTGAAAATGTGGTGTGTCCACGTTGTGTTTTGGGCCGTTTCCTGTCATGGCCGCTAGGCCTACCCACACAAGTGAGGTACCATTTTTCGCGTAAGACTTTGAGGAATGCGGGGTGGGTGTAATTTTGTGGATCCATGCAGATTCCAGAACTTTCCACCACAGAAATGTGAGGAAAATGTGTTTTATTTTACAAAGTTTGAGGTTTGCAAGGGATTCTGGGTAACAGAACCAGGTGAGAGCCAGATAAGTCACCCCCTCCTGGTTTCCCCTGGGTGTCTTGTTTTCAAACATGTATAGGTTTGCTAGGTTTCCCTAGGTGCCGGCAGAGCTAGGGTTCAAAATCTACAGCTAGACACTTTTCAAAAAAAGGGTCAGTTTTCACTGTAAAAATGAAGTGTGTCCACCTTGCGTTTTGAGCCGTTTCCTGTCGCGGGCACTAGGCCTACCCACAGAAGTGAGGTACCATTTTTATAGGGAGACTTAGGGTAAGACTGAATTTTAGAGCAACTGTTATTACCTATTGACTTTTGGATGTATGTCTGCCTTCCAAATGAAAGACAATGTGTAAAAAAGAAGTCACTTTGAAAAATGTCCTACAATTCTCATGCTAGTATGGGTATTCACAATTTCGGAAATGTGCAAATAGCTACTGTTTCTAAACTCTATATTTTGTTCCAATTTCAGAAATACATAGGTGTCTTTCATCCCGATTTTTCAATATATATATTTTCCCAAATTAATTGCTATATACCCAGTACATAATAAAGAACCATTGCAAGACGCTGCTCAGTTATTGGCTCTGGGTTCGTCTGGTTCTTGGTGAACCTACAAGTCCTATATATCCCCACAACCAGAAAGGTCCAGGGGATGTAACGGTGTATTGCTTTTAAACATCTGTCATAATTAGAAGAAGTTACAGGTGAAAACGTTGGCACAAATGGCTGGTTTTTTTCAAATCATTTTCAATTTTTCCTATTTTCAACTGTTAGTTTCTATAAAGAAACCTTGAAGGATCTACACAAATGACCCCTTGCTGAATTCAGAATTGTGTCTACTTTTCTAAAATGTATAGCTTTCCAGGATCGATTATTGCTTTCATACCCATTTCTACCATTAACTGGAAGAAGGTTGAAAGCACAAAAAATAGCAAAAATAGGCTATGTCCCAGTATAATGCCAAAACTGTGTAAAAAAAATTCGTTTTCTGACAAACGTCTGTCAGTCCCTGAAAGCTAGGAAAATTGTGACTTCAGCCCCACAAACCCTTCGTTGATACCATTTGCAGGGAAAAAACCAGACGCTTTCATTTGCAGCACTTTTTTCCCATTTTTCAAAAAAAACAAACATTTAGCTGTATTTTGGCTAATTTCTGGGTCCCCTCCAGGGGAATCTACAAACCCTGGATACCTTTAGAATTCCCATGATGTTGGAAGAAAAGGATGCAAATTTGGCGTGGATACCTTATGTGATCAAAAAGTTACAGGGGCCTAAGCGTGAACTACCCCAAATAGCCCAAAAAAGGCTTAGCACAGGGGGGGGGGGGGAGGGGAAGGCCTAGCAGCGAAGGGGTTAGACCGCTAGAAAATCACATAGTAAGGATCCTGTGTTTCTCCACAGGACCAGTACGTGGGAAGACAGCATCAAACTGTCCAATCTTTTGAGCTATCCAAAATGGAATGTCCTCACGATATTGAGGACGTTTGCCCAGGAGTGAATTGATAAGTACTGGGCTAATCCCAAGGGCCCCACCATGCGCCTGCATGGGAGGCGCAGCACCAGAGGGAGCCACTAAAAAGGCATGTGAGACAAACTGAACCACGTGTCTGTATAGGATACAGACTTGTGCATACAGCAAACGAACTTCAGCCAATTTAGCAGTAAGATAATTAGGATGTGGAGTAAAACCGGCCAATACTGGCCATGTGGCCCCGTCGATACTTAAGGGGCCCATACGAACGATTGAAAGAGTGTGGGGGAGGGCTCCATTAAACCAAATCTGGTGCTCCCAGGCTGTAAGAGGAACTTCAATCACCGCATAAGGACGATGTGCCGCTGGCACTGCAGCGGCTGTATAGGAATGAAAGGTATTATCATTTGCATCAATGGCGGGTATTGTAACCCTGGAATAAAAAAACTTCATAGCGGTTTGCTACCTCCGCTTCAACCACAAAGACAATAGGATACTCCACATTGGGGACTCCATGGTGCAACAAATGTTGTGTAACCATTGCACGGCAATGTGCCGGAATCGCAACTGGCTGGGCAAGAACGAAAAGTAAGTATGGGGACTAACAGCAGCACAAAAGCAGGTCAAACGCCTATTTTTTTTTTAATTCAAGCTTGAATAACCTTCAGTAATAGGTGTACCCTATCAACGGAGGAGGCAAAGCCTTCCCACCATGCACGTTTTCGAAAAATGGTATGAGGGTATTGTGGACCAGCACAAGCGCTACTCAGGCATTCCGTGAATCAGTACCAGAACAAACGTTGGCTGCGCCATGTTGCAGGCTTTCTGCGGAGTCACAGAACTATGCTTGAGATCGTGGAACCTTAGTGGGCAGGGACTGAGTCATCCTACCACCTGAGTACCCATGAGCCAGGGGACTGACTAGCTCTAGTGTCTCACTTGCCCTCCTACTCACTCACAGAGGAACAAGTGGTTAGACACCCCAGAACACAACACTCCCGACCCTCTCAGGAATCGCGGTTACCGGACACACCCTTTCGCTCTCACTCTCATACCAATCCACAATAAGATTAAACAGAGACACGATAAAAGTTTATAATGTTTATTTTAACTAATGTGCTCTAGTATGCAGTATACATGCCACAACTAGTAGGAAAATGCCTAACACAAATATGGTTAGCAGAGCAAGAAGCCCGTAAATCATAAAAGGTGCTGTCATTATATAAGACAGTGAGCCCTAACCCCCCTCCCCTGATTATATATTAGAAGATCTCTGGGTGTTTAGCAGCAGACCCCGTACCTCAGTCTATAGATGGAAGATCTACATCACAGGTGCTGTCACGCTCCCTTCTCTGGAAAGATCCCTCTCCTACTGTGTGTTACCCACCCGTGTATACCTATATGACCAAAGTACATGTTCCAAAAACACAGCTGCATCTGCATGTTTTGTCTGGGTGCTAGGGCCTGACCAGAACAGAATAACAAGGGCCATTGTTCGAAGTTGTCTGCAGATTCAGTCTAAATTCCAGGAAAGAGCAGAACGCAAAAACAACAGCAGGTTTCCATGTGAAAGTTACAGTGTGGCACAAAGCAAAATATGTTCGTATAGTAGCGTGTGCAAAGCAGAGGACAGTCTGGCTCGGGCTCATGCTAACTAAGGGAAAACGACAATGGCTACCTGGACTACTTGACAACTGATGTAGGGTTAAGGAGTAATATCTTTTCCCCCACAGGGAAAGGTGGTGAAGTAAGGTATTGTGGTTATCATAAATAAATAAATAGGGGTGAAGTATATATCTACACATTCCAGGTCTCACTGTGTAATCATACAAGAAGGAAAGAAAAGATAAATGGGTGAGGGGAAGGTGCCTATGGTGGGCATGAGGTGAAATCAAGACTACGCAGCCTTGGTGTTTGGCACCCGCGATTTTCATAGCACCGGCTGCGGACTTCAAACCAATACTTTTGGCCCTTCTTCTTTTACACATTAAGCACTGGCACGACACACATTTTTGGGGAACAGGGCCTATTTTTCATCATGAGACTCCGATTCAAAACAAGTGAGCAGAAAAGGTCAAAAGAAGAGAAAGATAAAGAAAACAGTGACAAAGCGAGAAAGCAGTTATGAAAAAGAACGCGTAAGACTGAGATAAAGAGACAGGACGTGTTGGGAGATGGAATAAAGAGGCATAAGGTGGAATCAAGACTAGGCACAGCTGATACTCAGGAAGTCGGGGATTCCTCATTGCTGCCTGCTCCTAAGAACAACCTTGCGACCATTCATATATGTATGCATTTATTTATTTAGTTTTTTGTTGCAATTTAGTCACTATTCTGATTACACGTACAAGCCAAATGATGTTTATTTATTTAGGTTTTTTTTTTTCCCCCCCCACAAATTAGTCACTGGCTCTTAATCTATTCTGGCTGTTTTTCATAACCAAATGGCCATTAGGAAATCCTCCTATCTCCCTCATTTCTTCCCTCGCCTGCTACCGTTCCAAATGATCAGGAGCCCTCTTTGACATTTCGACGTGGGCAGCTGAACTTTACAAGATAACTTATTCTTTGTTGCTCTTTCATAAAATAACCATCTCCACTGCCAGTCTTCTGCTAGAGCGTCCATAAGTCTTTTTGTTAATACCGCGGCTGCAGGTTCAACAGAGGGTCTAAATCTCTACACCAGTGTTTCCCAAACTGTGGTCCGCGGACCCCAAGGGGTCCGTGACACATTCCCAGGGGGTCCGCAGGCAGCAGTTTTAAAAGCACTTCAAAGTTCCTTCTATAATTAGCAGTTTTTGAGCAACAATAAATGTGTCAAGATGATACCAGTGATTAATGTACCTGCTGGAGAGAGATGAGGGTTTTGTCCAGTATCATCTTTGACTTATCTAATGTAGCACAGAGGGTTAAAATGCCTACTGCAAAGAACGTGTACCATGCATTTTAAAAAACAGTATTTTATGTGCATAGGTGAGTGGGTTACTGCTTTTGTCACAGAGATTCTTTTGTTACTGTGCAGTTCATAAGTGACAACCGTAATCTAGCACAGTGACCTATAAACTTTCATCAAAGAGCTGCTTGCAAACTGCATGGTACAAGTTAATATCTTATGTTTTTTCCCAGTCTTTATTATCCTGATGCTGCTAAAATGGTTTATTTGGGTGGAAATACATTTTTATTGTTAAAGTCAATGCTAACCACTGTGTTATGTTCTGAATCCCAAGTTTGTGCTTCTCCAGACCAAGCACTCTTTAAAAATGCCTACCAGTATGAATGACATGTGAATCCTACACCTTGTAGTCCCCTTTGCCTTATGTAACATTTTCTATACACTGATTTACAAGTATGATTCATTGTCTCTATATGTGTGTGATGTAAAGTGCTCTGACATCCTACAATGGTACAAGAGATGCTATAAAACAAATGAAATACATGTGACACCGGGGCTATGGAGAGATGAGAGGCACTGTTGGAGGGTAATAATAAGGGAACCATTGAAGAACCCCAACAAAGATTGTCTTATCCTGGTGCATAGTAAGGACTTCATTTACTATTCATTAAAAGCTAATACAATTCAATATATAATGATAAATGTGTTTTGGACTGCACCATTGTTTCCGAAATTTCTTGGGGGGAGAGCCTCCCAAAGCCCCCTTTGTTGTATTCAGGCTCACTCACTGCACTTGGTGTGCACCGTATGGGGACTGGTCTGAAAACATTTGCCTGGGCTGCTTTGGGTTTCCAGTCTGGCCCTGGCAGGAGCAGGAGCCTCGTACTGCGAAATAAAACCAACCATTTAAAAGTTAGTCACAGAGATGCAGCACCAACCTTCCCATTAAAATGTTTTGTTTTTTGCAAATTCTTTCAATATAAAATACTAAGGGGATATTTACAACAGAAGTGGCGGAGTGTGTAGTTAGCCTCCTTGGCTTAACGACACGCTCCGCCACTTCAGAAACGCAGGACTGCACCATATTTACAAGAATACGGTGCAGCCCTGCGTTTCCTCCCGTGCTGGCGCTACACTTAGCAGTGTAGCGGCAACGCAGGCACCCTTGCACCATAGTGCAAGGTTGTCTGCGTGCAGGAGAAGATTGTTTATGTACAGGAAGGTCCCCCTTCCTGCACATAAACAATCTTGAAATGCAGTTTTGTCATTTCTATGTGTGCTGCTTAATGCAGCACACATGGAAGTTACAAAATGCCATTTTTAAAAGATTGTTTATGTGCAGGAATGGTCACCTTCCTGAACATAAACAATCCAGCGCGTTTGCTTTATCCATGTGTGCTGCACAAGGCAGCACATGTGGAAAAAGCAAAAACGAGGAGAAATAAAGCATTTCTCCTTGTTTAGCCAAGTTAAGACCTGGTTTTCCCTGGTCTTAATTTTGGCGCTGCCTCCTATTTACGGTGCCCTTGTAAATAGGGGGCAGCGTAAAAATCAATGGGTGTTGCGGTGGAACGCCCACCGCAACACCCACTGCCGACCCCTTTCATGCTAAGCATTGCGTGAAAGGGGGCCTTATTTACAAAGCAGTGTTAATCCATGATAAGTGGCTTAACACTGCCTTGTAAATAAGGAGAAGCCCCTATCGCCACGGGATCGTCATAAAAAGTGACGTTCCCATGGCGATAGGGGCTTGTAAATATGCCCCTAAAATCCTTAGTAATTTGAGTATTTGTTTTTTGTGCACGTGTGTTTATTTTTTTTCGAATTACTGTTTTAATGTTTGAACTTGAAATCATACAAATTGCTTGGGGGTCCCCGGCTTCCAGTGGTGGCTCAATGGGGATCCTCAGGAGTCAAAAGTTTGGGTACCACTGCTCTACACAATTACTGTGTTTCAAGTTAGTGTAGTTGCAACAATCATGAAGTTTTATTTTTATCCGCCAGGGGCATCTTTCTCCCAAGCTGAAACAATGTTCAGTTGGCGCTCGCATGGCGCTTGTTTTTCATAGAAGAATTATCTTTACTGCCTCAACTCTCCCTTCCAGACCCCAACCGAGAAGGTACAATTAGGAAGGACTTTGGATACAGATCATTACAAAAGTCACTTCCTCCAGCTCAGAGTTTCCCCTTGATGTGGAGAGGGCCGCCCTGCCTGCCAGGCCTCAGTAACCTTGGCACGCGCGCCGCGCTGAGACCATTACAGCGCTCACACGTTTGAGCCACTGAGCATTTGGCCCAGATTTCACCGCGTTTCCCGGCTTTTGTCTGAGTAACACATGTAATCTGAGTTGTGACGATGCGGAAGATGGTGACCGAGCCAAACAGCTTGTGAAATGTATATATAAAAAAAACTAGTCTGGTAAAAGCAGCTTATGAAATGTGTTTCTCCCATATCCCTATTACTGCCTCCTCTCCTCTTCTCTTCAAATCCTGATCATTTACTTAGTGCACACTTGAAGCAGAATGGCCTTCTGGGACCATGTGATGTTAAGATTGTATTTGTACTGAGCATGACACAAATATGATTGCACCATTTTTGCTTTCTCTGAAATAGGAAACGGGACAAACTAAGTTAGCTGAGGTTTACATGTGGGCTCGATTCTTCACACAAAAAAGTTTACAATTATGGTCACAGATTTATATATCTGTGGTCGCCTAAACACACTTTTATGGCTTTTTTGTATTCAATTCACAAAACATTGCAGGAAATACAACCCGAGAGATGCTCCAGGCATAGGTTTCTAAGGCGTAGTACTGGGAATGTCATGTGACATTTGAAGGTTCTTATTCCTCCTGTGCAAAAACCTACATTTAGTTCAGCAACAGTGGAATGGAGCTCACTGTAAAAGTCACATTATTTTCTTTTTTTCTGCCTGTGGTGGGGTGTAAAAGTTGGAGCTGAGTTTCACGTAGCTAGTGAAGCGAGCGAGCCAGACTGACATCAAGAGGGTTTAGGGCAGTTCTCCCCACGAGAAAATGTCGGGAAAAACGAGTGGAAAATGGTGCATTTTAAAGAAAATTTGAACATAGAATTTAGTGAGGAGGCAAGACGGTTTATGAAGCAATTGTGAATATGCAGTCTTAAAACAATTAAACACATGAAAAACTGCCTCATATCTTACTGCATGGTCAATATTTCAATTGTCGAGTTACCTCGGAAAATGTTATGGAAGGTATGCACTTGTGTACCAAATGCTGACAAGTTACCGTAGCAACGTGATTTCACAGTTATCACAAGAGGAAGTAACCTTCAGTTTCAATAGTCACTTACAAGAGAAAAGGTAAGATTGGGTGTAACCAATGGAAAATTAGGAAATTCTATGAACTATTTCAAGTGAATTAAATAAGGAAAGTTTTCACACCCCTAATCTCTGTGCAGAGCAAATAAGTGAGGGCCCTTCCGGCACTATTGCGCCACCGGAGCATCACTTTTTCCACATTCTAGTGGCGCAATGTGCCACTGACATAGTTATAAGGCCACATAAAGCCACATGGCCTTATAAATATGTGCCCCTTTCACGCAGAAAACTTTGTGAAAGGGGCGTTCCATGGGTGTTGCTGGGGGCGTTCCCTGCAGCATCCATGGCTTTTTGACACTGCCTCAGATTAATGAGAAATCGTAAGTCTGAGGCAGCGCCAAAAACTTACGCCTCCCCAGGGGAGGCGTAAGGGAGACACAACTAGGAGAAATATCTTTATTTCTCTTCGTTTTTCCTGGTCTTAATTTTGGCGCTACCTCCTATTTACACTGCCCTTGTGAATAGGAGGCAGCGCCAAAATCAATGGGTGTTGGGGTGGAACGCCCACCACAACACCCACTGCACGCCCCTTTCACGCTAAACACAGCGTGAAAGGGGGCCTTATTCACAAGGCAGCGTTAAGCCACGTTAAGTGGCTTAACGCTGCCTTGTGAATAAGGTGAGGCCCCTAACTTCACTGAAAGTGGCGTTGTGGTGGTGATAGGGGCTTGTGAATATGCCCCTTAGACATTTTACTTGT
Organism: Calotriton arnoldi; assembly: GCA_963921515.1. Taxonomy (NCBI): domain Eukaryota; kingdom Metazoa; phylum Chordata; class Amphibia; order Caudata; family Salamandridae; genus Calotriton; species Calotriton arnoldi. The sequence goes on from CAWUFW010000896.1 coordinate 1,858,979, forward strand.
GTTGCAGTTTAGGAAGCCACTCTGGGATCATTGGAAATGGGCCCATTTCTCATACATTGATTAATTTCCAGTGCTTTGTGTAGTAAAAACACATTGCTGCCTAGAAAACCAATTTTCAAGAAATAACCAAAATATTCTCCTTCAGTAACCATACATGGTGCATGATAATGCACGTCCCTGCTGTGCTGTACGTTGCAGTGATCGCATCTAAGCATAGAAGGTCAGCACCAAGTTGGGCAGACGAGAGCTGAAATTAGCTATGACTAAACACATTTACCTTGATTTCACTTATTTTTGCCTTTTAGCATATCATTTATGCCATTACTTCGACTTTCTTGCGAGATTGCAAGTTTTGCTATTTCCTAGAGCAGTAGTGCTCAAACTGTATGCCACTCCACTGTGTGCTTCTGCACTCTACTCCACTCCAGTGAATGCCACTCCAGTTTACACCACTTGACTGTATGCCACTGCACTGTATGCTACTCTACTATATGCTATTCCACTCTATGCTACTCCACTGTGCACGACTCTACTCTACGCTATTCCACTGTATGCACTCCACTATACGCTACTCCACTCTCCGTCACTCCAATCTACACCACTCCACTATACACCACTCCAATCTACACTATTCCACTCTACGCGATTCCACTTCACGCCACTCCACAGTACTCCACTCTACGCTACTCCACTCTATGCTATTATACTGTATGCAACTTCAGTCTTTGCCACTCTAATCTATGGTATTACACTCTACCAAACTCCTTTGTATGACACGCCACTGTATGCTATTACACTCTTCCCCTCCCCACAATACACCACCCCAGTCTACACCACTTCAGTGTACGCCACTCCACTGTGTGCTACTACTCTATGCTCTATTCCACTCTATGCCATTCCGATGTGTGCCACTCAGGTCTACGCTACTCCACTATACCCACTCCACTGTATGCTTCTCCACTATCTGCTATTCCACTCTACACCCCTCCACTCTACGCTATTCTACTTTATGCCACTCCACTGAATGCTACTCCACTTTATATAACTCCATGCTACCTAACTCTACTACACTCTATGCAACTTTACTTGATTCTATTCCACTCTATCCCTGTACACTCCACTGTCCAAATTTGTACTCAACTCTATGCCTGTACACTCTGTTATACAACACTCTACTCCACTTTACAACGGTTTCCAACACTGTAAGACACAGCACTCCACTCAACTGTATGAGATGCCACACCAATTTTTAACAGTTTCCACGACTATGCTACACCCCTTCAATGTACACCATCCCACTCTACACTAATCCACTGTACCCTACTCCACTCTACACCACTCCACTGTATACCACGTCACTCTACGTTATTCCACTCTGTGCCACTCCACTCTTACTAGACTCTATGATTTGAAACATATTTTATTAAAAAGTTTAAAAAAAATGTAAATTCATTGAAAAAAAACAAAGGTTAAAGCTTAGTTATAATTAGGAAAACTGTTTTCCCTATAAAATCAAGCTTAAACTACACAAACTTTAAAAATTCGAAAGTTGTGGTTATAACTATCATTTGCAAATTATTCACCACCGACAAATTATAATAAGTAGCGCATCTCTTTACACACTTTTTTCAGCTCGCTAACCAGACAACACTAACTATAACTCACTGCTCTACCGTGTGCTGTGTTCTCACAAATAATGATACTCCACTATACAACACTATACTGTATGAGACTCTCTGCCATTCTACTGCATGACACTGCACTCGACAACACAGAACTGTATGACACCCTACTCCACTGAACTTCACTCTATGCCACTACACTCTACAACACTCTGCTACACTCTATGCCACTCTACAACACTCTACTCAAAAACACTCCACTCCTCCACACTCCATTTCACAACACTCCTGTCTACCACGCCCAACTGTTGAACACTCCACTTTACTGTTCGGCACGTCACTGCACTGTACAACATGCTGCTCCACTCTGCGATACTCCACTCCATGATATGACACACCACACCACTCCACTGTATAACATTTTCTCCACTGTACGCTACTTCACTCCACTCTACTCCACTCTATTCCACTCTACAATACTCCATTCTACACTAGACTATATGACACTCTCCTTCAGTGTACTGTATGTAGTACACTCCACTTTATGACACTCCAATGAATGACACTGCAAATTGAAACGCATTTCTATTAAAAAATAAAAACCATTAACATCCAATAATAAAAACAAAGGTTAAGAATAATTTATAGTTAGAAATTAATTATTTATGCTTTCTATACAAACCCAACTTAAAATACACAAACATTACAAATGATAAAATTATAGTTATAAGTACAATTTTTAATTTATGCACTACCTTCCAATTACTATAAGTCACACATCTCTGAAAACAGTCTTGTCACCTCACTCGCCACACTACATTAACTATAATTCATGCCTTTTCCATGCACTGTTTATACCCTTGCATACTACATCAATTATAGCATGTGAAATCATACCATTCATAACACTTATAACTTCTCAAATTACATCATTTGTCACAACACAGTGCATGGTAGAGGGACTAGTTATACTTAGTGTTGTCTGGTTAGCAAACTGGTGCGCTACTTATAATAATTTGTAGGTGGTGGATACATTGTAAATGAAAGTTATAACTATAACTTTAGAATTTTTAAAGTTTGTGTAGTTTAAGCTGGGTTTGTATAGGTACAAAAATCTGTCCTAACTGTAACTAAGCTTTAACCTTTGCTTTTTTTCATTATATATATATATATATATATATATATATATATATATATATAGATATATATATATATAGATATATATACAATGGTGCTGATCGCTATCACCCGAGCCTCCTTGCAACGGTGAGGTTGTGGTGGGGTAGTAAACCCCTAAAATAGTCAAACAATGTGCATGTCTTCAATAAATCAAAGAAAGAACACACCGGGGCTCTAAGCTTGTTCAAGCATGTTTAATTAGTCATAGCAGCAATGCTACGCAACGGGTTTCGGAGCTCTCCGCTCTTGATCAAGGAGTGGAGAGCTCCGAAATGCATTGAGTAGCATTGCTGCTTTAACTAATTAAACACGCTTGAACAAGCATAGAGCCCCGGTGTGTTCTTTCTTCGATTTATTGAAGACGTGCACATTGTTTGGATATATATATATATATATATATATATATATATATATATACACACCTATACATATATATATCTATATATATCTATATATATATATATATATATTCACTGAAAAAACCATAGGTTTCAGGCACGTTATAGTTAGAAATTAGCATTTAAAAAACCTTAGAAATTCACTGAAAAAACCATAGGTTTTAGGGACAGTTATAGTTAGTTGGACATTTCAGTCGTACAAAACCATAGAAATTCCCCCATTATAGTTAGTTCAGCTAACTATAACTCGCGCCCCGCAATGCACTGCTGATGACGTCACATATTACATCACTCATGACATGGTCAGTGACATCACTGATTACATCACTGATGACATCTCAAATGACATCACTGATGACATCACTGATGACATCATCCATGTGATAATTTGATGCATCTTCTCACACCCTAATATAACTTTTGATACACCCACTCTAAATTACAGACTGCCATTGTCAAAACCATAGACACTCCAACACCAATAACTACATACACACTCACTGATTCTTAGGTCTACACACACATCCACTCACTCACCCGTACAGTCACTCATACTTACGGTCACTCAGTACAGGACTATCATATGCACTCATACACCTATATAGACACTCACACACTGTCACTCTTCCATAGAGGTACTCACACACCTAGTCAATCATGCAAATAATTAATCACACTGCCATTTACTCACCTATACAATTATACACACACCAGCTCACTTACTCATACAAATACTAGCACATTCTTATGCTCTTATACAATCACTGATACAAGTACACACTCATCCATACAGCCACTCTCACAATCACACACTCTCACTTATACCCATTTATATACTCCAACACACATATATACTGCCTTTCACATATGTAGTTACTCACACATGTACCACTGAGATATACATTCATTCACTAACACACCCATACACACACTCCCCCACCCATACAGTCCATCACAGATGCACTCTTGAAACCATGCACCCAGTGAATCACCCACTCACACATCTATGCACAGTCACACACACCCCACCCACACAAACACTCAGGCACCCATACAGATACTCAGACAACCAATCAATAACCCATGTAGACACTCATGTAGCTATTCGCAAACCCATGCAGCCGCTTACACACCAACAGACACACGGATACAGACATTCACACAGTTTAGTCACTAACCCATGCATTCAGTAAGATACGTTTAATCACTCACTTATAGAGTCAGTCACGCACCTACTAAATCATCCATTCAGACACTTATACACCCACTCATTCTTCAATACGCCTTTCCCTATATATATTAAACATATTTAAACTTTACAGAAACACACAGTCACTGGATGATGTCATCAGTGATGTCATCAGTGATGTCATTTGAGATGTCATCAGTGATGTCATCAGTGATGTCACTGACCATGTCATGAGTGATGTAATATGTGACATCATCAGCAGTGCATTGCAGGGGCACGAGTTATAGTTAGCTGAACTAACTATAAAGGGGGAATTTCTATGGTTTTGTATGAGTGAAATGTCCAACTAACTATAACTGTCCCTAAAACCTATGGTTTTTTAAGTGAATTTCTAAGGTTTTTTAAATGCTAATTTCTAACTATAACGTGCCTGAAACCTATGGTTTTTTCAGTGAATTTCAAAGGTTTTTTAAATGCTAATTTCTAACTATAACGTGTCTGAAACATATGGTTTTTTCAGTGAATATATATTTAGTATACTATGTATACATGTGAAAATGTGTCGGTCCACCTGTTTACCTAGGTGGCACGGAAAAAATGGGTGGAACCGGCGTAAGCACGCCGACGAGGTCCTCTTATTGCTCCTATGACGTCATACGGTGTCGCGAGCGGAGCCGTGCTATTATGACATCGTCGTCGACGTGGGAGAGCTAGGAAAGAATTTCCGCGGAATGCTGGCGCAGGGGATATTCACCTAAGTGTTCAGGCTAGTCCTTTGGGAGCAACTGTTTATATTGCCACTCCAGAAACCGAAACCAGTGATCCGAGGGCAGAGGCCCTGCAGATTGCACACGAGGTGGGGAGCCCAGTCGTGTGCACCGGCGGGGTAGCGAAGTGACAAGCACCACTACCCACAGAAAAGGTAACGAGGGCACTGAATAACACAGGATCTTCTCTTTGTATCTGGCAGGAACAACAAGGTTAAAATGCCCTAGTTCCAAAATGTAGAATTAGTGCTACAACGGTCTTCAAGAGGACCTGCGATGGATGCCGCTTCTGCCTTCTGTACACTGGAGGCGGCACATGGGTCACGCGGTACGGTCAAACTGCGGTGGGACGCACACTCGTTGACCTCTCATGGCACTGCTCCACACTTCGGGGACAACGCTTTCCATTAGCTGTGTTTTCTGATGATGTGTCGCACCGGCCCAGTCCAACAGCAGAACCCCTTTAGATCCAAACAGACTCTTCCACTCTCTCACCGGAAGTGAAACCAGGCCACGCGGACACTTTCACAATACAACAGCCGGGAATGCACTTTTCGGTAAAAAAACACATTCCTTCCTCCTAATTTATCAAATAAACTACTCACTGAAGAACAGGGGCCAGCTTCGATCAGTAAACAGCCGTTACAACGACTTTTTATTTTGCGATACCATTACAACGCATGCATTACCACGCATGCGTTGTACATCGCAAAGTCATTACTACGCATTTTTTTAGAACGCATGGTCATTTACCACGCATGCCTTTACAACAAATTTTGTTGTAAAGGTATGTATGGTAAATGACCACGAGTTCTAAAAAAATGTATACGATCCACGTCGTTGTAAGGAAACAGAGGCTGTTCCGTTTCCTCACAACGACGTGCACCGCCCCTCAGAGACGACATGAAGCAGGAACCACGAGGAGAGAGGAACCACGAGGAGTGAGAGGTAAGGGGGATTGGGCATGGGGTGGTGGTTACTTTTCTAGGGTTTAGGGTAGTGCAGTGGTGTTTGGGTAGCGTAGGGGGTCGTGCTGTGGGTAGTGTTTTAGGGTTTAGGGTAGTGCAGTGGTGTTTGTGTAGTGTAGGGGGTAGTGCTGGGGGTAGTGTTTTATGGTTTAGGGTAGTGCAGTGGTGTTTGTGTACTGTAGGGGGTCCTGCTGGTGGTAGTGTTTTAGGGTTTAGGGTAGTGCAGTGATGTTTGGGTGGACAGTCAAAATATCGATTTTTAAATATCGAAGCACAGTTATATTGAGTTTTAAATATCGTAGGGACAAAATATCGAAGTCAAGAATATCTACAACCAGAATATCGAAGTTAAGGTAAGAAATATTGATGTTGCAAATATCGATGTTAGTAATATCGATAGTTAAATTATCGATGTTAATAATATCGATATTTATATGAGTGTTATGTATTTTAGTATGTATTTAATATGTATGTGTTCTATATTTTTTGTTAAGTATTGTACTGTTTTTTTAAAATATATGTATACATTTTTTAGAAATTAGTAATTTTTTTTAATTTTGCGTTTTAGTACCGTAGCGGGTTGTGGGTTTATAGGGGAATAGGGTGGGAAGTATTTTAATTATAGTAAATTAAATAATAATTTTTAGGAATTATTAATTTATTTTAATTAAATTTTGTGTTTTATTTCTGTAGCGGGTTGTGGGTTTATAGGGGAATAGGGTGGGAAGTAATTTAATTTTAATTAAGTAATTATTAATTTTTAATTATTGTTATTGATAATTAATTTATTGTTAATTAATTATTAATTGGTAATTAATTATTATTAATTGATAATTCTTTTATTTGTATTAATTTATTATTGGAGTGGGTTGTGTGTTTTATGGGGAATAGGGTGGTAAGTAAATTGTTTGTAATTAAGTAATTAATTAAGAAAAATTGAGTACTGATAATTAATTTTTTTGTTAATTAATTTTTAATTGGTTATTAATTTCCATTAAATATTATTTATTGGTATTGATATTTTTTTGTTAAGTAATTATTAATTGGGTATTAATTTGTATTAATTATTATTTATTGGTATTGATAATTATTTTTTGTTCATTAATTAGTAATTGGTTATTAATTTTTATTACATATTATTTATTGTTATTGACATTTTTTTAATTTAATTATTAATTGCAAATTAATTTTTATTAATTGATTAATTGAAAATTAATTTAATTGTGTGAAATTGTATGTGGAGTGTGTTGTGTGTTTATTGGGGAATAGGATGGGAAGTATTTAAGATTATTAAAGTAGTTATTTTTGATATATTTGTAGTTTTTTTTTTCTAAATGTATTAATAAATCATTATTTAATTACAATATTTATTTCATTTATATGTATGTTATTTTTAACATCTACGTTGTCCAACGCTTTCCCTACTGTTGCACTCACTGGAGTGGGAATAGTAATTTTTACCCCTACGATATCCAGCGCTTTCCCTACTGTTGCACTCTCTGGAGTGGGAATAGTAATTTTTACCCCTACGCTACCCAGCGCTTTCCCTACTGTTGCACTCTCTGGAGTGGGAATAGTAATTTTTACCCCTACGCTATCCAACGCTTTCCCTACTGTTGCACTCATTGGAGTGGGAATAGTAATTTTTACCCCTACGCTATCCAACGCTTCCCCTACTGTTGTACTCTCTGGAGTGGGAATAGTAATTTTTACCCCTACGCTATCCAACGCTTTCTCTACTGTTGCACTATGTGGAGTAAGTATATATATTAATTTATATGTATATGTTTAATTTATTTTAACATTTAGGGGCCGATTCCGATCTCGGCCGGTAGCGCACCGAATCGGATTCGGCTTAACCGGATCCGATTCGGAGCCCTCTTTTCCGACCGATTCGAACGCGCGTCCGGCCGAGCGAGTACGATGCGAGCGCACGCGAAATCGCTGACCGACTCGTTCACGGGTCCGAACCACACCGACCAACTCGCTCGGACTCGCACCGCGCGATGGAGAAGTTCCCCGGCCGGGCAAGTACGATGTGCGCCGCGAGCAGTCCGACCGACCCGCACCGTCCGGCTCGAAACAGCTGTCGGAGCCGGACTTTGGGGGTCCGTGTCAGACCCCCCTGTACGCGTAGCCACGCGAGTCGCACACAGGGGGTCCCCCCTACCTGTGCGTATGCGGCACGAACCGCATCGACGCAAACCCGCTGTAGGGGGCGCCCTCGTTTGCCTCGCACCCATTCAGTCAATGGGAGCCCGCGTACGCGTTGTACGACCAGCTCCCATTGACTTCAATGGGAGACCGACCGAATCGAGGCCGATAGCATGCGTGCGCATCGTACTCGTTCGGTCGGACTGCCAGAGTCCGATTCGGTCGGAAATCTCTCCGGGTCCGGCTCGGTCGGAGAGTTTTCCGGCCCGAATCGGAATCGGCCCCTAAATGTATTAGTTATTATTTTTAAATATCCTTTAATAATTTTAACTATATTTCTTTTAATTCTATGTATTATTTACTTAATTTTACATTATTATTAAAACATTAAAAAAAACGATATTTTTAACTTTGATATTTTTGACAACTATATATTTTTTCCGATATTTTTGTACTTACCTTTATGTGGATTGGACTTCGATATTTTTTACTTCTATATTTCTGCATCGATATTTTTGTAGGTCGATTTTCTGTCCATCGATATTCTGTCATACATTCGATGTTTGTGTAGTGTAGGGGGTCATGCTTAGGGTAGATTTAGGGTTTAGGGTAGTGCAGTGGTGTTTGTGTAGTGTAGGGTGTTGTGCTGGGGGTAGTGTTTTAGGGTTTAGGGCAGTGCAGTGGTGTTTGTGTAGTGTAGGGGGTCGTGCTGGGGGTAGTGTTTTAGGGTTTAGGGTAGTGCAGTGGTGTTTGGGTAGTGTAGGGGGTCGTGCTGGGGTAGTGTTTTAGGGTTTAGGGTAGTGCAGTGGTGTTGGTGTAGTGTAGGGGGTCGTGCTGGGGTAGTGTTTAAGGGTTTAGTGTAGTGCAGAGGTGTTCGGGCAGTGTAGGGGGTCATGCGGGGGGTAGTGTTTCAGAGTTTAGGGCAGTGCAGTGGTGTTCGGGCAGTGTACGGGGTCGTGCAGGGTTGTGGTGTTTCAGGGTTTAGGGCAGTGGTGTTCAGGCAGTGTAGGGGGTCTTGCTGGGGGTGATGTTTCAGGGTTTAGGGCAGTGCAGTGGTGTTCGGGCAGTGTAGGGGGTCGTGCTGGGGGTAGTGTTTCAGGGTTTAGGGCAGTGCAGTGGTGTTCGGGCAGTGTAGGGGGTCGTGCTGGGGTGGTGTTTCAGGGTTTAGGGCAGTGCAGTGGTGTTCGGGCAGTGTAGGGGGTCCTGCAGGGGGTGGTGTTTCAGGGTTTAGGGCAGTGCAGTGGTGTTCGGGCAGTGTAGGGGGTCGTGCGGGGGTGGTGTTTCAGGGTTTAGGGCAGTGCAGTGGTGTTCGGGCAGTGTAGGGGGTCGTGCTGGGGGGTGGTGTTTCAGGGTTTAGGGCAGTGCAGTGGTGTACGGGCAGTGTAGGGGGTCATGCAGGGGGTGGTGTTTCAGGGTTTAGGGCAGTGCAGTGGTGTTTGGGCAGTGTAGGGGGTCATGCTGGGGCTGGTGTTTCAGGGTTTAGGGCAGTGCAGTGGTGTTCGGGCAGTGTAGGGGGTCATGCTGGGGCTGGTGTTTCAGGGTTTAGGGCAGTGCAGTGGTGTTCGGGCAGTGTAGGGGGTCGTGCTGGGGCTAGTGTTTCAGGGTTTTGGGCAGTGCAGTGGTGTTTGGGCAGTGTAGGGGGACGTGCTGGGGGTGGTGTTTCAGGGTTTAGGGCAGAGCAGTGGTGTTCGGGCAGTGTAGGGGTCGTGCTGGGGGTAGTGTATTAGGGTTTAGGGCAGAGCAGTGGTGTTCAAGCAGAGTAGGGGGTCTTGCTGGGGTTGGTGTTTAGGGTTTAGGGCAGTGCAGTGGTGTTCGGTCAGTGTACGGGGTCGTGCTGGGGGTGGTGTTTCAGGGTTTAGGGCAGTGCAGTGGTGTTCGGGCAGTGTAGGGGGTCGAGCTGGGGCTGGTGTTTCAGGGTTTAGGGCAGTGCAGTGGTGTTCGGGCAGTGTGGGGGGTCGTGCTGGGGCTGGTGTTTCAGGGTTTTGGGCAGTGCAGTGGTGTTCGGGCAGTGTAGGGGGACGTGCTGGGGTTGGTGTTTCAGGGTTTAGGGTAGAGCAGTGGTGTTCGGGCAGAGTAGGGGGTCGTGCTGGGGTAGGTGTTTTAGGCTTTAGGGCAGAGCAGTGGTTTTCGGGCAGAGTAGGGGGTCGTGCTGGGGGAGGTGTTTAGGGTTTAGGGCACTGCAGTGGTGTTCGGGCAGTGTAGGGGGTCGTGCTGGGGGTGGTGTTTCAGGGTTTAGGGCAGTGCAGTGGTGTTCGGGCAGTGTAGGGGGCCTTACTGGGGGTGGTTTTTCAGGGTTTAGTGCAGTGGTGTTCGGGCAGTGTAGGGGTTTTGCTGGGGCTGGTGTTTCAGGGTTTAGGGCAGTGCAGTGGTGTTTGGGCAGTGTAGGGGGTCTTGCTGGGGCTGGTGTTTCAGGGTTTAGGGCAGTGCAGTGGTATTCGAGCAGTGTAGGGGGTCTTGCTGGGGCTGGTGTTTCAGGGTTTAGGGCAATGAAGTGGTGTTCGGGCCGTGTAGGGGGTCGTGCTTGGGCTGGTGTTTCAGGGTTTAGGGCAGTGCAGTGGTGTGCGGGCAGTGTAGGGGGTCTTGCTGGGGCTGGTGTTTCAGGGTTTAGGGCAGTGCAGTGGTGTTCGGGCAGTGTAGGGGGTCGTACTGGGGCTAGTGTTTCAGGGTTTTGGGCAGTGCAGTGGTGTTCGGGCAGTGTAGGGGGTCGTGCTGGGGGTGGTGGTTCAGAGTTTAGGGCAGTGCAGTGGTGTTCGGGCAGTGTAGGGGGTCTTGCTGGGGCTGATGTTTCAGGGTTTAGGGCAGTGCAGTGGTGTTCGGGCAGTGTAGGGGGTCTTGCTGAGGCTGGTGTTTCAGGGTTTAGGGCAGTGCAGTGGTGTTCGGGCAGTGTAGGGGTTCGTGCTGATGCTGGTGTTTCAGGGTTTAGGGCAGTGCAGTGGTGTTTGGGCAGTGTAGGGGGTCGTGCTGGGGGTGGTGTTTCAGGGTTTAGGGCAGTGCAGTGGTGTTCGGGCAGTGTAGGGGGTCGTGCTGGGGCTAGTGTTTCAGGGTTTTGGGCAGTGCAGTGGTGTTTGGGCAGTGGAGGGGGTCATGCTGGGGGTGGTGTTTCAGGGTTTAGGGCAGTGCAGTGGTGTTCGGGCAGTGTAGGGGGTCTTGCTGGGGCTGATGTTTCAGGGTTTAGGGCAGTGCAGTGGTGTTCGGGCAGTGTAGGGGGTCTTGCTGAGGCTGGTGTTTCAGAGTTTAGGGCAGTGCAGTGGTATTCGGGCAGTGTAGGGGGTCGTGCTGGGGCTGGTGTTTCAGGGTTTAGGGCAGTGCAGTGGTGTTCGGGCAGTGTAGGGGGTCGTGCTGATGCTGGTGTTTCAGGGTTTAGGGCAGTGCAGTGGTGTTTGGGCAGTATAGGGGGTCATGCAGGGGGTGGTGTTTCAGGGTTTAGGGCAGTGCAGTGGTGTTCGGGCAGAGTAGGGGGTCGTGCAGGGGGTGGTGTTTCAGGGTTTAGGAGAGTGCAGTGGTGTTCGGGCAGTGTAGTGGGTCTTGCTGGGGGTGGTTTTTCAGGGTTTAGTGCAGTGGTGTTCGGGCAGTGTAGGGGTTTTGCTGGGGCTGGTGTTTCAGGGTTTAGGGCATTGCAGTGGTGTTCGGGCAGTGTAGAGGGTCTTGCTGGGGCTGGTGTTTCAGGGTTTAGGGCAGTGCAGTGGTATTCGGGCAGTGTACGGGGTCTTGCTGGGGCTGGTGTTTCAGGGTTTAGGGCAATGAAGTGGTGTTCGGGCCGTGTAGGGGGTCGTGCTTGGGCTGGTGTTTCAGGATTTAGGGCAGTGCAGTGGTGTTCGGGCAGTGTAGGGGGTCTTGCTGGGGCTGGTGTTTCAGGGTTTAGGGCAGTGCAGTGGTGTTTGGGCAGTGTAGGGGGTCGTACTGGGGCTAGTGTTTCAGGGTTTTGGGCAGTGCAGTGGTGTTCGGGCAGTGTAGGGGGTCGTGCTGGGGGTGGTGTTTCAGGGTTTAGGGCAGTGCAGTGGTGTTCGGGCAGTGTAGGGGGGTCTTGCTGGGGCTGATGTTTCAGGGTTTAGGGCAGTGCAGTGGTGTTCGGGCAGTGTAGGGGGTCTTGCTGAGGCTGGTGTTTCAGAGTTTAGGGCAGTGCAGTGGTATTCGGGCAGTGTAGGGGGTCGTGCTGGGGCTGGTGTTTCAGGGTTTTGAGCAGTGCAGTGGTGTTTGGGCAGTGTAGGGGGTCGTGCTGATGCTGGTGTTTCAGGGTTTAGGGCAGTGCAGTGGTGTTTGGGCAGTGTAGGGGGTCTTGCTGGGGGTGGTGTTTCAGGGTTTAGGGCAGTGGTGTTCGGGCAGTGTACGGGGTCTTGCTGGGGGTGATGTTTCAGGGATTAGGGCGGTGCAGTGGTGTTTGGGCAGTGTAGGGGGTCATGCTGGGGGTGGTGTTTCAGGGTTTAGGGCAGTGCAGTGGTGTTCGGGCAGTTTAGGGGGTCGTGCAAGGGGTGGTGTTTCAGGGTTTAGGGCAGTGCAGTGGTGTTCGGGCAGTGTAGGGGGTTGTGCTGGGGGTGGTGTTTCAGGGTTTAGGGCAGTGCAGTAGTGTTCGGGCAGTGCAGGGTGTCATGCTGGGGCTGGTGTTTCAGGGTATAGGGCAGTGCAGTGGTGTTCGGGCAGAGTAGGGGGTCGTGCTGGGCTGGTGTTTCAGGGTTTAGGGCAGTGCAGTGGTTGGGCAGTGTAGGGGGTCGTGCTGGGGCTGGTGCTTCAGGGTTTAGGGCAGTGCAGTGGTGTTCGGGCAGTGTAGGGGGTCATGCTGGGGCTGGTGTTTCAGGGTTTAGGGAGTGCAGTGGTGTTCGGGAAGTGTAGGGGGTTGTGCTGGGGCTGGTGTTTCAGGGTTTAGGGCAGTGCAGTGGTGTTCGGGCAGTGTAGGGGGTCGTGCTGGGGCTAGTGTTTCAGGGTTTAGGGCAGTGCAGTGGTGTTCGGGCAGTGTAGGGGGTCTTGCTGGGGTGGTGTTTCAGGGTGTAGGGCAGTGGTGTTCAGGCAGTGTAGGGGGTCTTGCTGGGGGTGATGTTTCAGGGTTTAGGGCAGTTCAGTTGTGTTCGGGCAGTGTAGGGGGTCATGCTGGGGGTAGTGTTTCAGGGTTTAGGGCAGTGCAGTGGTGTTCGGGCAGTGTAGGGGGTCATGCTGGGGCTTGTGTTTCAGGGTCTAGGGCAGTGCAGCGGTGTTCGGGCAGTGTAGGGGGTCGTGCTGGGGCTAGTGTTTCAGGGTTTAGGGCAGAGCAGTGGTGTTCGGGCAGTGAAGGGGGTTGTGCTGGGGGTAGTGTTTCAGGGTTTAGGGCAGAGCAGTGGTGTTCGGGCAGTGTAGGGGGTGGTGTTTCAGGGTTTAGGGCAGTGCAGTGGTGTTCGGGCAGTGTAGGGGGTCGTGCTGGGGGTGGTGTTTCAGGGTTTAGGGTAGTGCAGTGGTGTTCGGGCAGTGTAGGGGGTCGTGCTGGGGGTGGTGTTTCAGGGTTTAGGGCAGTGCAGTGGTGTTCGGGCAATGTAGGGGGTCGTGCTGGGGGTGGTGTTTCAGGGTTTAGGGCAGTGCAGTGGTGTTTGGGCAGTGTAGGGGGGTCATGCTGGGTCTGGTGTTTCAGGGTTTAGGGCAGTGCAGTGGTGTTCGGGCAGTGTAGGGGGTCATGCTGGGGCTGGTGTTTCAGGGTTTAGAGCAGTGCAGTGGTGTTCGGGCAGTGTAGGGGGTCGTGCTGGGGCTAGTGTTTCAGGGTTTTGGGCAGTGCAGTGGTGTTTGGGCAGAGTAGGGGGACGTGCTGGGGGTGGTGTTTCAGGGTTTAAGGCAGAGCAGTGGTGTTCGGGCAGTGTAGGGGTCGTGCTGGGGGTAGTGTATTAGGGTTTAGGGCAGAGCAGTGGTGTTCGGGCAGAGTAGGGGGTCTTGCTGGGGGTGGTGTTTAGGGTTTAGGGCAGTGCAGTGGTGTTCGGGCAGTGTACGGGGTCGTGCTGGGGGTGGTGTTTCAGGGTTTAGGGCAGTGCAGTCGTGTTCGGGCAGTGTAGGGGGTTGAGCTGGGGCTGATGTTTCAGGGTTTAGGGCAGTGCAGTGGTGTTCGGGCAGTGTGGGGGGTCGTGCTGGGGCTGGTGTTTCAGGGTTTTGGGCAGTGCAGTGGTGTTCGGGCAGTGTAGGGGGACGTGCTGGGGGTGGTGTTTCAGGGTTTAGGGTAGAGCAGTGATGTTCGGGCAGTGTAGGGGGTCGTGCTGGGGTAATGTTTTAGGCTTTAAGACAGAGCAGTGGTTTTCGGGCAGAGTAGGGGGTCGTGCTGGGGGAGGTGTTTAGGGCACTGCAGTGGTGTTCGGGCAGTGTAGGGGGTCGTGCTGGGGGTGGTGTTTCAGGGTTTAGGGCAGTGCAGTGGTGTTCGGGCAGTGTAGGGGGTCGTGCAGGGGGTGGTGTTTCAGGGTTTAGGGCAGTGCAGTGGTGTTCGGGCAGAATAGGGGGTCGTGCAGGGGGTGGTGTTTCAGGGTTTAGGGCAGTGCAGTGGTGCTCGGGCAGTGTAGGGGGTCTTGCTGGGGGTGGTGTTTCAGGGTTTAGTGCAGTGGTGTTCGGGCAGTGTAGGGGTTTTGCTGGGGCTGGTGTTTCAGGGTTTAGGGCAGTGCAGTGGTGTTCGGGCAGTGTAGGGGTCTTGCTGGGGCTGGTGTTTCAGGGTTTAGGGCAGTGCAGTGGTATTCGGCAGTGTAGGGGGTCTTGCTGGGGCTGGTGTTTCAGGGTTTAGGGCAATGAAGTGGTGTTAGGACCGTGTAGGGGGTCGTGCTTGGGCTGGTGTTTCAGGGTTTAGGGCAGTGCAGTGGTGTTCGGGCAGTGTAGGGGGTCTTGCTGGGGCTGGTGTTTCAGGGTTTAGGGCAGTGCAGTGGTGTTCAGGCAGTGTAGGGTGTCGTACTGGGGCTAGTGTTTCAGGGTTTTGGGCAGTGCAGTGGTGTTCGGGCAGTGTAGGGGGTCGTGCTGGGGGTGGTGTTTCAGGGTTTAGGGCAGTGCAGTGGTGTTTGGGCAGTGTAGGGGGTCTTGCTGGGGCTGATGTTTCAGGGTTTAGGGCAGTGCAGTGGTGTTCGGGCAGTATAGGGGGTCTTGCTGAGGCTGGTGTTTCAGAGTTTAGGGCAGTGCAGTGGTATTCGGGCAGTGTAGGGTGTCGTGCTGGGGCTGGTGTTTCAGGGTTTAGGGCAGTGCAGTGGTGTTTGGGCAGTGTAGGGGGTCGTGCTGGGGGTGGTGTTTCAGGGTTTAGGGCAGTGCAGTGGTGTTCGGGCAGTGTAGGGGGTCGTGCTGGGGCTAGTGTTTCAGGGTTTTGGGCAGTGCAGTGGTGTTCGGGCAGTGTAGGGGGTCGTGCTGGGGGTGGTGTTTCAGGGTTTAGGGCAGTGCAGTGGTGTTCGGGCAGTGTAGGGGGTCTTGCTGGGGCTGATGTTTCAGGGTTTAGGGCAGTGCAGTGGTGTTCGGGCAGTGTAGGGTGTGAGAAGTTGGCCTGGCATATGCTGTCCACTAATTATAGTGGTCACCTTGCACCAGTCCAAACAACCCCTTATTGGAGATAGGTTAAAGACAACCTTATTGAAAGCTATCCTAGTGGTAGCTATGGAGAGCAGCCTTCAGGCTAAGTCTTGAAGGAATGTAAAGCAGCTTGTTTTACCAGTCTATAATCTGTTGAGTGACCAAATGAAAGAGCACCACACCAGGTATATATTCAAAATATATGTATTTATTGCTAAACACACCCCTCTAGTCTCTTTATGAGGCTAGAGTTCGAAATACACAAGTTATAAGTTATTTAAACACAGTAATAGCACAAATACACGTTTGGGCCCTAGGGCGTACCAAACCATATACCAATAAAGTGGTATAAGAACCACGACTGAACTAGACACTAGGCCTAGAGCCTCTAGAAGTGCTTGGACCACAAGGAACCACCCAAGGTAGTGACACAGGGGACCCACGGGGGACACGTGCAGTGTAAATACACAACCGCGATACGCCGTTAACTTCTATGGAGAAAGTCGCGATCAGGAAATTAAAGAAAAGGGACACTTAAAGGAGGACTTGGAGCAAACCCTTTGAGAACTAGGTCGTTCTAGAGTCTCTACCCACGGGAGCACCGGAGTACTCGTGTTACCTCACCCAGGGAAGCCGGGTGCGTAGGTGCCTTTCGGGGTCGGGTTTCGTCGTCGATTTGAATGGCGATCTGCTGCAAAGTGCTGCTGGTGACCAAGTGGAAAGTGTCCGGGTGGATCCAAGAGTGGGTCGGAGATCTGAAGAACCTGAAAGCAGAGGGGACAGAGTCTGGGTCACTAGCCAGGGACCAGGAAGGCGATGAGCGGATGCCCACCGATGTTGAGTGCTTCAGGTCGGTTGATGGTCGTCTTGACTCTTCAGCCACGAGGTCCAGGAGGCGTTGTCGGCAACCAGGAGCAGGATTCGGGCTGGTACATGATGTTTGTCGATTGCTGAGGTGTCAGCGACCGGATTGGACCCAACAAGCCTTGGCAACAGCAAGTCTCAATGAAAGTAAAGAACGTCGATAATGCAGACCAGCAAGGTCTGAGGAACTCACCCAGCAAGGGCAAGTGAGGGCAAGCCTGGTGCAACCAGGGATACCAAGAAGAAAAGGATTGGCCTTCGTGAAGGGCTACTAGCCAACGGGCTAGCGACCGCGAAGGAGCCTCGAGACATCGCACGTGGAGCTGGCTCACAGGACACTCATGGAGTGGAGGCCAGTGATCTTCGGTGCAGTTGGTGCTGGAGGCTAGGGCTACTCGGAGCCCAAAGCATGACTTCGTAGGAGACCCAGAAGAGGATGCACTAGGAAATGCGTGCGGTGTCCAGGGGTCACGGTTCCATGTTACCCACAACAGCTACGGGCCTCAGCTTTGCTGGGGACTCAGGGCAGCCTCAGGGAAGTCTGGAAATCTACCTCTGGTGATGCAAAGACTTTGGCGTCCGACGGGAGCTTAGGCGATGCAGACCGGACAATTGCTTCTTTGGTGCCTGTGTGAGAAGTTGGCCTGGTATATGCTGTCCACTAATTATAGTGGGCACCTTGCACCAGTCCAAACAACCCCTTATTGGAGATAGGTTAAAGACAACCTTATTGAAAGCTATCCTAGTGGTAGCTATGGAGAGCAGCCTTCAGGCTAAGTCTTGAAGGAATGTAAAGCAGCTTGATTTACCAGTCTATAATCTCTTGAGTGACCAAATGAAAGAGCACCACACCAGGTATATAGTCAAAATATATGTATTTATTGCTAAACACACCCCTCTAGTCTCTTTATGAGGCTAGAGTTCGAAGTACATAAGTTAGAAGTTATTTAAACACAGTAATAGCACAAATACACGTTTGGGCCCTAGGGGCGTACCAAACCATATACCAATAAAGTGGTATAAGAACCACGACTGAACTAGACACTAGGCCTAGAGCCTCTAGAAGTGCTTGGACCACAAGGAACCACCCAAGGTAGTGACACAGGGGACCCACGGGGGACGCGTGCAGTGTAAATACACAACCGCGATACGCCGTTGACTTCTATGGAGAAAGTCGTGATCGGGAAATTAAAGAAAAGGGACACTTAAAGGAGGACTTGGAGCAAACCCTTTGAGATCTAGGACTTTGAAGAGTCTCTACCCACGGAAGCACCGGAGTACTCGTGTTACCTCACCCAGGGAAGACGGGTGCATAGGTGCCTTTCGGGGTCGGGTTTCGTCGTCGATTTGAATGGCGATCTGCTGCAAAGTGCTGCGGGCGACCAAGTGGAAAGTGTCCGGGTGGATCCAAGAGTGGATCGGAGTTCTGAAGAACCTGAAAGCAGAGGGGACAGAGTCTGGGTCACTAGCCAGTGACCAGGAAGGCGATGGACAGATGCCCACCGATGTCGAGTGCTTCAGGTTCGTTGATGGTCTTCTTGACTCTTCAGCCACGAGGTCCAGGAGGCGTTGTTGGCAACCAGGAGCAGGATTCGGGATGGTACACGATGTCTGTCGAGTGCTGAGGTGTCGGCGACCGGATTGGACCCAACAAGCCTTGGCAACGGCAAGTCTCAATGCAGAGGAAGATCGTCGATGGTGCAGACCAGCAAGGTCTGGGGAACTCACCCAGCGAGGGTAAGTGAGGGCAGGCCTGGATCAACAAGGATGCCAAGAAACAAAAAGATTGACCTTCGTTAAGGGCTACTAGCCAACGGGCTAGCGACCGCGAAGGAGCCTCGAGACGTCGCACGTGGATCTGGCTCACAGGACACTCGTGGAGTGGAGGCCAGTGATCTTCGGTGCAATTGGTGCTGGAGGCTAGGGCTACTCGGAGCCCAAAGTACGACTTCGGCGGAGACCCAGAAGAGGATGCACTTGCAAATGTGCTCAGTGTCCAGGGGTCATGGTCTCAAGTCACCCACGATAGCCACGGGCCTCAGCTTTGCTGGAGACTCAGGGTAGCCTCGGGAAAGTCTGAGAATCCACCTCTGGTGATGCGATGACTTCGGCGTCCAGCGGGAGCTTCAGAAATGCAAACTGGACAGATGCTTCTTTGGTGCCTGCCAAGCAGGGGAGTCACTCCTTGACCCCAAGGGAGATTCTTCTGTCCTCTAATCGTGAGTAGAGCGTCGAAGGTCCAGGATTCAGTTTCAGAGTTTCGTCCAGGGATAATCTAAAGTCCTAAGGACTGGGTTCCTATACTTATACTAAGTTTAGGGGTTGGACTACCTATGGGTGGGTCAGGGCAGAGGGGTGGCTACACCCCTTTCCCTTTGTCCAGTTCACGCCAAAGCAGGGGCTGCAAGCCCCTGATCCGGTTTGAACTGGGGTATGCACAGGGACACCAAGTGTGCCCCCAGTGCAGGACTTCAAAGCACCCGAAAGTGCTCCCGCCCAGCCCCAATACACATTATCCTGTCTGGGGAGGTGGTCACACCTCCCTGGGACAGGAAACCTATTGTCCAGGCCTCCCCTGCCGGAGTTTCGTCCAGCAGCAGGAGGCCAGACTCGTGTCTGTGGCAGCAGCATCCATTTTGTGATGCCAGGGCTTTGGAAAGAAGTTACCGGGCTAGCCAGAGTTAACATGTCTTTCCCTCTAGAAGGGTGGAATGCTACCCCCGCCACCAGAATTGGCGGGGGTAGTATTCCAAGATGTTTGACACCAAACACGACATGTTTAGGTGCAGCCATTCCAAAGTTAGCATTTAACGCGAGGTTATAATGCGCTTAAGAGTATATGGTCAGGCTGCACTACAAACAGCATCAGAGAAGGGTCTCCGAACGCTGCAGAGGGGCCCTGCTCATGCAGGGGCACCCTCTCACATAGGAACCATGCACTCTGCCTTTAGGATTGATAAGGCCTGCCTTAGGAGTGACTTATAGGTTTATATGTGTGTATGTATTTAGTGATATAGGTAACCTATATCACAGTAAAGGGTGCATGCACCACCTTACCCAGGCTGCAGTAGCAGACCTGTGGTGTCAGTTTGGATGGCCTGCCAGGGGTGGCATAATACATGCTGCAGCCCCTGGTAGGCCTCTGAGGTACCTATGCCCTTGGTACATAGTATACCATATACTAGGGACTTATAAGGGCACTCCAGATTCCAATCAGTGATGTGCCTAAGGCACATGGAAACCATTTTAGAGAGGAAGCAGCTAGGCTGGGGTTCTGATTAGCAGGGCCCCAGCCAGACTAATGTCGAAAAACAGTGAAGCATCAGCAAAAAGTGGGGGTACCCATGTGAAGCAGATCCTACTCTCCTACACAACCCCCCCAAACGTAGGGACATTAAACTAACCTTGCCCAGTTAAGTCTTCATGTTCTAAGTGGAAGTACCTAGAGAGTCCATCTGCATTGGCATGGTTACTCCCAGGTCTATGTTCCACTGTAAAGTCCATCCCCTGTAGGGAAATGGACCACCTAAGCAGTTTGGGGTTTTCACCCTTCATTTGTTTTAGCCATAAGAGGGGCTTATGGTCTGTCTGAACCAGGAAGTGTGTACCAAACAAGTATGGCCTCAACTTCTTCAGAGCCCAGACCACAGCAAAGGCCTCCCTCTCTATGGCTGACCAACGTTTCTCTCTAGGGGTCAGCCTTCTGCTAATGAAAGCTACTGGCTGATCCTGACCTTCTTCATTCAATTGTGACAGTACAGCCCCTACCCCCAATTCAGATGCATCAGTTTGAACAATGAACTTCTTGGAGTAATCAGGACTCTGTAGAATGGGAGCAGTGCACATGGCCTGCTTCAGGTCATCAAATGCCTTTTGACAGCTAACTGTCCACTGAACCTTTTGGGCATTTTCTTAGAAGTTAAGTCATTCAGGGGTGTCACTATTGATCCATACTCCTTGACAAATCTCCTATAGTACCCAGTCAGGCCTAAGAAGGCTCTCACCTGAGTCTGGGTAGTGGGAGCAGTCCAGTCCATGATAGTCTGGATCTTGCTCTGCAAAGGTTGAACCTGGCCTCCACCCACAAGGTGGCCCAGGTACACAACCTGACTCTGCCCTATCTGGCACTTAGTGGCCTTGATAGTCAGGCCTGCCTTTTGCAGGGCCTGTAAAACATTCCTGAGGTGGACCAGGTGATCCTCCCAGGTGGAGCTAAAGACAGCAATATCATCTAGATATGCTGCACTATAGGCTTCCAGACCTGTGAGAACTGTATTCACCAACCTCTGGAAAGTGGCAGGTGCATTCTTCAGACCAAAGGGCATCACCACAAATTGATAATGCCCACTAGGGGTTGAGAATGCTGTTTTGGGCTTTGCAGTATCAGCTAGTCTGATCTGCCAGTAGCCAGCTGTCAAGTCAAATGTGCTGAGATATTTGGCTGAGGCCAAAGTATCTATGAGCTCATCTGCCCTTGGTATTGGATGGGCATCAGTCCTAGTGACTGCATTGAGACCCCGGTAGTCCACACAAAACCTCATCTCTCTTTTTCCACCACTGGTGTGAGGTTTTGGCACAAGGACCACTGGACTAGCCCAAGGGCTATCTGAGGGTTCAATAACTCCCAACTCCAACATTTTCAGGACTTCAGTCCTGATACAGTCCCTGACATAGTCAGGTTGCCTATAAATCTTATTTTTAATAGGCAGACTGTCCCCAGTGTCCACTTCATGAGTGCACCAGGTGGTGTGACTGGGTGTCAGTGAAAACATATGTCTAAACTGATTGAGAACTTGCCTACAATCAGTTTGTTGCTGGGTAGTGAGGCTGCCTGCCAAGGCTACACCATCTACTGACCCATCATCAGGGTTCTGTGAGAGCAGGTCATTGAGTGGGTCACTCTCTTCCTCCTGCCCTTCATCAGTAGCCATGAGCAAGCCCATGTCTGCCCTGTCCACATATGGTTTTAACATGTTGACATGGAGAACCCTGTGGGGACTCCTGGGTGTTCCTAGGTCTACTAAGTAGGTAACCTCACCCTTCTGCTCAACAATAGTGTGGGGTCCACTCCATTTGTCTTGGAGAGCTGCTGGGGCCACTGGCTCCAACACCCACACCTTCTGTCCTGGCTGGTAAACAGTCAGAACAGCCTTTGGTCATGCCAGGCCTTTTGAAGTTCCTGGCTAGCCTCAAGGTTTTTGGTTGCCTTTTTCATATACTCAGCCATCCTGGAGCGGAGACCAAGTACATAGTCCACTATATCTTGCTTTGGGGGCTTGAGAGGTAACTCCCATCCTTCCTTCACCAAGCACAGTGGACCCCTCACAGGGTGGCCAAACAGAAGTTCAAAAGGGCTGTAACCAACCCCCTTCTGAGGCACCTCCCTATATGCGAATAAAAGGCAGGGCAAGAGTATGTCCCATCTACGCCTAAGCTTTTCTGGGAGCCCTTTAATCATGCCCTTCAAGGTTTTGTTGAATCTCTCAACTAAACCATTGCATTGTGGGTGATAGGGTGTGGTGAACTTATAAGTCACTCCACACTCCTTCCACATTGCTTTTAAGAACCCAGACATGAAGTTAGCACCCCTGTCTGATACTACCTCCTTAGGAAAGCCCACTCTTGAGAAAATTCCCAGGAGGGCCCTTGCCACCACAGGTGCTGTAGTGGTCCTGAGGGGAATAGCTTCTGGGTACCTGGTGGCATGATCCACTACCACCAGGATAAACCTGTGCCCAGAGGCTGTTTGGGGATCCATGGGACCAACAATGTCAATCCCTACCCTTTCAAAGGGCACCCCCACCACAGGTAGTGGTATCAGGGGGCCTTTGTAGTGCCACCTGCCTTGCCACTGGCTTGGCAGGTTACACAGGAGCGACAAAACTCCTTGCTGTCTTCAGACATGTGGGGCCAGTGAAAGTGAGGGACAATTCTGTCCCAAGTCTTGTTCTGGCCCAGGTGACCTGCTAAGGGAATATCATGGGCTAGGGTCAATAGGAAGCCCCTGAACTTCAGAGGTATAACCAACCTCCTGGTAGCACCAGGCTTGGGGTCTCTACTCTCTGAGTACAGGAGTCCATCATCCCAATACACTGTATGGGGACCACTAGCTTTCCCAGCAGCCTCAGCAGCAGCTTGCTGTCTGAGGGGTTCAAGGGAGGGGCAGCTCTGCTGCTCCTGGCTCAGATCTGCCCTAGAAGGTCCCCCTGTCCCCAAGAACTCAACCTGGTCAGGTTCAAGTTCCTCTGGGACAGTTCCTTCTTCAGGGCTGAGATCATCCCCCTCAAGGGACTGATCTTCCTCCTGAGCCAAGGGGGAAGGCACTGCCTTAACCCTACTACTCCTCCTCTTGGAAGGCACTTGGTCCATTCTTCCAGAATCCAAGGCCTGTTCAGTGCTAGACATTTTGGCTTGTGACCTGGTCACAGCAAACACATCTTCAGGGATCCCCAGCATTTCTGCATGGGTCCTGAGCTCCACTTCTGCCCAAGCAGAAGTCTCTAAGTCATTGCCAAGCAAGCATTCGACTGGTAGGTTTGCACTCACCACAACCTTCTTAAGGCCAGTTACCCCTCCCCAGGAGAAGTTAACAACTGCCAGAGTATGGTCTGTTCTGACATTGCTAGCATTGGTCACTTGGTACATTTCACCAAGTATAACTTGCCCAGGATTCACAAGGTCTTGTGTCACCATTGTGACACTTGCCCCTGTGTCCCTAAATGCCAAAGCCTCACGTCCATTGATTAAAGGCTGTTGTCTGTACTTGCCCAGATTACTGGGACTCACAGAGGAGGTCACATCCATGCCTCCATCACAGACTAACACAGCCTGAGTCAGTTCTCTGACTAGGTCAGAGCCCAACTCAGTACCCAGGGTGAACCCTACTAAACCCTTGGCTGGAGCACTCCCACCAACTGTACTAGGGGAACAGGTACCTTAGGGGCATTGGTGGGTGCTGGACTGGAGTCTTTGGACTTGGTGCAATCACTGGTCCAGTGGGTCTTTTGCTTACAGACCTTGCACCATGGTTTTCTTTGGCCTTTCCCTTTGGTAGACTGTGAATCCCCACCAGAAGAAGATTTTTGGGGGCCTGATGAAGACTTTTGATCTTTACCCTTCTCCCCACCCTTTTCAGAGTTCTTAGCATCTTGCTTCTTGGTTTCCCCACCTTGGTTCTGTACCTTCTGCTTCACCCTGGTTCTGACCCATTTGTCTGCCTTCTTTCCCAATTCTTGGGGAGAGGTCAGATCAGAGTCTACCAGGTATTGATGCAACAGCTGATTTTGACAGTTATTAAGAATCTGCTCCCTCATTATCAGATTGTACAATCCTGAGAAGTCACACACCTTACTGCCCATCAACCAGCCTTCCAGAGCCTTGGCAGAACAATCCACATAGTCTACCCAGTCTTGAGTCTGTGCTTTTTGGGTATCTCTGAACTTCAACCTGTACTGTTCAGTGGTTAGGCCAAACCCATCAATAAGAGCACTCTTCAAGACCTTGTAATTATCAGCATCCTCCTCTCTAACAGTGAGGAGCTTATCTCTACCTTTGTCTGCAAAGGAGAGCCACAAGATTGCTGCCCACTGCTCCTGAGGGACCTTCTGTACTTTACAGGCCCTCTCTAGAGCAGTTATCCACTTGTGGATGTCATCCCCACTCTGGTAGGGAGGGACAATCTTGCTCAGGTTCCTATGGTCATAGGACCTTTCCCTATCTCTAGGGACATGGCTGCCACCATGGGACTCTAGTCCCAACTTTCTTCTCTCTCTAAAGAGATCTAGGGACTCCTGTTGTAGGAGAGTAGGATCTGCTTCACATGGGTACCCCCACTTTTGCTGATGCTTCACTGTTTTTCGACATTAGTCTGGCTGGGGCCCTGCTAATCAGAACCCCAGCCTAGCTGCTTCCTCTCTAAAAGGTTTCCATGTGCCTTAGGCACATCTCTGATTGGAATCTGGAGTGCCCTTATAAGTCCCTAGTATATGGTATACTATGTACCAAGGGCATAGGTACCTCAGAGGCCTGCCAGGGGCTGCAGCATGTATTATGCCACCCCTGGAAGGCCATCCAAACTGACACCACAGGTCTGCTACTGCAGCCTGGGTAAGGTGGTGCCTGCACCCCTTACTGTGATATAGGTTACCTATATCACTAAATACATACACACATATAAACCTATAAGTCACTCCTAAGGCAGGCCTTATCAATCCTAAAGGCAGAGTGCATGGTTCCTATGTGAGAGGGTGCCCTGCATGAGCAGGGCCCCTCTTCAGCGTTCGGAGACCATCTCTGATGCTGTTTGTAGTGCAGCCTGACCATATACTCTTAAGCGCATTATAACCTCGCGGTAAAATGCTAACTTTGGAATGGCTGCACCTAAACATGTCGTGTTTGGTGTCAAACATCTTGGAATACTACCCCCCGCCAATTCTGGCGGCGGGGGTAGCATTCCACCCTTCTAGAGGGAAAGGCATGTTAACTCTGGCTAGCCCGGTAACTTCTTTCCAAAGCCCTGGCATCACAAAATGGATGCTGCTGCCACAGACACGAGTCTGGCCTCCTGCTGCTGGACGAAACTCCGGCAGGGGAGGCCTGGACAATAGGTTTCCTGTCCCAGGGAGGTGTGACCACCTCCCCAGACAGGATAATGTGTATTGGGGCTGGGCGGGAGCACTTTCGGGTGCTTTGAAGTCCTGCACTGGGGGCACATTTGGTGTCCCTGTGCATACCCCAGTTCAAACCGGATCAGGGGCTTGCAGCCCCTGCTTTGGCGCGAACTGGACAAAGGGAAAGGGTGTAGCCACCCCTCTGCCCTGACCCACCCATAGGTGGGGCCACAGAGTAGTCCAACCCCTATCCTTAGTATAAGTATAGGAACCCAGTCCTTAGGACTTAAGATTATCCCTGGACGAAACTCTGAAACTGAATCCGGGACCTTCGACGCTCTACTCACGATTAGAGGACAGAAGAATCTCCCTTGGGGTCAAGGAGTGACTCCCCTGCTTGGCAGGCACCAAAGAAGCATCTGTCCGGTTCGCATTTCTGAAGCTCCCGTCGGACGCCGAAGTCATCGCATCACCAGAGGTGGATTCTCAGACTTCCCCAAGGCTACCCTGAGTCCCCAGCAAAGCTGAGGCCCGTGGCTATCGTGGGTGACTTGAGACCGTGACCCCTGGACACTGAGCACATTTGCAAGTGCATCCTCTTCTGGGTCTCCCAAGAAGTCGTGCTTTGGGCTCCGAGTAGCCCTAGCCTCCAGTACCAACTGCACCGAAGATCACTGGCCCCCACTCCACGAGAGTCCTGTAAGCCAGATCCACGTGCGGTGTCACGAGGCTCCTTTGCGGTCGCTAGCCCGTTGGCTAGTAGCCCTTAACGAAGGCCAATATTTTCCTAACTTGGCATCCTGGTTTCTCCAGGCCTGCCCTCACTTATCCTCGCTGGGTGAGTTCCTCAGACCTTGCTGGTCTGCACCATCGACAATCTTCCTCTGTATCGAGACTTGCCGTTGCCAAGGCTTGTTGGGTCCAATCCGGTCGCCGATACCTCAGCACTCGACAGAGATTGTGTACCAGCTTGAATCCTGCTCCTGGTTGCCGACAACGCCTCCTGGACCTCGTGGCTGAAGAGTCAAGACGACTGTCAACGCACCTGAAGCACTCAACATCGGTGGGCATCTGTCCATCGCCTTCCTGGTCACTGGCTAGTGACCCAGACTCTGTCCCCTCTGCTTTCAGGTTCTTCAGAACTCCGATCCACTCTTGGATCCACCCGGACACTTTCCACTTGGTCGCCCGCAGCACTTTGCAGCAGATCGCCATTCAAATCGACGACGAAACCCGACCCCGAAAGGCACCTATGCACCCGGCTTCCCTGGGTGAGGTAACACGAGTACTCCGGTGCTCCCGTGGGTAGAGACTCTTCAAAGTCCTAGATCTCAAAGGGTTTGGTCCAAGTCCTCTTTTAAGTGTCCCTTTTCTCTAATTTCCCGATCACGACTTTCTCCATAGAAGTCAACGGCGTATCGCGGTTGTGTATTTACACTGCACGCGTCCCCGTGGGTCCCCTGTGTCACTACCTTGGGTGGTTCCTTGTGGTCCAAGCACTTCTAGAGGCTCTAGGCCTAGTGTCTAGTTCAGTCGTGGTTCTTATACCACTTTATTGGTATATGGTTTGAGTACGCCCCTAGGGCCCAAACGTGTATTTGTGCTATTACTGTGTTTAAATAACTTCTAACTTATGTACTTCGAACTCTAGCCTCATAAAGAGACTAGAGGGGTGTGTTTAGCAATAAATACATATATTTTGAATATATACCTGGTGTGGTGCTCTTTCATTTGGTCACTCAAGAGATTATAGACTGGTAAAACAAGCTGCTTTACATTCCTTCAAGACTTAGCCTGAAGGCTGCTCTCCATAGCTACCACTAGGATAGCTTTCAATAAGGTTGTCTTTAACCTATCTCCAATAAGGGGTTGTTTGGACTGGTGCAAGGTGCCCACTATAATTAGTGGACAGCATATACCAGGCCAACTTCTCACATTGGTGTGCAGCGTGTGGGATTCCAGCTTGCTATTGTTTTACCAGATAATCTCAATTGAATTGATCAACTGAAAACCACTAAAGGTACCTAAGGTACATATAATTTAAGCTTAGAATACAGTAAGTTCTACTGAACTTAAAGTTGTGTGTTAAGGGATGTGAGAAGTTGGCCTGGCATATGCTGTCCACTAATTATAGTGGGCACCTTGCACCAGTCCAAACAACCCCTTATTGGAGATAGGTTAAAGACAACCTTATTGAAAGCTATCCTAGTGGTAGCTATGGAGAGCAGCCTTCAGGCTAAGTCTTGAAGGAATGTAAAGCAGCTTGTTTTACCAGTCTATAATCTCTTGAGTGACCAAATGAAAGAGCACCACACCAGGTATATATTCAAAATATATGTATTTATTGCTAAACACACCCCTCTAGTCTCTTTATGAGGCTAGAGTTCGAAGTACATAAGTTAGAAGTTATTAAATCACAGTAATAGCACAAATACACGTTTGGGCCCTAGGGGCGTACCAAACCATATACCAATAAAGTGGTATGCGAACCACGACTGAACTAGACACTAGGCCTAGAGCCTCTAGAAGTGCTTGGACCACAAGGAACCACCCAAGGTAGTGACACAGGGGACCCACGGGAGACGCGTGCAGTGTAAATACACAACCGCGATACGCCGTTGACTTCTATGGAGAAAGTCGGGATCGGGAAATTAGAGAAAAGGGACACTTAAAAGAGGACTCGGACAAAACCCTTTGAGATCTAGGACTTTGAAGAGTCTCTACCCACGGGAGAACCGGAGTACTCGTGTTACCTCACCCAGGGAAGCCGGGTGCATAGGTGCCTTTCGGGTCGGGTTTCGTCGTCGATTCGAATGGCGATCTGCTGCAAAGTGCTGCTGGCGGCCAAGAGAAAAGTGTCCGGGTGGATCCAAGAGTGGATCGGAGTTCTGAAGAACCTGAAAGCAGAGGGGACAGAGTCTGGGTCACTAGCCAGTGACCAGGAAGGCGATGGACAGATGCCCACCGATGTCGAGTGCTTCAGGTGCGTTGACGGTCGTCTTGACTCTTCAGCCACGAGGTCCAGGAGGCGTTGTCGGCAACCAGGAGCAGGATTCGGGCTGGTACACGATGTCTGTCGAGTGCTGAGGTGTCGGCGACCGGATTGGACCCAACAAGCCTTGGCAACGGCAAGTCTCGGTGAAGATGTAGATCGTCGATGGTGCAGACCAGCAAGGTCTGTGGAACTCACCCAGCGAGGGTAAGTGAGGGCAGGCCTGGAGCAACCAGGATGCCAAGGTAGAAAAGGATTGGCCTTCGTTAAGGGCTACTAGCCAACGGGCTAGCGACTGCGAAGGAGCCTCGTGACGCCGCACGTGGATCTGGCTTACAGGACACTCGTGGAGTGGGGGCCAGTGATCTTCGGTGCAGGTGGTGCTGGAGGCTAGGGCTACTGGGAGCCCAAAGCACGACTTCTTGGGAGACCCAGAAGAGGATGCACTTGCAAATGTGCTCGGTGTCCAGGGGTCACGGTCTCAAGTCACCCACGATAGCCACGGGCCTCAGCTTTGCTGGGGACTCAGGGTAGCCTCGGGGAAGTCTGAGAATCTACCTCTGGTGATGTGATGACTTCGGCGTCCGACGGGAGCTTCAGAAATGCGAACCGGACAGGTGCTTCTTTGGTGCCTGCCAAGCAGGGGAGTCACTCCTTGACCCCAAGGGAGATTCTTCTGTCCTCTAATCGTGAGTAGAGCGTCGAAGGTCCAGGATTCAGTTACAGAGTTTCGTCCAGGGATAATCTAAAGTCCTAAGGACTGGGTTCCTACCTTTATACTAAAGATAGGGGTTGGACTACTCTGTGGCCCCACCTATGGGTGGGTCAGGGCAGAGGGGTGGCTACACCCCTTTCCCTTTGTCCAGTTCACGCCAAAGCAGGGGCTGCAAGCCCCTGATCCGGTTTGAACTGGGGTATGCACAGGGACACCAGATGTGCCCCCAGTGCAGGACTTCAAAGCACCCGAAAGTGCTCCCGCCCAGCCCCAATACACATTATCCTGTCTGGGGAGGTGGTCACACCTCCCTGGGACAGGAAACCTATTGTCCAGGCCTCCCCTGCCGGAGTTTCGTCCAGCAGCAGGAGGCCAGACTCGTGTCTGTGGCAGCAGCATCCATTTTGTGATGCCAGGGCTCTGGAAAGAAGTTACCGGACTAGTCAGAGTTAACATGTCTTTCCCTCTAGAAGGGTGGAATGCTACCCCCGCTGCCAGGATTGGCGGGGGGTAGTATTCCAAGATGTTTGACACCAAACACGACATGTTTAGGTGCAGCCATTCCAAAGTTAGCATTTTACCGCGAGGATATAATGCGCTTAAGAGTATATGGTCAGGCTGCACTACAAACAGCATCAGAGATGGTCTCCGAACGCTGCAGAGGGGCCCTGCTCATGCAGGGGCACCCTCTCACATAGGAACCATGCACTCTGCCTTTAGGATTGATAAGGCCTGCCTTAGGAGTGACTTATAGGTTTATATGGGTGTATGTATTTAGTGATATAGGTAACCTATATCACAGTAAGGGGTGCATGCACCACCTTACCCAGGCTGCAGTAGCAGACCTGTGGTGTCAGTTTGGATGGCCTTCCAGGGGTGGCATAATACATGCTGCAGCCCCTGGCAGGCCTCTGAGGTACCTATGCCCTTGGTACATAGTATACCATATACTAGGGACTTATAAGGGCACTCCAGATCCCAATCAGTGATGTGCCTAAGGCACATGGAAACCATTTTAGAGAGGAAGCAGCTAGGCTGGGGTTCTGATTAGCAGGGCCCCAGCCAGACTAATGTCGAAAAACAGTGAAGCATCAGCAAAAAGTGGGGGTACCCATGTGAAGCAGATCCTACTCTCCTACAAGGGATAGCACAACCCTTTCTACAACTCAAGAGTGTTTAGTAGGCCACACTAGAGTAGGTAGTGCATACACCACACCACACTAGTAATGTCTTTAAGGGTAGGATCTAAAGAATCCTTGCAGGAAGCCATTGAGCTTCCACCCTCCAAGTATGATACACTCCCATTCTTGGAATTGAGAGCTTTATGCAACTTGAGAAAAATAAGGACAGGCCAAAGCCCCACCACCCAACACCTCAAGGAGTTGTTGGTGGCTTATGACCTTAGTAAGCCCTTGGGGACTGAAGGGGTAGGAGCTGAGGGTGGGGCAGAAGATGAGGATGGGACCAGGGGTACCAGTACCCCCAGCCCCCCTCTGAAACTGGCCAGGAGGGCGACAATGGCCCTGACCTGGATAATCCAACCCCTCCTGAGGAAGATGAAGAGGATGATCAGAATGATGCCCTCTTTGTCCCCCAGGAAGGATTGTGAGTGTGCCCAGAAGGTCTAGGTCTTCTTCTCAGGAGTCTAACCACTCTGGCACCTCAATAGGGAGCTCTGTCTCATCTCATAGGAGGGAATCCTCTCATGAGAGAAGAAAGAGGCTGGTTCAATATGAGGAAGCTCAGCTTGAACTCAAAAAGAAGCAACTAGCCATAGACAGGGAGTCCCTAGATCTCTTTAGAGAGAGAAGAAAGTTGGGACTAGAGTCCCATGGTGGCAGCCATGTCCCTAGAGATAGGGAAAGGTCCTATGACCATAGGAACCTGAGCAAGATTGTCCCTCCCTATCAGAATGGGGATGACATCCACAAGTGGATAACTGCTCTAGAGAGGGCCTGTAAGGTACAGAAGGTCCCTCAGGAGCAGTGGGCAGCAATCTTGTGGCTCTCCTTTGCTGACAAAGGTAGAGATAAGCTCCTCACTGTTAGAGAGGAGGATGCTGATAATTACAAGGTCTTGAAGAGTGCTCTTATTGATGGGTTTGGCCTAACCACTGAACAGTACAGGTTGAAGTTCAGAGATACCCAAAAGCACAGACTCAAGACTGGGTAGACTATGTGGATTGTTCTGCCAAGGCTCTGGAAGGCTGGTTGATGGGCAGTAAGGTGTGTGACTTCTCAGGATTGTACAATCTGATAATGAGGGAGCAGATTCTTAATAACTGTCAAAATCAGCTGTTGCATCAATACCTGGTAGACTCTGATCTGACCTCTCCCCAAGAATTGGGAAAGAAGGCAGACAAATGGGTCAGAACCAGGGTGAAGCAGAAGGTACAGAACCAAGGTGGGGAAACCAAGAAGCAAGATGCTAAGAACTCTGAAAAGGGTGGGGAGAAGGGTAAAGATCAAAAGTCTTCATCAGGCCCCCAAAAATCTTCTTCTGGTGGGGATTCACAGTCTACCAAAGGGAAAGGCCAAAGAAAACCATGGTGCAAGGTCTGTAAGCAAAAGACCCACTGGACCAGTGATTGCACCAAGTCCAAAGACTCCAGTCCAGCACCCACCAATGCCCCTAAGGCACCTGTTCCCCCTAGTACAGTTGGTGGGAGTGCTCCAGCCAAGGGTTTAGTAGGGTTCACCCTGGGTACTGAGTTGGGCTCTGACCTAGTCAGAGAACTGACTCAGGCTGTGTTAGTCTGTGATGGAGGCATGGATGTGACCTCCACTGTGAGTCCCAGTAATCTGGGCAAGTACAGACAACAGCCTTTAATCAATGGACGTGAGGCTTTGGCATTTAGGGACACAGGGGCAAGTGTCACAATGGTGACACAAGACCTTGTGAATCCTGGGCAAGTTATACTTGGTGAGATGTACCAAGTGACCAATGCTAGCAATGTCAGAACAGACCATACTCTGGCAGTTGTTAACTTCTCCTGGGGAGGGGTAACTGGCCTTAAGAAGGTTGTGGTGAGTGCAAACCTACCAGTCGAATGCTTGCTTGGCAATGACTTAGAGACTTCTGCTTGGGCAGAAGTGGAGCTCAGGACCCATGCAGAAATGCTGGGGATCCCTGCAGATGTGTTTGCTGTGACCAGGTCACAAGCCAAAATGTCTAGCACTGAACAGGCCTTGGATTCTGGAAGAATGGACCAAGTGCCTTCCAAGAGGAGGAGTAGTAGGGTTAAGGCAGTGCCTTCCCCCTTGGCTCAGGAGGAAGATCAGTCCCTTGAGGGGGATGATCTCAGCCCTGAAGAAGGAACTGTCCCAGAGGAACTTGAACCTGACCAGGTTGAGTTCTTGGGGACAGGGGGACCTTCTAGGGCAGATCTGAGCCAGGAGCAGCAGAGCTGCCCCTCCCTTGAACCCCTCAGACAGCAAGCTGCTGCTGAGGCTGCTGGGAAAGCTAGTGGTCCCCATACAGTGTATTGGGATGATGGACTCCTGTACTCAGAGAGTAGAGACCCCAAGCCTGGTGCTACCAGGAGGTTGGTTATACCTCTGAAGTTCAGGGGCTTCCTATTGACCCTAGCCCATGATATTCCCTTAGCAGGTCACCTGGGCCAGAACAAGACTTGGGACAGAATTGTCCCTCACTTTCACTGGCCCCACATGTCTGAAGACAGCAAGGAGTTTTGTCGCTCCTGTGTAACCTGCCAAGCCAGTGGCAAGGCAGGTGGCACTACAAAGGCCCCCTGATACCACTACCTGTGGTGGGGGTGCCCTTTGAAAGGGTAGGGATTGACATTGTTGGTCCCATGGATCCCCAAACAGCCTCTGGGCACAGGTTTATCCTGGTGGTAGTGGATCATGCCACCAGGTACCCAGAAGCTATTCCCCTCAGGACCACTACAGCACCTGTGGTGGCAAGGGCCCTCCTGGGAATCTTCTCAAGAGTGGGCTTTCCTAAGGAGGTAGTCTCAGACAGGGGTGCTAACTTCATGTCTGGGTACTTAAAAGCAATGTGGAAGGAGTGTGGAGTGACTTATAAGTTCACCACACCCTATCACCCACAATGCAATGGTTTAGTTGAGAGATTCAACAAAACCTTGAAGGGCATGATTAAAGGGCTCCCAGAAAAGCTTAGGCGTAGATGGGACATACTCTTGCCCTGCCTTTTATTCGCATATAGGGAGGTGCCTCAGAAGGGGTTGGTTACAGCCCTTTTGAACTTCTGTTTGGCCACCCTGTGAGGGGTCCACTGTGCTTGGTGAAGGAAGGATGGGAGTTACCTCTCAAGCCCCCAAAGCAAGATATAGTGGACTATGTACTTGGTCTCCGCTCCAGGATGGCTGAGTACATGAAAAAGGCAACCAAAAACCTTGAGGCTAGCCAGGAACTTCAAAAGGCCTGGCATGACCAAAGGCTGTTCTGACTGTTTACCAGCCAGGACAGAAGGTGTGGGTGTTGGAGCCAGTGGCCCCAGCAGCTCTCCAAGACAAATGGAGTGGACCCCACACTATTGTTGAGCAGAAGGGTGAGGTCACTTATTTAGTAGACCTAGGAACACCCAGGAGTCCCCACAGGGTTCTCCATGTCAACAGGTTAAAACCATATGTGGACAGGGCAGACATGGGCTTGCTCATGGCTACTGATGAAGGGCAGGAGGAAGAGAGTGACCCACTCCCTGACCTGCTCTCACAGAACCCTGACGATGGGTCAGTTGATGGTGTAGCCTTGGCAGGCAGCCTCACTACCCAGCAACAAACTGATTGCAGGCAAGTTCTCAATCAGTTTAGACATATGTTTTCACTGACACCCAGTCAGACCACCTGGTGCACTCATGAAGTGGACACTGGGGACAGTCTGCCTATTAAAAACAAGATTTATAGGCAACCTGACCATGTCAGGGACTGTATCAGGACTGAAGTCCAGAAAATGTTGGAATTGGGAGTTATTGAACCCTCAGATAGCCCTTGGGCTAGTCCAGTGGTCCTTGTACCAAAACCTCACACCAGTGGTGGAAAAAGAGAGATGAGGTTTTGTGTGGACTACAGGGGTCTCAATGCAGTCACTAGGACTGATGCCCATCCAATACCCAGGGCAGATGAGCTCATAGATACTTTGGCCTCTGCCAAATATCTCAGCACATTTGACCTAACAGCTGGCTACTGGCAGATCAGACTAGCTGATACTGCAAAGCCCAAAACAGCATTCTCAACCCCTAGTGGGCATTATCAATTTGTGGTAATGCCCTTTGGTCTGAAGAATGCACCTGCCACTTTCCAGAGGCTGGTGAATACAGTTCTCACAGGTCTGGAAGCCTATAGTGCAGCATATCTAGATGATATTGCTGTCTTTAGCTCCACCTGGGAGGATCACCTGGTCCACCTCAGGAATGTTTTACAGGCCCTGCAAAAGGCAGGCCTGACTATCAAGGCCACTAAGTGCCAGATAGGGCAGAGTCAGGTTGTGTACCTGGGCCACCTTGTGGGTGGAGGCCAGGTTCAACCTTTGCAGAGCAAGATCCAGACCATCATGGACTGGACTGCTCCCACTACCCAGACTCAGGTGAGAGCCTTCTTAGGCCTGACTGGGTACTATAGGAGATTTGTCAAGGGGTATGGATCAATAGTGACACCCCTGAATGACTTAACTTCTAAGAAAATGCCCAAAAGGTTCAGTGGACAGTTAGCTGTCAAAAGGCATTTGATGACCTGAAGCAGGCCATGTGCACTGCTCCCATTCTACAGAGTCCTGATTACTCCAAGAAGTTCATTGTTCAAACTGATGCATCTGAATTGGGGGTAGGGGCTGTACTGTCACAATTGAATGAAGAAGGTCAGGATCAGCCAGTAGCTTTCATTAGCAGAAGGCTGACCCCTAGAGAGAAACGTTGGTCAGCCATAGAGAGGGAGGCCTTTGCTGTGGTCTGGGCTCTGAAGAAGTTGAGGCCATACTTGTTTGGTACACACTTCCTGGTTCAGACAGACCATAAGCCCCTCTTATGGCTAAAACAAATGAAGGGTGAAAACCCCAAACTGCTTAGGTGGTCCATTTCCCTACAGGGGATGGACTTTACAGTGGAACATAGACCTGGGAGTAACCATGCCAATGCAGATGGACTCTCTAGGTACTTCCACTTAGAACATGAAGACTTAACTGGGCAAGGTTAGTTTAATGTCCCTACGTTTGGGGGGGTTGTGTAGGAGAGTAGGATCTGCTTCACATGGGTACCCCCACTTTTTGCTGATGCTTCACTGTTTTTCGACATTAGTCTGGCTGGGGCCCTGCTAATCAGAACCCCAGCCTAGCTGCTTCCTCTCTAAAATGGTTTCCATGTGCCTTAGGCACATCACTGATTGGAATCTGGAGTGCCCTTATAAGTCCCTAGTATATGGTATACTATGTACCAAGGGCATAGGTACCTCAGAGGCCTGCCAGGGGCTGCAGCATGTATTATGCCACCCCTGGAAGGCCATCCAAACTGACACCACAGGTCTGCTACTGCAGCCTGGGTAAGGTGGTGCATGCACCCCTTACTGTGATATAGGTTACCTATATCACTAAATACATACACACATATAAACCTATAAGTCACTCCTAAGGCAGGCCTTATCAATCCTAAAGGCAGAGTGCATGGTTCCTATGTGAGAGGGTGCCCCTGCATGAGCAGGGCCCCTCTGCAGCGTTCGGAGACCATCTCTGATGCTGTTTGTAGTGCAGCCTGACCATATACTCTTAAGCGCATTATAACCTCGCGGTAAAATGCTAACTTTGGAATGGCTGCACCTAAACATGTCGTGTTTGGTGTCAAACATCTTGGAATACTACCCCCCGCCAATTCTGGCGGCGGGGTAGCATTCCACCCTTCTAGAGGGAAAGACATGTTAACTCTGGCTAGCCCGGTAACTTCTTTCCAAAGCCCTGGCATCACAAAATGGATGCTGCTGCCACAGACACGAGTCTGGCCTCCTGCTGCTGGACGAAACTCCGGCAGGGGAGGCCTGGACAATAGGTTTCCTGTCCCAGGGAGGTGTGACCACCTCCCCAGACAGGATAATGTGTATTGGGGCTGGGCGGGAGCACTTTCGGGTGCTTTGAAGTCCTGCACTGGGGGCACATTTGGTGTCCCTGTGCATACCCCAGTTCAAACCGGATCAGGGGCTTGCAGCCCCTGCTTTGGCGCGAACTGGACAAAGGGAAAGGGGTGTAGCCACCCCTCTGCCCTGACCCACCCATAGGTGGGGCCACAGAGTAGTCCAACCCCTATCCTTAGTATAAGTATAGGAACCCAGTCCTTAGGACTTTAGATTATCCCTGGACGAAACTCTGAAACTGAATCCTGGACCTTCGACGCTCTACTCACGATTAGAGGACAGAAGAATCTCCCTTGGGGTCAAGGAGTGACTCCCCTGCTTGGCAGGCACCAAAGAAGCATCTGTCCGGTTCGCATTTCTGAAGCTCCCGTCGGACGCCGAAGTCATCGCATCACCAGAGGTGGATTCTCAGACTTCCCCGAGGCTACCCTGAGTCCCCAGCAAAGCTGAGGCCCGTGGCTATCGTGGGTGACTTGAGACCGTGACCCCTGGACACCGAGCACATTTGCAAGTGCATCCTCTTCTGGGTCTCCCAAGAAGTCGTGCTTTGGGCTCCGAGTAGCCCTAGCCTCCAGCACCAACTGCACCGAAGATCACTGGCCCCCACTCCACGAGTGTCCTGTAAGCCAGATCCACGTGCGGCGTCACGAGGCTCCTTCGCGGTCGCTAGCCCGTTGGCTAGTAGCCCTTAACGAAGGCCAATCTTTTCCTAACTTGGCATCCTGGTTGCTCCAGGCCTGCCCTCACTTACCCTTGCTGGGTGAGTTCCCCAGACCTTGCTGGTCTGCACCATCGACGATCTTCCTCTGCATCGAGACTTGCCGTTGCCAAGGCTTGTTGGGTCCAATCCGGTCGCCGACACCTCAGCACTCGACAGACATCGTGTACCAGCCGGAATCCTGCTCCTGGTCGCCGACAACGCCTCCTGGACCTCGTGGCTGAAGAGTCAAGACGACCGTCAACGCACCTGAAGCACTCGACATCGGTGGGCATCTGTCCATCGCCTTCCTGGTCACTGGCTAGTGACCCAGACTCTGTCCCCTCTGCTTTCAGGTTCTTCAGAACTCCGATCCACTCTTGGATCCACCCGGACACTTTTCACTTGGTCGCCAGCAGCACTTTGCAGCAGATCGCCATTCAAATCGACGACGAAACCCGACCCCGAAAGGCACCTATGCACCCGGCTTCCCTGGGTGAGGTAACACGAGTACTCCGGTGCTCCCGTGGGTAGAGACTCTTCAAAGTCCTAGATCTCAAAGGGTTTGGTCCAAGTCCTCTTTTAAGTGTCCCTTTTCTCTAATTTCCCGATCACGACTTTCTCCATAGAAGTCAACGGCGTATCGCGGTTGTGTATTTACACTGCACGCGTCCCCCGTGGGTCCCCTGTGTCACTACCTTGGGTGGTTCCTTGTGGTCCAAGCACTTCTAGAGGCTCTAGGCCTAGTGTCTAGTTCAGTCGTGGTTCTTATACCACTTTATTGGTATATGGTTTGGTACGCCCCTAGGGCCCAAACGTGTATTTGTGCTATTACTGTGTTTAAATAACTTCTAACTTATGTACTTCGAACTCTAGCCTCATAAAGAGACTAGAGGGGTGTGTTTAGCAATAAATACATATATTTTGAATATATACCTGGTGTGGTGCTCTTTCATTTGGTCACTCAAGAGATTATAGACTGGTAAAACAAGCTGCTTTACATTCCTTCAAGACTTAGCCTGAAGGCTGCTCTCCATAGCTACCACTAGGATAGCTTTCAATAAGGTTGTCTTTAACCTATCTCCAATAAGGGGTTGTTTGGACTGGTGCAAGGTGCCCACTATAATTAGTGGACAGCATATACCAGGCCAACTTCTCACACCTGTCTATAGCCAGTTGCTTCTTTTTGATTTCAAGCTGAGCTTCCTCATATTGAACCAGCCTCTTTCTTCTCTCATGAGAGGATTCCCTCCTATGAGATGAGACAGAGCTCCCTATGGAGGTGCCAGAGTGGTTAGACTCCTGAGAAGGAGATCTAGACTTTCTGGGCACACTCATAATCCTTCCTGAGGGGACAAAGAGGGCATCATCTTGATCATCCTCTTCATCTTCCTCAGGAGGGATTGGGTTATCCAGGTCAGGGTCATTTTCACCCTCCTGGCCAGTTTCAGAGGTGGGGCTGGGGGTATTTCTACCCCTGGTCCCATCCTCATTTTCTGCCCCACCCTCAGCTCCTACCCCTTCAGTCCCCAAGGGCTTACTAAGGTCATAAGCCACCAACAACTCTTTAAGGTGTTGGGTGGTGGGACTTTGGCCTGTCCTTATTTTTCTCAAGTTACATAATGCTCTCAATTCCAAGAATGGGAGTGTATCATACTTGGAGGGTGGAAGCTCAGTGGCTTCCTGCAAGGATTCTTTAGATCCTACCCTTAAAGACATTACTAGTGTGGTGTGGTGTATGCACTACCTACTCTAGTGTGGCCTACTAAACTCTCTTGAGTTGTAGAAAGGGTTGTGCTATCCCTTAACACACAACTCTAAGTTCAGTAGAACTTACTGTATTCTAAGCTTAAATTATATGTACCTTAGGTACCTTTAGTGGTTTTCAGTTGATCAATTCAATTGAGATTATCTGGTAAAACAATAGCAAGCTGGAATCCCACACGCTGCACACCAATGTGAGAAGTTGGCCTGGCATATGCTGTCCACTAATTATAGTGGGCACCTTGCACCAGTCCAAACAACCCCTTATTGGAGATAGGTTAAAGACAACCTTATTGAAAGCTATCCTAGTGGTAGC
Source organism: Calotriton arnoldi (assembly GCA_963921515.1). Taxonomy (NCBI): domain Eukaryota; kingdom Metazoa; phylum Chordata; class Amphibia; order Caudata; family Salamandridae; genus Calotriton; species Calotriton arnoldi. Next base: position 1,897,788 of record CAWUFW010000896.1, read on the forward strand.
TATGGAGAGCAGCCTTCAGGCTAAGTCTTGAAGGAATGTAAAGCAGCTTGTTTTACCAGTCTATAATCTCTTGAGTGACCAAATGAAAGAGCACCACACCAGGTATATAGTCAAAATATATGTATTTATTGCTAAACACACCCCTCTAGTCTCTTTATGAGGCTAGAGTTCGAAGTACATAAGTTAGAAGTTATTTAAACACAGTAATAGCACAAATACACGTTTGGGCCCTAGGGGCGTACCAAACCATATACCAATAAAGTGGTATAAGAACCACGACTGAACTAGACACTAGGCCTAGAGCCTCTAGAAGTGCTTGGACCACAAGGAACCACCCAAGGTAGTGACACAGGGGACCCACGGGGGACGCGTGCAGTGTAAATACACAACCGCGATACGCCGTTGACTTCTATGGAGAAAGTCGTGATCGGGAAATTAAAGAAAAGGGACACTTAAAGGAGGACTTGGAGCAAACCCTTTGAGATCTAGGACTTTGAAGAGTCTCTACCCACGGGAGCACCGGAGTACTCGTGTTACCTCACCCAGGGAAGCCGGGTGCATAGGTGCCTTTCGGGGTCGGGTTTCGTCGTCGATTTGAATGGCGATCTGCTGCAAAGTGCTGCTGGCGACCAAGTGGAAAGTGTCCGGGTGGATCCAAGAGTGGATCGGAGTTCTGAAGAACCTGAAAGCAGAGGGGACAGAGTCTGGGTCACTAGCCAGTGACCAGGAAGGCGATGGACAGATGCCCACCGATGTCGAGTGCTTCAGGTGCGTTGATGGTCTTCTTGACTCTTCAGCCACGAGGTCCAGGAGGCGTTGTTGGCAACCAGGAGCAGGATTCGGGATGGTACACGATGTCTGTCGAATGCTGAGGTATTGGCGACCGGATTGGACCCAACAAGCCTTGGCAACGGCAAGTCTTGATGCAGAGGAAGATCATCGATGGTGCAGACCAGCAAGGTCTGGGGAACTCACCCAGCAAGGGTAAGTGAGGGCAGGCCTGGAGCAACCAGGATACCAAGTAAGAAAAAGATTGGCCTTCGTTAAGGGCTACTAGCCAACGGGCTAGCGACCGCGAAGGAGCCTCAAGACGTTGCACGTGGATCTGGCTCACAGGACACTCGTGGAGTGGAGGCCAGTGATCTTCAGTGCAGTTGGTGCTGGAGGCTAGGGCTACTCGGAGCCCAAAGCACAACTTCGGGAAAGACCCAGAAGAGGATGCACTTGCAAATGTGCTTGGTGTTCAGGGGTCACGGTCTCAAGTCACCCACGATAGCCACGGGCCTCAGCTTTGCTGGGGACTCAGGGTGGCCTCGGGTAAGTCTGAAAATCCACCTCTGGTGATGCGATGACTTCGGCGTCCGGCGGGAGCTTCAGAAATGTGAACCGGACAGATGCTTCTTTGGTGCCTGCCAAGCAGGGGAGTCACTCCTTGACCCCAAGGGAGATTCTTCTGTCCTCTAATCGTGAGTAGAGCGTCGAAGGTCCAGGATTCAGTTTCAGAGTTTCGTCCAGGGATAATCTAAAGTCCTAAGGACTGGGTTCCTATACTTATACTAAGTTTAGGGGTTGGACTACTCTGTGGCCCCACCTATGGGTGGGTCAGGGCAGAGGGGTGGCTACACCCCTTTCCCTTTGTCCAGTTCACGCCAAAGCAGTGGCTGCAAGCCCTGATCCGGTTTGAACTGGGGTATGCACTAGGGACACCAAGTGTGCCCCCAGTGCAGGACTTCAAAGCAACCGAAGGTGCTCCCGCCCAGCCCCAATACACATTATCCTGTCTGGGGAGGTGGTTACACCTCCCTGGGACAGGAAACCTATTGTCCAGGCCTCCCCTGCCGGAGTTTCGTCCAGCAGCAGGAGGCCAGACTCGTGTCTGTGGCAGCAGCATCCATTTTGTGATGCCAGGGCTTTGGAAAGAAGTTACCGGGCTAGCCAGAGTTAACATGTCTTTCCCTCTAGAAGGGTGGAATGCTACCCCCGCCACCAGAATTGGCGGGGGGTAGTATTCCAAGATGTTTGACACCAAACACGACATGTTTAGGTGCAGCCATTCCAAAGTTAGCATTTAACGCAAGGTTATAATGCGCTTAAAAGTATATGGTCAGGCTGCACTACAAACAGCATCAGAGAAGGGTCTCCGAACGCTGCAGAGGGGCCCTGCTCATGCAGGGGCACCCTCTCACATAGGAACCACGCACTCTGCCTTCAGGATTGATAAGGCCTGCCATAGAAGTGACTTGTAGGTTTATATGTGTGTATGTATTTAGTGATATAGGTAACCTATATCACAGTAAGAGGTGCATGCACCACCTTACCCAGGCTGCAGTAGCAGACCTGTGGTGTCAGTTTGGATGGCCTTCCAGGGGTGGCATAATACATGCTGCAGCCCCTGGTAGGCCTCTGAGGTACCTATGCCCTTGGTACATAGTATACCATATACTAGGGACTTATAAGGGCACTCCAGATTCCAATCAGTGATGTGCCTAAGGCACATGGAAACCATTTTAGAGAGGAAGCAGCTAGGCTGGGGTTCTGATTAGCAGGGCCCCAGCCAGACTAATGTCAAAAACCAGTGAAGCATCAGCAAAAAGTGGGGGTACCCATGTGAAGCAGATCCTACTCTCCTACACAGGGGGTCTTGCTGAGGCTGGTGTTTCAGAGTTTAGGGCAGTGCAGTGGTATTCGGGCAGTGTAGGGGGTCGTGCTGGGGCTGGTGTTTCAGGGTTTAGGGCAGTGCAGTGGTGTTCGGGCAGTGTAGGGGGTCGTGCTGATGCTGGTGTTTCAGGGTTTAGGGCAGTGCAGTGGTGTTTGGGCAGTGTAGGGGGTCGTGCTGGGGGTGGTGTTTCAGGGTTTAGGGCAGTGCAGTGGTGTTCGGGCAGAGTAGGGGGTCGTGCAGGGGGTGGTGTTTCAGGGTTTAGGGCAGTGCAGTGGTGTTCGGGCAGTGTAGGGGGTCTTGCTGGGGGTGGTTTTTCAGGGTTTAGTGCAGTGGTGTTCGGGCAGTGTAGGGGTTTTGCTGGGGCTGGTGTTTCAGGGTTTAGGGAAGTGCAGTGGTGTTCGGGCAGTGTAGAGGGTCTTGCTGGGGCTGGTGTTTCAGGGTTTAGGGCAGTGCAGTGGTATTCGGGCAGTGTAGGGGGTCTTGCTGGGGCTGGTGTTTCAGGGTTTAGGGCAATGAAGTGGTGTTCGGGCCGTGTAGGGGGTCGTGCTTGGTCTGGTGTTTTAGGGTTTAGGGCAGTGCAGTGGTGTTCGGGCAGTGTAGGGGGTCTTGCTGGGGCTGGTGTTTCAGGGTTTAGGGCAGTGCAGTGGTGTTCGGGCAGTGTAGGGGGTCGTACTGGGGCTAGTGATTCAGGGTTTTGGGCAGTGCAGTGGTGTTCGGGCAGTGTAGGGGGTCGTGCTGGGGGTGGTGTTTCAGGGTTTAGGGCAGTGCAGTGGTGTTCGGGCAGTGTAGGGGGTCTTGCTGGGGCTGATGTTTCAGGGTTTAGGGCAGTGCAGTGGTGTTCGGGCAGTGTAGGGGGTCTTGCTGAGGCTGGTGTTTCAGAGTTTAGGGCAGTGCAGTGGTATTCGGGCAGTGTAGGGGGTCGTGCTGATGCTGGTGTTTCAGGGTTTAGGGCAGTGCAGTGATGTTTGGGCAGTGTAGGGGGTCGTGCTGGGGGTGGTGTTTCAGGGTTTAGGGCAGTGCAGTGGTGTTCGGGCAGTGTAGGGGGTCGTGCTGGAAGTGGTGTTTCAGGGTTTAGGGCAGTGCAGTGGTGTTCGGGCAGTGTAATGGGTCTTGCTGGGGGTGGTGTTTCAGGGTTTAGGAGCAGTGGTGTTCGGGCAGTGTAGGGGGTCTTGCTGGGGGTGATGTTTCAGGGATTAGGGCGGTGCAGTGGTGTTCGGGCAGTGTAGGGGGTCGTGCTGGGGGTGGTGTTTCAGGGTTTAGGGCAGTGCAGTGGTGTTCGGGCAGTATAGGGGGTCGTGCAAGGGGTGGTGTTTCAGGGTTTAGGGCAGTGGTGTTCGGGCAGTGTAGGGGATCGTGCTGGGGGTGGTGTTTCAGGGTTTAGGGCAGTGTAGTGGTGTTCGGGCAGTGCAGGGTGTCGTGCTGGGGCTGGTGTTTCAGGGTATAGGGCAGTGCAGTGGTGTTCGGGCAGAGTAGGGGGTCGTGCTGGGGCTGGTGTTTCAGGGTTTAGGGCAGTGCAGTGGTGTTCGGGCAGTGTAGGGGGTCGTGCTGGGGCTGCTGTTTCAGGGTTTAGGGCAGTGCAGTGGTGTTCGGGCAGTGTAGGGGGTCGTGCTGGGGCTGGTGTTTCAGGGTTTAGGGAGTGCAGTGGTGTTCGGGAAGTGTAGGGGGTTGTGCTGGGGCTGGTGTTTCAGGGTTTAGGGCAGTGCAGTGGTGTTCGGGCAGTGTAGGGGGTCGTGCTGGGGCTAGTGTTTCAGGGTTTAGGGCAGAGCAGTGGTGTTCGGGCAGTGTAGGGGGTTGTGCTGGGGGTGGTATTTCAGGGTTTAGGGCAGTGCAGTGGTGTTCGGGCAGTGTAGGGGGTCTTGCTGGGGGTGGTGTTTCAGGGTGTAGGGCAGTGCAGTGGTGTTCAGGCAGTGTAGGGGGTCTTGCTGGGGGTGATGTTTCAGGGTTTAGGGCAGTGCAGTTGTGTTCGGGCAGTGTAGGGGGTCATGCTGGGGGTGGTGTTTCAGGGTTTAGGGCAGTGCAGTGGTGTTTGGGCAGTGTAGGGGGTCGTGCAGGGGGTGGTGTTTCAGGGTTTAGGGCAGTGCAGTGGTGTTCGGGCAGTGTAGGGGGTCGTGCTGGGGGTGGTGTTTCAGGGCTTAGGGCAGTGCAGTGGTGTTCGGGCAGTGTAGGGGGTTGTGCTGGGGGTGGTGTTTCAGGGTTTAGGGCAGTGCAGTGGTGTTCGGGCAGTGTAGGGGGTCGTGCTGGGGGTGGTGTTTCAGGGTTTAGGGCAGTGCAGTGGTGTTCGGGCAGTGTAGGGGGTCATGCTGGGGGTGGTGTTTCAGGGTTTAGGGCAGTGCAGTGGTGTTCGGGCAGTGTAGGGGGTCGTGCTGTGGGAGGCGTTTCAGGGTTTAGGGCAGTGAAGTGGTGGCCGGGCAGTGTAGGGGGTCGTGCTGGGCGTGGTGTTTCAGGGTTTAGGGCAGTGCAGTGGTGTTCGGGCAGTGTAGGGGGTCATGCTGGGGGTGGTGTTTCAGGGTTTAGGGCAGTGCAGTGGTGTTCGGGCAGTGTAGGGGGTCGTGCTGGGGGTGGTGTTTCAGGGTTTAGGGCAGTGCAGTGGTGTTCGGGCAGTGTAGGGGGTCTTGCTGGGGGTGGTGTTTCAGGGTGTAGGCAGGCAGTGGTGTTCAGGCAGTGTAGGGGGTCATGCTGGGGCTGGTGTTTCAGGGTTTAGGGCAGTGCAGTAGTGTTCGGGCAGTGTAGGGGGTCGTGCTGGGGCTAGTGTTTCAGGATTTTGGGCAGTGCAGTGGTGTTCGGGCAGTGTAGGGGGACGTGCTGGGGGTGGTGTTTCAAGGTTTAGGGCTGAGCAGTGGTGTTCGGGCAGTGTAGCGGTCATGCTCGGGGTAGTGTTTTAGGGTTTAGGGCAGAGCAGTGGTGCTTGGGCAGAGTAGGGGTTCGTGCTGGGGGTGGCGTTTAGGGTAGTGCAGTGGTGTTCGGGCAGTGTAGGGGGTTGTGCTGGGGTGGTGTTTCAGGTTTTAGGGCAGTGCAGTGGTGTTCGGGCAGTGTAGGGGGTCATGCAGGGGGTGGTGTTTCAGGGTTTAGGGCAGTGCAGTGGTGTTCGGGCAGTGTAGGGGTTGTGCTGGGGCTGGTGTTTCAGGGTTTAGGGCAGTGCAGTGGGGTTCGGGCAGTGTCGGGGGTCGTGCTGGGGCTGGTGTTTCAGGGTTTTGGGCAGTGCAGTGGTGTTCGGGCAGTGTAGGGGGACGTGCTGGGGGTGGTGTTTCAGGGTTTAGGGCAGAGCAGTGGTGTTCGGGCAGTGTAGGGGGTCGTGCTGGGGGTAGTGTTTTAGGGTTTAGGGCAGAGCAGTGGTGTTCGGGCAGAGTAGGGGGTCGTGCTGGGGGTGGTGTTTCAGGGTTTAGGGCACTGCAGTGGTGTTCGGGCAGTGTAGGGGGTCGTGCTGGGGGTGGTGTTTCAGGGTTTAGGGCAGTGCAGTGGTGTTCGGGCAGTGTAGGGGGTCTTGCTGGGGCTGGTGTTTCAGGGTTTAGGGCAGTGCAGTGGTGTTCGGGCTGTGTAGGGGGTTGTGCTGGGGCTGGTGTTTCAGGGTTTAGGGCAGTGCAGTGGTGTTCGGGCAGTGTAGGGGGTCATGCAGGGGGTGGTGTTTCAGGGTTTAGGGCAGTGCAGTGGTGTTCGGGCAGTGTAGGGGGTCTTGCTGGGGGTGGTGTTTCAGGATTTGGGCAGTGCAGTGGTGTTCGGGCAGTGTAGGGGGTCGTGCTGGGTCTGGTGTTTCAGGGTTTAGGGCAGTGCAGTGGTGTTCGGGCAGTGTAGGGGGTCGTGCTGGGGCTGGTGTTTCACGGTTTAGGGCAGTGCAGTGGTGTTCGGGCAGTGTAGGGGGTCATGCTGGGGCTAGTGTTTTAGGGTTTTGGGCAGAGCAGTGGTGTTCGGGCAGTGTAGGGGGTCGTGCTGGGGGTGGTGTTTCAGGGTTTAGGGGCAGTGGTGTTCAGGCAGTGTAGGGGGTCTAGCTGGGGGTGATGTTTCAGGGTTTAGGGCAGTGCAGTGGTGTTCGGGCAGTGTAGGGGGTCTTGCCAGGGGTGATGTTTCAGGGTTTAGGGCAGTGCAGTGGTGTTCGGGAAGTGTAGGGGGTCTTGCTGGGGGTAGTGTTTCAGGGTTTAGGGCAGTGCAGTGGTGTTCGGGCAGTGTAGTGGGTCATGCTGGGGGTGGTGTTTCAGGGTTTAGGGCAGTGCAGTGGTGTTCGGGCAGTGTAGGGGGTCGTGCAAGGGGTGGTGTTTCAGGGTTTAGGGCAGTGCAGTGGTGTTCGGGCAGTGTAGGGGGTCGTGCTGGGGGTGGTGTTTCAGGGTTTAGGGCAGTACAGTGGTGTTCGGGCAGTGTAGGGTGTCCGCAGGGGGTGGTGTTTCAGGGTTTAGGGCAGTGAAGTGGTGTTCGGGCAGTGTAGGGGTTCGTGCTGGGGCTGGTGTTTCAGGGTTTAGGGCAGTGTAGTGGTGTTCGGGCAGCGTAGGGGTTCGTGCTGGGGCTGGTGTTTCAGGGTTTAGGGCAGTGGTGTTCAGGGAGTGTAGGGGGTCTTGCTGGGGGTGATGTTTCAGGGTTTAGGGCAGTGCAGTGGTGTTCGGGCAGTGTAGGGGGTCTTGCCAGGGGTGATGTTTCGGGGTTTAGGGCAGTGCAGTGGTGTTCGGGCAGTGTAGGGGGTCTTGCTGGGAGTAGTGTTTCAGGGTTTAGGGCAGTGCAGTGGTGTTCGGGCAGTGTAGTGGGTCATGCTGGGGGTGGTGTTTCAGGCTTTAGGGCAGTGCAGTGGTGTTCGGGCAGTGTAGGGGGTCGTGCAAGGGGTGGTGTTTCAGGGTTTAGGGCAGTGCAGTGGTGTTTGGGCAGTGTAGGGGGTCGTGCTGGGGGTGGTGTTTCAGGGTTTAGGGCAGTACAGTGGTGTTCGGGCAGTGTAGGGTGTCGTGCAGGGGGTGGTGTTTCAGGGTTTAGGGCAGTGTAGTGGTGTTTGGGCAGTGTAGGGGTTCGTGCTGGGGCTGGTATTTCAGGGTTTAGGGCAGTGCAGTGATGTTCGGGCAGTGTAGGGGGTCATGCTGGGGCTGGTGTTTCAGGGTATAGGGCAGTGCAGTGGTGTTCGGGCAGAGTAGGGGGTCGTGCTGGGCTGGTGTTTCAAGGTTTAGGGCAGTGCAGTGGTCGGGCAGTGTAGGGGGTCGTGCTGGGGCTGGTGTTTCAGGGTTTAAGGCAGTGCAGTGGTGTTCGGGCAGTGTAGGGGGTCGTGCTGGGTCTGGTGTTTCAGGGTTTAGGGCAGTGCAATGGTGTTCGGGCAGTGTAGGGGGTCGTGCTGGGGCTGGTGTTTCACGGTTTAGGGAGTGCAGTGGTGTTCGGGCAGTGTAGGGGGGTAGTGTTTCAGGGTTTAGGGCAGTGCAGTGGTGTTCGGGCAGTTTAGGGGGTCGTGCTGGGGCTAGTGTTTTAGGATTTTGGGCAGAGCAGTGGTGTTCGGGCAGTGTAGGGGGTCATGCTGGGGGTGGTGTTCCAGGGTTTAGGGCAGTGCAGTGGTGTTTGGGCAGTGTAGGGGTTCTTGCTGGAGGTGATGTTTCAGGGTTTAGGGCAGTGGTGTTCAGGCAGTGTAGGGGGTCTTGCTGGGGGTGATGTTTCAGGGTTTAGGGCAGTGCAGTGGTGTTCGGGCAGTGTAGGGGGTCTTGCTGGGGGTAGTGTTTCAGGGTTTAGGGCAGTGCAGTGGTGTTCGGGCAGTGTAGGGGGTCGTGCTGGGGGTGGTGTTTCAGGGTTTAGGGCAGTGCAGTGGTGTTCGGACTGTGTAGGGGTCGTGCTGGGGATAGTCTTTCAGGGTTTAGGGCAGTGCAGTGGTGTTCGGGCAGTGTAGGGGGTGGTGCAGGGGGTGGTGTTTCAGGGTTTAGGGCAGTGTTGTGTTGTTCGGGCAGTGTAGGGGTTCGTGCTGGGGCTGGTGTTTCAGGGTTTTGGGCAGTGCAGTGGTGTTCGGGCAGTGTAGGGGGTCATGCTGGGGCTGGTGTTTCAGGGTATAGGGCAGTGCAGTGGTGTTCGGGCAGTGTAGGGGGACGTGCTGGGGGTGGTGTTTCAGGGTTTAGGGCAGAGCAGTGGTGTTCGGGCAGTGTAGGGGGTCGTGCTGGGGGTAGTGTTTTAGGGTTTAGGGCAGAGCAGTGGTGTTCGGGCAGAGTAGGGGGTCGTGCTGGGGGTGGTGTTTAGGGTTTAGGGCACTGCAGTGGTGTTCAGGCAGTGTAGGGGGTCGTGCTGGGGGTGGTGTTTCAGCGTTTAGGGCAGTGCAGTGGTGTTCGGGCAGTGTAGGGGGTCTTGCTGGGAGTGGTGTTTCAGGGTTTAGGGCAGTGCAATGGTGTTCGGGCAGTGTAGGGGGTCTTGCTGGGGCTGGTGTTTCAGGGTTTAGGGCAGTGCAGTGGTGTTCGGGCTGTGTAGGGGGTTGTGCTGGGGCTGGTGTTTCAGGGTTTAGGGCAGTGCAGTGGTGTTCGGGCAGTGTAGGGGCTCATGCAGGGGGTGGTGTTTCAGGGTTTAGGGCAGTGCAGTGGTGTTCGGGCAGTGTAGGGGGTCTTGCTGGGGGTGGTTTTTCAGGGTTTAGTGCAGTGGTGTTTGGGCAGTGTAGGGGTATTGCTGGGGCTGGTGTTTCAGTGTTTAGGGCAGTGCAGTGGTGTTCGGGCCGTGTAGGGGGTCTTGCTGGGGCTGGTGTTTCAGGGTTTAGGGCAGTGCATTGGTGTTCGGGCCGTGTAGGGGGTTGTGCTGGGGCTGGTGTTTCAGGGCTTAGGGCAGTGCAGTGGTGTTTGGGCAGTGTAGAGGGTCGTGCTGGGGCTGGTGTTTCAGGGTTTAGGGCAGTGCAGTGGTGTTCGGGCAGTGTAGGGGGTCGTGCTGGGGCTGGTGTTTCAGGGTTTAGGGCAGGGCAGTGGTGTTCGGGCAGTGTAGGGGGTCGTGCTGGGGCTGGTGTTTCAGGGTTTTGGGCAGTGCAGTGGTGTTCGGGCAGTGTAGGGGGTCGTGTTGGGGGCGGTGTTTCAGGGTTTAGGGCAGTGCAGTGGTGTTCGGGCAGTGTAGGGGGTAGTGCTAGGGGTGGTGTTTCAGGGTTTAGGGCAGTGCAGTGGTGTTCGGGCAGTGTAGGGGGTCTTGCTGGGGCTGATGTTTCAGGGTTTAGGGCAGTGCAGTGGTGTTTGGGCAGTGTAGGGGCAGTGGTGTTCGGGCAGTGTAGGGGGTCTTGCCAGGGGTGATGTTTCAGGGTTTAGGGCAGTGCAGTGGTGTTCGGGCAGTGTAGGGGTCTTGCTGGGGGTAGTGTTTCAGGGTTTAGGGCAGTGCAGTGGTGTTCGGGCAGAGTAGGGGGTCGTGCTGGGCTGGTGTTTCAGGGTTTAGGGCAGTGCAGTGGTCGGGCAGTGTAGGGGGTCGTGCTGGGGCTGGTTTTTCAGGGTTTAAGGCAGTGCAGTGGTGTTCGGGCAGTGTAGGGGGTCGTGCTGGGGCTGGTGTTTCACGGTTTAGGGAGTGCAATGGTGTTCGGGCAGTGTAGGGGGTCATGCTGGGGCTAGTGTTTCAGGGTTTAGGGCAGTGCAGTGGTGTTCGGGCAGTTTAGGGGGTCGTGCTGGGGCTAGTGTTTTAGGGTTTTGGGCAGAGCAGTGGTGTGCGGGCAGTGTAGGGGGTCGTGCTGGGGGTGGTGTTTCAGGGTTTAGGGCAGTGCAGTGGTGTTTGGGCAGTGTAGGGGTTCTTGCTGGGGGTGGTGTTTCAGGGTTTAGGGCAGTGGTGTTCAGGCAGTGTAGGGGGTCTTGCTGGGGGTGATGTTTCAGGGTTTAGGGCAGTGCAGTGGTGTTCGGGCAGTGTAGGGGGTCTTGCTGGGGGTAGTGTTTCAGGGTTTAGGGCAGTGCAGTGGTGTTCGGGCAGTGTAGGGGGTCGTGGTGGGGGTGGTGTTTCAGGGTTTAGGGCAGTGTAGTGGTGTTCGGGCAGTGTAGGGGTTCGTGCTGGGGCTGGTGTTTCAGGGTTTAGGGCAGTGCAGTGGTTTTCGGGCAGTGCAGGGGGTCGTGCTGGGGCTGGTGTTTCAGGGTTTAGGGCAGTGCAGTGGTGTTCGGGCAGAGTAGGGGGTTGTGCTGGGCTGGTGTTTCAGGGTTTAGGGCAGTGCAGTGGTCGGGCAGTGTAGGGGGTCGTGCTGGGGCTGGTGTTTCAGGGTTTAGGGCAGTGCAGTGGTGTTCGGGCAGTGTAGGGGTCATGCTGGGGGTAGTGTTTTAGGGTTTAGGGCAGAGCAGTGGTGTTTGGGCAGAGTAGGGGTTCGTGCTGGGGGTGGCGTTTAGGGTTTAGGGCAGTGCAGTGGTGTTCGGGCAGAGTAGGGGGTCGTGCTGGGGGTGGTGTTTCAGGGTTTAGGGCAGTGCAGTGGTGTTCGGGCAGTGTAGGGGGTCGTGCAGGGGGTGGTGTTTCAGGGTTTAGGGCAGTGCAGTGGTGTTCGGGCAGTGTAGGGGGTCGTGCTGGGGCTGGTGTTTCAGGGTTTAGGGCAGTGCAGTGGTGTTCGGGCAGTGTCGGGGGTCGTGCTGGGGCTGGTGTTTCAGGTTTTTGGGCAGTGCAGTGGTGTTCGGGCAGTGTAGGGGCAGTGATGTTCGGGCAGTGTAGGGGGTCTTGCCAGGGGTGATGTTTCAGGGTTTAGGGCAGTGCAGTTGTGTTCGGGCAGTGTAGGGGGTCTTGCTGGGGGTAGTGTTTCAGGGTTTAGGGCAGTGCAGTGGTGTTCGGGCAGTGTAGTGGGTCGTGCTGGGGGTGGTGTTTCAGGGTTTAGGGCAGTGCAGTGGTGTTTGGGCAGTGTAGGGGGTGATGCAAGGGGTGGTGTTTCAGGGTTTAGGGCAGTGCAGTGGTGTTCGGGCAGTGTAGGGGGTCGTGCTGGGGGTGGTGTTTCAGGGTTTAGGGCAGTACAGTGGTGTTCGGGCAGTGTAGGGTGTCGTGCAGGGGGTGGTGTTTCAGGGTTTAGGGCAGTGTAGTGATGTTCGGGCAGTGTAGGGGTTCGTGCTGGGGCTGGTGTTTCAGGGTTTAGGGCAGTGCAGTGATGTTCGGGCCGTGTAGGGGGTCGTGCTGGGGCTGGTGTTTCAGGGTATAGGGCAGTGCAGTGGTGTTTGGGCAGAGTAGGGGGTCGTGCTGGGCTGGTGTTTCAGGGTTTAGGGCAGTGCAGTGGTCGGGCAGTGTAGGGGGTCGTGCTGGGGCTGGTGTTTCAGGGTTTAGGGCAGTACAGTGGTGTTCGGGCAGTGTAGGGGGTCGTGCTGGGTCTGGTGTTTCAGGGTTTAGGGCAGTGCAATGGTGTTCGGGCAGTGTAGGGGGTCGTGCTGGGGCTGGTGTTTCACGGTTTAGGGAGTGCAGTGGTGTTCGGGCAGTGTAGGGGGTCATGCTGGGGGTAGTGTTTTAGGGTTTAGGGCAGAGCAGTGGTGTTTCTGAACCAAGCACTACCTTTTTGCCAAATTTGGTGCAATTCCGTTCAGCAGTTTTGGCTGTAACCGTGTCTAAAGTTTCCTATGTGAAATTGATTTTTTGACCTCTATTTTTTGAATTTCTCAGGAACTACTGAACGGATTTACACCATTTAAAAAAAAAGGGCGCTTTCTGAACCAAGGGCTACCTTTTTGCCAAATTTGGTGTAATTCCGTTCAGCAGTTCGGGCTGTAGCCGTGTCTAAAGTTTCCTATGGGAAATAACATGGAGAAAACACGTTTTGGGACCCCCCTTTTTTCTCGGCCCCTGCCTGCCAAATCACCCCGAAACTTTCAAGATAGGAGCTGACCGGAGAGGGCCATAAGTTTTGAAAATTTTGCGAAGATTCGTCAACCGGCGCCAAAGTTATTGGGAAAAGAATGTTACGAATTTCCTATGGATAATAGGTCCTAACTATAACTATCCACTGGCGACCGCCAGTAGATAATATATATATATATATATATATATATATATATATATATATATATATATACATATATACCCGTTTCACCGTAGTTGCTCCTCCACCTCCTCTGTAAGGCAACAAAGAAGGGCACGAACTCCACTTGTTGCTACACGCGTGTTTTATTTTTTCACCACACAGTCATTACGCGTTTCGGTCAACGAGTGACCTTGATCACATACTGAGAACGCTTTGCCGCCATTTTAAAATACCAACCCATTTTGTGACGTAGTCTATACTTCTATGAGCATAGTAAACAGACTATGGGGCATATTCTCAAGGACTTATCGCCGAGTTATCGGCACTTTAGCACCACAAAAGTGGCGATAGATTTATCGCCCTATTCCCAAGCTAGTACAAACTGCCGATATCGCCAGTTTACCAGCGATAGCTGCCGCAAAAAACATCGCCACGGATGAGTGCGACAACTAACGCTAATGATATGCAGAGTAGGCGTTCCCGTGCAAAAACACACGAAAACACCACTTAGCGATATTCACAACGACCAGCCAGATCTGCAATGCGAACCAAGAACAGGCGATAAGGCGCGTTAGCTGCAGGGATTTAACACCTGCCTTCTGCTTGTGCTAAGCAGGATGACTACCTGCAGTATGAAAGGGAGCCCAGCCCAGAGCCACATCTGAAGACCCACAGATGCCATGGAACCAATGAACATGCAGCTCGGAGACGCAAGAGGGCCACAACACCCACCGCCACCACCCCCAGGACCCCCCCCTCCAGACTGCCCCCCCCAGACTACCACCGAGGCAGCATAGGACAAGACAGCGGACCTTCCGAAAACGGCATGGCCCCACAGCCACACAAGTGCAGAATGTGGGGAGAGGTGGGTACCAAGTATGTGTGAAGGAGGCAACTCACCCATGAAGAAGAATGTACACAATGCCAAGTGTGGCGGTGATGTGCTGGACAGACCACAAAATGCAGAGCACCGACATGTCCATGTGGACATATACTGCTGGGGTTTGTAGTGTTGTGGACAGTGGATGCAAACATGTTACCACAGGCAGTGGGGAAGACCTTGGACATGTAGCTGTGCCGTCCCCCCCTGTAAGCGTAAGCGCAGTGGGCTGGGCTGGCGTACGCCACTCCAGCGTAGGAGTGCGGATAAAAAGGCCGGGGCTCTGGGCATGGTTCTCTTCCGTGATGGGCAACGCATCTGCCAGGGCGGTGCACCTCCCCCTGCCACAAGTCCGCCGCCGTGACCTCGAGACTCGGCAACACAGGCCCCCAGCGCATCCAGCGGCACAGCAACACGGAGTCATGTGTGTGCCGGATACTGCCTCAGTCCTACACTTTGGTCAGCAGGTCCCACAATTCAAATCGTGCCATCTCTCTGTTAATGGAGGAAACCACTAGTCAACAGACATTGCTCCCAGTGCGGCCCGCCCGGACGACGCATCATCATTGGCTGTGCACCTGCTGAGCGCTCCAGGTGCCACTGACCCTGTGCAACACAAGTCAACGCCACGTGCCAATATTGAGGCAGAATTCAGTAGGCCAAAAAAACGTTGCTCCCAGTGCGGCCCGCCCGGACGACGCATCATCGTTGGCTGTGCACCTGCTGAGCGCTCCAGGTGCCACTGACCCTGTGCAACACAAGTCGACGCCACGTGCCAATATTGAGGCAGAATTCAGTATGCCAAAAAAACATTGCTCCCAGTGCGGCCCGCCCGGACGACGCATCATCGTTGGCTGTGCACCTGCTGAGCGCTCCAGGTGCCACTGACCCTGTGCAACACAAGTCGACGCCACGTGCCAATATTGAGGCAGAATTCAGTAGGCCAAAAAAACATTGCTCCCAGTGCGGCCCGCCCGGACGACGCATCATCGTTGGCTGTGCACCTGCTGAGCGCTCCAGGTGCCACTGACCCTGTGCAACACAAGTCGACGCCACGTGCCAATATTGAGGCAGAATTCAGTAGGCCAAAAAAACATTGCTCCCAGTGCGGCCCGCCCGGGCGACGCATCATCGTTGGCTGTGCACCTGCTGAGCGCTCCAGGTGCCACTGACCCTGTGCAACACAAGTCGACGCCACGTGCCAATATTGAGGCAGAATTCAGTAGGCCAAAAAAACATTGCTCCCAGTGCGGCCCGCCCGGACGACGCATCATCGTTGGCTGTGCACCTGCTGAGCGCTCCAGGTGCCACTGACCCTGTGCAACCCTAGTCGATGCCACGTGGCTGTGTGCCCTTTCTGACCGCTGCCTGCAGCCTACACTGCGGTCAGCAGGGCTCACAATTCAAATTGAGTCTTGATTCATTTATGGCAGAGTCCAGTAGGCAACAGACATTGCTTCCAGTGCGACCAGCCCGGACGACGCATCAGCGCAGGCCGCGCACCCGCCGAGCGCTTCAGGTGCCACTAACTCTGTTCAGCTCAAGTCATGGACCCTTTATGATTGAATCTGTGTGTGTGAACCGATGATCACTGTTCTAGTTGTTGCCAGCTCCAACCACTCCCTGAGGGCTGGCTTACACTCACCCCACACCCATCCAGCACAGGCGTCACTGGACATGTGACCCTGGTAATAAAAAGGGGCCGGGCGCACGTGCCCGTAGCCAGTTCCACTATCTATCTAAGTGTGTCCGTGTGGTCATTATGTATGCATGATGGGCCAGGGCCCTACCACATTACATTGTGCTGTGGACAGAGGACGCAACCATGTCACCTCAGGCAGGGGGTAAGACCTTGGACACGTAGCTTTGTCGCCCCCCCTGTATGCGTAAGCTGAGTGGGCTGGGCCGGCGTAGGGTTGTGAAGGATTTGCCCGGGGCTCTGGGCGTGGTTCAGTTCTGGCCTGGACAAGGAAGTATCTAATGAGTGTGTCGGCGCCACCCAGTCCGCAATCGACAATGTTGCAATGTAGAATGCACCAGGAGGGCAGGCTCGCACGAACGGGGAAACGAAGGAGCGCAAGACCGCTCGGGGTCTTGGCTCATACATGCCAAGTGTTGTGTGTATCTGTATTGCCGCAGCATGAGCCAAATGCCTAGCCTTAATCGCAGCGCGAGTTCAGCGAGGCATGAACTCTACATATGTGTCCGCCCTATCCTTCCACAGGCCTACACTGACGCAGCCGCCCACCTCCAACGGCCAACATCACAGTGTCGTTGTCAGGCTTGTGGACATGCGTAGACAGGCATGACAAAGGTGTGCCGTAGGAGTGCAAGTGATGCAACCGTGCAGCGCACACAAGTAAATAGGCTCGGGGGGAGGGAGGAGCAGCTGTGAGGCAACGTAACACACAGTGATGCCGCTCATTTGCCACATGCAAGACATGTCAAACATGAATCCCAAAGTGGCACACATCCCACCCCACCCCCAACAAGCCACTTCACATTTCCTGAATGCAAGCAGATGAGAAACTAACATTAGTGATGAAAGCTCCTTTGTCTGAACTATCAGGCGGAAGCACATCTGCACCTCTGACCTCGGAATTGCATGTACCCGCACCCCCTGACAGATACTATAGCAGCTGAAGATGACTCCCACACTACGCACAGCCCGACGAAAGACCAACGTATACACACCCCACACACAGAAGTCCTTGCTCGAAGTTATCTTGCATGGAATGGCCTTCACACTTACTCCGTGGTTCAGTTCTGGCCTGGACAAGGAAGTATCTAATGAATGTGTCAATGTTGTAGTGTCGGCGCCACCCAGTCCGCAATCGACAATGTTGCAATGTAGAATGCACCAGGAGGGCAGGCTCGCACGAACGGGGAAATGAAGGAGCGCAAGACCGCTCGGGGTCTTGGCTCATACATGCCAAGTGTTGTGTGTATCTGTATTGCCGCAGCATGAGCCAAATGCCTAGCCTTAATCGCAGCGCGAGTTCAGCGAGGCATGAACTCTACATCTGTGTCCGCCCTATCCTTCCCACAGGCCTACACTGACGCGGCCGCCCACCTCCAACGGCCAACATCACAGTGTCGTTGTCAGGCTTGTGGACATGCGTAGACAGGCATGACAAAGGTGTGCCGTAGGAGTGCAAGTGATGCAACCGCGCAGCACACACAAGTAAATAGGCTCGGGGGGAGGGAGGAGCAGCTGTGAGGCAACGTAACACACAGTGATGCCGCTCATTTGCCACATGCAAGACATGTCAAACATGAATCCCAAAGTGGCACACATCCCACCCCACCCCCAACAAGCCACTTCACATTTCCTGAATGCAAGCAGATGAGAAACTAACATTAGTGATGAAAGCTCCTTTGTCTGAACTATCAGACGGAAGCACATCTGCACCTCTGACCTCGGAATTGCATGTGCCCGCACCCCCTGACAGATACTATAGCAGCTGATGATGACTCCCACACTACGCACAGCCCAACGAAAGACCAACGTATACACACCCCACACACAGAAGTCCTTGCTCGAAGTTATCTTGCATGGAATGGCCTTCACACTTACTCCCACACCATCTCAGGCGTACAACCGTTGCACACTTCAACAACTCATTGTTCCGAGCTGTGGCATTTCATCCACAGAACTGGCGCAGGTCAGAACAGTGCCGCTTCAACCAGGGCCACTAACGCAATGGCAGAACATCCTGGACACATTCACAACCCCTGTCACGTGGAACTGTACCGTGCACGTATGCTGCATTTACTGGGCGCACTGCCATTGGTAGTGCTGCGGATCAGTTACCGGC